>CM046881.1:185256391-186456391 GCA_025667525.1 Glebionis coronaria
GTATTTTATGTTAATTATTTGTAATATCGAGAAAAAAAGTAAAGTTCGTTGATAATTTATTGCTTTAACCGTGTCAAATAATTTAAGTGACTTCATCCTATGTTTATTTCATTTACTTGATTTGGGTGTTTACTATCTATACACAAATTTCTTACTTGTTTAGTTACTAATCCCGTCTCGTCCATATTTGCATAAAGCATCACATCAGCCTATGGGGTCATTAGCGTATCAAATGGCAATAAGCATTCTTAACCAAGTTGCAACACCAATATGCCTAAACAATACTCTTATATTCCAGTTGTTGAAACAAATGACCTTTTCTTTTCCTTCGAGTATTCAAAGTACTCAAAACTGCAATCTGTACATGGTTACCAAAAAAAAAAAAAAACTGCAATCTGTAATGTAATATCAACAATCTTAGGCAATTAATACATGCTGGCCTAATTGCACATTATATAAAGTGTAATTATTCAACTTCTGCTTATGAGAGCCATTAGCAAACCTAGCTGAACTCAATCCAAATTGCATGAGCAGTGCCAATAAACATGATAGATTTTTCAATAGACTTACAAACAGATCGCATCAACTAACTAATGACCATGTTATTACTTGTATCCTAGTGTCATTAGAAGATCTAAGAACAACACATTCGATGAACCCTAACTTTCGTTGAGCAAACAGTACAATCTCAAATGATCTCCTGCATGCATGATATTCATGAACTCCAATCAAGAAAATACTTCAAAATATCAGTTGAACACAGCTGAACGATTAATGAATTCAATTTTATAGTTATTAAAGGAATCAATATAGAGACTGAGTAATGAGTATTTTTTTTGAACGGCGAGTTAGTATTTAGTGATTCGAGCTTACAGTGACATCCAATTGAGCGCAAGCCTATTAAGTTTAAGTTGATATGTGAGAATAGTTGGAGGGTAAGAAATGTAATATATTTCCTTTATTATTTATTTTGGTTTTTGTTTTGTCTTATTGTGTGCAGGTATTGAAAGTTGAGGGACTAGTAGCGTCAAGTTGGGAAACTTAGAAGCTAACTTAGCCAAACGACTTTATATACTCAGTCGTCACATAGTTAGGTTATCAAGTGTGTGTATTACGTCTCTCTTGTTTGTTCCGCCATTGATACTCTGAGTTTTTGTTCTTGATCTTGTTTGTGAATCTTGATCTTGGTTTGTAAGATCTTTGATTCACTTATTACTTTCTTTCTGCTTTGTATGTATGATCAAAAAGCAAGGTATTACATTTGAAGTAATAGCCTTACGCAGTTTAATAAAATAAAGGGGAGGTTGGTTGAATCATTCTTGATTCTTGTCATTGTTTTATAAAATCGAATATGGTATCAGAGCCTTTGGTTCTTGATATATGGTTTTAAAACTGTTTTTACTAAAGATCTTGATTAATATTGTGGTTAATCGTGTTTTGATTATGTTCAATTACAAGATTTGATCGATTAAATTTTTTAGGGTTTCAAAAATTTGGGGGTTTTCTGATTCTTGGTGTTCCGTGGTGTTTCTTTGGGTTCTTGAGCAATTTATTGGGTTTAATTGCTTATCTGGTAAGTTTAATCAAAGAAACCCTAATTTCTGAAATTTAGGGTTTTTTGATTGGAGGTAATTGAGGTTGTTTTATGTTATTTTTTGTTGTTTTAACCTTTTTTCAGGTGAGTTTTCCGCTGTGCTGGTTTGATTTGTGAGATCTGTTTGATCTCATTAATCTTGTTCTCTGTTTGGTGGTTTGTTGCTGCGCGTGCATTGTAATACCACTCTTCTCTTTATCTTTAGGTTTGTTTTTAGTTTGATTAGTGGGTGTTTAGGTGTCGATGGGATCTAGGTAGTCTTGGTGGATTGATTGGTTGAGTTTTTTACTTGGTTCTTGGTAGTTTTGTGTAGAGGAGTTACAAGGGGATTTGTTGTTTTTTGTTTGTTAGTTTCTTGTGGTTTTCATCATGTTTGAGGACAAGAAAAGTGATAGAGAGGTAAGTGATACTGATGATGAGAATACTAATGTCATTCACCCTAATGACCCTCTTTACTTGCACCCATCTGATACTAATGGTCACCCAATTGTGACAACTAAACTGTCTGGCCCTGAAAATTATAAAGTTTGGGCTGCTGCCTTCAAACTTGCATTGCATACTAAAAATAAGTTGGATTTTATTGATGGTACATGTGTTAAAGATAAAGAAGATGAGTTTTTACAAGAACAATGGGATAGATGTAATGTTGTTGTATTGTCATGGATTCCAGATTGTATTTCTTCTGAGTTGTATCAAGGGCAAATCTTTTTTAAAAATGCTAAAGATGTTTAGGATGAGTTTAAGGAAACATATGATAAAATTGATGGGTCTGTGATATATAACTTGCATTTTAAAATATGCTCTCTTACTCAATCTGGGTCTTCTTTATCTGAGTACTATCACAATTACAATAGTTTATGGAGGCAATTTGACTCCCTGGTTAATCTGCCTAATTGTACTTGTGAGGGTGCTCCTCAGCTTAAAAGTCATAATAGTCTTTTGAGATTGATGCAGTTCCTTATGGGATTGGATGACACTTACAGTGTTGTAAGAAGTCAATTACTGACTTCTGATCCTTTACCAGATGTGAAATATGCTTTTGCTACCCTGTCTAGGGTTGAATCTCATAAGAATAACTTGGTTCATAATTCTTCTGTTAGACCAAACTCTTCTGCATTTGCTGCTAGACCATCTAATTGGTCTAACAACAATAGCAATTGGTCCAACAATAATAATAACAACAATAACAGATCCTCTCAAGGGAGAGGAGCTACTAGAAATAACAACTTGGTTTGTAAACTTTGTAATATGACTGGTCACACCATTGATAGGTGTTTTGAGCTTAATGGATATCCACCAGGATTCAAGAAAAGAACTCCTGGTGGTGTTAATTCTAATACTTCTTCTGGTGGTGTCAATTCTAGTTCTGCTTCTGTTAAGAATGATCTAAGTACAGGAAACTCTATGCCTTTTACTCAAGATCAGATTAACAGATTGATGACTTTGATTGGTTCCAAGCCTGACAATAGTGAGTTGCAGTCTGGTGCTGCTGGTACTTTATCTTTTTCTAATCATGTGATTAATTTTGTTACATGCAAGTTTTTTAATTACAACTCTAATAATTAGTACTTATAGTACCTATGTTGGCTGGATTTTTGATTCTAGTGTCTCTCAACACATGACTTTTTTTGTTGATCATTTAACTGATGTCATAAATGTTTCTCATTTGAATATAACTATATCTCATCCTAATGGGACTATTGAATTGGTAAAATTTGTTAGAAATTATAAACTTGCAGATAAAATTAGTTTGAAAAATGTGTTAGTGGTACCTGGATACAAAGTCAGTCTTATATATGTTCATAAACTTGCTAAGGATAACAAGTTTGTTGTTTCTTTCACTGAATCTAAGTGTTTTGTCCAGGATTCTCTTCAAAAGTCCCTCCTGGGGACTGGTAGTGAGAATAATGGCTTGTATTTGTTTGATTCAGGTAGGAAATTTTTTAATAGTAAAATTACTTGTTGTTTGCTATCTAAGTGTATTTGGCACAACAGGCTTGGTCACCCATCTGATCAAGTTTTGAGTGTGTTAAAAGATACACTTCAGATTGATGATCTGGGTTATACTCAGCCTTGTGATGTGTGTCACAAGGCTAAGCAGACCAGAGAACCTTTTCCTCTTAGTGATCATAAGACTAAGCATTTGGGTGATATTATTCATTTGGATGTTTGGGGTCCTTATAGGATTAAGAGTAGGGAAGGTTTTAGACTCTTTCTTACAATTGTTGATGATCACACTAGAGCTGTCTGGTTGTATTTGCTTAAGGGGAAGGATGATGTTTTTGAAAAAGTGGTTGAATTTTATAATCTTATTAAAAATCAGTTTGATATTTATGTTAAAGTGTTTAGAAGTGATAATGGAACAGAGTTTATCAATCATATGTTTGAAAATTTTGTTACATCTAAAGGCATCATTCATCAGACCTCTTGTGTATATACACCACAGCAAAATGGTGTAGTTGAAAGAAAACATAGGCATCTTCTTAATGTTGCTAGAGCCCTCATGTTTCAGGGGGGGCATTCCTTTAAACATGTGGCCTGAATGTATTTTAACATCTGTGTACCTTATTAACAGGCTTCCTACCTCTGTGCTTTCTGGAAAAAGTCCTTATGAAATGATTTACAATGTTTCACATAGTCTCTCTTTACTTAAAAGTTTTGGGTGTTTATGTTTTGCAACTGTTTTAAATAATTCTGATAAATTTTCTACTAGGTCTGATAAATGTGTTTTTATGGGGTATTCTAATACAAAAAAGGGTTATAAACTTTATAACCTTGAAGCAAAGAGTTTTTTATTTTCTAGAGATGTGAAGTTCTATGAGACTGTTTATCCTTTTAAAAATGATGTGTTAGTAACAGAGTTTGTTTTTGAGGAAAATGGAGTTAACAGTCAAAACTTTTTTGACCTAGTAGAATCAAAGTCAAGTGAACCCTATGAGGATAAGAGAGACAATAATAGTGATATGGATAATAGTGTGACTCCTGACTTAGTAGATGTGTGTAGTGATACATCTCCTGATGTTGCCATGCATTCTAGGGGGTAGTCAAAAAGTCTAGTATAGACAAACATGACAACAACTAGAATGGTCTAGGTGGTAGTATAGGAAGTTATGAGGGAGATGACATTATCAATACTGATGATGATTATGAGTCTGAGGGTGATGACTTTGTGGAGTTTAAACAAATGTTTGAATTTGAAAATGTTAATAGTACAGAAAGACCAGAGTTAAGAAGGTCTAGTAGACCTGTTAAAACACCTGCTAAGTTTGACAATTATGTGATGGATAAAAAGTTAAATATGACATAAATAGTGTGGTTAGTTATGCTAATTTGTCTATGCATAACTTTGTCTTTGCTAATAATTTGAACAAGATTCATGAGCCCAAATCTTATTCAGAAGCTGCTAAAAATCCAAAATGGATTGAAGCTATGAATGAAGAAATGGATGCACTTAACAGAAACAACACTTGGGTGATTGTGGATCTACCACCAGGTAGAAAAGCAGTTGCATGTAAGTGGTTGTGGAAGGTTAAGTACAAATCTAGTGGTGAGGTTGAAAGGTTTAAAGCTAGAGTTGTGGCTAAAGGTTTTAGTCAGAAAGAGGGTATAGACTATGAAGAAACTTTTTCACCAGTTGTGAAAATAGTTACTGTTAGATGCCTTATTTCTGTTGCTGTTCACTATGCTCGGCTTGTGTATCAACTTGATGTTAATAATGCATTCTTATATGGTGAGTTAGATGAAGAGATCTATATGACCCTTCCTGAGGGATATGGGTCTAATGATAATAAAGTTTGTAGACTCACTAAATCTTTGTATGGTCTTAAACAAGCACCTAGAAAATGCAATAAAAAATTAACAAGTGTGCTTGTTGAAAATGGGTTCATACAAAGTAAAAGTGATGTTTCTCTTTTCACAAAAAATGAGAATGATTCATTTGTTGCTTTATTGGTTTATGTTGATGATATTATCATAACTGGTAACAATGAATATGTTATTAATGATTTTAAGAAATACTTGAGTTATAAATTCAAAATAAAAGATCTTGGAAAGCTTAAGTACTTCTTAGTTATTGAAGTACTTGATGCTAACAATGGTCTGGTGCTTAATCAAATAAATTATTGTCTTGAATTACTTGCTGAGTATGGTATGTTGGCTTGTAAGCCAGCCAAAGCACCTATTCCTGATTCTTCTAAGAAGAAAAAAGAACAAAGTGCTATAGAACAAGATGTTCTTGTTGATAACAAAACTTGTTATCAAAAGATTGTGGGAAAGTTAAACTATCTTACTTTAACTAGGTATGATATTGCCTATGTTGTTCACAGTCTTAGTCAATTTATGCATGATCCTTATAAGTCTCACTTAAAGCTTGCTTTTCATGTTCTTAGACAGGGTTCTCCTGGTAATGGTATTTCATTCATGAAAAACAATGATTTAAGTCTTGCTGCATTTGTTGATTCTGACTGGGCTAAATGTAAGATTACTAGAAAGTCTGTGACTGGATATACTGTTTATCTTGGAAATAATCTTGTTTCCTGGAAAAGTAAAAAGCAATCTGTGTTAGCTAAATCTTCAGCTGAAGCTGAATATAGAGCTATGAATAGTGTTGCTTGTGAGATAATGTGGATAATTAAGATCATGAAGGATCTTAAAGTTGATATTTGCTTACCAGTTCCTATCCATTGTGATAGCATTTCAGCAATTCAGATTGCTGCTAATCCTGTGTTTCATGAAAGGACAAAACATTTTGAAATTGACTTATATTTCTTAAGGGAAAAAGTGTCAGCAGGTTTGATTAAGACTTTGAAGATTAGATCTGAAGACAATGTAGCTGATATGTTTACAAAGGGCTTATCAATCAAAGATCACAAGTTTCTGAGTGATAAGCTTAATCTTGTTAACCTATATCACAAATCAACTTAAGAGGGGGTATTAAGTTTAAGTTGATATGTGAGAATAGTTGGAGGGTAAGAAAGGTAATATATTTCCTTTATTATTTCTTTTGGTTTTTGTTTTGTCTTATTGTGTGCAGGTATTGAAAGTTGAGGGACTAGTAGCGTCAAGTTGGGAAACTTAGAAGCTAACTTAGCCAAACGACTTTATATACTCAGTCGTCACATAGTTAGGTTATCAAGTGTGTGTATTACGTCTCTCTTGTTTGTTCCGCCATTGATACTCTAAGTTTTTATTCTTGATCTTGTTTGTGAATCTTGATCTTGGTTTGTAAGATCTTTGATTCACTTATTACTTTCTTTCTGCTTTGTATGTATGATCAAAAAGCAAGGTATTACATTTGAAGTAATAGCCTTACGCAGTTTAATAAAATAAAGGGGAGGTTGGTTGAATCATTCTTGATTCTTGTCATTGTTTTATAAAATCGAATATTTAAAAGAAAAAACTCTTTGTTTCAAGAACCTTCTCCTTAGGGGATAAACCTCACTCTTGCTTTTATTGAAGTCGGGCCCCTGAAAGTCCTTAGTGAGACTTGAACTCGAGACCTTTTCAAAAATACCGCCCAATGATACACATCAGTTTTAAGGGCAAATAGCATAAAAAGGTACCCATCTTAAGTCAAAATTCAATTAAGGGTACCCAATTTTTTTTTCTCAATTTAAGGTATCGATCTTTTTTCTTGTTGCAATGTTGGGACAATAACAAATTTAAAGGTTATATATTAACGACAGTTTACTTTATTATTGCATCGTTAGTCCTTTATATTAACGACACTTTATAATAACCTCAAAATTCGTTTTTTTTACAGTTTAGACCGTTTTTCACCCTTTTCGTCTGATTTTTACCGTTTTCGTTTGTTTTTAATCGTTTTGGTCCATTTTACAACATTCGTCGTTCTTTTACCGTATTCAACCGTTTCATCCATTTTTTATACGTTTTCGAGCCCTTCTGACCGTTTGTGTCCATTTTACGGCTTTTAACTATTTTCGTATGTTTTTCCGTTTTCGGCTTCTTTTTTACCATTTATGAACGGTTTTATTAGGTTTATTTACTTTTTTCGTCCATAAAATAAATAGCCGATAACGACAAGAAACGGACGAAAACTGTAAAAAAAAAAGAGTCAAAAACGATAACAAAGACATTAAAGAAGGTCGAAAACGCTAAAACCGAGAAAACGACAAAAACGGACTAAAACGATTAAAAAACGAATGAAAACAGTAATAATCAAACGAAAAAGATAGAAAACAGTCTAAAACTGTAAAAAAATGAATTTTGAATTTTAATGTCGTTTAATATATTATGTTAAAAAAAATTTCTTGTTGCATGTTTCTTAACTAACGATGCAATAATAAAGTAAACTGTCGTTAATATATAACTTTTAAAATTTGTTATTGTCCCAACATTGCAACAAGAAAAAAGATCGATACCTTAAATTGAGAAAAAAAAGTTGAGTACCTTTAATTGAATTTTGAAATAAGATGGGTACCTTTTTATGCTATTTATCCCAGTTTTAAAGGTACAAATACACCATTGAGATCCGATACCTTGGAAACAATGTTGAGAAGAACACGTACAAACACATATTTAATACGGCGAAAACTGAATAATGCTACGACTCCAAGTCAATTGCTAATTAAGCTGGCAAATTACAAGTTTATATACAGTTTTAACTACTGTAATGGTATTAGAATTAAAATGTATCCGATTATAACTTACATATTTTAGACTTTGACCTTGTAGAGAGTTTCAACAAATTAATGTCCACCAAGCTCTATCCAACACCTCTTCTACATTTGATGAGGCCTTTGCCCAAATTTGCCTTGTATCGATCTTAGTATATTGCTAAGAATCTTTCGATGCTACTTTGTTGGCTCTTTGAGAAAATATTGTCCAAACTCAAAACCCCTAAAAGTATGATAAAAATGACAAACAATAAACTAACGAAACGAAAGTTGCATGTTGTGATCAGTCATCAAGAGCTTGTTTGGTGTAGAGAATGACGAAAGGGGCATGGATGTAAAATGGATGTCGATCAGCATGAGAAAACCGTAAGTGATGATGAATTAAATCGCCTAATTAAGAGCTGGGAAGACGAGTGCCAACATAACCGGAACCCATTACAATGAAAGCTATAGCTTGTATATACAAGTATATGTAGTAATGATACTTTCCAAATGCAAAATCCAAGCTACCACTTATAATAAGGAAAACGCCGACACTGAGCTCCAAGATATGAAGTCTGTAAGGATCCACATAGTAAATCAGGTTGAGGGTGCTATCATGCATACTAAACGTGGAGTCATGATAAATAAATCGAGTTACTACAAAAGGTGTACCTCTCTCCGATCCGGAAGCGAGGGTTTCTAAGTGGCTTTGATGCATCTTTTAAAACGTCCCCATGCTTTTCAGTGACGACCCATTCATTCACTCTGTCAGTCTCAAAAAGTCCAATGAAAGTAGCTTTTGTCCGGTGTAAGGACATGACATTCTCAAACAGAATCCAAATCACCACCAAATGCAATGACCTGTGAAATGAAAATATAAGTTTAAATATGGAATAAGCATGCGTTTTTTGGTAGTACATAAGTTTTGGAATTGAAGACCTAGAAACCTGGGAGTTCCAGCGGCATGCAGAAGGGTGATGATAACCGGGATATAAATTATGCCCCACCTAGGAATTGCGACTTCAGGTACCAAAATAGCAGTAGGAAGCACAACACAATAGAGCACGAACGTAACGATATGTGCCACAATCTTCCTTATGAAGAAGAAACTATAGATCACATATAGCTTCTTCCATAATTTCACTTTCTGGATAGCAATGGAAAGCAATTCACAATACTATTCGTTAATCGTATAAATTCCTATCATGTATAGAATAGAAAAATTGTTAGCTAAGATGATACCTTACTTCTTATAATCTCAAAAAACACTTTCCTGAAAAGGTTTGCAGGACCACAAGACCAACGATGTTGTTGGTAACGATAGGCTTTAAAATTACTTGGCAATTCATTTTTCACCTGTATATAAAATATAAAGTGATATTTTACATTTATATCTTCGAAAATCCTTTATTTAGTTTTCATTAGATTGCAGTTTAACTTAACCGAACCAAGATACAAGAACTTCCATCCCTTAAGAGTGGCTCGAACTGCTAAATCCATATCTTCAACTGTAGTGCGTCCTTCCCATCCTCCAGCCTCATCAAGCGCAGCCATGCGCCAAATTCCAGCAGTCCCTAATGCAATTTTAGCTATTTAATAACAGACACAAATCATGGTGTTTCACCATTAAAATAGGTTAATTTTGTTCTTGCCAAGTAAGCCACGCCAAAAAAAGAAAGCCATCACGTTTCTAAGAACAAATTTGATTACCATTGAATCCAAAAAAGGCATACGTTGAAGAACCCGATTCTTGCTCAACGTTGAAATGGTAGTCAAGTGTCATCTCTTGCATTCTTGTCATTAAGCATTCATTTGAGTTCACTGCAATGTAATTAGCATCGTAAATGTATTACGTTTAATCAAACCTTATAAGTATTGTCGTATTGACATGTTGTACCGGGTTTTATGTATATGATGTCAAAAAAGAGAAATGCTAGAACCACAAAACATTTACAAAACAAAATCCACAAAATGAGGTGTCATGATTATTATTGGCTTGAAATATGAGATAATTTAAAAAGTAAGAAAGAGATTACCACATACTATCATGACAACTCATTTTGTGGATTTTGTTTTGTAAATATTTTGTGTATCTAGCATTTCTCGTCAAAAAAATAGGACAAACACTCATGATAAAGAAGTGAGTTCCCTACAAAAGATAGATACAAGTGAAAGTCATTGTCTGTAATAATTCGAGTTCTAGTTTTGATCATTTTGTCAACGTGATTTTCTGCAAGTCACTAGAAACACTACCCTTTTAAAAATATACACGGTTTTGTGGCAAACATTTACGAGTGGCTTTTTAGGACACATGCGTCTCTTGGGTTCAACTCTGCAAAAAAAGTCCCCACAATTTATTTCCTTTTCTCCAGTACGTTATGAACGCAAAACACATGGCCACTTGACTTAAGTTTCATGCTTTGTTGTATGATTATTACAGTAATAATAAAAAAAACTAAATACATGAACTGAAATTAGTAATCAATCTTGTAAAAAAGTTTATTAATTATTGAATTGGAGAAAAACATAGAATGCCAAAATGACTTTCAAAGAAATAAGTACCAAATTTCCAGCGACCCTGAACGAGGCCAAGTTGAGGGTTATGATGGAGATAAGGGATTGTTTGCAACAGAAAATTAGGATCGGGTTGTAAATCAGCATCAAATATTGCGACATACTCGCATTCATTGGCATAAGGATGCTTTAAACCTTCTTTAAGAGCTCCGGCTTTGTATCCATTTCGATTGTCTCTGACTTGGTAGTGTATGTTCTTACCTTTACTTGCCCATTTGTCACACTCCATTTGTACCAGTCCCTAATTTCGCCAATCGAAGAACTTTATTAGAAAACAGCATGGGTTTTCACTGCATTAAAATATGCAAAGGTAGAGACCTAGGGTGAACCCAATGAATTTTCCGCGCGTAAAAACTACTACGTAGTTCGTAAAAAATTCTGATTTCTCTTAAATGAGCCTCATCCAAAATTTTGTGTTACAAGTGTTGTTAGTTTTAATAAATTGCACCTAATAAGTATTACAGTAGTTCTGAGTCTGGTACAGTTAAGATGTTTACTAACCTTGATTACTGGATCAGTTGAATCATCCAGAACTTGAATCACGATACGGTCCGACGGCCATGAAAGCTCACATGCAGCTCCAATTGAAAGCTGGTAAACCTATTTACAAATTTAAACAAAAACACTTAAACCAGTAGTTTAACCCGAATGCATAACAAACCGTGGGTGAAAACATACCTCTTTTTCATTGAACATTGGAACCTGGATAAGAACAAGAGGGTAAGCCGAGCTACCCAATTCAATATCATCTTGAAACGACTCGTATTTGTATCTTTTTACATTAGTTTTTCTAAATAGTTTGATGAATCCAACCACCAAACACATGTAAACTATCTCTATGAACAGCATGATGGACATTACCAAACAAATGGTCATAGAAATCGTCAGCAATGGCACAACTATTGGCGCTTTCAGTTGTGTCCAAATCGATTTAATTTGTTGCACAATATCGCCACTGGTACTAGTAAACGATTCTATAACATATGCCAATTTTGAATACCTCTCCATTTTGCTTATAGAACAAAAGCAAGGTGTATACAAGAAGGGATTGACACAAAGAAAACAAAGTTTTTAATGTTTCTGTATTGGATATTAGTCGAAATAAAAGAGGCAAAAATATGTAGTTAAAGCATCGAAATATATATAAGCTACAGCCTACAAGTGAGATATGAGAGGAAAACAGGGAGGGGATGTGTTTTTAAAGGTGGAAACATTTTGCTTTTTCTTATTCTTCATAATTTTGGCAGTAACACGTTTGCAGGTTCATAAATTTAACAGTTTACTGAATTTCGAAACCAGCTTTTATAAATAACGAAAATGATAAAACCTCCTTAAAATAATTTAAGTTAGATATTAGTTGCGGGGCCGTATCATAGTTTTCGGTAGTACTAGCCAAAGCAATAAAGAAGTCCTATTACACTTGTAAACTAAGAACAATTTGCATATAAATTTAAATTATATCGCTCATAGATTTTAATATTATACGTATTTAGATGTAAAACTAATAAAAATGAGGCCCCTTTTAATTAAATGGGGGCCTTGTGCAAACCCTTCTGCGCCCCTCTGGTTAGTCGGTCTTGTATTAGTATTGAGTTATGGTTGTGTTAAACTCAAACCTGTATTCTAGAATGTACTATGAATATCGATATGTGCTCTTTGGTTCTTCAATTAATAAAACACGATTCACTAAAACTCTACATGGTATCCTTGTTACGTCAAATATTTTCATAAATTTAATTTTCGACCTGTCAGTTTATTTGTGATAATTATCGCATTGTCGAGTTTTGACCCTTTTAGTTTTTCTGTCAAGGAATTCAAAACTCGACGGGTGCTGCTCCGTTGTAATAGCACCGGCGATCTTTACCTAGCCATGAAGCCCTCCACTATTCCGCATGCATTTCTTACGAGTCTGATACACGTGGCACCAATGACCTGGACATCCTGGAAGTGAAGTGTTACGTCGTGTTGTGTATAGTAATTCCATTTCATGTAATAAAGAGAAGCTTCTCGTGCTTTTTCATGCTTGTCACCTTGGCAAGCACATGAAACTGCTATTTGTCAACTCGAGTACTTTGGTTAATTCTAGTTTTGATATTGTTCACTCGACTTGTGGACTTCTCCAATTTCAAATCTGTCTGGTTTTGAATACAATGTTTTGTTTTTGGATCATTATACGTAGTACGTTTGTGTTTGTGGTTTAGTTAATAAATTTAATGTTATGTCCCAGTTGTGTTATTTTGTAAATTTGTTTGTACACAATTTAAGAGTGAAATGAAGTCCTTTCAGTGTGATCATGTGGCAAATCTGGCAACAATACCTTTCATAAATTATTAGCCTCTACTAGATTAGTTCCGTTTTTCTTGTCCCCGTACCTCCCAACAAAATGAAAATTCTAAACGAATGATTCGCACCATTACTAACTTTATTCACACTTTGTTATTTGAAGCTCACCTTCCTCCTAACTATTGGATTGAGGCTCTAAATATTGTGCTCTATTTATTAAATATTTTACTTTCGCCTGCCATTGATAATAAAATTCCGTTTACCCGTTTTTTTTTGAACTACACCTGACTACACAAGTTTACGCACTTTTGATTGTCTTTGTTACCCTCAATGAGATCCTGCCACAAACTTGAGCTCCTTGTATTTTTTGGACATGCCAGCAATCACTGTGGCTACCGTTGTCTTAACCTTAACACCAATACCATTATTATCTCTCGTCATGTGACTTATGATGAAACAGTTTTTCCGTTTGGATCAATGACACCCACTACAAGCCATTCCTATGATTTTTAAATAACTCAACTAATGTTATCAGTGACTTCATTCGTATTCACCGTTTACCTACATATACCACTGTACCAAATAATTCAATCCTACAACCAAATGCACCTGTTACACTGCAAAGTCCACCACCTAAGCCTTTTATACGGCAAAGTCCGCCACCTGGTTATGACCCACAGCATGTTACACCGGATGTACCATCTCATGTCCTCGACCAACCACTTGGTTTCGGCCCGTCATTTATTCAACCCTAAACTCCTCCGAGACCAACAAATACTGAAACCGCACTCCATCAAATACCACTTATGGCCCATCTCACCCTATCAATCCGTCGACTACCGAAGTTAACCTAAACCCCGCCTCGACTCATCCCACGTGTGAGAACCGTATTTTCCCAGCATTATTTTATTCTTTTTATTCGTGTTTCTGAATTTTTCAACGTATTTCGTTTTCTTGAATTTTATATGTAAATCCTGAGATTCTTAAATTTTAAATGAATTATACTTTTTAAGTATTTTTTTTTCTGATCATTGATAAGTACTTTGTATGGAATTATAAAAAAAATTTATTTTATTTTTCCATATTTAATTTAAATCAAAGTTTTTGATTTAAAATCACCCGCGTGCGTTTTACAACGAGCCTATTCAAAATCAATGTACAACGAGAATTCCTAGTGATCGCGATACCGACGGATGCCCAAAATTTTACGTTTATTTATCGATTGTTTCGATAATTAATATTTTCGAACGATTTCGTTTTAATTACGTATTAAGTCGTGTCGGGAAATCATATAATCATTGTTATGATGCATTGTAACTTTTGAAAATGATTTTTACGAAACCCGATCCCCGTAAATATTTTCAATATTTACCAATAACCATTTTCTACCCTTTAAAACTTTTAATTGTTTTTAGGTCCACAAGTTTCAAAATTGGCAACTTAGGTCCCTCCACTTAAACTACCATATATAAACCCATTTTCTTTCCATTTTCTCAGACACATAACTATTTTATAAAAATCAAACACCAACACCCTCCCCACCCCTTTTTTTTGCCGTGAGCTTCACCACCACAAAACACCATACCATGATTCAATCAAAACAAATTTAAGACGCATTCTTAGAATCTTCTTGTGATTCTATTAATACCAAATTTGTACACATGCATCAAGTTTTCACAAAGTTATGATTTCATGGTGGATTGTTGTTTAAATCATCTTGCATGCATTGTTTTTGGTATGATCATCATATTTTAATCCTTAAAAGTCTTGTTTTTAATCTTTGATTTTGTTAGATTTTACATGCAAGTGTTTTTAGGAGTGTTTGGATGATGGGTATGATAGTATGATGATTCTATAGGTATAGAAATGAGTGATGTTGCTTGGAAAATTGATTTGACTTGTTTTCTAAAAAGGTATTTTGGGACAGCAGCTTTAAACAAATTGTTTCGTGGGTTTAAGGTCTGTGAAAGACTGAGATTATTTGAAATTGTTGTAGAGTTTTCCGAGACGGTCGTTTTGGTATAAGATAGAGCTTCTAAGTCATTACGAGTCAAAAGTTATGCTAGTTTTAGTTTTCGTGTACCGGGAGACGCAAGTCGGCACAATCCAAAATTGTGGCTGATTTAGGGTCGACTCTCGGGGACTTTAGGCTTAGTTAGATAAATGTATCTACTGATTCTCAAAGTTTACAAACTGAGTTTGATGAGTCTAGTAGTGATTTCAAAAGACGGTTTGTCGAATTAGTACTTTTAAAGTGGTCCAAACGATTTTACAAAACAAGTATACAAATCTGTCCCAAATTTGGAGTCGAGTAAAGTGTCGAGCTGATGGATTTTGAAGTGTGAACTTTGGCTCAAATTTTGGTGAGGTCTTATACAGGTTATAAGTGACCTTGACACCAATTTTCATGTAAAACGGACAAGTCTAGATAGGGTAGATCGGTGTGTACATTCGGGGTGTACTTGCTGATTTTATTTTGGACACTTAGTTCATTGTTTGTGTTGCGTGAGTTTGAGTATTCATCATCGGACGTGATGACTTATTCAAGTGCTTAGTCATTATATAAATGACTTAGCTACTGGTCCAAATAAGGGTAAATAATAGTTTGACTTGCGTTGACTTGGCGTCTTATGACGGGTCGACTTCAAGTGTACAAGTGTTTAAACGAGTAACGTTGGATAAATGGATTCATTTGGTTCGTGTCAATGGTTTTGAAAACATGAATACTTTGAAAACGTTTGATTCATATTATATTTGGTATATATATCGATATTGAGTTCGAGTCTTAACGCGCGCCATATTTTGATAGGTTGCGGCTTTCATTTTCCCGGGCATCCATATCGTCGGTAATCGTCTACCATTACCGTTTCTACTCAGTTGCTGAGTACCGTGATTGACTTACCTCATGGCTAAGGTGAGTTCATAGCCCCTTTTTACTTGTACATGGTTTCTAAACACGAGGTGAGATTTTACATGGTGGAACACAACCATTAAAAACTGTATGCTATCCAGAACATGTATGATTTTCAGGTTTTCGATATTATTATTGCTTTTAGTCTAGCCTTAAGTTTCCTCTCCCGATCATGAACCGTTAATTTTCCGGTGTGCATTGCGCGAAGCGCGAATGTTGTGGGTGGATCCATCGGGATTGACTATCCCCGTCCCGATTACTTTGACGCACTAATATTCGTTTATACTTAAGTATTTAGGCTGAATACTCCCTAGAGGAACTTACACTGAGTTAAGCTTCGGTTCATGAACTGAACAGCAATAATAATGACTTTGGACTATGGTTGACGTATATAACCATACTCCATACTAGTTTTTTTATAAATGAATGCTTGTGTTCCACATCCTTATTACTAAACCTATGAATTTCACTCAACTTTGTGTTGACGATTTTACATGTTTAATCTCTGGTATTATTACTTAGCTTTGCTTGGATGGGAGCCCGCAGGATATTATCGCAGCTTGGAGATTTCTGTGGTGTTTGTGAAAGATTTGTTTTATATAAACTATTAGAAGTTTATTCAATCTTTTGGGCAACTTATTGTTATAAATCGAGACGAAATAATATAATTTTCCGCTTTTAAAACTCTGGGACCTATGTTTAAAAACTCTGACCTTTTATGATGTAATGTACATGTTTTTATTTCGTCAGCTTTGTATGAAATGTAATTCATTGTTTCTTGTACTATGACGTGTTACCCCCTCGTTGCCTACTTGTTCCATGTCAGATTTTGGGGGTCTCACAGAGTGGTATCAGAGCGATGGTTATAGGGAACTGAGTCATTTTTCAAAAACTTAGTCTATAACCGAAAATTCAAATATTTTACTGTTCCTAATGTCAAACACAGAATCTGCCATTGTTGTTCGATATATTTGAGGGTAACTCTCTAATCCTTATTACTTACGTTTAATTATCGTTATAGTATTTCATCTCTCGATTACATGTTGAAATATTACGTTACCCTGATGACGATAATTACTTTGTCTTTTCAAAGCCTTTGTGCTTCATGAATTATTATTGGTTGTTACCGTGATTTCATCTGCTCTTACTGTATTTCTGGAATTCTTGTTCTTGTGAACTAATCTGGTTACGATGATTTTTACATTGTTATGACGTTACGTACATGTATTCAGAGCGTGTATGCTGCCGACTTTTCATACTCATTTTCTGAGTACTATTGCTATTTCATTTATGCGTTATACGACTGACTTCATATGCTTGTTCATTTTGAATCATCTGTTTTTCTCGACTCGCTGCTACATGTTGTGCATACTCTCGTAATACCATTTTCGGGATTAAGAAGTGTTGTTTTCAATGAAACTTCTGATTTTCATTCTACTACCGTACGTGTTGCTCTCATTTTTTATTTCCTTTAAAATATCTATTTAGATACGCAGATTTTCTTTCCGACCATTCGTTATTGAATGTCTAGTCTATAGACCATTGTGTAGCTCAATGTGTCTCCGGGAAAGACTGAAGGACACCGTGTGATTCACACATCTCGAAACATTCGTTGAATCAGTACCTGAATAATATCGTGAGTTCTCATAATCTTGATTTACCTTTACGCCACCGTTTTACACGACACTTGTACATGGATTACATCTTATTTCATTGACCATTCCACGTTTCGATTTCGACTTACAACATCCGTTGTACCTTGAACACATGATCGTCATTTATTATGTGACGATTGTTTGGAATACGATCCTACTTGTATCCTCCCTTTTTCATTAAACCTCATCACCTCAGGAGTGTGACTTGTTAATATATTGTTTCTTTCTCGGTATGTCTTGTGATTTTGAAAAATCACGCCGCCAGGAGACCTTCCTACATTGCATCTTGCAGCCGAAGACACGGATGATATGCGTCGTTTTTTATCTCTCAGATTATCGTTGGCATTCTTGAATCATTTCCATACTGTGTTTTCTTTACATGACTAATTATACAGTTTATCTTCTTTCGTCTTTATGGAATCCACAAGTCTTGTGTAGACATTAATTTGAGTTATTATGAAATTTGGATTTAATTTCAAGCTGTGTCGAAAAATATACTTTGTACAGAAACTTTACAGGGAATTTAACAGTGTCGAGAAAATATTTTTATAACCCTAGACATAAAAATATATATTTCTACTTGTTGAGACGTCCGTTTAGGACATAAAATTTGACCAGTAAACTTTAAAAATCGAGCAAGTTACGCTCATTTGAGATTGTAAAATCTAAGAATTTATTTTCTGAATAATGCTAAAATATCTTTTTGTTGACAGATTTAATGCAAGCGCATTTTCGTCTATTTTTATTCCGTTTCAAGTCTCGAGTAAAACTAGAAAGTTGTTCAAAACATTATTTTACATCGAAATGCATTAGACTTTGAGTCTTCGAATATCGTTAGAGAGTTAATTGGTCGGGTCAAACCTAAAAGTCAAAGTTGACTAAAAAAGTAAAAAAAAAATAAAAATTGATAGAAGTTAGAAACATGATTTGAAGCTTATTAAATTTGTGTGAACTCGTAAAATTGTAACTAATAATATTTTACAACCATGAAACATTGATTGTGTTTTAAAAAAAAAAACATTACAAGTAGTAACTTGAGTTCGGTCATACATATACATGGATCTTGAACTTTCGAAATTCGGTAACTTACTAATATAGAAACTTTTCGGTGTGATTGTACTATTTGTTAACTGATACCCTACTTTCTTAAAAGTATATTATTGTCAAATTAATCACGATGTGCACACCTACGGATTCCTTTATCCTTTTTTATATATGACTTATTTGCCATTCTACTTTGTCTTTCTTTGCTTCTATCGTACCACTGAATTGGAGCGAGGTTGAAGTTCTTGCTTTCGTATCGTTCGTTACCATCTTGACATGTACCTCATGACGATTTCGGCTAAACCTCTTGAAACCTTATCACCTTGTAACCATTTCATTGACTGACTTGAACTACTCCTTATTTCCCTCTTGTAACCCACTCGCTACTTTATAAACTATTGTCATGTTACCATATAAACTCAAACTGGTCTTGTTTGCGAATCATTTTACAAAATGTTCCACTTGGACTTCACAAATTACTTGAAGGTTATCTTATAAAATTAATTTATATTAATTTTACAATGTATTCTCACCAATTGTTCTACATTGGTCTTGTTAAGAATTCTTGTAACAATAAAATGGTTGATTTAAATATGTAGCCAGTAACTTATAGGCGAACAGTTTCATATGTTATTTTGATTCTTGTTTTTACAAATGCTATTATATACATATTTTAAATCATATGATATGTAATACTGGTTTGACGAATATGAGCATCGCATTGCTAGTCCTAAATTATGCATGGCCTGATCACCTATGCTTAATTTAGAAGGAGCCATGTGAGGCCGAATAGTAGTCGCCCAAAATATTTGACCAACAATCAACTTTTTAATTATGTTCCTTAAAAAGTTTGATAAAATAAAGTTTAGAAAACTTTTACATCTTATGCGGGTAACAACAATTCGTGACTTACACATATGAACCCTTATCTTTTCTTGAACAAAGTACATGCCTCAAGCACAGATTTCCTTACTCAGCGATCTTTGCTTTACTTGTTACCTCATCATCCTCATGATACAATTTTCGTTACCATTTGCCTAAATCCTTACCATTGATACCAGACTTGAAAGTTTCAACGTTATTATGCTTCTATGATCGTCCATCTCTATCTATCTTGGTAGAACTACGAAACGTCTCTGGACGCGATTAATGATTTACGACTGGACGTGAACGATGATTTCGTGTAATTTTCATGATATGTGTTAAGACACTATCTCCTTGAAAATTCATTTGTGTGAATCATGTGTTGATTTTTTTTCCTTTCATTGCTAATGTTTTTCATTTTACTGAATTTACTCTCAATTGACTTCTTAAGAATTTTCTTGATTCGAAAATATTAATTATCGAAACAATCGATAAATAAACGTAAAATTTTGGGCATCCGTCGGTATCGCGATCACTAGGAATTCTCGTTGTACATTGATTTTGTATAAACTCGTTGTAAAACGCACGCGGGTGATTTAAATCAAAAACTTTGATTTAAATTAAATATGGAAAAATAAAATAATTTTTTTTATAATTCCATACAAAGTACTTATCAATAATCAGAAAAAATAATACTTAAAAAGTATAATTCATTCAAATTTTGAGAATCTCAGAATTTACATATAAAATTCAAGAAAACGAAATACGTTGAAAAATTCAGAAACACGAATAAAAAGAATAAAATAATGCTTGGAAAATACAGTTCTCACAGTCTCCCCCCTAAAGGAACTCTGGTCCCCAGAGTTCTCCTGAAAACAGTAGAAGATGCAAACAAGAGGAGGTACAAAGTGTAGAACAAAATTCATTGCTTCCCAGGAAATTTCTGCATCACGGCGAACCTTAACAATTAGAATTTACTACGCTTCAGTTTCTTAACTCCTTTTCGTATAACTTTTCAGTCTTGGATTAGAATAACAATCTTTTAATACGGACATACATCAGGAGATAGAATTGTTGGAAATACGTGCGATAAACTAACGAGAATGAACACAAGAATCGATTAAACAGACAAAGTGCAATAAAATGAACCAAGATTGTAAATCAACAAGGGGTCGCAAATCGTGCAACTATAAAACGTGACAATCTTAAAACGTAGTAATCCAGTTACAAAAGAATTAGAAGGGAAAAATGAATTACATATGATCATTTAAAATACCAGACAACAGATTTTGACAGCTTGTATTTTAAATGATCATATGTAATTCATTTTTACCTTCTAATTATTTTGTAACTGGATTATTACGTTTTAAGATTGTCACGTTTTATAGTTGCATGATTTGCGACCCCTTGTTGATTTACAATCTTGGTTCATTTTATCGCACTTTGTCTGTTTAATCGATTCTTATGTTCATTCTTGTTAGTTTATCGCACGTATTTCCAACAATTCTATCTCTTGATGTATGTCCGTATTAAAAGATTTTTATTCTAATCCAAGGACTGAAAAGTTATACGAAAAGGAGTTAAGAAACTGAAGCGTAGTAAATTCTAATTGTCAAGGTTCGCCGTGATGCAGAAATTTCTTGGGAAGCAATGAATTTTGTTCTACACTTTGTACCTCCTATTGTTTGCATCTTCTACTGTTTTCAGGAGAACTCTGGGGACCAGAGTTCCTTTTAGGGGGAAGACTGTGAGAACCGTATTTTCCCAGCATTATTTTATTCTTTTTATTCGTGTTTATGAAGTTTTCAACGTATTTCGTTTTCTTGAATTTTATATGTAAATCCTGAGATTCTTAAATTTTAAATGAATTATAATTTTTAAGTTATAAGTGAGGTCTTATACAGGTTATAAATGACCTTGACACCAATTTTCATATAAAACGGACAAGTCTAGATAGGGTAGATCGGTGTGTACATTCGGGGTGTACTTGTTGATTTTATTTTGGACACTTAGTTCATTGTTTGTGTTGCGTGAGTTTGAGTATTCATCATCGGACGTGATGACTTATTCAAGTGCTTAGTCATTATATAAATGACTTAGCTACCGGTCCAAATAAGGGTAAATAATAGTTTGACTTGCGTTGACTTGGCGTCTTATGACGGGTCGACTTCAAGTGTACAAGTGTTTAAACGAGTAACGTTGGATAAATGGATTCATTTGGTTCGTGTCAATGGTTTTGAAAACATGAATACTTTGAAAACGTTTGAGTCATATTATATTTGGTATATATATCGATATTGAGTTCGAGTCTTAACGCGCGCCTTATTTTGATAGGTTGCGGCTTTCATTTTCCCGGGCATCCATATCGTCGGTGATCGTCTACCACTATCGTTTCTACTCAGTTGCTGAGTACCGTGATTGACTTACCTCATGGCTAAGGTGAGTTCATAGCCCCTTTTTAATTGTACATGGTTTCTAAACACGGGGTGAGATTTTACATGGTGGAACACAACCATTAAAAACTGTATGCTATCCAGAACTGTATGCTATCCAGAACATGTGTGATTTTCAGGTTTTCGATATTATTATTGCTTTTAGTCTAGCCTTAAGTTTCCTCTCCCGATCATGAACCGTTAATTTTCCGGTGTGCATTGCGCGAAGCGCGAATGTTGTGGGTGGATCCATCGGGATTGACTATCCCCGTCCCGATTACTTTGACGCACTAATATTCGTTTATACTTGAGTATTTAGGCTGAATACTCCCTAGAGGAACTTACACTGAGTTAAGCTTCAGTTCATGAACTGAACAGCAATAATAATGACTTTGGACTATGGTTGACGTATATAACCATACTCCATACTACTTGTTTTATAAATGAATGCTTGTGTTCCACATCCTTATTACTAAACCTATGAGTTTCACTCAACTTTGTGTTGACGATTTTACATGTTTAATCTCAGGTATTATTACTTAGCTTTGCTTGGATGGGAGCCCGCAGGATATTATCGCAACTTGGAGATTTCTGTGGTGTTTGTGAAAGATTTGTTTTATATAAACTATGATAAGTTTATTCAATCTTTTGGGTAACTTATTGTTATAAATCGAGACGAAATAATATAATTTTCCGCTTTTAAAACTCTAGGACCTATGTTTAAAAACTCTGACCATTTATGATGTAATGTACATGTTTTTATTTCGTCAGCTTTGTATGAACTGTAATTCATTGTTTCTTGTACTATGACGTGTTACCCCCTCGTTGCCTACTTGTTCCATGTCAGATTTTGGGGGTCTCACACCACGGTCACACGTTTTCGTGTCTCGACTAATCGTCCAAAGCCAAAGTATGTCTCCATTGTCTCCCTTTTACCAAAGTCGTATAGTGATGCCTTTAATGATCCCAACTGGAAAAATTCTATGGATATTGAATATAATACACTTATTAAAAAAATTACTTGGACTTTGGTGCCTCGAACCTTAGATGTTAATATTGTTCGTTGTATGTGGTTGTTTTCCCTCACATATTTGGCTGATGGTTCTTTGATTCGTTACAAGGGTCGTCTTATTACGAGTGGTAGTACACAGATCAAGGTAATTGATATTGATGAGACTTTTAGCCCATTTGTCAAACGGGGTACTATTCATACATTTCTTAGTTGGCTATTTCTCGGCATTGGCATGTTCATCAGCTTGATGTCATGAATACCTTTCTTTATGGTGATTTATCTATGACAATATATATACATCAGCATCTCGGATTTTGAAATTCCACACACCTGATTATGTTTATATCTTGCAACGGTCTCTTTATGGTCTTAAGCACGATCCTCGGGCCTGGTTTTAGTGGCTTGCTACTTACATTACTTGTTTTGGATTTAATCAGAGTAGGTGTAACTGCTCACTTTTTGTTTATAGACATGTGATTGAATCAGCTTATCTATTATTATATGTTGATGATATTGTTCTTACTGCTTCCTCTTGTGCCATATTATTGCTTCTTTGCATCAGGAATTTGATATGACATATTTGGGATCTCTTAGTTATTTCTTAGATATTTCAGTTTCTCGGGATTTTTCTAGGATGTTATTCTCATAATAGAAATATGCTCTTGAGGTACTTGAGAGAGACCATATGGCTAATTGTAATTATAGTCGAACTCTTGTTGATACTAAGTCCATTATTGGTGGCGATGGTGATCCGGTTTCTTATCCGATACTATATTGGAGTCTTGGGGGTTCTTTGTAGTATCTTACTTTTACCCGTCTTGACATCTCTTATGCAGTGCAACAAGT
The DNA here is from genome assembly GCA_025667525.1 of Glebionis coronaria. NCBI lineage: Eukaryota > Viridiplantae > Streptophyta > Magnoliopsida > Asterales > Asteraceae > Glebionis > Glebionis coronaria. The sequence goes on from CM046881.1 coordinate 185,280,224, forward strand.
TTTTCTATTTACGCATGATCTGCGGTATCCTCATTTATCAGCTCTTAAACGGATTTTAAGGTATATTCACGGTACTTATTATGGTTGCAAGTATATTCCTCATCTGCTATATCATTAGTTGCTTATTCAGATGCGGATTTGGCAGGTTGTCTTGCTACTCGGAAATCGACATCGAGATATTATGTTTTTCTTGGTAAGAGTTTTCTCTCATGGTCCTCTAAGTGTCAGCCTACGGTTTCTCGCTTGAGTGTTGAAGCAGAATATCATGGCGTTCTTAATGTTTTTACCGGGACTTGTTGGTTGCGTAATTTACTACGTGGTTGGATACACTTGTGTCTTTCGCTATGCTTGTCTATTTTGATAATGTCGGTGTTGTTTATTTGTCTTCTAATCCGGTTCATGTTCAACATACGAAGTATATAGAGAGTGATATTTTTTTCATGATTTGGTTATTGCTAGACAAATTAGAGTTCTTCACGTTCCTTCGCGTTATCGGTATGCTGACATCTTCACTAAAGGTTTGTGAACTGGTTTATTTGAAGAATTCATACCAGTTTGAATGTTCGGCCTCCTCTCGCTCAAACTGCGAGAAAGTATTAGGCCCTTTTTCTTTTTTTCCTGATTGGATCTAGCGCCTGTCTATTGAAAAGTGACTTGTTTATATTAAGAACAACTTTTAAAAAGTAGTTCTTTGTTTGCTTAACACCCGCATAAATAATAAGCAAATGATATCTTTACCCATTTCCCCAATGAATGGAAGAACTATGATGTAGCAATTGATAAAAAAACCCAAACCAAATAGAAAAACCAATCGTTTGCTTGCGTTGTATAAAAACAGTTTTGTAAAGAATTCAAATCAATTAGTAATGTTCTATATTAAATTGTCCAATGTGATCAATTGAAACACCCAAATCAAGCGAAAAACCTAAATCAGTTAAAAAACCGAGATCTATATTCGTCAACTTAAAAGTCACACAAGATTTATCTTCCTCCGTATACCAGTTTATAAATATAAAAGTAAAAAAAATCCAAACTTATTTTCCTCAATATGAAGGTAACGAAAGACAAGATATTTGAAACAATTAAAGTTTCATTATTCTGATCTATTGATCTGAAATATGAGTACGGTGGTGATTTGTGGTGCAGTCTTAAATGGTGGTGCGGCGGTGGTGACTGGTGGTGCATTGGTGTGAGTGTTTGTTTGGAGGAAGAAGAAATGGAAAATTTGTTAACCTGTGAAGAAGATAAGAAAAAAATAGATGTAATATATAATGAGGTTAGGATTGTAATGTAGGTTTTATTATTGTCATAGATGGAAAGGGGTGGGAATTTTATGACCTTCTAGATTTAGGATGCATGTTTGTGATAAGTTAAAAAGAAACATGTTGATCTCTTTTAACGTTTAAATTTAGCTGTAAACTTAGACTAATCAGAATAAATTTTGCTTACTTTTAATAGACACTTTGAGTAAATATAAAAGAGTATGCGAAATTTACTCTTTGATACTATAAGATTGAACAATTTGTATATGAAAAAATATTTCACCAAAAACTTTAATATTATTAAAATACAAGTATTCTATGTAAGTACTAGGGTTACAGAAAGCTTAAAGCTAATAGTGAAACGTAGGAATGAGATATATCTGAAACTTAAACCTATGACGTCCTACTATACTTGCAAGGAGTCCTTTACAAGATAAGAACATAATAATGTTTTAAAAACAAAGAAGATATACAAATAATATCGTCTATTGATAACATACGCGTCTTTAGTCTTTATCTTCTTAGCAGCACTAATATCTTTGAGAGCATTAATACTTGACCATAGCCACTCTGGCCATATTTGACCAAACACTACCAGCACTAATTTTATGCTACCAGCATTAACTTTATTAATACTGGTAAGGCAACATAAACAACATTAATTTTTATTCCCAACAATCCTCCCCTAAACTTATGATTCCTCTATCAATTTCACAAGTTTTAAGAATAAAAATCTCCTTATTAATTCGTGATCATCAAGAATTTCTTTATCCAAATCATCCCTTGAGTTGATGAGAAGGTTTTCACAATCCTCCCCTGAATTAAGAAGGAGGTCTTCTGTAGTCACAGTTGTCTTCAAGAACTAAACTCTTTGAACAATAACTGTGGCCATCAATTCCAAAAAGTAAAAATTTTCCGCAACACATTCAAGAGAAGTAACCCCTAAAAGTGAGATCATTGGACCTGGATAAGGACTTAGAGATGATAGACCTACCATGTTCTACATCAACAATAGTATGTGTAGCCTTTCTAGCATGATAGTACAACCAATACTATCAACCGTTACCTCTCCTCAAATTTTGATTAATACTGCAAAACTTTTAGTTACCACCAACATTAATTTGTATGAACAGAACAGAACTAATGCATCTTCTTCCAAATACTCTCCCATTGTCATCCAGAACAAGAATACTAATACAACATCATTACTTATTATTTTATTTTATTTATTATTATTATTATGTTATTTATATATATATACTAGCGTCGTAACCCGCCCAACGGGCGGGGTCGTTTTTTTCCTTGTTCCAGAGGGTTTATGGTTAGTGCGTTTTTAGTTTCTTGAATTCATAGTTTACGCTCAAGTAACGTTTATTTATGGTCAATGAGGTTAAATGAAAAAGTAAAAATAAATGATGAGTTAAACGATAATAAATAGATGATGGGTGTACCAAAAGGCATTAAACCTTGTAAGATTCTTCGAAGGCTTGGGTAGATTTAGTTTCCTATGAGGTGGCTAACGTGAAAGCTATAGCCATAACAACCATCATTATCAATAGTGTAGGCAGCCCAAAAAGCAAGACGGTTTGTTCATTTGTTAAAAAAAAGTTATAGGTCAACTATTATCTATTTAACATTTTCGATCGAGTTATACCAATCGCTCTCTTATCTTGTTCGGTCGTCGAGTCAGCGATACAAAAGTTAATAAATAAACAATTTTTTAAAGGATTAAAGTTTCATTGGAATAAAATTACATATCAAAAAATATTTAGTGTTATCTATATCTATATTTATATAGGATCGACCACCGAGTCGATTTCTTTGAGTCACCAGGTCGATCTAGTCGAGTCATCGAGTTATCCTGGTCATGTCACGAGTTCACTGATTCGACCAATTATGCATAGCAAAAAATACCAATGTCCCTTATGAAAGTTGAATTTTTATTCAAATATTTAGTTAAGAATGAAAGATAATATTTTAAAGGTTTCTATAAATATTTACATAAAGATTTGGATTCTCATAATAATACTGTTTCTTATAAGTTATTTTGATTGCATTGCGCATTTAGTTGAAGCTTGTTTAGATTGATGCTATATTTAGGGGTGTAATCGAGTCAAGCCGAGCTCAAACTTTATAGGGCTTGAGCTTGGCTTGATAATACCATTGTATGCTTGAGTTTGGCTTGATAACTTGTCAAACTTTACAATCTACGCTTGGGCTTGGCTTGATAAGGCTTGATAAAAACTTGAGCTTGACTTGAAAAGCTTGAATATGTATAAAATTATTACTTTTAAATAAAAACTCATTAATAAATACATATGTATAAAGTAAAACAAACAAAAACATAACTCAAAACCAGTTTCGATTTATTTAGCATTAATAAAACAAAAAATAACATAATCGTGCAGTCTTGGTTTCAAAATGCGTTTTGTAATCCAACGCGACTAAGATCCCAAAAGCCATTGCGTGATGTGATTGCTAACGCCATTACGACACCCTTGTATTAAAAAGAGTATAAAAATATTTATACGTATTATATTTCATCAAGTACCAAGTACATGTAACAAATTTATAATATTAACTAAATTATTTAAAATATGATGAGCTAAATTATAAATTTAATCATAGAATATATTATTTATTAAATAAGCCTTTATAATTAAGTTAATAATTACATTAAGCATAAGTTGCTTATATGAATTAATCATAAAAACACATTTAAATAAAGCTTGATAAGAGTTCGAGTCGAGCTATCAAAAGCTTGAGCTTGATATATGTTTCAAGCTATTTTTTGGGCTTACGCTTGGGCTTGAGCTTGATAAAAGTTTGGCTTGATCGAGCCAAGCTCGATCTCGAGCTCGAATTGCTTAATAAAAGCTTAGCTTGATTACAGCCCTAGCTATATTACAGTTTCATAACATACTCAAAATATGCTAATAATAATCTTAAATTAAAACACATAAGTGCACTTAAAGTATTCACATTAATGCATGATTACTAAACAGAGAAATACAAAAGTAAAAAGACAATCTTTCTGTAAGAAATACATGAAAAAGTAATCTTTTTATAAGTTCTTAAAACACATAATCGATCTTTTGGATACAATTCGTTAGTCCTCAAGAATCAATATACATTGTCTTGAAGGGCTTGTAGACCTTTAAATCAGTTACTCTACGGCAAATGATCCCACCACATCCATCCACAAAACATGTGGAAGACCATTATCATCGCTACGCTTATTATAGTTCCTTTTTTCATTGTTTTGAGCTTCGCTAAAGGCGATTTATCACATAAATGTTAAGAACTTCAACTACCTTTTCATTCCGAATTGATGAAGGTAAATAATAAAAAGTTTTTTTCAACTAAATTTTGATAAGACAAAAACAATAAGCAAAAGTTACATGTCCAAGCTATTTCAATGGCATCATTACATACTTTATGATCAATTTTGAGAGGACAATCTATATGTTTCTTTCTATATCAGTCTGTACATGTTTGTTAATACAATTTATTATATATTTTTATTCACTATTGTGATGCAGGAAAGTTTCTACTGTATCTCGCGTTCATGTTTTGAACATTCACATAATTTAGCTTCTATGGAATGGTGGCTATCGGTTTACACCAAATCAACAAATGGTTAAAATACACATTAACACTGGTCCACAAATTTAGGACTTGGCATTTGTTTTGTCACTAATAAGTAATAACCCAATAGCAGATCAAAATAAAATATAGCAACAATCAGCTAAGCAATCATATACTGACCGCATTCAACACATAAGTAAATCTCTTCTCCTTACGCGGACGAACTGAATTAGAAAAATGGATATAATACGATAGCAAGCTTAAGGCAACCCAACCCTGCCTATATTAACATGTTACCAACTGACCAATTTTGCTCTTTACAGGTAAACAATTGCATGACATATGTTTGAATCCATAACAGTTTACATAGAAAAACACAAGGAGGTCATGGAAGGTTAGGACAATTACCAGAGAATCATTCACCAATAACGGCCCTTGAGGGTTATCTAAGGCTACGTCTCGATGTGGTTGATAAAGCCTTCCAAATGTGGGTTCATCCTTAGCTGGGACAGCCATGACATCAGCATTAGCAATGACATTAGCGTGTGGATGACCCTCCATATCTAGTCTCGGTTCATGATTATGCTTTTCACATTTTACTCGTAATGTCCAGCTATCAAACATCTTTGAATACTTTCCTACCAATTGAAATAGACATTTAATTTTTTTGGTGGTTCTATTATTGGTCGACTTTTTATTTTATATATACCACCACGATCACACCTAAGCATAACTTTAGTCATAACGCCACTTGCTTGTTTTTTGGTTCTTTGAGTGACAATAGCATAACCAAGAGTCCGTGTGATAGTTTTCACCCCATCTATCAAATCTTGGTGAGACTTGAACATCTGAAATTAACCATCATTAGTTATAAAAATGGTACCATGTAAACTAATAAAATTCAAAAATTTACCTTGTTAGTAGAAATTCTGATGTGCCATAGGTAGCATTAATTCTTTCATTTTCACACATTAGGCGAGTATAACTTGTGTTATACTGCATGTTCAATTGATTTTCGAAACCAATTGAACCAAAAAAGAGGATACATCAATTATAAATTTATAATGATCATTAATTAACAGAACCACGCCCATTTAGGTGTAACTACACACATATAAAATCATGACGACGGTTCATTTAGCAAGATACAATTTATGGTGACAGACTTAAAATTATACCATGTTGGGTGTTTTACTTTGGTAGGTTTTTATGTTAATCTCTGATCGCATCCAAGTTGTGCACATGTTATTGCTATCCTTTTAGATGTTAAATATGTAAAAGTTAGGATATTGGCAGGCCTAAATCAAATACAACATCGTTGGTTGCGTGCTGCTGAAATTTGTGAAATTTTGACCAACTATCTCAAGTTTGAACTAACACCTACTCCTGCTTGCAGGCCACCAGGTTAATTTCTTAAGTACTTCCATTTGCGTCAATCACAACCACAAACTCATTTAATGATAAATTTGTTTGCATGAGCTTTACTGGCTAACAGATTCGACCACATATAATACTTACTAAAGATTCTCACTTTATTTTATGATAGTTGGCTCTTTATATCTGTATGATCGGAAAAAACTTAGATATTTTCGTAAGGATGGTCATAACTGGAGGAAATAGGATGGTAAGAGTGTGAAAGAAGCTCATGAAAAATTAAAGGTATGTCAACTACCTTTTGCACGGATCTTGATAAAATGCGCTTGTTTTAAAGATCAAAATAATTTTCAGGAAGTAGTGGATGTTGTCTAAGACTGTTTTCTGGGCTTACGCTTATTAATAATAAGCAACTTATCGCTTATAATGCATTAAACTCATAAGCCCTTGATGAGTGTTTGTATTAGCTTATGATTATAAGCTAATTAGCTAAGGTGCTTTGATTGGCTTATGCTTATGGTATAATGTAAAAGTAAAATAATCCTAAGCCTGCTCAAATAAGCCACAAAGAAGGAGCTTATGAAAATCTACAGAAATAAGCTCTCAACCCCAAGCTTATAAGCTTATCCAAACACTAAAATGTTGTCTTTTTAATATATAAGCAAATAAGCCCCCTAAATAAGCTTAAGCAAACAACTCACTGAAAATGCAATTTTTTCATGCCATTTGCATTTTATAGGTAAGTTCTCCAATGCTATTATGTCCATGGAGAGGATAATGAGAACTTTCAGAGACGATGCTATTGGATGCTTCATAAGTGAGCCTTCTACTAATGTGCATTACAGGACATTAAAGAGGTACTTTACCTAAGACCTTACTTCATGATATTGAGACACTTGTGCTTTCTACTAATCATCATTTTTTATTTATGATGCACATGGTTGCAAGTCGGGTGTCCCTCATGTGCTACTAAGTCCAGATCCACAGAATCTGCTTCAAAGCAATGAACAAACCATCACACCTGACCAAACATCGCATCCTTCACATGATTTAGTCGAAAGGAACTGAGAGTTGATGACTTCATCTGATATTAAGCAGTCAATACGCGGTACGCATAACTTACATAAACACTTTTTCTTGTACCACTCAAGAATCATTAGAGAAGATATACTATGAGACTTAACTGAGGTATTCAGAATTCTTGATTTCTTAATGGATTGATACAAAGGGAAACCAATAAATTAATCCAAACTCTGGTAGGATGTTGTTAGTAATCTTTGATCAAGCAAACACAACTGACATAGAATGGAATGTTAAAAATTTGTTGATACCAAAGAAGCAAATTGATTGAATACAAATTATTACAAACGATGTCACTGTTAGTCTCTCTACGTACTTCATAAGATAAAAAAAAAAGTAAATTGACGTAATGGACAGAACATCGGTCATTATATGGCTCGTCACTTGATATATTTTCCTAGGAATTCTTAGTTTTGGAATCACATTTATAGGGTGTTGTTATGGTGCAGAGATCCCTGAAGTTACTGTTAGCCCCGACCCTTCTTCATCTATGTGGACCAGCATCTATGGATCTTTGAAAAATACAATTTCAACTGAGTTTCTATCTCACAGGATAACAGATGCTAGGCTATATGTTGACAACCATTCTCAAGACTTCTTCAGCTCTGGGATTGGCTCGTTTCCTGCAGCAGAACATGTAACTTGTCATCTTGTTTCATGCTTGTTTTAATGGTATTTCGTTAATACCATTTTGAAAGCAGATCGGTGCTGGTAATGAAGCAATATACGCATAAAAAATGATGAGGCTGACGGAGAACTGAAAAAGTTAGACAGCTTTGGAAGGTGGATGGATAAAGAAATGGGTGGAGACTGTGAGGATTCCCTCATGGCATCCAACTCTGACAACTATTGGGGTGTACTTGATAAGGAAAATGATCAAACTGAAGCGGGGAGTTTATCACATCATATCCATATGAATACGGATTCAGGTGGCCCCTCTCTTGCAAAAGAGCAGCTCTTTAGTATATGTGACTTTGCGCCAGATTGGGCTTATTCAGGAACAGAAACAAAGGTATCGATTTATGCTTCCTTCCTTATTTCTAATCGAAAATACTATAATGTGATACTGTAATGAGAAATAAAAATATTAGTTTGGGTCTTGTTCAACACTACAAAGGTGTAACCACTTAACATGCATTTTTCCTTCAAGTGTTAATAACAGGTAACTTTTTTGGTGACAAGAAGCGTATTAGCGGTAGTAAATGGTGTTGCATGTTTGGTGATACGAAAGTGGTGGCTGAATTTGTCATGAGTAATGCCATTCGATGTCAAGTTCCTTTATGTTGTGCAGGACGTGTTCCATTCTACATCACTTGCAACAACAGAACAGCTTGTAGTGAGGTTCGTGAGTTTGAGTATGTTCAAAAGCCATCATCTATAGCAGCAGCGAATGAAACTTGTCCTGAAGATGAGTTTGGTTTGTTGATTCGAATTTCAAAATTATTATCTTCGGGTGCTGAAAGGAAATGGTCAGGCTGCTTAGTGGTGAATTGTGAAAAATGCAAGCTGAGAGATTTTTTTCATTCTCTCATTGCTGACAAAGAATGGTGCTGATCACAGAGGTGTTTAAAGGGAATTGTCAGGAGTTGCTGATACAGAAGATAAACTTTATGATCAGCAGCTACTTTATGAGTCCCATGAAGCGTGTCAAGGATTACGCACGTTAGATAAAAGGGGGCAAGGCATTATTCATTTGGCGGCTGCTCTTGGCTATGAGTGGGCCATCAATCCAGTTGTTGCTACTGGAATGAGTTCCAATTTCAGAGACACGCAGGGAAGGACCGCTCTCCACTGGGCATCACTTTACGGCAGGTAGGTCACCACACATTTGGCTAACTCAGAGCGCATCATGTACTTGTATTAATAAGTTGTTATTTTTTGTTTATTTTGCAGAGAAGAAACGGTAGTTGAACTGGTAAAGTTAGGAGCGTTAGCGGGTGCTGTTGATGATCCAACACTGTTAAATCCTGGTGGACAAACGGCAGCCGATTTGCCTTAATAAATGTTCATAAAGGGATCGTTGGATATTTGGCAGAAGTGGATATTACGAGTCACCCCTCAGCGTTGTCTGGGAAGCTCAAGAATGGTTCCAGGAGTAGAGAAGAGGAACAGGAGTCACTTGTAGTAGCAGCCATGAGAAGATCAGTGCTTGCTGATGCGCTTATACATGACGGGTTCAGGGCTCGCTCGTTCTGCCAAAGAAAGGAAACAGCTATCAATAATGACTTTGCTAAAGCAGAGCAAGTTGTTGCCCTTGCTCCTTCTTCACAAAAGGCCAGGAAATCAAGTCACTATGAAGATTATTTGCATGTTGCTACATCAAGGATCCAGCAAAAGCATCAAGGTTGGAAAGGGAAGAATGACTTTAAAAAGATTCGTGAGTGAAAAGAGAATTAGTCATAACTAAAAATACAAACAGGGTCAGGTTACCCACAAGGTCATTGTCGTTCCAATTTTTACCCGGTGTGGGGGATAGCTCATGTCGAGGGTCGGATGGGCCTCTTGGTTTGTCTCTGCAAAATAGCCTAAATTAAATAAGCTATAACTAATTAATCTTTTCAAGGCTATATTATGGGGGTGTTTGGGTAAGCTTGTGTGTTTCTAAAACTCCCAATCTAACGGATCATACTTGTTAGCTTATTTCCTTCCTGACAATGATATAAGCCTTTGGACATAAGCTTAACAGAATCCTTAAAAGTGCTTAATAACTTTTCCAACTTTGAATAAGCTATAAAGCACATAACTCAGTCTTTAGGTATAGGATCACTAAAGATTTGATCAACAAAGGAGAAAGGAAAAAAATAAGAAAAAGATGATACTTTAGTTACCTAGAGCGATTGAATGTCGCCGCCTATCACTTGTACGCATATCCACACATCTCAGGTTGTGCATCCTGCATTTCCGTTCAGCAATCAAGTCCCTAATGCTGGACCAACTGCCCAAACAACAACTACAGAGGACCCAAATAAATCAATATGTATAGAAATAAACAGTTCACTACTTGACTGATATTAGTAGAGTAAAGTTGACTAATTTCGGATTGGCAAAACATGAAATTCATCTTTATGACAGCTTTCGGAGTGCAGAAAGGAGTGACTTGACAGCAGATATAGGCAACCACCCTTTCTGCGACAAGAAGGGTGTTTGGATCCTGCTGTAACAGCAGCCAAACACCCTTTCTGCACGAATGATTCTCGTTACAAAAATGACGCACGACAATTTTATAGCTTCTCATGAGCATAACCCCACCGATTTTTGGGTCAATGACATTTAGTAGCAGGCATAGATAGCGAATTAGTTACTTATAATTAAGGAACTGTAGAATTGCATCTAGTATTTGAATAAACTTAGCATATATATTGAAAAAGACCTTCTGCGACTTTCAAGCCCCAACCCAAGCTATACAAATTACTGTTTGAAAACACATGCCCAATTAATCCATAAAAACCTCGCAAAGAAAACAACCCCTTGTCTCTTAGTTATTTTTGTACAAACCTCTGATATCTTTTGTTGAAACAAATAATATAGGTTGGTAGGATTGAATAAATCCCTCGAGGTCACAAGGTTGTCTATTTCTTGATCTTTCATGGTATAATATAGGTTGGTAGGAACGTACCAGATCAAGAGCAACTTGAAGTATCATAGGATAAACTTCTTTGAACACCTGATACAGTCCAATGAAAAAAACAAAATTATGTTTAGACGAATATAACATAGTCTACATTCGCAATAAACTACAATGGTCATACAATTTCTATTATGAGTTTCATAATAATAACCATCTGGAGCCGTAACGCATCGGTAAGTATATGGTATTGTGTTAAATGATGAAACAAAAATGATTTTCTGGTCCAAAAAAATGAGATACTACAATCTTGCACAAAACACAAAAGATAAGAAAGAGGCAACAAAAGAATTATCATGTTATACCTTTAATGGTCTGGTTTTCTTTATGGTTACATGGGAATCATGTTATACTATAATTTATATTTGTGCGTGATCAATAGAGACATGGTGATTGATGCCACATACAAAGGAACAAATCAAGATACATAAATCATAGTTGCTCACCAAATACCGAGACCAAATGTATTCGAATTACCATCACTGGTGAGTGCTGCTCAAACGGCTTGAACTGTCCTTCTGCTGGTACCATCAACATATGGATCTGAAAGGATGATATTCCAACTATTATATGAACTTATGATAATTTATTCGGATAAAATAGGGCAAGTATAAACAAATAAATAACGTGATTCTTCAATTGAGTTACATAACCTGAATATCGAGCTCATTATTCCGATTAGGATACCAACTCGATCTCTCAATCGGACAGATGACCAAAGAAGATGATTTGACAGCGGGTGACCTGGGTTCAATTCAATCACTTGTGTATATGAACAACATAAATCACGCAATTTCAATCATAACTTTTTTAATAAAAACTTCAGACAATCTCATTATACCAATCTAAATCAGGATATTTTTCAGAAAACAACTCACCACATCTTTTCCAGATTTAAGCCGGCTCGTAACTGGATCATACCCAATTCGGATCAAGATCAATTTCACAATAATATAGGTTTTTACCTGACCCGCAACAAATTCAATATTGATGGAATAATGATAGAATCAATCTAATCATGAATCATGAACTGAACCCATGAATCAGGTCGTTCTCTGTAAGTAGAATTGATGGAATAATGATAGAATCAATAACTGTTAACTCAATAAAGATGATAATCGATCAATGAAATTAGGGTTTTAGGATTTTAGGGTTTTAGGGTTTTGGAAGGAAGATAGCTTGTGTGTATTTTCCCGGTTTTGTAAACCATTGATGACCATTTCGGCTTTGATTGAAGAAGGATTAGTAATTTGATTTAAGGATTAGGGTTTATTATGGGATAGATAATAATTGATGTGGGATTAGAAAAATGGAGGCGGGGTCGCCATTGTGTGTGTTTTTTCCGCCCGTGGTAGGAAAAAATGAAAAAAAAAGTTTTCAAGTATAATATATAGGTGCGTCTACAAAACGTCGCTTTTTTTAAAATTGCGTTTTCATACATCCGATTTCGGGATTTTATGAGATTTTTTAGGCAACAAACAAATGCTATTGGTTAAAAGGTGCCATGTCACATATGACTGGGATTAGAGGTGTGGTATCAAATCATAATTATACCTATATATAATATAGATATACATATATATATATATATATATATATATATATATATATATATATATATATATATATATATATATATATATATATATATATATATATATATATATATATATATATATATATATATATATATATATATATATATATATATATATATATATATATATATATATATATATATATATATATATATATATATATATATATATATATATATATATATATATATGTAAGGTTATTTTCAGAACCAATAAATGTACAGAACTGCGAGAACCACCATTTTACTCCCAACAATGCATATGTATTTTCGTTATTATGTATAAATTAATGTTTACTAATTGTTTTATTGGTTATAGATCCGAGTATAATGAGTGATATGAAGAGTGCATATGTGTTTTCATATTATCCAACGAAAAGATAATTATAATACATACAAATAAAATACATGTGCATGGTCCTCGAATACATGTTCCTAATGACCTACGACAATGAAAATTCATGTATTTCTACCAAATAAACTAACCCGATGAAAATACATATGCATTTTATGAGTAAAAATGTGGTTCTCGTAGTTCTGTACATTTATTTGGTTCTGAAAATAACCTCACCCGTATATATATATATATATATATATATATATATATATATATATATATATATATATATATATTTAACACACACGTAGTAGGAACAGATACACATAGAGATTTGAACTAATTTCAAAATCTAAGTAAGTCGTCAAAGTACTCAATACACACTCAAAGTCATGAGATAGACATGGAATCTTGTATAGTTTCTCACTCAGAAAAATCCATTAGAACAAAGTAAAAAATGCATGCTCAAACAGAACACTAGTATACACTGACACTTGTAGGCGCTTTAACCTTTGGTTTGTGAAAACCATTACCAGCACTAAGTACTACATGTGATCAGATAATCTCATTATAGGAGCCTTCTTGACAGGATTTCAAGTATAAAGTTGTTCTTAAAGCCAGATGTCCTAAGAGTAACACACCATAAATGGAATGGCAAAGAGTGAGCTAGTTAGTAGAAACTAGCTTACTAAAATACATCAACCAACATAATATACAAGAAACAAATATCCTTCATACTATTTTTCTTCTCCTACAAATGTTATTCCAAAAACAAGAAAATATTTACCCATAAAATTTTCATTAACACATGTTATATATTTGACCAATCAGTATTCAAATTTTAACTACCGACATTAATTTTGACACTAACATAATTACTTTTGACCAGTTTACCCAAATTGACCAATAACTGCACCAGACTATATAAAAATGTAAATCGCATAACAAAACCTTAAGAATTTATAGATTGACCATTCTTACAAAACCTTAATTTTGACCAGTTTACCCTTAGTAAAAAGATCCGTAAAATTCTTTTTAGTTTTAATTTTAAGCATCTGAATCAACTTTTTCTCATGATAGTCTCTTATAAAATGATGCCTAATTTCTATATGTTTAGCTTTGCTATGTTGAAATCGATTTTTTACAATAAAAATAGTAATGTTATTATCAATATACAGAATAGTGTTCATAAAATTATACGCATAGTCCAACATCTGATCTATATCCACAACACTTGTCCACAACAATGAGCAGCGACAACATACTCAGCCTTAATAGTAGAATTAGCCACTATTGAAGGCTAATTTCATTCCTCCAAAAAGTATCTCCCAAAAGTCATACATTATATAATACATGAATTAACCTAGGAGGCTATATGGGCTTGGCCATCAGAGGGCCTAATACAAAGTAACACATATAATAACTAATACGCCCCCGCAGTTTGAGTGTCAGGAGGACGGATGCTCAAGATGGAGTGAAAATCTTTGAACAAAGTTGATGGAACACCTTTGGTGAAGATATCAGCCTATTGAAAACGAGATGAAACATGCAGAACCCAAACATGACCAGCCTTAACCATATCACGAACAAAATGGATATCTATCTCAATATGTTTGGTGCGTTGGGGTTGAACCGGGTTGGCCGACATGTAAACTACACTAACGTTATCACAGTATACCAAAGTCGCAGACAAAAAAAGAGAGTGTAACTCACGGAGGAGATTACGAATCGATGCAGTTTCGGTAACATCATTAGCAACACCTCGATATTCCGCTTTAGCACTAGAGCGGGAGATGGTGTGTTGTCGTTTAGCAGATCACGACAAAAGATTGTCACCGATAAATACATTTATAGAAATTCACTTTATGTGACGACATTTAAGAATTCACATTAGTTATCATAGTCACTTACGCAAATACTAGACTAGGAAACTATGTATAGTGTAGGCGCGTGAGTGACTATATATACCCCTCCAAGAGTTTCAAGGAGGGGTTGTTGTTTTGTGTTTTCTCATTTTTCATTTAATACATTTTTCCTTTCTTTCTCTTTACACACACAACCCTCTATCTCTCTCCACCATGACTGTCCATCTCTACCACCACCCAAGACCACCGGATCTTGGTTTATAGCAAACCTAAAATTGGCATCAGAGCCGACGGTTCAATCCTTAGATCGTTCGTGTTTATTGTTATTGATTTGGTGGTCAATTTGTTTTGGTCTAATATGTCATTTTATGTTGTCACGATGGTTCTTTTGTCACGTCATAAAGTTTTTTGTCCCGATGGCATTGTTTTGTTATCCAAAAAGTCATAACTTGTCATATTGTTCTTGTCACTGGTTATCATCTCTGATTATCATTTTTTGTCTCATAGTTTATGTCTAAGTCTTCTTCTATCTATAAGTTTTCTTGGTAAAAAGTTAGTCACCTTACTTTTTCGGATCTGATTTTGATTTTTTATCATAAGTATATAACTGGTATCACCAACAGTTGTATAAAGTTCCATTTTTGGTCAAATGTTATTTTTATGGGTTTCTTTCTTTCTTGAAGATAAGATGAGATCCAGAAAACACAGATCCGGAAATCAAGGAAAATAGTACATATGGATAAGATTTCAGATATTGCGATAGGGTTTCTAAGACATTGCGATATTTTAACAGATTTGACATTGCGATGTTATGTTTCACAACATTGCGATGGATATGATTATGTGTATTGCGATGGGTATGTGTGTCATTGCGATGTGTGTACTTAGGACATTGCGACAAGACTCACAGACCATTGCGACAGTTTAACAAAACTCGAAAACCGAGACCTAAACCAATATCCAATACACCACCTTTTCACTCCAACCAAATCCATCTTATCTAACCTAAGCCCATCGTCTCCTAATCCCATCTATACTCAATCCAAAACTAAAAACATTTAAAAACAAAGAAAGATCTCAGTTTATATTTTTGTTTCAAAGATCAAAACACGAATGAAAACTTTCATCACAGATCCATGTTTGGTTCTTAACCAATTTTTTCATATACGAAATAAAATCAGGATTAATAACAATATTGTTATAATCATTTGTTTGTTTCGATTTATAAAACAAAAACAGACATGCAATCACAACCAATTACACTTACCCGAGATCATTTGATTGATCTTGAAGTCGCTTCTCATTCGAGTTTGTCAAGGGCTTCTTTAGATTCGAACATAAGTAGGTTGAGTTATGTGCTTCGATTTGTGATAAGTTAAGTGGCAGAAATATCAAGATGAGGGCTAATTGATTCGTAATGTATAGGTTGATTGTAATAGATCTAATTGTTTTGATGTTGAATGATTAAACAAACAGATGATTTGGGTTATTAGGTTAAGATTTAAGATTAAGATTTGATGTTTGATATTATATGTGATGTTGATTGGCAGATATTGGTTTTGGATGATGAGATGGTAAGAAATGAGACGGAGTCTTCTAAGTGTGTGGCGTTTTGTTTAAGTGAAATGAGACAGGTTAAGAAAATGTGTGTGTTATTAGGGGTTGGTCAAGATCCTACTTGCTTGGACCGGGTCATGGTATCTCAAGGATGGACCGGGTGATCAGTTACATCCCTTGATATTTGAAAAATGAAGGCTGTGTTTGGCAAAGAGCGGTGGTGAAGCTTTTTGGAGCGGTGAGCGGTGAAGAAGAACATTTTCATTTTAAATGCTTGTTTGGCAAAAGGAGCGGTGAGCATTATGATTTTTTAAGTCGTTTGGTAAAGGAGCGGTACTATTTTTAGGAATGCTAGTTTTTCAATGCTTCCTTTAAGGAGCGGTGACAAATGAGCGGTGAACAAATAAGCGGTGAGCTATGACAGCTCCTGCTCACAGCTACTGCTTACTGCTACTGCTCACTGCTCCTGCTCACAGCTACCGCTCATTTCAACAAACACAGCCGAAATGGACGTAAATGTGTTGTTATCACATGGGGTTTATTATACTTCATTTGTCATTTATCTCGGTTGATAAAATATCTTGGGCTACCATTGGTATTGAAAGAGGTGGACTTGCATTACACATTCGTAAGTTTGTCTTGGCAAAGCAACTTACACGTGGATAATATTCAACTTCTATAATGCTAATACTATCTTCACATCCGTATATGGCAATTATAGATCAAATGTTTATTATTCATATTAACAACTTTCATGAGGTATGTGAATTTTGTTAAAGTATTTGGGTGATATTTAGGTAATGAATTTGAGCCAGGTATTTTTAAAATGCCGAGTTTTGGAACAATGTGTCGTGACAAAGAAAAGTGACAAAAAGACGTGCCAAAGTGACAAGATTTATTTTTGACGAGACTGAAAAATGGCTTAATTTGAAATTTAGTGGCTACGAATTTAATCGGGTATTATTATTTGCAATTGAAGACGGATTTTTCGAAGGCGTGTTCTTATTTTATCTCTAAAATCGGGGTTGGTTGGATGAATGATTTCAATGATAACTTGATCGTGTTTAATTTTAGAATGAAGACTTGTTTATCTAGTTTACGGGTTCAGGGTGGATGGTTGATGACCAGGATAACTATCACTTAAAGGAGATACATTGTTTTACTCAGTGTCAAGCGCATAGTCGACGTGGAAAATTTGAAGAGGTGTTGTGCTTATATATTTTGCCAGTAATGTATTGGGTACTTAGAAATTTCTCAGCAAGAATATATCTACACTGTTTCTCGTTCAACAACAGTGCAAGCTTAAGTCACAAGGTCGAGGAATTTTTATTCAGTTTCATGTTTGGTATATCTGGTTCATTCCATCAGTGGTCACTTCAAATTGCCTACAAGGGGGTTGGTGAAGATAGCCATGCAGATTTTATGAGTAGAGAATTTCGATCAACAACTGATTCTCGCCGAATATAATTAATCTTATTTATTATTCTCATGAAATTTTTAGGTACATGAGCGTACGATTGTTGCTGGTTTCGAGGTTTCGAAACCATCAAGGGGAAGAAGAAGACATATTGAACGCACACCGAGTACACGTGATGAACTTTACACCTTCTTTTTATTTGAAGGCATTCCAGGGAGACAAATATCATAAGCGCAGAGAAATCAGTGTTTTAACTCGTGGCGTTAAACGGTCTCTAAACGGTACACTATTGTTTGATGTTTAATTGTTTTGATGTTACAATTATACATCATCATTATCCTATATGGAGAGATATGCATTTCCGGGACTTAATTGACTCTGGTTCATCTCCGGAAGAGGATATGTGCATTTCCAGGACTTAATTGACTCTGGTGTTACGATGTCAACTTCATGAATGGGATAAAGTGTCTACTTCAGTATTTGAGCTTCATACATGGGATTGGTTTACTTTCTTCAACTACGTGGGGGAAGAAATGTCTTGATTCTTTCTAGTATGCATAACTTGAACTCTCAGGGGGAAGAAATTTTAGAAGAATTATTCAAGAGTGAGAAAGATGTTGTTGATCTACTTGGTGTGCCCCAAACTTTCAATTACTCATAGCAACATTATCATTTCATATGATGGGGTTTGCTTGTTAAATTCTGTTGTGCACTTAATCATTTTAAGCTTTATTGAAAGCTTTGAAATTGCTTATGAGGATTGTCGGGTTAGGGGGAAGCTATTAAAAGCTTCTACATCAATTTGATGTGGCATGAATTATGGGGAAGTTAATTCAGAAGCTTCTCCTTAACCAGAAGTATATGAGTTACTTAGCTCGTGCCGTTACAATATTTCTTCTACAAGTTACTAAAAAGATGAGTCATTTTGAAGTGAAGACTTGAAGTCAAAGGCCTCAGAAGACTTCATCAGCATTGGACGCTTCATGGAAGCTTTTGTTCTTAATCATTATGTACTTGTTAGGAAAAATATTGTAAAGAATTCTACACGTCGTCCCATGGGGGAAGATTGTTGGAAATTCACTTTATGTGACGAAATTTAAGAATTCCCATTAGTTATGATAGTCACTCACGCAAATACTGGACTAGGAAACTATGTATAGTGTAGGCGCGTGAGTGACTATATATACCCCTCCAAGACTTCCAAGGAGGGGCTGTTGTTTTGTGTTTTCTCATTTTTTATTTAATAAATTTTTCATTTCTTTCTCTTTACACACACAACCCTCTATCTCTCTCCATCATAGCTGTCCATCTCTACCACCGCCCAAGACCATCAGATCTTGGTTTATAGCAAAACCACATACACAATTGCCTAAAGTAGACCGATGTGTAGAAGGGAAACCTGCCCAATCACCATCAGTGTAGCAAACTAAAGAGGTAGTAGCAGAAGAATATAAGTAGAGACGGAGTACCAAGGTTCCTTGAACATAGCGCATGATACACTTAAGAGCAGCAAAGTGTGGCTCCCGGGGATCATGCATATACAGACAAATCTGTTGAACTACATAGGACAAATCTAGGCGAGTAAAGGTAAGATACTAGAGCCCCCCCTGCAAGACTGCGGTATAAGGTAGGATCTTGAACAAGAACGCCATTCATGCCCAATTTGGATTCAATGTCATCTTGTGTCCGGGACGGATTATAATTAACCATATGAGCACGCTCAAGAAGCTGAAGATCATTCTTCTTTTGAGACAAAAATAACATAACACTGTAGAGTGACGAATAGCTGAGATGCCATGAAAATAATTAAGTGCCCCGAGATCGGTCATATCAAACTCCTTATGCAAAGAGTCTACAATCTGTTAATGTAGGACTAGAGAAGATGTTGTGAGGATAATATCATCCACATATATGAGTAAATAAGCAACGTGAGACTCCTTATGTATATAAACAATGAAGAATCACACCGGCTAGGAGAGAAACCAGCCCGGGTGGCATAACCTGCAAATCGTTGAAACCAGACACGAGGTTCCTGTCTTAAACCATATAAAGATCGTTGCAAAAGACATACATGATTAGGATAAGTGGAGTCAACAAAACCAAGGTACTGATGCATATATATAGTGTCTCAGATAAATCACCGTTAAGAAAAGCATTCTTAACATCTAGTTGGTAAAAAGGAAAATGTAGAGACATAACAAGGCTAAGAACCGTGCGAATGGTGGTTGGATTAACAACAGGACTAAGTGTCTCATAAAAGTCAACATCGTGTTGCTGATACTACCGTTAGCAACCAGTTGAGCCTTGTAACGACTCAAAGTACCGTCAACATGAAATTATGCTTAAATAACCACATAGATCTAACCAAGTTAACATTAGACGACATGGGGAAAAAGAATCCAAGTACCATTTTTAACTAACGCATTATACTCATCATACATGGCATTAGACCAGTTAGGGTTTTTCAAAGCAAGAAACGGAGATTTTGGAAGTGGAGAGATAGAGGAAGTGTGAATGGAAAGACGTTCTATGGGGTTGACAATACCCGATTGAGATCGCTTGACCATGGAGTGAGTTCAAACAGGTTGAGGTTCATTTGGAGATTGATTACCAGGTGTATGTTGATGGGCCATGAGTTGGGGTGAGGGTGATTGTTGGGCCTGCGAGATAGAAGTGGTAGGGAATGGTAAAGTGGGCGAGGCAATGGAGTGGTGGACCGGTTGGGTCGGTTTAGTCGAGGGAGAGGGAGTGTGTACTTGAGATGGGGAATGTTGATGTGGGTTGGGATGTGGTGTTGTGACATGAGTGTTTATGGGACCGACTGTAGGTGTAGGTTGGACATGAATATTGTTATGTTGTTGAATAGCGTGATGAAGTAAGGGGTGGATTATGTGTGCTCAAGAGATTGATATGATGGTGAAGAGGGCGGGGTCATGGATTTGTATGGAAATTATGTCTCATCAAAGGTGACATGTCGAGATAGAATTATTTTGTTGGTTTCAAGGTCAAGGCAACGGTAACCGTGGTGTTAGGCGGGATAGCCTATAAATATACAAGGTGTAACACGCGGTGCTAATTTGTGGGGTGAGTATAGTTGGGGGTAACAAAGGCATCCAAAGATGCGTAAACGGGAGTAGTTTGGTTCTTTATGAAAAAGTTTGGTGAAAGGTATTTCATTGTTAATGGTGGTTGAAGGGAGAAGGTTGAGAAGGTAGGTTACCATATGGAGACCCTCGACCCAAAAAGATGGGGGGAGGTGAGCTTGAAAAAGAAGGGTACGGATGATGTTATTTATGGTGCGTATCATTCGCTTAGCTTTGTGATAGTTGTATTTTTAACCCTTTAGGAAAAGGAAGGTAATTAGGGTAAGTATTAACGAGTAGCTTAGGAAAACCACAAGTTATGACCCAATGAAGTGAGTTCGTTCTCGAGGAGGCTAGTGTGTTGTGTAATGAATTGATTTTGATTGTGATTTTATTGTTATGAGAAAAGAAATAAATGGGATAAGAAAGAAAAAGACGGTTACGAAAACGGATTAAACTAAGACGAAAAAGGCGATCACGCAAAACCGTAAATAGTGCCAAAATTTAAATTTTAACCTAAAAATTCCTAAAAATTATTAAAAATCCACAATAATATTCTAAGAGTTTACAAAAAATCCAAACTTGCTAAAACCTTTTAATTAATTAAATAATGACTTTTTAATGCTAATTAAAGCCCTAAAAATCACAATTAATTATTAAAAAGCCCTAAACAAGATTTTTAAGTTTGTAAACCTCAAAAATAAACTAATGAAGCTAAAAAGTATTTTTTAAAATTTTAAAACCAAATAAAACTATTTTTAAACACTTAAAAACTATTAAAATCTATTAAAACTTAAATTAATTCTAGAAAATAATTGAAAAGTCCTAAAAATATTTGGAAAGTGACAAAACTCCTAATTTAGTGTCTACAATCTAGGAAAAATGAAAAAAGTAGAAAAAACTAATTTTCAATTTTTAATAATAAAATAATATTAAAATAATCAAAAAAATTCGAAGTTTATAAAAAAATTCTAAAAAATTACCAAAAATCTAGAATACTGTAACTAAAATAAAAATGAAATTAAAAGTTTCTAAAACCTATTTAATAATTTTATATTGAATTTTAAAGTTGGTAAAAAAACTAAAATCCTATAAAATCAAAAATAAGACTTTTTGAAAACTTTTTGGGCTGTAAACATCAAAACTATGAATAAAAACCTAAAAACTATTTTTTTGGATTTTTAAAATGCTTTTTCCTATTTTTAAATTACTTAAATAAAAACGGGTAAATAAAAAATGATAAAAATAAATAAAGAAAGGAAAAAAATGCAAACTTAGTGTAGAAAAATCCTAAACTAAATCACTATCCTAGGAAAAATGAAAACTGGTTGATTTGCTTATCCAATAAACTCAAATGGCTAAAATAAGCTACGGCTTTTATTCCAAAAGCCCAAACAAAAACGTCTTAAGTAGATTATGAAAACACCCTTGGTCAGTAAAAGACCCAAGGGCGCAATGGTAAGTTGAGTGTGTTGTGAGGAGGATGGCGCATGTTCGAGTCCTGGCCAGTCCTTTTTTAAAAAAAAAACTTTTTTTCTTTTTTAAACTTTAAAAACACAAAACCAGTACTATAACCTACTTAAAAACACAAATCCTAATGAAAATGTGCAAGATTAAAACAAACTGGAAACCAAAACGTGCTCAGATAGGACTGAGTTTCTGATGAACACCAAGTAGCTTCTTCACTTGTGAAGACAATCAAGTGGACTTGATTTTTTTGGATTTTTGTTATGTTTTTGATGGAAAATGGGCACCCCTATACTCAGTTGAGTATAGGGAGTCACTGGAAACACAAGAATAAGCAAGTATTTCACAAATTCAAACAAGATAGCCAATACAAGTTTCTGATTAAGCAACTTAGGTGTCTGATGAATATTGCTGGTTCAATAAGCACACAAGTGAATTTCAAACCTTAAAATTATGCACACAACGTCACCATATAGCATTCAAGTTATCCACAATCCTACTTGGGCCTAACTCCTAACAGTTAATCAAGCTTGAAGGTCAAAATCATACAAAAACAGGCGCAATAGGCAGTGTTTCTGATTAATGCTATGTTTTCAATATTTTTCACATGCAAATGCTTTTAAACCTTACCAAACTTGAACCTAAGTACATGTATCACTTACTAGTCACTTGAGAAGTGTTTTTAAACAAGTTTTAACCTAGATTCTTGTCTCAAATCCTAGCTAAACTCTTATCCCAAACACCCCTTTTGATTTCAGAAAGTGAAATTTTCAAACAAAGTCTACTCAAATCCTAATCAAACTGATTTCTAAACTATCTAACATGCATATAAACCTGAAACAAACAATATCCAACACTTGAACTATCACTTAACAACTTTCACATAAAATTCATGCAAATCACAATAACACCAAATGTTGAGAACTAAAAATGGAGAAAGGGATTTACCTAGAGGGACCTACATCCAGGTCCCTCAGTGGTTGCTTAACCACCTCCAAATAGGCCCGGGCCTATGCTGAGCCTTGGACTAAACAAGAGCTCCAAATCCTGCTAAGATCAACAAGAACAATACAATACACAACAATCTGATTTTTTTAAAACCTTTTGAAACCTTTTTCAAACCAACAAACTTTGACCTTAAACACGTTTTAAAAACAAGTTTAACTTCAGAAATCCAAAAATTCCAATCCACTTTCACTTCATAAAAGCTTGGATTTCTGAAAATTAGAACCCTTTTTTTGAAACCTTTTTGAAAACTTAAAAACACAAAGTGTTTATACAAATTTTTGGAACTCAGTTTAGCTTTCAACACACACACAACTTTTAATAATTATAAAAAGGAATTACAATTGCTTAAACAAACACCAAACTTTTATATCATTAAAAAGGGATTACAAATGAGAAAGCTTAAAAACTGGAACAAAGCTAAATGAAAAGCTAAGGTGCCTTATATAGGCGTACAAAGAACTATCTAGAATGAAATACAAATGTGAAAACCCTAGAAGACTAAATTCCAGATTTGCCCTTGAGTCTTTGACTGAAAATTGGTCAATTTTGTTCTTCATGTGATCATGTGAAGATTCCAGCTGTTTTGAATTGATCTAGACCATTTAATTTGAATTGGGGACCAAGGAATGCCATCCATTCGTTCATTTGGTCGGGTGTAGGGTTTTGAGGGAAAGGGACGGGGCAGGGGAGGGTCCCACAAGACACATGGGTGTGTCTTGTGGTGATTTGGGATGTGGGTTTGGGTGACAAAAACCTTAATCAATCATCTGGAAAACATGAGTCAAAAACCCTTTGTTTATGGCTTAATTGTACCTGGGGTTTTTAGGGTTTAAGGGACGATTAGTGGTAGTTTAAATCTGTTTTGGGGGTGGTTTAATTCAAAAACGTGTTTGGAGGGAAGGGTTATAAGTGGTTTGACCTCGTGTTGACTGAGTTTATTTAATAAACTCAGTTAGTGGAAAGTGACGTGGGGATGGGTGATGAAGTGGAGGTTTGTGATTGGTGGTGGTGGGTGATGTGGAAGTTTGATAGGCTGGGGTGGGTTTGTATGTCTTGGCAGAATAGATCCCAATGTTTCTTGTTTTCTTCATCTTGTACAAACAGCAAGTAAACTCCATTTCCCTTTATAATGACTTTGGACAACTTGTCAATTTTGGCACAAGTTGTTTACAAACTTTTTCCAAGGGCTTCAAATGCAATTATTGGATTCTTCAAGGACTGAACTTGTAATATCTTGATAATTTAGGGACCACAATGCATTTTATGAGTTTTGCAAGGGTATAAATTGCCAAGTCTTCAAAAATGAGGGACCAAACTTGCCAATCTTCAATTCTTCAAGGTCATTTTTGGAAATTCAAAACTTGGGCCTGGTTCATTGTGCGGCTTCGTTTCCCGTGTTCGTTTTTGAATGATTCTTGTGATCTTTTGCCTTTTCCTCAATATCCGTACCTAAAAATACACAAGTAACAAACACGAGCATATATTTGGCAGTTTTAATGATATTTTATGCATTTTAAGCCCGATTTGGACGATGAGACTATGTATAAAAGCAGTCTCATCACTCCCCCATACTAAACCATTGTCGTGCCCTCACGCAATGCTAGAATAAAGTATCGTAGCATCTCCAAAATTCAATTTTACTCTCTTTATTGGAATGATAAACTAGCTACACTACTACTATTACTACTACTTGTGTTTTAGACATAATGTATGATTTTCATCGCAAAATGGGACGTTTAGGTTCATAGAATAAGAACACGTGAATGCTTCGTTAGAAATAATTTCATC
Source organism: Glebionis coronaria (assembly GCA_025667525.1). Lineage (NCBI taxonomy): Eukaryota > Viridiplantae > Streptophyta > Magnoliopsida > Asterales > Asteraceae > Glebionis > Glebionis coronaria. The sequence continues at coordinate 185,305,272 of CM046881.1, forward strand.
GTCCTCGATTTTCACCCTAATTCCATGCCAAGCGTGCAACGAGATTATTGTCATTATAAGTTAGTAATGCTAACACTACTCATATGCCCTAATCACGTACTTATCCTCCCATTATTCCTAAGTTGTATCTCTTATATTTTATTATGTCTTAATGTTCACGAGGATACATCATTGACTTATGCGATAATAGAGATTTAGGTCTAAAAATAGAGTCCTAACGGTGTAACTAAGACCATCAAATCAATAACCCCTCCCAATAGACAACGATGTCAAAAAATTAAGTTGACAAGAAGAATCGATAAACAGGGTTTTATAACGGTTTTGAACATGAGACTTATTACCAAGACTTTTATACGCCCCCTAACGGAAGGGCCTTATTATCTTTGGTTTACCTCCATTTTTTATTCAACTTCGCCATGAAGCTTTTATTATGACTTCGGTCTTGCCTTGCCTTTTATTATCCGCCATCATCGGTGGTTTTATTAGCCAAAGACGTATATCCTCACGCTAAAGCGAATTTTGGATCTTTAAAGCTTCGAAGATTAAGGCTTGATTCACTTTCAATTTCGCATAGATTTTAGGCCTTGTGGGGCTTCAAATTGTTTGCTAGATTTAGGTGAGCACTTGAAATCTTATTATTGGGTGAAGCTTTCGATTATTCGGGTGCCAATACTTTAAAACCGTGACGCTGGCGATACCTTAATGTCTTCCCAATTTAATTACACGGAAGCTACTAGAAAAGACTAGAAACCCAACAATCCTAACTAAACCGCTAAGTCAATATTTATTAAGCAAAAAATATTTACATGCGAAGGGAGAATAAGCAAACAACGAGAACACATGAGTTTTTGAAAGAATATGAGTACTCTACGTTTAGCATAGTAACTTATAATTAACTCTATCATTTCTCGTCCTCATTTAAGAGACTTAGCCTAATGTGAAGTTAAGGAACCAAAGCTAAGTGCTCAACACGCACGGTCGAGTCAAAAATTACTCTTATTCTCGCCATCGGAAAACCTACATTCGTGTCTTCAAACACTTATAAAACATGAGAAAAATTTTAAAATTTGGCCATTTTAGCCTTATTTTGCAACAAAACGATAACAAAAAGATAAACTTTGGAAAGCGTGAAGGTTTGGCAAGGCAAGTATCTATTCACCCCCATACTAAAGTTAAACATTGTCCTCAATGTTTTGAGTCTAGGGGTACAAACACCCCCATACTAGAGACGTAGTCGAATGCCTAATCTAGCATGGAAAGGGTGTAACCAATAAATTAATAGCCGTTTATGAAGTGTGCTAAAAACCTAAGGTTAGAACATCAAAGGATATATCATTTCAATATTGAGAAAGTCTTCAAAGCAAACGATCGAGTGCTCCCATAAACGAAACACGAGAGGCTCCAATCGTGAAGATAATGATCTAAAAACCACAATGCACAAACAACCACGGAACAAAGGTTGGAAGGGCACAAATCCCCTCACATTAAACTAATTAGAAAGCAATAATATGGATAAGCATGGGTCTCCCCCACGAGGCACCTTGTTTTTGATAACCGAGTCAAAAGCTCGACTCGAATCCCCATAAATGTGATCATTTAGGGATAATCATGGTATGGTCAATTTTTAGTGGGGCTTACATGATAAACAAGACCCAAGAAAAACAACCGGTATTAAGGACTAAGTCCTTTGATGGTGCAAAATACCGGGATCGAAGATGGCGTTCTCGTTTTCATTGGAAAAACTAATCAACGCCACTTCATCAATAGTCAACAAAAACTCAAAGAGTTTGAAGAAAATAGGAGAGAAGAAATAGAAGGGTGGGACAATGGGTAAGTCACTAAAAACATGAGCTACTCGAGATAGACTCGCACCAATCAAATGAAAAGATTTTCCATTTATTGCATCGGTGGAAGACCGAGATTTCCGTATATAAGCAATTCCAGGATCAAATATCTCGTCCTCGGTGGAGAAAGGGGAGGGAACATAAGGGGCTTCCCCCACACTAAGTCCACACAAAGCATCGTCAAAAGGAGAAGATGAGGTTGTAGTACTCAATACACGCGGTGATGACGGAGTTAGAATTGTAGAAAAAACTTTTAAATTCAATTCAAAATCTTTTCCTTTTTCATCTTTTACACTCTCCTTGTGAAAACCCGATTTGATTATGTCAAAAATATTTGGTGTATCTAAAGCAATGTTAGTCACACTAAAAATTCTCACATTTTGAAATCTTTTTGGTAAAGGTGGTGGTAAGTTTTCAAAACATTTGTCAACAAAGAAAACTCCCCCATCGGGATCAACGTATTCATCATCCGAAGAATCACTCGAGATTGGAATCGTAGGCTTAACACTCTTAACCTCCACGGGCGGAGGGGACGGAACTTCATTTTTCTCAACAACTCCTAAAACTCTATTTGAAATCTTTTTGCAAAATGTTTTTGATGGGATTGACATTGTACAAAGACGTGATAGAATACACATGAGAAAGAGTGGAGTTTTGGGTTGCATTAATGACGAGTTCTTCCTCATTGAAACGAAGAGTGATTTTCCTTGCATGCACATCGATAAGTGCTCTCGAGGTGTCCAAAAAAGATCGACCTAAAATTAACGGAACTTTAGGATCGATGGGAACAACAACAATAAAGTCTACAGGATAGTAGAACTTTCCAACTTTCACAAAGACGTCCTCGGAAACTCCACAAGCTAGAATCGTAGAATGATCGTCCATCTCGATTGACATTCTTGAAGGAGTGAGATTGGGAAGATTGAGCGATTTAAAAATCTCGAGAGGCATCAAATTAATACTAGCACCAAGATCGGCCAAGGGGTAGCATTCTTCCATGTCTTGTATAGCACATGGGATTAAAAACTTTCCAGGATCACCGACTTTTTGAGGTATGCGGCTTAGAAAAACCGAAGAACAACTAGACGATTTTTGCAATTTTTCTTTGTTATTCAACATACTTTTGAAGTTCGCGGCAAATCGAGGCATCATGACTAAGGCGTCGGCAAAACTTATATTAAAATGCAAGTCACGAAACATTTTCATAAAAAGTTCAAATTGATAATTATTTCGTTCTTGTGCCTTTTCCTTGTCTCGTCTTGAAGGGTAGGGTAACGGTGGTGTGGGTTGGGGCATAGTAGGCATAGGCATCGGCCTTGGAATCTCGGGTTCCATGATTGGTATTGGTTCAACCGTAGGTGTGGTTTGAGCGGTACTTCGTGGGCTTGTAATTTGCTCCTTTTCAACCACCACCTCGGGCTCTTTCTCTTTTTCCTTCTCCATAGAAGTACTTGGACGAGAAATGGGTTCTTTGAAAGTTTTACCACTACGAGTGGTAATAACCTTCAATTCTCCTTTCGGGTTCACGATGGTATCACTAGGAAGACCACCCGAAGAAGAGGGCTTACACATGATAGCTTCAAACATCTTAGCCATACGGTCCTCAAACTTAGATTGCCTAGCATCCGCTTTTAACAATTCTTGCTTAATCTCATGTTGTCCTTGCTCCATTTTTTGTTTATTTTGTTGGAGACGTGTGATATTTCCTTCCATTTTATTAGCATGAGTTTTAAGTTCATTAGCAAGTTCGTTTTTAACTCGTTTTTCAACTCGGATCTTAAGCTAACCATTTCACGTTGCATATTGTCAAACTTAGCATCATTAGCCTTAACATAATTCAAAAACTCTCCTTGAAGATTTTTGGTGTGATCATTTTGAAAACCTTGAGTAGAAGTTTGAAAATCACGGTTTTGGTTTTGGTTTGAAATTTGCCCATTTCCACTTTGATAATTACCCTTGTTATAATTCCTTTGATTTCCTTGGTAATTTCCTTGGTTGTTGTTGCGATAATTATTAGCATTTTGATTTGGTGGAGCTTGATTTTGGCGGGAACCTTGACCGATTTGGTTATAAGTTCCCGTGGCTATATAAGCACTCGAAGTGTTACCATCCGCGGTAATGCACTCGGAAAGATCATGAGCTCCACCACACGACAAACAACTCTTAGAAACCGCTTTAACCGAAGCGGAATTCGAAGCTTCTTGAGCTTTCCAATGGGACATAAGGGTAGAAAACCTATCGAAAAACCGATTTTCCTCATTAGCTTCATCATGTAAGGCATTGATACTACGAGACGATGATGAGCCCATTTTGGCATCACTCGGTGTGTTACGAGGGCTATAAACCTTAGACCTATTCTCAATTATGACCAAAGCTTCTTCAACCGTTTTACACAAAAAATTACCACCCGCGGCGGCATTTAAATAATCTCTTTCATGATCATTAAGTCCATTGTAAAACGTGTCGATTTGATGTAAGTCGGAAAAACCGTGATGAGGACATTCATGTAACATCTCCTTAAACCTATTCCAAGCCGTTGAAAAACTTTCATTTGATTCTTGTGAAAATTTAGAAATCTCATTTTTCAAATGCGTAGTTTTAGAGGGCGGAAAAAACTGGTTCACAAATTTTGAAACGAGATCCTTCCACGTCAATATAGAATTGGGTGGCTCTTTCTCTAACCAAATTTTTGCGGGCCCCGCTAAGGAATACGGAAAAAGCATCATCTTAATCGAGTCATTCGAGACATCCTTAAATTTGCACGTGGCGGTAAGACGATTGAATTGGCGGATATGGTTGTGGGGATTGTCCTTCTCATCACCACGGAATTTGTTGTTTTGGATCATCGACAACAAACCCGTTTTCACCTCAAAATTCTCCGCAAGGATAGCGGGAATCACAATAGCTTCTCCATAACCCTCGGTGGGTGCTTGAAGTAACTCCATCATAGTTCGATTCGCCATGGTAGGTGCTTCTCGTACAATGGGTTCGTCAATAGGAGACTCCTCACTAGAATGAGTAGGAGTGGGAGTTTTGTTCTTTCGTCTACGTGCACGTTTTGCTTGATTACGAGTTAGCATAAACGTCACGTACAAGGAGGAGACGAGCAAAGAAGATTCTTTTTGGTGTTTTGTATTTTTCAATTTTTTTGTGGTTTTTGATGGTATTAACTTTTTTGGAAATTGGTGAAATGTATTAGGTAGACAAAAATCTACAAATCTCCTCCTTAATCAAATCTCTCGATTAAAGAAGCCTCAAGGAATGAAAACGATCACGTGAAGTGAACGCCTTCGATGACTTTAGAACGATGGTGGAACACCAAATCGTTCAACAGGGTTTAATCAATAGAAACCAAGAAAATATATATGATATGTAATAATACTTTGGGCGGCAAAACCCTCGATTCACTCTCAAAATCAAATACGCACAAGCAAGCGGAGGAAACGAGGCGACGCGAAGCACTTAAGAGCGTTTTTCCTTTAGGTCGTGAAATACAACCGCCTTATACCCACCTTATAGTTTGTATTTTTCAAAGTCGAGCTTCACGAAAGTATTTACCTATTTTTGCCTTTTTTCTTTGGTTTGAGATTCGAATACAATGATTGGGTAATGACCTCCCAAGTCAAGGTTGTGATTTCTCACGTATTTGGAGTACTTGTGAATTTATTGTTCTACGTATACAATATATTAATAATATTCACACAAAAACCGAAAAACGATAATATGTATTAGTAGAGTGCTACTAATACAAATACTAATTATGGCTAATATAATAACAACAATTGTTCAACCAAAACACAACACGCCTCCCCGGCAGCGGCGCCAAAATGATAGTTGTATTTTTACCCCTTTAGGAAAAGGAAGGTAATTAGGGTAAGTATTAACGAGTAGCTTAGGAAAACCACAAGTTATGACCCAATGAAGTGAGTTCGTTCTCGAGGAGGCTAGTGTGTTGTGTAATGAATTGATTTTGATTGTGATTTTATTGTTATGAGAAAAGAAAGAAATGGGATAAGAAAGAAAAAGACGGTTACGAAAACGGATTAAACTAAGACGAAAAAGGCGATCACGCAAAACCGTAAATAGTGCCAAAATTAAAATTTTAACCTAAAAATTACTAAAAATCCAAAATAATATTCTAAGAGTTTACAAAAAATCTAAACTTGCTAAAACCTTTTAATTAATTCAATAATGACTTTTTAATGCTAATTAAAGCCCTAAAAATCACAATTAATTATTAAAAAGCCCTAAACAAGATTTTTAAGTTTGTAAACCTCAAAAATATCCTAATTAAGCTAAAAGGTATTTTTTAAAATTTTAAAACCAAATAAAACTATTTTTAAACACTTAAAAACTATTAAAATCTATTAAAACTTAAATTAATTCTAGAAAATAATTGAAAAGTCCTAAAAATATTTGGAAAGTGACAAAACTCCGAATTTAGTGTCTAAAATCTAGGAAAAATGAAAAAAGTAGAAAAAACTAATTTTCAATTTTTAATAATAAAATAATATTAAAATAATCAAAAAAATTCAAAGTTTATAAAAAAATTCTAAAAAATTACCAAAAATCTAGAATATTGTAACTAAAATAAAAATGCAATTAAAAGTTTCTAAAACCTATTTAATAATTTTATATTGAATTTTAAAGTTGGTAAAAAAAACTAAAATCCTATAAAATCAAAAATTAGACTTTTTGAAAACTTTTTGGGCTGTAAACCTCAAAACTATGAATAAAAACCTAAAAACTATTTTTTTGGATTTTTAAAATGATTTTTCCTATTTTTAAATTACTTAAATAAAAACGGGTAAATAAAAAATGATAAAAAATAAATAAAGAAAGGAAAAAATGCAAACTTAGTGTAGAAAAATCCTAAACTAAATCACTATCCTAGGAAAAATGAAAACTGGTTAATTTGCTTATCCAATAAGCTCAAATGGCTAAAATAAGCTACGGCTTTTATTCCAAAAGCCCAAACAAAAACGTCTTAAGTAGATTATGAAAACACCCTTGGTCAGTAAAATACCCAAGGGCGCAATGGTAAGTTGAGTGTGTTGTGAGGAGGATGGCGCAGGTTCGAGTCCTGGCCAGTCCTTTTTTAAAAAAAACTTTTTTTCTTTTTTAAACTTTAAAAACACAAAACCAGTACTATAACCTACTTAAAAACACAAATCCTAATCAAAATGTGCAAGATTAAAACAAACTGGAAACCAAAACGTGCTCAGATAGGACTGAGTTTCTGATGAACACCAAGTAGCTTCTTCACTTGTGAAGACAATCAAGAGGACTTGACTTTTTTGGATTTTTGTTATGTTTTTTATGGACAATGGGCACCCCTATACTCAGTAGAGTATAGGGAGTCACTGGAAACACAAAAATAAGCAAGTATTTCACAAATTCAAACAAGATAGCCAATACAAGTTTCTGATTAAGCAACTTAGGTGTCTGATGAATATTGCTGGTTCAATAAGCACACAAGTGAATTTCAAACATTAAAATTATGCACACAACGTCACCATATAGCATTCAAGTTATCCACAATCCTACTTGGGCCTAACTCCTAACAGTTAATCAAGCTTGAAGGTCAAAATCATACAAAAACAGGCGCAATAGGCAGTGTTTCTGATTAATGCTATGTTTTCAATATTTTTCACATGCAAATGCTTTTAAACCTTACCAAACTTGAACCTAAGTACATGTATCACTTACTAGTCACCTGAGAAGTGTTTTTAAACAAGTTTTAACCTAGATTCTTGTCTCAAATCCTAGCTAAACTCTTATCCCAAACACCCCTTTTGATTTCAGAAAGTGAAATTTTCAAACAAAGTCTACTCAAATCCTAATCAAACTGATTTCTAAACTATCTAACATGCATATAAACCTGAAACAAACAATATCCAACACTTGAACTATCACTTAACAACTTTCACACAAAATTCATGCAAATCACAATAACACCAAATGTTGAGAACTAAAAATGGAGAAAGGGATTTACCTAGAGGGACCTACATCCAGGTCCCTCAGTGGTTGCTTAACCACCTCCAAATAGGCCCGGGCCTATGCTGAGCCTTGGACTAGACAAGAGCTCCAAATCCTGCTAAGATCAACAAGAACAATACAATACACAACAATCTGATTTTTTTAAAACCTTTTGAAACCTTTTTCAAACCAACAAACTTTGACCTTAAACACGTTTTAAAAACAAGTTTAACTTCAGAAATCCAAAAATTCCAATCCACTTTCACTTCATGAAAGCTTTGATTTCTGAAAATTAGAACCCTTTTTTAAAACCTTTTTGAAAACTTAAAAACATAAAGTGTTTAAACAAATTTTTGGAACTCAGTTTAGCTTTCAACACACACACAACTTTTAATAATTATAAAAAGGAATTACAATTGCTTAAACAAACACCGAACTTTTATATCATTAAAAAGGGATTACAAATGAGAAAGCTTAAAAACTGGAACAAAGCTAAATGAAAAGCTAAGGTGCCTTATATAGGCGTACAAAGAACTATCTAGAATGAAATACAAATGTGAAAACCCTAGAAGACTAAATTCCAGATTTGCCCTTGAGTCTTTGACTGAAAATTGGTCAATTTTGTTCTTCATGTGATCATGTGAAGATTCCAGCTGTTTTGAATTGATCTAGACCATTTAATTTGAATTAGGGACCAAGGAATGCCATCCATTCGTTCATTTGGTCGGGTGTAGGGTTTTGAGGGAAAGGGACGGGGCAGGGGAGGGTCCCACAAGACACATGGGTGTGTCTTGTGGTGATTTGGGATGTGGGTGTGGGTGACAAAAACCTTAATCAATCATCTGGAAAACATGAGTCAAAAACCCTTTGTTTATGGCTTAATTGTACCTGGGGGTTTTTAGGGTTTAAGGGAGGATTAGTGGTAGTTTAAATCTGTTTTGGGGGTGGTTTAATTCAAAAACGTGTTTGGAGGGAAGGGTTATAAGTGGTTTGACCTGGTGTTGACTGAGTTTATTTAATAAACTTAGTTAGTGGAAAGTGACGTGGGGATGGGTGATGAAGTGGAGGTTTGTGATTGGTGGTGGTGGGTGATGTGGAAGTTTGATAGGCTGGGGTGGGTTTGTATGTCTTGGCAGAATAGGTCCCCAATGTTTCTTGTTTTCTTCATCTTGTACAAACAGCAAGTAAACTTCAATTCCCTTTATAATGACTTTGAACAACTTGTCAATTTTGGCACAAGTTGTTTACAAACTTTTTCCAAGGGCTTCAAATGCAATTCTTGGATTCTTCAAGGACTGAACTTGTAATATCTTGATAATTTAGGGACCACAATGCAATTTATGAGTTTTGCAAGGGTATAAATTGCCAAGTCTTCAAAAATGAGGGACCAAACTTGCCAATCTTCAATTCTTCAAGGTCATTTTTAGAAATTCAAAACTTGGGCTTGGTTCATTGTGCGACTTCGTTTCCCGTGTTCGTTTTTGAATGATTCTTGTGATCTTTTGCCTTTTCCTCAATATCCGTACCTAAAAATACACAAGTAACAAACACGAGCATATATTTGGCAGTTTTAATGATATTTTAGGCATTTTAAGCCCGATTTGGACGATGAGACTATGTATAAAAGCAGTCTTATCACTTTGCCATTTTGTTGGAATGTTTTGGGGCAAGAAAAACAAAATTGAATATTGTCATTAGAAAAGAGAGTGTGAAGTTGGTTATTGTTAAACTTACCACCATGATCACATTGAAAACTTTTAATGTCACTTTTAAACTAATTTTTTATGTTAGCACGAAAATGTAAAAATTTACCAAACATGTCAGATTTATGCTTTGAGAGGATATATCCATAAATAATGAGAAAAATGGTCAAGAAAAAGCACATAATATTTGAACCCACTTGAACTAACAATGGGAGAGGTCCACAGATCTGAATGAATAATATCAAAACACTTAGTAACAATAGAGTGTGAACTTTGAAATGGAAGCTTCACATGTTTACCAAGCTGACAAGCATGGCAAACATGGGAAGACTTCGCCTTGTTACAAGAAATAAACTAACGAGAAGTAAGATAACGAAGCACTCCATCCCCGGGGTGACCGAGACGTTGGTTTCAAGTGGAGGAACTGGTAGACATAAAATTAGCTGGAAGATTTGACGGCTTGGTTACTGGAAAGGCATCACCTGAGCTGTCACATCGAAGCAGGATATGTCGAGTCAAGAAATCCTTCATAAAAAACCAATGGCGTCAAATTCAATTGTACAATGATTATCTCTAGTAAATTGATAAAAAGAAATGAGATTTTTAATTATGTTAGGAGTAAAAATAACATTATGTAAGTGTAAGGGGCGATGAGGGGAAGGAATAATGGTATGACCAGTATTAGTAACGGGAAGAGAATTAATGTCACCAACATGTATAGATGAGAGTAAATGTTTATTAAAAATACTACTTAAATTATGAGCATTAGAATTTAAATGAGAAGTGGCACATGTATCCATATTCCAAGTTGGGTCTTGCAACGACATGGTGTTAAAAGCACTCGGCATCGAAGTTGGTTGAGATGGATAAAGAGTCGGCGCTGCGCCTAAGATACCACTATTGTTCATTGGGCCAGTTGAATAGTACTGTTGAACTAGGTAGACAGCCTGGTGATGGGCCTGAAGCCCACTGTTGGGCTGCATATGTGAGAACACCTGCTGGTGGGTTGGTACATTTGGCCCATGTGAAGAAAAATAAGCAGGTTGTGCCATATAGGCGATTGGACTAGGTTGGTAAACAGTGGGCCTAGCATGGGGGGTAGAGTTGGGTTGACGAGTGTGGGAAAAGCCAAAAGAAGCTGATCCACTAGGAGTACCCTACGAAATAGTAGAAGAATTGTCATTCTTGCTATTGTTATTGTTTCAAGGGGTTAACCCCGCCCGGTTTCGATGATCATGTATAAATTTGCACTGTTCCCCAAACTTGCAAGTTCCTCTATTAAAGTGATTGCATAATTGAAGGTTATTTGTAGGTTTTGATTCTCAGGTAGTGTTACCTATATTTTCGGATGAAGAGGATGCCATGATTATGGTGGGGGACAAAGAACTACTTTCAAGCAGTTTTGAATTATCGATGTGATCTTTGAAAGACGATTACTTCAAGAAAAACATGTTACGAACGGTTTTAAAAGTTGGAAGAGGTTCATGGTATCGGATGATTTCAATAAGTGTGGTAAACTGAGAATCAAGTCGATTGACCGCATAATCACCAAGTTTTTCTCATTCACTTGATAATCAAGGTTTTTAAGTCTATTCGACATCGACTTAACTTTAGTGCAATATTCATTAACCGCCATACTGCCAATCTTAACAGAACGAAGTTCATTGTCAAGGTTAATAGCTCTAGCATCTTTGTTATCATGAAAAAGATCTTTGAGATGATCCTATAAATCTTTGGCATTACCCGTAGTGGTAACAATTTGTTCTTGAAGAGATTCGCATAAGGATCTAAGAATCCACATCTTGATGAGATCATCAAGTTGACACCATTCGAGATTAGTAGAGGTTGTTTCTTTCTTCCACATGTGATTTAAGCCCGAGACTACCAAGATGAATAAGTGAGAAAGAACTCCAAGAATTGTAATTGTATTTTTCAACGTCCAATTTAATGAGGACCTTGTTAGGGATGCTAATGGGAAATATTTTATCGGTTGAGGGTGGTGGTGGTGGTGGAGTGTCTTCAACAGCCGTAGAAGCTGATTTGAGGATTAGGGTTTAGAAGGCAGTAAGATTTAGGGTGAAGAAGGAGGCGTGATACCATATTGAAGGCTAATTTATTCCTCCAAGTATCTCCCATAAGTCATACAATATATAATACGGGAATTAACCTAGGAGGCCATATGGATTGGCCATTAGAGGGCCTAATACAAAGTAACACATACAATAACTAATAGCTACCACTATTTGCTTCTTGTATTGCCATGAAATCAATATCCATCCTAGGAACTAACAACCACTTGTTGTTGATTTCCTAATTAATCTGGTACCATCATAGTCATTATTTGTATATGCTACCAAGTAAAAAGGAGAACCCTTAGGATACCAAAGTCCAAGCTTGGGACGACTCTTCAGATATCTAAAAATTCTCTTATCTACTTTAAAATAAGAGACTTTAGGACTAACTTGAAACCTAGCATATGTACAGACAAGAAACATAATGTGTGGATGATGTAAGATACATCAAAGACCGAATCATGGACCTATATGTGTGCTCATCAAATTTTTCACCATCTTCATTGTTAGGTAAAGTATTGTCACTGTCAATAGGAGTAGTAGCAGGCTTAACATCCAACATCTTAAATTTCTTTAGAATCTCATCTACATACTTCTCTTATCTAATAAAGATGCCTTCTTTATTCTGTTTCACTTGCAAACTAAGTAAGAATGTAAGCTCTCCCATAGAACTCATCTGAAACCTATCTTTCATAAGTTTCTCAAATTCTTCACACATATCAGGTTTTGTAGAACCAATGATGATATCATCCACATAAAATTAAACCATCATGATATAGCCTTTTAATGAGAAAATTTCTATCTATCTTTCCCTCTAAAAACCATTGTTCATTAAATATTTAGCAAGTGTTTCATACCATGTTCTTGGTGTCTGATGAAGACTATAAAGAGAGTTTTTAACCCTGTAGACTTTACCAAGATGCTTCAAATCTTCAAATTTAGGAGGTTGACAAACATATACTTCCTCATCTAAAGTTCCGTAAAGAAAATCACTCTTGACATCCGTATGATATACCATGAATCTCATATATGAAGCATAAGCTACAAACAACCTTATAGCTTCAATCCTTGTACCTGGAGTAAAGACTTCATCATAATCAAGACTCTCCTTTTGTGTGAATCACTGAGCAACTAATATTGCCTTATTTCTTACTACAATTCCCCTTTCATCAAATTTATTTCTAAAGACCCATCTAGTGCTAATAGCTCTCATCCTTGTAGGAAAATCACAAAGCTCCCAAACATCTTGTAACTAAAGGTGTAGGAGATCTTCTTGCATGGCCTCAATCTAAGATGAATCCTCAAGATCCTTTCTAATACTCTTAGGTTCTTCCTGTGACAGAAAACATGGAAACAGACAAGTATTCACATCCTTGTGTTCCTTTTCTTCATAAATTGCACTTATGAATCCTTGTTGATTGGCAACCTTGATTCTTGTCATCCTCCTAGTTTGCACAAGAGACTGAACATTGTAAGTTTATGGACTTATATTTAATATTCGTGTGATAGGATCGAACTCGAGATTACGGGATTGCACACAATACGTAAAGAGTTAATTTAAATAATAAATATATTTATAGTATTTATTAATTTATTTAATAAATATATATTTATGTATTTATTAAATTAAACCAAGCAAGTAACTATATAACTTTAACGATCGTTAATTAATTAATAGTTAAGTATTAACGAATGTTAAAATAATATATAGTAAGAGATTAAAAGGAAAGAAGGACGAAAAGTTCTGGAACACCCCACAAGGGGTGTTTCGACCGTCGTTTAGGGCTCCAAGGGGGGGGGGGGGGGGCAAAAGTTGCCTTTTATTTACTTAGGCTACAATGGGTTGAGGTCTATAAATACACCTCCTTATCCCTTATAATTCACAACATAACTTGAATCTCTTTACCCTCTCTCTCTTTTGGTTCGATCGCAAGGTGTAACCCACGAAGGGTTTCGGTTGGTTTTCTTGGTTGATCGATTGTGTTGATAATCTAGTCCTAGCCCCTCTCTAGGGTTGTTGGGTATATTATTTACAAGCGTTGTAGCTCGGTTTTCACGTGCTAGAATCATGGTTAGCTCGTTGTATTACGTGTGTACAAGATCGTAATATAGTCTTACTTTAGACTATATCTTGGTATATTATAGTATTAGCCCGAATTGGTGATTCGTTCTTCGTCTTGTGGATTTGTTTTAGCGTAAAGGTATGTAACCCTAATTCGATTAATTATAATTGTGTTATTAGTATGATCTTGTTAAATCGCTTCCGCTATATGTGCTTTGATCTCGTTTAGGGTTTTATATAATTGTTATGATACTAATAAACCTTCTGTGGTATCAGAGATCCGTTTTAACATGTTATAATTATCAAAAATCTAAAGTTTTTAACTAATAGTTGTTTTGAGTTAAAACTACATGTTTTTTAGGTTTTTATAAAATTAGGGTTTTATTTTTTAAAAAATTAGGGTTTTGGCCGACTTTTTAATAAAAAAAGAATTGTTTTGAAACCCTAAAATACATGTGGGATAATTTAGATTAAATTGCATGATTAATTGTTATGTCATGTATGGTTACGATCCGTAGAGATTTAATTGTTAAGATTTGTGGGGATTCCATGATTACGTGCATGTTTTCATGGATCATAAAATTATATGTTTATATGATTTTATGTGCTACGTGATTATTTGATTCAATAAATCTAGAATTAGGGAAGACTTTTATAGGAATATAAAGACCTAGATTTGATGATTATTGAATAAATCATATACATGTGGCTATTTGATTCATTTATTGCATATATAAATTGTTATTATGTGTTTATGATTTAATTTTTTTTACTTGTTTATATATAAAATTGTTGAATTGTTGTAAACAAAGGTTTTTTTAAAAGAAATAATATGGACTAAATCATATTAACATAATGATTTATTAGAGATTTAAATTACATAAAATTACGTTGATTGGTGAATTGCAATAATAATCTAACGGCCTACTCTTTTTGACAAACTATAAAGTGGGTTTAACGCACCGCTATTCATGTACCCGGTTAAGGAAGGAGGTGTTATGCCATTGGTCGCTGACTAAATTACCGGCTCGCCTGTGCGTTAAATTGAAATTAGCTACGATTATTAATTGAATTATACCTTAAGGGTGATTTACCACAAATTCACATCTGAAACACAATGAATAAGGGTATTGCTTTGTGCGTAGCCGAGTTCTAGCAAAATTATGTTGTGAATAGTTGTGGGTAAATTCTTTAATTGGTTTAACCAATACCGCAACATAATTTATGAAGAAATTTAATCTTGTGAAAAAGTTTACTAAATGTTTTATTAAAATTATGATATGGAGATTGTATGCATGCTTCTCCATACATTTATTTTGACATCAAAATTTATAACCTTAAAATTTAAGTCGAATGCTCCTAATTGACGAACACTTGAAATTACTTCGTCATCAAATGAGATTTTTGGGTGATGTTGTGATGGAGAGAAAACCATTTGTAGAATGAGAATTTGTATGATGGTTTTACGTTACCCAGATTAGACGACTTAATTAAGTTACTCGGTGAGATCTGGAAACTTAATGCATTCAGAAGGGATGAAACATGTTTACAATGCAAAACGTTTTTTTTGGAAATGTAAATCCCTTAAAAATGTAGAAATTGAAAATTGTTTATCAATTGAGTTGTTCGACAAGTCGCTATGTTGAGTACATCCATTACTAGCAGATCAACTGATGTAATGGATCTATGTCAATATAGTTCTAGAATTCAAGGAAAATAATATGGTTTTTATACCGGGGTAATTTTATTTTCTTGAAAGTATTTTGTTATCGAAAATACTAATATTTGAAATTATTTATGTAGAAATGGCTTAACCCACCAATAACACGATAAGTTCCGCGTTCAAAGCTTTCTTTGAACGTCCTGAACTTACTGGCTCAAACTTCAATGATTGGTACTGCTCGCTAAGAATTGTCTTTAGAGCAGCGGGTACTATTGATATCTTGACTACTTCCTATTCGGAGGATCTTGCTGAAGGAGCATCTGATGTGCAAAGGCTTGAACACGTTGCTAATGTTAAGAAGAACTCGAGGTGGCTTGCTTAATGCTAGGAAAAATGGCTCCTAGACTTCAACAGAAGTATGAGCTATTTTCACCTAAGCGAATGCTTGATGAGCTCAAGGCTATGTTAGAGAAGCCGCAAGTTGTGGAGATCTACGACTTGGTAGATGATTTGCATAGCTGCAAGCAAGCTCTAGGAAAGTTTGCAAGTGCCCATTATTTGGAGATGAGGGGTTATATGGAACAGCTCATTGCACTAGGACAACCCTATAATCATAATATGGCTATCAACTTGATCAATAGGTCCCTTAACAAGGACTTCAATGATTTCGTTAGAAACTATAATATGCATTGCACGGGGAAGACAATTAATGATTTGCATGCAATGCTCATTGACTATGAAAAGGGGTTGAAAGACAAGGCATCTACCGCTACGCCTTCTGTACTAACCATACAAAAGGGTAGAGTGAGTAAGCCAAAACCGCGGGCGAATAAGAAGAAAAGAAAAGGCAAGGGTGATAAGGGCAAACAAGTTGCGACTTATTCAAAACCTAAGCAGAAGTTTGTCAAGAAGAATAGATCTCAAAAGGATGAGTCTTGTCACCATTGCAAGGCAAGTGGTCACTAGAAGAGGAATTGCCTTCTTTACCTCGAAGAATTGCGAGAAATAAAGAAGAAGTCTAAGCAGAGCGCTGCAGCTTCAGGTACTTTATTTATGATTGAATTGTTCAATTTAACATACAAATTAAATTCCTGGGTATATGATACGGGATGCGGTATTAACATTTGTAATATGCTGTAGGGATTTAATCTGGAAAGGAAGCTTTCCTATGGGGAACAATTTCTGCAAGTGAGCAATGGCGCACAAGCAGCGGTTGAAGCTATAGGAACTTTTAATCTAGTTTTATCTGCGGGTTTAGAACTGAGATTAAATGATTGTCATTATGCACCTACAATTGTTAGGGGTGTTATTTCCTTTTCTTGTTTGTTAAATAATGGATTTGTTCACACGATTGATAATAATGGAATTTATGTTTCGAAAAATGGTATTTTTTATTTTAATGCAATTTCTGTGTATGGTGTGTTTGAAATAGACATGCATGATAATGAATCCAAGAAAAATAAATATGTATTTAGCATTAGTAAGAAGAGAAAGTTTGACAAGAACTCTTTTTATCTTTGGCATTGTAGACTTGCCCATATTGGGAAGACTCGTATACAAAAGCTTCAACGTGAAGGTCTTTTGGAAAATATCAATGATGAATCATTTGATAAATGTGAGTCTGGTATCTCTGGAAAGATGAACAAGAAACCTTTTAATAGCAATATTGAAAGAGCTACTGATCTACTTGGACTTATACATATTGATGTGTGTGGACCACTTAGACATACGTCAAGGAACGGTGCTAGCTACTTCTTAACATTTACGGATGATTATAGCCGTTATGGTTATGTTTATATACTTAAGCATAAACATGAGGTATTTGAAACATTCAAAGTGTTTAAAGCAGAAGTAGAACTACAATTAGGGAAGAAGATAAAAGCTCTTCATTCTGATAGAGGTGGTTAATATTTAAGTCAAGAGTTTATAGATTATCTAAGTGAGAATGGAATTGTTCAGCATCTTACTTCTCCCTATACTCCACAACAAAATGGTGTATCTCAAAGAAGAAATCGTACATTATTGGATATGGTGCGATCTATCTTTAATCTTACAACTGTACCTTTATCTTTTTGGGATTATGCTTTAGAATCTGTTGTTCGCATTTTAAATGTGGTTCCCACAAAGAAGGTAGATAAGACACCATATGAACTATGGCATGGAAAAAAGCCATATTTGTCTTATTTAAAGGTTCGGGGTTGAGAGGTGTATGTGAAACGTGACTCGGGGTACAAACTCCAACAACGATATGTGAAATGTATCTTTGTAGGATACCCTAAGGAAACTATGGGTTATTACTTTTATTATCCACCTGAGAACAAAGTGATTGTTGCTAGGTATGGAGACTTCCTTGAATCTGATCTTGTTAATCAAGAATTCAGTGGGATAAATTATAGATACATTACCTTCTGAAAACACAAGCGATGTAATTCCTGTAGAACCAGAAAGTCTGGCGGTTCCACCAGAATTAGTTCCTCTACATAGATCTACAAGGATTAAAAACGTAAATAGCAATATATGTCTTAACATAGAGGATGATAATGAGTTAGGGTATCTTGATGAACCCGCTAATTATAAATCTGCCATACTTGATCCTGAGAAGGATAAGTGGATGGTTGCTTGGATGAGGAAATGAAATCCATGAAAGTAAATGATGTTTGGATTCTTTTAGAACCACCACCGAATGCTAAAGTAGTGAGACATAAGTGGATATACAAGAAGAAAACCGACATAGACGGAAAAGTACAATCCTATAAAGCTCGTTTAGTAGCTAAAGGTTTTACTCAAACTTTTGGCGTAGACTATGAGGAAACATTTTCTCTTGTAGCAGACTTAAGAGCTATTAGGATTCTCATAGCTATAGCAACATACTATAACTATCAGATATGGCAAATGGATGTTAAAACTGCCATCTTGAACGGTCGCTTAGATGAAGACATCTATATGCAGCAACCAGAAAGGTATGTTGATCCTGAGAATCCAGGACATGTGTGCAAACTTCAAAGGTCCATTTATGGTTTGATCAAGCATCACTTCAATGGAATAAAAGATTTGACGAAGAAATCAAAAAGTTTGGATTATTCAGAATCGTGATGAACCATGTGTATATCGTAAAGCTAGAGGGAGTGATGTATTATTCCTAGTCCTATATGTTGATGACATATTAATCATGGGAAGTAACATTCCAAGACTTAAAGCAGTTAAGGATTATCTTGGTAAATGTTTTTCTATGAAGGATTTAGGAGAAGCTACATACATTCTGGGAATTAAGATCTATCAGGATAGGAAAAGACGGTTAATTTGTCTATGTCAAGATGCTTATATAGATAAGATTTTGAAGAAGTAAAATATGCATAATTCCAAGAAAGGTTTTCAACCTATGGAAGTTAAGCATAATCTGAGTCATGATATGGATGCATCAACTCCTGAAGAGGAGGCATACATGCAGAAGGTGCCTTATGCTTCGGCTGTAGGATCTATAATGTATGCTGTTAGATGCACAAGGTCTGATGTGGAGTTTGCTCAGAACTTTGGTCAGTAGATACCAACAGAATCCAGGGAAGCTTCACTGGCTGCTGTGAAACATATTCTAAAGTATTTGAGGAGTACTGATAACGCTCAAATCTAACATATTTCTAGGAGTGTATTTGTGGTGTTTATGCATATATTTATGTGATTAGTATGAACATAAGATAATTAATGAAGCTTATTTGCTATTGTAGGTTCATCAATGGTTACATCACGAGAAATGAAGAAAAGACAAGTATTGAAGGTGAAAGAATGAACGAGACATGAAAGTGTAGCTCTCGTATGATAAATAATACAAAGATAAAGAGTCTTAAAAAGTTTGGAAGAAAGAAAGTGGAAGAAACAAAGAAAAAAGACCAAAGAAGAAATAAGGGAAAGTTGACCCAGTTGCCACCAGAAACTTTATTTCTGCCACCAACAAACTACACACAGTTGCCACCGGCAAGATCATTCCGCCGCCAGCGAAACTACAACTAGTTGTCACCGGCAAGATCATTATGTCGCCAGCATTTTGATAGTCTGGTTATGAAAAGTCACATTAAACATCCTAATTACTTCTCCTTGCTCCCCAATCTGACCATAACTCTATTCCCTCTCCTCCAAGCTTCATTAAACCCTCATTTACCACCCTTGGAGCCAAATAAATATGCTTGGTGGCCAAGGAGAATTCACTTATAAATAAGACCCATGGGGTAGTGTTTATAATCATCCTATCCTATCTCATAATCCATCTTCATCTCCATCATATTTCTGTGATTTTGATATCACCCCTCACCCAAGTGGTGAGGGGTGGATTTGGTAGCCATGTTCATGTAATAAGCCATAGGAGAGTAGAGAAGAAAGCCATACTCCATAAAAAACCCAAGATGGTTATGGGTAGAATGCATTATATTTTGGTACTACGAACTCTAATGTTTGGTAACTTCTTCTTTATTATTCAATGTAGTTTATGTTCATGTTCATGGTGATTCTTTTGTTTTGTTATATTGTGAATGTTATGATACTTGTATTGTTTATATGAAAACTTGTGATAATTGGATGTTTGGATTCTGTTAGTGCTTATCATTGGATTATGTTGATAACATTATATTTGGTTGAATTAGAACTTGTTCTTGTTTGTCAATTTGTTAATCATTGTTGAGTCTATATGTCAGAATTATTCTCAATATGGTTGATTTCAATTCGTTTACTGACAAATGATTTGGTCTTGTGCATGTGAAGATTGTGCAAGAGAATTAATAAATATAACAAGTAAAGGTTTAATCTAGATTATAGGTCGAAAGGAGTCTTTTGAATATATTGTTCTAATCATCTTGCAAGTTAATGGAACTTAAAAATTTGATAACACCAAGTCTATGGGTCGAAAGGATTCTTGTTGTTGTTGGTTTAGGCATAAGGCTCATGAGTGACCACTTGATTGAGACTTATGTATATTTGATTTATAAAGCACTACTGTCTTATTATTGGTTCTATAGGTCGAAAGGATTACCTTTAATATGTTTTCCAAACTATGCATCCTAATATCCATGTGATCATTTGACCATACATGTATGTTCTTTGTGTGCTTGTGCCTTTAAACGATTCTCATGGTGGTTTGTTTGTGACAATCATACTTACCATCTGTTACAAACAAACTACACTTGAGTATAACCAAGTCCTATGGGAAGACATTGACTTACCAATCTAATTGCAACATGACTAGAGTATACTTGCTCGAATTTGTGTTCCTAATTAATATCGGTAATTCTTGTTTATAAATTTAAAACCTAGTATGGAAAGAATGCATCATGTTTTTGGCTTCTTTTATTTCTTTGTTGGAATTGTGTTCTTGAACGAATTGTTTCATTAGTATAACCACCAACAGAACACATCAAGTTTTTGGCGCCACTGTCGGGGATTTGGCTTTGAATTCTTGTGTTTGTTTGATTGCTTTCTTGTTTTTTAATTGATTGTTTCATTATCATAATCCGGCATCGCCACCATCAAGTTTTTGGCGCCGCTGCCAGGGACTTGCTAGTTTGTACTCTTTTTTTGTTTGTTTGTTTGCTTGCTTGTTTGTTGAATCGTTGGTTGATTACTACTAAAACCCGAAAAAGTTGTTATACCCTATTTACCCGCATAGGGGGGACGAATTTCGCATAGGAGGAATTCGGTCGATGGTTGATTACTCAATTGGAGGATTTGAATTGCTCTAAATTCCATTGTTTGTTGTTGCTCTTGAATGATTTCTCTTGATCTAACCCTTGACAAAGGTTAGAACGCCATTTCTTAAAAATATCTTAATTCTCAAAAGTTTCTTAAATAGTCTTGGCGCGAAAAACGAATATTTGGTGTTGGTATTTCTTCTCTTGTGTTCTAAAAATGTTTGTTTCAAAGATTGCTTCCTAAATGTGTTCTAAAGTGATTGTTCTCAAAAACCCAAAAACCTTGTCCCGAATCACTCTAGTTGATGGCTAGAACTACTTGACCACATGAATTTGGTTTGTTTGTGTTTTTCTTGTTTTGTGAGTTTTTGTCTTGTTATGTGTCATGTGTGTAAGTGTTTTTATGTGTATATATGCTTATGTGCTTGTGTGCTTGTTTGCATTTCATCCATTGTATGCATTTTGTGTTTTTCTAGTTTAAGGGGGCGTTTGGATTAGTAATTTTCTAACGATTTTGATCATTAAAAAAAATTCTCCTTTCATCAAAATAAGTGATATTTGATACCTTAAGTCATATTTGTTAAAATAAAAAATCAAAAAAATTATTTTGAAATAAATGGAAAATACATGAAAAATAAAAAAAAAAGGTTAGGAAACTAGTTTTTGTCATTTGTTTCATGTTATGTGTTAGATGCGCATTGTGTTGTGTTTTATTTTGTTATTAGAATGTTGTGTGCTAAGTGGTTTTACATGTCTTTCTTGCTTATTAGTGTTTGCTTTTTGTTTTATACTTATTTTTCTTTTTTAATGCATAATGTGTTCTTAAGGGTGTGTTTGGATTAAGCTTTTTCATATGTGTTTTAATCATTTTAATAAAAGTGTTTTTATAAAGTTGTCAGTTTTTTTGTTATAAGGATGTTTGCCAAAAAAAAAAAAAAAAATTTACCGGCGGCAAAATGCCTTCACTGGTCAGCAAAACACATTCAGATGTCGAGTCGCCAGCGACAACTTTATTTCGCCGGCGGAAACTTGAATTTTCTAAAAAAAAATCTTTTTATCTTCTTTTATATAAACTAGGCCTTCACCAAATCCATTCTGATGATATGGCATTTATACATGATCTCATCGTTCTTTTCGGGCTTTAAATGCATAAAATGTCATAAAAGTACCATATATATGCTTGTATTTGTTTACTTGTGTATTTTAGGTATGGATATCGTGAAAAAGACAAAAGATCACAAGAAACAAGGAAAAACGAACACGAGAAACGAAGCCGTACAATGAACCGGGCCCTAGTTATGGATTTCTCAAAGAAAAACCCTTGAAGACTTGAAGATGTACAAGATTGATCCCTAATTTATGAAGAAATGACACTTAATACCCTTGTATATTCATAATTACAAGTTTGGTCCCTTAAGTTTGTCAAAATTACAAAAAGGTCCTTCAACTTTGAAGAATTGGAAAGTTTAGTCCCTCAACAATTCTAAATTATCAATAATGGTCCCTCATGAAGTCAAAGATACATTGAAGACCTTTGAAGATCAAGAATGTCCAAGACCAGTCCTCAAACTATGCAAAAAGGGCAAAACAAACCCTTATAACCTTTGTTGAAAAGTTTTGTGGCAAAACTATAAAGATGGAAAGTTTAAAAACAAAGGAAATCAAGTTTGTTAGGCTAAAAAACGTTTTATACCAACTTTGACAAAGAACAAGGGGAACTAATGTCATTTCCTAAACTTCAAATCCAAAAACACGCGCCAAACACAACACACCCCCAAAAATCGGATCAAAATCTTTACTGTTTACCCACATGAACCCAGAATTACCACCCACTTAAACAAGGGGTTAATTTCAATTACCTTGTCCCACGTATGATTCACACGCCCAGAAACCCATCCCACACAAAAAACCCTCAATCCCACTCACCAATGGCCCCCACCATTCAACCCGTTACCCAATCATATCACACCCTCCTCTCCAAGTAATCCTAGCTGGCAAGATCAACGTTTTATAGCTACTACTTGGTCCCCAAGCATAAAATGAACAGCCAAGATGCATTTGGACAGCTGAACAACACAATTCGTCTAGAAGATTTCAAGGGCAATTTTGGGACTTCATAGCCAAGGGTTTTGCTTATTCCTGCCTTGTATTCGTCTATAAAAGGAGGCATCAACATGTGAGAGACCCTTTGTTCTAGATTTTAGCTATCTCTTTGTAATTCCTTTTTATTGAAATAGAATTTGAATTTCTGAAAATTGTGAATTATATTTTATGTTTTATAAAAGTTTGGTGATTGAATAGCTAAGATCTGAGTTCCATATACATGTTTTGTTGATTTTGAGAAAAGGTTTTAAGGTTTAGAACACTTGTTTTCAAAATCAAGGATATAATCTGTTTTTGAGCTCACTAGTCTGTTTGTTCATCTTAGCAGCTTGTGGAAGCTGGTGCTTGTTCTTGCTAGCACCTCAACTCAAACATTCCAAGGCTTGGATGTAAGTCCTGGAGGTTTGCATCTCTTATCCTTTTTCATTTTTCTGAATTTTGTTGAATTTTTGGTGAATTTTTGCATGATTGATTGTGAATCTGTGAATTTGTGGTTGATTTGAGTTACTAAGGTTGGATAATTGCTGTTAGGGTTGATTAGATCTTGTTTAGAAGGTTAAATCATAACAATCCTTTGGAAAATTAAGAAATCAGATTTCAAAGGGGTGTTTGGGTAAACTGATTCAAAAGGATTTAAGGCAACTAGTGTTCTTGTTTGTTGTTTCTTATTGTTGGTAGTATCTGTTTATCTGGTATTAACGGATACTAATCTGCAAGTTTTGAGGCTCTAAACAACCAAATCAATCATAAGTCTATAAAATATGTTTAACTTGGGTATTTTGGCTAAAATTTTGGGGACACCTAGATCTAAGGGTAGACTAGGGTTAACAAGTGCTAAATTTTTGTTAACTTAATCAGGGAAAGGGATTTGAGGGCTTGAAATTGGATTGGTGGTCAATTAGACCAGCAAAAGGTTTTTGGATAATCACTTTTGCTAATTAGTAACTTTTTGTGCTTGAATCTGCTTATTTACTTTGATCCATTGCTTGAAACAAGTTTATTTGTGCATATTGGACTTTATTATAGCTTGTGTGTGCATTTGGTTCAATTTGGTTGGCTTATTCATGCTCAATCTGCTTATTTGTTCATAACTGCTTATTTTCAAGGTCTGTGGCATATCTGAAAACTGTTTGCTTATTCTGTGCTTATTGAGTGAACCAAATTGTGATTTCTTTGTTGATATTGACTCCTTGTGATCTATTGATTACAAGGGTGCCCTTGTTTCCATTTGAACCCAACTTGATCTCTCTAAAAAAGCAAGTCAAATAGTCAAAGTAGTGGGAACTCCTTTCCCCTGCTGCTAGCCACTACTAGTGTTATTTCAATTGGTGCTTATCAATAAGCTATTCTAGCTTATTTTAACCTGTAAAAACTTTGAATTTGTAATAGGTGTCACTTATTTGACCCATTTGTTCATTCTGGAGCATTTGAGGGGTTGACTTTGAGGTTTGACTAGAAAACCAAGAACTTTAACTTTTAAATAAGTGCTTATCAGCTTATTGTGCTTATTCGGCTTGGCTTATTGAACTTTTCTTTGTTGACTTGTCTTAATTAGGTCATTTAGAGTCTTTTGCAACTTATTAGAAGGTCTGAGGTGGTCTTAACCTCTAAGTCGACTATTTTGTCTTTTAGTGAAATTCTACATGGCTTATATCTGGCTTTTTGGGTTTGCTTTTTCAAACTTTCTTTTCACAGATCTCTTAGGCATCTCAAAAGAAGGTTTTGTGTTCAATTAGAGCTTATGGCATTGGCTTATTGCTTAATGGGCTTATTGGCCCAATAAGAATAAGTTGTTGACCTTTTAAGTTGTGATAAGCTCAAAACCAGCTTTTGAGCCTTCAGACTTTTGTGTTTAGAATTAAATTTTGAGTCAGATAGAGCTTTTTCAGGTCATTTGGGCTTAGTTGACGTTTTTGGGCCAAAAAGCCCATTAGTTTGGACTGTTTTCTATTTTAGCCCATTTGGGGGCCCATTAGGGGTATTTTGGTAATTTCACTTTAACTTTCAGTTTATTTAGGTTAAAATAAACCAGTTTTCAGGTTTTTAGAATTTTTATAATTTTTGGATTTTAAAAATTATTTTAATATTATTTTATTATTAAATTTCAAATTTCACATTTTGCACTATTTATATTTTTCTTAGGTTAACTACATTAAAATAGGATTTTTGCAACTCTTAGATTAATTTTATCTTCATTTTTCTAATTTCTAGAATTATTTTAATTTTTTATAGATTCTAATCATTTTAAATAGTTTTAATTAGTTTAAAAACTCATAAAAATAGTTTTTATTCTTATTTAGTCATTTTAGAGGATTACAAAGTGAAAAATCTTTATTTGGGCTTTTTAATAATTATTTTGATTTTTAGGGCTTTAATTAGCATTTAAAAATTAATATTTAATTAATTAAAAGGTTTGAAAAAGTTTTGATCATTTGTAAACTCTTAGTTTATTTAATTTGATTTTTGTTAATTTTTTGGGAATTTTTAGAATTTGTTTTTATTTTAGCTCTTTTTACGGTTTTAATTTTAGTCGCCGTAGTAATAATTTTCACGGCTTCGTCATTCTATTTTCTCATCCCCTTCTTTCAAATATTAATTTCAAATCTCATTGCATTTTAGTCACACACATATACCTCCTTAGGAAACGAACTTTCACATCATAAGGGTCATTAGTGTTTGATTTTCCTAAATCATCACTTAATACTTACCGCTTTTACGCCTTTTTCCTAAAAGGTGTATTTTACCACAATCATTTTTGGCGCCGCTGCCGGGGAGGTGTGTTGTGATTAATTTGTCATTTTTTAATATTAGCCATAAATTGTATTTGTATTAGTAGAACTCTACTAATACGTATTATCGGTTTTTTCGTTTTTCTTGTGAAATTATTATTACTATATTGTATTAAGTATCACAACAAATACAAAATATCTCCAAAAGTGTGAAAACACAACCTTAATTGGGATTTGATCTCCTAATTATTGTATTCGAATCTCAATCAAAAAGAAAAAGGCAAAAATAGATAAATACTTTCGTGAAGCTCGATTTTGAAAAATACAAACTATAAGGTGGGTATAACGCGGGTATTATAAAATATACCCTAAGAAAAAAGGCTCTTAAGTGCTTCGCGCCGCCTCGTTTCCCCGCTTGCTTGTGAGTATTTTGAGATTGAAAGCTAATCGAGGGTTTTTCCGCCCAAAGTATTATTACGTCTCATATATATTTGCTTGGTTTCTTTGTGATTAAACCCTCTTAAACAATTTGGTTTTCACCAAAGTTCTAAAGTCATTCGAAGGAGTTCATTCCACGTGATCGTTTTCATTCTTTTGAGGCTTCTTTAATCAAGAGTTTGATTCGAGGAGAGATTTGGTAGATTGTTGTCTACGAATACACATAAAATCCAAAAAAATTAAAAAACAATCAAAAACACAAAAAATTGAAAATCCACAAAACACCCAAAAAGAATCTTCTTTGCTCACATCCCATTCTACGTCAAGTTTATGCTAACTCTTAATCAAGCAAAATGAGCTCGTAAACGTCGTCAAAGTCAAGGAAACCAAAGTCCATTGATTGAATAACAAACTCCAATTGTTGAACCCGTTGTAAAACCAATAGTCGCCATGGCTAATCGTACTATGATGGAGTTTCTTCAAGCATCCACCGAGGGTTTTGGAGAAGCTATTGTGATTCCCGCCATCCTTGCGGAGAATTTCGAGATTAAGACAGGTTTAATGTCGATGTTGCAAGCAAATAAGTTTAGAGGTCATGAAAAAGACAACCTGCATTATCACATAAGGAATTTTAATCGTCTCACCGCAACAAGCAAGTTTAAGGATGTTCCACACGACGCCATTAAGATGATGTTGTGTCCATATTCGTTAGATGGACCCGCTAAAATTTGGCTCGAGAAAGAACCGCCAAATTTGATTTTGACATGGGGTGATCTCGTCTCTAAATTTGTGAACCAATTTTTTCCACCATCTAAAACAACACATTTGAAAAATGAGATTTCAAGGTTTGTACAACGTAATAATGAAAGTTTTTCAATGGCATGAGAACGATTTAAGGAGATGTTACATGAATGTCCACACCATGATTTTTCGAAATTGCATCAAATAGATACTTTCAATAATGGGCTTAATGATCATGAACCAGATTATTTGAATGCCGTCGTGGGTGGTAATTTTTTGTGCAAAACGACCGATGAAGCTTTAAAGATTATCAATAATAGATCTAAGGTTTATAACCCTCGTAACACACCGAGTGTTGCCAATATGGGTTCATCATCGTCGTCATCGTCTCGTAACATGAATGCCTTACATGATGAAGCTAATGAGGAAAATTGTTTTTTCGATAGATTTGCAAATCTTATGACTCATTGGAAAGCACAAGATGCTATGAATTCCGCATCGGTTAAAGTGGTTGAAAAGAGTTGTTTATCTTGTGGTGGAGCTCATGATCTTTCCGAGTGCATTACCGCCAGTGGTAACACTTCGAGTGCTTACGTAGCAACGGGAACTTACAACAAAAACGGCCAAGGTTCCCGCCCAAATCAAGCTCCATCAAATCAAAATGTTAACAACTATCGAAACAACAATCAAAATGGTGGTTATTAAGGCAATTCACGTAACTATAACAAAGGGAATCAAAATGGGAATGGACAAATTGCAAATCAAAACCAAAACCGTGATTTTCAAACTACTATACAAGGTTTTCAAAATGATCACACCAAAAATCTTCAAGGAGAATTTTTGAATTATGCTAAGGAAAATGATGATAAATTTGATAATATATAACGTGAAATAATTAGCTTAAGATCCGAGTTGAAAAACGAGCTTAAAACAAACTTGCTAATGAACTTAAGACTCATGCTAATAAAATGGAAGGAAACTTTCAACGTCTTCAACAAAATCAACAAAAGATGGAACAAGGACAACATGAGATTAAGCAAGAATTGTTAAAAGCGGATGCTAGGCAATCAAAATTTGAAGACCGAATGGCAAAAATGTTTGAAGCAATCATGTGTAAACCCTCTTCCTCGGGTGGTCTTCTTAGTGATACCATTGCAAACCCGGAGGGAGAAATGAAGGTTATTACTACACGTAGTGGTAAACTTTCAAGGAACCAATCTCTCGTCCAAGTACTTCTACGGAGAAGGAAATCGAGAAAGATCCCGAGGTGATTGTCGAAAAGGAGCATATCACAATCCTACAAAGTACCGCTCATACCGCATCGACGGTTGAACCGATACCAATCATGGAACCCGAGATTCCAAGGCCGTTGCCTAATGTCCAACCCACACCACTCTTATCTTACCCTTCGAGACGAAACAAAGAGAAATTGCAAGAACGTAACAAAAAAAAATCGAGCTTTTTATAAAAATATTTCAACAAGTTCATTTTGATGTAAGTTTAGCCGATGCGTTGTTATATATGCCTCGTTTCGCTTCCACTTTCAAAAGTATGATGAACGATAAGGAAAAGCTTTCAAAGCTTGCTAATTGTTCTTCGGTTTATCTTAACCGCATACCGGAAAAAGTTGGTGACCACGGAAAGTTTCTCATTCCTTATGATATACAAGATATTAAAGAATGCCTCGCCTTGGCCGATCTTGGTGCGAGAATTAATTTGATGCCATTTTCCATTTGGAAATCGCTTTCGCTTCCGGCTCTTACTCCTTCGAACATGTCTATCAAGATGGCTGATCATTCTACGATTTTAGCATGTGGAGTAGCCGAGGATGTTTTCTTGAAAGTGGGGAAGTTCTACTATCCCATTGATTTTATAGTAGTTCACATCCCCGCGGATCCTCAAGTTCCTCTAATTTTAGGTCGTCCACTTTTAGACACCTCAAGATCGCTTATCGACGTTCATGCAAGAACTATTACTTTGAGATTCAACGAAGAGGAACTTGTTATAAACGCTACTCAAAACTCGACACCATCTCATGTTTATGCAATCACTACCATCAATCACATCGACTTAGTTGATGTGGTTTGCGATGAGTTTTCACAAGAAGTGTTAGGTTTCTCCGATAGTTCGTCAAGTGGCAATCCCATTATTTTGGATCCGATTCTTGCTAATTCTACACCAAATCTCACTCCATTCCAAGGAGGCGATTTTACTTCAAATGAAATCGACAATGAAGATGAGGTGATTATTAGTGATGATACTTCTATTCTACCATTTCTTCCGCCGATGGAAGTTATGAGTGTTGAGCAAAAATCTTCAAATGAGGAACCGCCTATCCTTGAATTGAAAGATCTTCCATCTCACCTTGAATACGCATTCTTGGAAGGTGATGACAAGTTGCCGGTTATTATTGCAAAAGGTCTTGCTAATGATGAAAAAGTCGCGCTCTTGAAAGTTCTTAAAGCTCATAAAGGGGAAATTGCGTGGAAAATTTCCGACATTAAGGGTATTGACCCAAATTTTCTACTCACAAGATTTTAATGGAGGAGGACTACAAACCCGCAATTCAAAGTCAAAGAAGGGTAAACCCCAAAATTCACGATATCATCAAAAAGTAAGTTTTAAAACTCCTTGACGTGGGAATGATTTATCCTATCTCCGATAGCCCATGGGTGAGCCCAATCCGTTGTGTCCCTAAAAAGGGAGGGATGACCGTTGTGCCTAATGAAAACAACGAGTTAATTCCCACTCGTGTTGTGACCGGTTGGAGGGTGTGTATTGACTACCGAAAGTTAAATGACGCCACTCGTAAAGACCACTTTCCTTTGCCCTTCATGGATCAAATGTTGGAGCGACTCGCGGGAAATGAATTCTATTTCTTTTTAGATGGTTTTTCCGGTTACTTTCAAATCCCTATCGACCCTCGTGATCAAGAGAAAACTATGTTCACGTGTCCTTATGGAACGTTTGCTTATCGTAGGATGCCTTTCGGACTTTGCAATGCACCAGGTACGTTTCAACGGTGTATGATGTCTATTTTTCACGATATGATCGAGAAGTCGATGGAAGTGTTTATGGATTACTTTTAGGTGTTTGGAAATTCGTTCACGTCGTGTTTATCTAATGTCGAGCAAATGTTAAAACGTTGTGAAGAAACCAATCTTGTGCTTAATTAGGAAAAATGTCATTTTATGTGTAAACAAGGAATCGTCTTAGGACATAAGGTCTCGAAAGCGAGGATTGAGGTCGATAAAGCTAAGGTAGATGTCATCGCCAAGTTACCTCATCCCAAAACCGTTAAGGGAGTTAGGAGTTTCCTAGGCCACGCGGGCTTTTATCGTCGTTTCATCAAAGAATTTTTGAAAATCTCTCGACCTATGACACACCTTCTCGAGAAGGATGCTCCTTTTAATTTCAGTGAGGATTGTGTTAGAGCTTTTGAAACTCTCAAAAGGAAACTTACCGAAGCTCCCATTCTTGTTTCTCCTAATTGGGAATTACCCTTTGAAATCATGTGCGATGCAAGTGATTATGCTATAGGGGCCGTCTTAGGGCAACGTTATGAAAAGCATTTCCGTCCTATCCATTATGCTAGTAAGACGATGACTGAGGCTCAATTAAAGTACACCACAACGGAAAAGGAATTCCTTGCCGTGGTCTATGCTTTTGAGAAATTCCGACCTTATCTCGTCTTAACTAAAAGCATCGTGTATACCGACCATTCGGCTATCAAGTATCTCTTAGCTAAGCAAGATGCTAAGCCGAGATTGCTTCGTTGGATGCTCCTCCTCCAAGAATTTGATGTCACCGTGCTTGACAAAAAAGGAGCCGAGAATCTAGCGGTCGATCATCTGTCTCGTCTAAAAGATCCTCACAAAGATGTTTTTGAGAACAAGGAAATCACCGAAACATTTCCTCTTGAGACTCCCGGTGTAGTGAATTCTAAAGACGCCACCCCATGGTTTGCCGACATTGCAAATTACCATGCGGGGAATTTCATAATCAAGGGTATGACGACACAACAAAAGAGAAAATTCTTTCGTGACGTCAAGTTCTATTTTTGGGACGACCCTTATCTCTTTTGGGTTTGTGCGGATCAACTCGTTGACGTTGTGTTTTTGGTGCCGAAGCTTCTAACATCCTTAGAGCTTGTCACGAGGGACCCACGGGTGGTCACCACGGTGCTAATCTCATGGCTAAAAAAGTGTTCGATGTCGGCTTCTTTTGGCCTACTATCTAGCGTGATGCACACGCACTTATGAAGTCGTGTGATTCGTGCCAACGTCAAGGAAAATCGTCTCAACATGATGAAATGCCGCAAAATATAATTCAAGTGTGTGAGATTTTCGACATTTGGGGCATAGACTTTATGGGGCCGTTCCCATCGTCTCATGGTAACAAGTATATCCTCGTCGTCGTCGACTACCTTTCTAAGTGGGTGGAAGCTAAGGCTTTACCTACTAATGATGCTCGTGTGGTAGTGAAGTTTTTGAAGCAACTATTCTCTCGGTTTGGAACCCCTCGTGCTATTATAATCGATCGTGGAACCCATTTTTGTAGTGACCAATTCGAGAAGGTCTTAAAGAAATATGGAGTTACTTATCGTCTTTCTACGGCTTATCACCCGCAAAAGAGTGGGCAAGTCGAGGTTTCGAACCGAGCTTTGAATAGGATTTTAGAGAGGCCGATTGGAGAAAACCGTGCTTCATGGTCCGACAAACTCGATGACGCTTTATGGGCCTTTAGGACCGCTTATAAGACACCTATCGGTTGTACTCCATATAAGTTGGTTTATGGAAAGAATTGTCATTTGCCCATTGAATTGGAGCATAAGGTATATTGGGCCCTTAAGCATGCTAATTTTGATTTAAAGACCGCGGGAGATCACTGGAAAATACAATTGAATGAATTGGATAAATTAAGAGATAATGCTTATGAAAATTCATTGATTTTCAAAGAAAAGATTAAAAAGTTTCATGATGCAAAGATTAAAAACCGGGTTTTTTACGTTGGTGATTAAGTGTTAATTTTTAACTCTCGATTAAAGATATTTTCCGGGAAACTGAAATCTCGTTGGTCGGGTCCTTTCACCATTACACAAGCTTTGCCTTACGGAACCATCTAGCTAGCTCAAAATGATGGTCCTAACTTTAAGGTGAATGGACATAGGCTTAAGCACTACTTTGGTGGGGAAGTTCCTTCGTTGGACGACCTCAACCAAGTCACATTCGCCAATGATAATTAGCATTGAGGGGATCGAGTCGAGCTCATGACTCGATAATCAAAAACGAGGTGCCTCGTGGGGGAGATCCCATGCTTATCTTTTTGTGCTTTCTAATAAATAATGAGAGGGGATTTGTACCCTTCCAACTCGTTGTCTCGTGGTTGTTTGTGAATGTGTTATCTAGATCATCATAACTACGATTGAAGACTCTCATGTTCGTTTACGTAAGCCTCGATCGTTTGCTTGAAGAAGTTTTTCACGAATCCATGACATATCCTTTATTGTTCTAACAATTATCTCTTAGCATAATTAATAAACGGCTTTAGATATATTGTTGATCACCCTTTCCATGCTAGATCCTAAGCATTCAACTCTTCGTCTCTAGTATGGGAGTGCTCCACCTTTAGACTCGAAACATTGAGGACAATGTTTAATTTTAGTATGGGGGTGAATACATACTTGCTTTGCTACGGCCTCACGTTTTCCAACTTTCAACGTTTTGTTTTATTTTTTTGCTAGTAAGGCTAAAAATGGCTAAATTTTAAAATTTTTGCTTAAGTTTTAATAAGTGTTTTTAAGACACGAATGTATATTTTCCGATGGGTAGAATAAGAGCTAACTTTTGACTTGATGGGCATTTGGAGCCCTTTACATTCCTCAACCCGCTCAATTCAAGTTTTGCTAGACTTTTATATAGGGAACTTTAAAACGCGAAAGTCTTAGCTCATTCGGGTTAAGAACAAGAACTTTTCGCAAGTTCCTATAGTTGATCCTAGGAAGTCACTTATCAAGGGAACTATAAAATGCACTTGAAAAAGTCCAAGAAAGTGCAAGATCCTATAGGTGGCTTGAAAACCCAAAACTTCGATTTGATATAGTCTTAATGAAAGCTAATCCAAATTTGGCTTATTTTGACTTGCATGGCTAAGTATTCACGAGTCTCTTTAATTAGAGGTCTTTAAATAGTGAAGAACGAGAAATGATAGAGTTAGACAAGTGATCATGCTAAACGTAGAACATGAAAATGTTCTTTCAAAAACTCATGTTTTTAATTGTGGCTTTTTCTCCCATAAGATCAATGCATTAGGAATAAATATAATTGCAATAAGTAAGGTCGTACGATTTGAAAGGTTACTTAGCTTCTAGCACAAGATCGTTTAAAGTTGCTCGGGGTTGAATAGAGTTCATAGCCGAGGCATAACTTATTGAAGCGGGATGTGAAGATTGGTGAAGATCCAAAAAGGCCCTAACAAGGCATGAGGAGCTCTATTTTGTTGCTAAAGATCCAAGATGATGTGAAGTATCATTATTCCAAAATCAATATGAAGGATCGAGACACACGACGAAAAGCAATTACTCCCCTAAAGATCATGGAGAAAGTCTATCCAAAAAGACCCTTAGAAGGTATGAGGATAAATATATCCAAGTCCGAAAATGAGGCGGATCGTTGTATATCAAATTCCAAAATAAAGATTGAAGAAAAATGATGAAGTCGTGGTCCAAGTATGAAGAATCTCTCAAAAACGTCAAGTGAAGAAATTCCTATGAAGAGAAGATCATAATTTCAAGAACGTCTTCCCAAGATTTAAAGTATGAAGTACATGCCAAATATCGGTCCGAGAAAGGTCTCAAATCGTGAAACGAGTTATGTCAAGATATGAACTTAAGGAGATACTCGAGAAGTCGTTTTAAAAGATTTTGTCCTTCGGCTAACTATCGATTAAATCGTGCTACTTCACTTTCAGACTAATAAATACTCAAATAAGTCAATATGAATCACTTGTGATCCATGACAAATAGTTAAAAAAATTTAGAAACCCATTTCTATTCATAATAACTAGGATTGCGGGGAGAAAAGAATTACACAATTTGGACGTATGAGTAGTGTTAGCATTGTGACTTCTACCAACAATGATCTCATTTTTTCACTTAGCATGGAATGTATGACAATCAAGGATGACAAAATTTACTCTATGGTACATTTACTTGTTACTATTCATTGACCCTAAAAGTCACACACGTGATGAAAATCATACATTATGTCTTTACACATCTTGATAGTATTGTTGCAAGTCTTTTAATTTTCAATAAAGGGTAATCGAATTGAATTTTGGTGATGCTTAGATACTTTATTCTAGCATTGCGTGAGGGAACGACAATGGCTTAGTATGGGGGAGTGATGAGATGGCATTTATACATGATCTCATCGTTCTTTTCGGGCTTTAAATGCATAAAATGTCATAAAAATACCATATATATGCTTGTATTTGTTTACTTGTGTGTTTTAGGTATGGATATCGTGAAAAATACAAATGATCACAAGAAACAAGGAAAAACGAACACGAGAAACGAAGCCGTACAATGAACCGGGCCCAAGTTATGGATTTCTCAAAGAAAAACCCTTGAAGACTAGAAGATGTACAAGATTGATCCCTCATTTATGAAGAAATTACACTTAATACCCTTGTATATTCATAATTACAAGTTTGGTCCCTTAAGTTTGTCAAAATTACAAAAAGGTCCTTCAACTTTGAAGAATTGGCAAGTTTAGTCCCTCAACAAATCTAAATTACCAATAATGGTCCCTCATGAAGTCAAATATACATTGAAGACCTTTGAAGATCAAGAGTGTCCAAGATCAGTTCTTAAACTATGCAAAAATGGCAAAACAAACCCTTATAACCTTTGTTGAAAAGTTTTGTGGCAAAACTATAAAGATGGAAAGTTTAAAAACAAAGGAAATCAAGTTTGTTAGGCTGAAAAACGTTTTATACCAACTTTTCCAAAGAACAAGGGGAACTAATGTCATTTCCTAAACTTCAAATCCAATAACACGCGCCAAACACAACACACCCCCAAAAATCGGATCAAAATCTTTACTGTTTACCAACATGAACCCAGAATTAGCACCCACTTAAACAAGGGGTTAGTTTCAATTACCTCGTCCCACGTATGATTCACACGCCCAGAAACCCATCCCACACAAAAAACCTTCAATCCCACTCACCAATGGCCCCCACCATTCAACCCGTTACCCAATCATATCACACCCTCCTCTCCAAGTAATCCTAGCTGGCAAGATCAACGTTTTATAGCTACTACTTGGTCCCCAAGCATAAAAAGAACAGCCAAGATGCATTTGGACAACTCAACAATATAATTCGTCTAGAAGATTTCAAGGGCAATTTTGGGAGGCCTCAACATGTGAGAGCCCCTTTGTTCCAGATTTTAGCTATCTCTTTGTAATTCCTTTTTATTGAAATAAAATTTGAATTTCTGAAAATTGTGAATTCTCTTTTGTGTTTTATAAAAGTTTGGTGATTGAATAGCTAAGATCTGAGTTCCATATACATGTTTTGTTGATTTTGAGAAAAGGTTTTAAGGTTTAGAACACTTGTTTTCAAAATCAAGGATATAATCTGTTTTTGAACTCACTTTTCTGTTTGTTCATCTTAGCAGCTTATGGAAGCTGGTGCTTGTTCTTGCTAGCACCTCAGCTCAAACATTCCAAGGCTTGGATGTAAGTCTTGGAGGTTTGCATCTCTTATCCTTTTTCATTTTTCTGAATTTTGTTGAATTTTTGGTGAGTTTTTGCATGATTGATTGTGAATCTATAAATTTGTGGTTGATTTGAGTTACTGAGGTTAGATAATTGCTGTTAGGGTTGATTAGATCTTGTTTGGAAGGTTAAATCATAACAATCCTTTGGAAAATTGAGAAATCATATTCCAAATGGGTGTTTAGGTTAACTGATTCAAAAGGATTTAAGGCAACTAGTGTTGTTGTTTGTTGTTTCATATTGTTGGTATCTGTTTATCTGGTATTAAGGGATACTAATCTGCAAGTTTTGAGGCTCTAAACTACCAAATCAATCATAAGTCTATAAAATCTGTTTAACTTGGGTATTTTGGCTAAATTTTGAGGACACCTAGATATAAGGGTAGACTAGGGTTAACGAGTTCTAAATTTTGGTTAACTTAATCAGGGAAAGGGATTTGAGGGCTTGAAATTGGATTGGTGGTCAATTAGATCAGCAAAAGGATGTTGGATAATCACTTTTGCTAATTAGTAACTTTTTGTGCTTGAATCTGCTTATTTACTTTGATCCATTGCTTGAAACAAGTTTATTTGTGCTTATTGGACTTTATTATAGCTTGTGTGTGCATTTGGTTCAATTTGGTTGGCTTATTCATGCTCAATCTGCTTATCTGTTCATAACTGCTTATTTTCAAGGTCTGTGGCATATCTGAAAATTGTTTGCTTATTCCGTGCTTATTGAGTGAACCAAATTATGATTTCTTTGTTGATATTGACTCCTTGTGATCCACTGATTACAAGGGTGACCTTGTTTCCATTTGAATCCAGTTGGTTCTCTAAAAAAACAAGTCAAATAGTCAAAGTAGTGGGAACTCCTTTCCCCTTCTGCTAGCCACTGCTAGTGTTATTTCAACTGGTGCTTATCAATATGCTACTCTAGCTTATTTTAACATGCAACAACTTTGAATTTGTAATAGGTGTCACTTATTTGACCCATTTGTTCATTCGGGAGCATTTGAGGGGTTGACTTTGAGGTTTGACTATAAAACCAAGAACTTTGACTTTTAAATAAGTGCTTATCAGCTTATTGTGCTTATTTGGCTTGGCTTATTGAACTTTTCTTTGTTGATTTGTCTTAATTAAGTCATTTAGAGTCTTTTACAACTTATTAGAAGGTCCGAGGTGGTCTAGAAATCTAAGTTGACTATTTTGTCTTTTAGTAAAATTCTACTTGGCTTATTTCTGGCTTATTGGGTTTGATTTTTCAAAATTTCTTTTCACAGATCTCTTAGGCATCTCAAAATAAGGTTGTGTGTTCAATTAGAGCTTATGGCATTGGCTTATTGCTTAATGGGCTTATTGGCCCAATAAGAATAAGTTGTTGACCTTTTAAGCTGTGATAAGCTCAAAACCAGCTTTTATGCCTTCAGACTTTTGTGTTTAGAATTAAATTTTGAGTCAGATAGGGCTTTTTCAGGTCATTTGGGCTTAGTTGAAGTTTTTGGGCCAAAAAGCCCATTTTTTTTTTAGTTTGGACTGTTATCTATTTTAGCCCATTTGGGGTATTTTGGTAATTTCACTTTCATTTTCTGTTTATTTAGGTTAAAATAAACTAGTTTGCAAGTTTATAGAATTTTTATAATTTTTGGATTTTTAATATTATTTTAATATTATTTTATTATTAAATTTCAAATTTCACATTTTTGCACTTTTTATATTTTTCTTAGGTTAATTACATTAAAATAGGATTTTTGCTACTCTTAGATTAATTTTATCTTCATTTTTCTAATTTCTAGAATTATTTTAAGTTTTTAATAGATTTTAATCATTTTTAATAGTTTTAATTAGTTTAAAAATTCATAAAATATTTTTTGTTCTTATTTAGTCATTTTAGAGGATTACAAAGTGAAAAATCTTTATTTGGGCTTTTTGATAATTATTTTTATTTTTAGGGCTTTAATTTGCATTTAAAAATTAATATTTGATTAATTAAAAGGTTTGAAAAAGTTTTGATCATTTGTAAACTCTTAGTTTATTTAATTTGATTTTTGGTAATTTTTTGGGAATTTTTAGAATTAATTTTTATTTTAGCTCTTTTTACGGTTTTAATTTTAGTCGTCGTAGTAATAATTTTCACGTCTTCGTCATTCTATTTTCTCATCCCCTTCTTTCAAATATTAATCTCAAATCTCATTGCATTTTAGTCACACACATATACCTCCTTAGGAAACGGAGTTTTACATCATAAGGGTCATTAGTGTTTGATTTTCCTAAATCATCACTTAATACTTACCGCTTTTACGCGTTTTTCCTAAAAGGTGTATTTTACCACAATCACATTCCTAATTGTGTTTTACACTCGTTTGAACATTCGTTCTTCGAGTTTTAAATTAATTATTAATGTTTGCTTATATCCCGCCCAACCACCCCGTTCTAATCATTTTGTGCCTTGTTCGTATTTCTATTCGCTCCGGTTAATTCCTAAACCCCGTGGATATAACCCGAAGTCTAGAAAAACATCCGGTTTAATAGATTTGGTACGAAACTTCTATTATGTGTTTTTGTTTAATTTAGTTAAAAAAATATTAGTTTTTCTTATTTAGTTCTTTTAGAGTCGTGTTATGTTTTAAGTGTTTAGATTGTTTTTTTTGTCTTATGTATGATGTTTATGTATGCATAATGTTTGTTCTTGTTTGTATTTGTTGTCTTGTGTGTTTGTTTCTTTTTGTTTGCATGTGTGTTTGTGTTTGTTTAAGTTCATGTGGTTAATGTATGAACTTTGTGGGTGTGTTCGCTAGAAACCCTCACAAGAATATAACTCGTCCACTCGGGATACCGTGGGGTTTAAAGGTTTGTTGCATACTCTAAATGCAATCGTGTTGCCTACGAAAGTGTGCTTAATAAATTTAAGTGTTTCTTAGTTTACAGGTTCAATAAAGCTTATGGAGGATGGATTGGTCGTGTTGATGGATTGTATGTGTGTACGCTCGTTGGAGATGAAATCACTTATTCTTCCTAACTTGGAATCTTATCATATGGAGATCAATTGCAATTTCTTAGCCCGGTAAGTTTCGTTTCTCTTTGACTATTTATTTACCCTACTTTTCATGCTTTGAAGTTTATTTTTCATATTGAGTCCAATCCAAACTTAAGTGTGAAGGGAAATAAATGAGAAAACGAAACCAATTTTTATTATCTAAAATTTTTGGGCTAATATAAAAAAAAGAAAAAAAAGGGAGAGTTTGTGTACTTGTTTACCCTTAGGATTTAAATATTTTCACACATTTGTATGTGAATATATATCAATAATCATCCACATGGTGAAAAAAATAATATAATAAAAAAAGCCAAAAAAAAATAATAAAAAATAATAAAAAAATAAAATGTTATAGTGAGATCACACTTGTGTGATATAAGTGTATATGCGTGACAAATAGGCAACCTTAGGAATAAAACCCAAATAGCCTTTTCCATTTTTTTTAGCTAGTTGTATCGATTAGCTAATCACCCATATTAACCTTCTTGTTAGCACTCTCGTCTAGTGCTAGATACCCTTAGAACACCCGTTGAGCC
Source organism: Glebionis coronaria (assembly GCA_025667525.1). Classification (NCBI taxonomy): domain Eukaryota; kingdom Viridiplantae; phylum Streptophyta; class Magnoliopsida; order Asterales; family Asteraceae; genus Glebionis; species Glebionis coronaria. Next base: position 185,344,612 of record CM046881.1, read on the forward strand.
ATTCTTTTCATTTTTATAAATCCACTAAAAATAAAAAAATATTATCCTTAAACCTTAGCCTAACCCGTGTCGAAGTTTAAATGGTGGGTAGCTAGTTGCATGGTATGTTGGATCGTTTTTGATGATATATAGTTGCCACACTTCGCTATGTGTGTGTGTGCCATTCCAACAAAATGGAGAGGGCGCACTTCTATTTGAATTTTTTGTGATGTGTGCTTAAGCGAAGTGTGAGGGGAGCATGTGATGTATGTTGAAAAAAATGAAAAAAAAGAGGGATGAGAAAAGAGAAAAAGAAAGAAAAAAGAATAAGTCATCGAAAAAAAAGTTAAAAAAAATGTGATGACAAAAATAGCCAATGAGTTATATTATGAAGATGAAGGAAGATGAAGTATGTTAGATATCGATTGACCAATGTGTCAAGACGTGATATATGTATGTTGTGTGTTAAATATAGCTCGTAGCTATGATCATTTTTGGGCTTTTGATTTGTTCGGTAACTAGCAACATGAGACTTAGACTTTTAACTTGTATATTCTTGTTACACCTCTCAGAAAATTCCCATGTCTTATCCTTACCCATTAACCCGAAACCTTAGCCTTGTAACCCAAATAAAAGTCCTCTTTAGATGTGTACGCTTGGTGCTCACACCATTTTATGTAGTCTTGTTTGTACTTAGTAGATTTACATCTTATTTTTCTAAACCAATTTTATGCACCATGTGGGTTGTATTTTATTTTATTTGCTTGAGGACAAGCAACCTCTTAAGTGTGAGGGGGTTTGTACCTATAGCGATTTCGTATATAAAAAAATTAATTAAAAACAAATTCCAAATAAATAAATAAATAAATATTCTTCTTTTATTTGCTGGAGGACAAGCAAACTCTTAAGTGTGAGGAGGTTTGCACCTTTAGCCATTTCTTATAAAAACTAAAAATAATTTCAAGTTTTTATAGAGTTTTTAGCTTTTCATAAAATTTTAAAAAAGTTTTCTTTTCTTTTATAACCTAGGCATTTTGTTTATAACTTTATTTTTAGTTTTATTTGCTTGAGGGCAAGCAAAGTTTTTCTTTTCCTTGCTCGAGGACGAGCAAAACTTAAGTGTGAGGAGATTTGATAACGCTCAAATCTAACATATTTCTAGGAGCGTACTCGAGGTGTTTATGCATATATTTATGTGATTAGTATGAACATATGATACTTAATGAAGCTTATTTGCTATTGTAGGTTCATGAATGGTTACATCACGAGAAATGAAGAAAAGACGAGTATTGGAGGTGAAAGAATGAACGAGACATGAAAGTGTAGCTCTCGTATGATAAATAACTCTCGTATGATAAATAATACAAATATAAAGAGTCTTGGAAAGTTTGGAAGAAAGAAAGTGGAAGAAACAAAGAAAAAGGACAAAAAAAGAAATAAGGGAAAGTTGGCCCAGTTGCCACCAGCAACTTTATTTCTGCCACCAGCAACTTTATTTCTGCCACCAGCAAAACTACACCCAGTTGCCACCGGCAAGATCATTCTGCCGCCAGCATTTTGATAGTCTGGTTATGAAAAGTCACATTAAACATCCTAATTACTTCTCCTTGCTCCCCAATCCGAACATAACTACATTCCCTCTATTCCAATCTTCATTAAACCCTCATTTACAACCCTTTGAGCCAAAGAAATATGCTTGGTGGCCAAGGAGAATTCACTTATAAATAAGATCCATGGGGAAGTGTTTATAATCATCCTATCCTATCTTATAATCCATCTTCATCTCCAATCATATTTATGTGATTTTGATATCACCCCTCACCTAAGTGGTGAGGGGTGGATTTGGTAGCCATGTTCATGTAATAAGCCATATTAGAGTAGAGAATAAAGCCATACTCCATACAAAACCCAAGATGGTTATGGGTAGAATGCATTGTATTTTGGTACTATGAACTCTAATGTTTGGTAACTTTTTTTTATTATTCAATGTAGTTTATGTTCATGTTCGTGGTGATTCTTTTGTTTTGTTATATTGTGAATGTTGTGATACTTGTATTGTTTATATGAAAACTTGTGATAATTAGATGTTTGGATTCTATTAATGCTTGTCATTGGATTATGTTGATAACATTATATTTGGTTGAATTAGAACTTGTTCTTGTTTGTCAATTTGGTTCATCATTGTTGAGTCTATATGTATTCTCAATATGGTTGATTTCAATTCGTTTACCGACAAATGATTTGGTCTTGTTCTTGTGAATATTGTGCAAGAGAATTAATAAACATAACAAGTAAAGGTTTAATCTAGATTATAGGTCGAAAGGAGTCTTTTGAATATATTGTTCTAATCATCTTGCAAGTAAATGGAACTTAACAAATTGATAACACCAAGTCTATGGTTCGAAAGGATTCTTGTTGTTGTTGTTGGTTTAGGTATAAGGCTCATGAGTGACCACTTGATTGAGACTTATGTATATTTGATTTATAAAGCACTAGTGTCTTATTATTGGTTCTATATGTCGAAAGGATTACCTTTAATATGTTTTCCAAACTGTGCATCCTAATATCCATGTGATCATTTGACCATACATGTATGTTCTTTATGTTCTTGTGCCTTTAAACAATTCTCATGGTGGTTTGATCGTGACAATCATACTTATCATTTGTTACAAACAATGTACACTTGAGTATAACCAAGTCCCATGGGACGACCTTGACTTACCAATCTAATTGCAACATGACTAGAGTATACTTGCTCGAATTTGTGTTCCTATTTAATATCGGTAATTCTTGTTTATAAATTAAAAACTTAGTGTGGAAATAATGCATCATGTTTTTTGCTTCTTTTATTTCTTTCTTGGAATTGTGTTCTTGAACGAATTGTTTCATTAACATAACCACCAACGGAGCACATCAAGTACGAAAGATATGTTTATGGTATATGGATGGAAACCAAACACAGAAGTGAATGTGACAGGTTTCTGTGATGCGTCCTGTCAATGTGATTAATATGATATGAAGTCTCAGACGGGTTACGTTTTTATCAATGGAGGAGCAGTTGACTGGAAGAGCACGAAACAGACAACGATTGCAATGCATGCTACTCAGTCTGAGTACATGGCTGCTTTAGAAGCTGCAATGGAAGCTGTTTAGATTAGGAAGTTTATTGAAGATCTTGGAGTGATGCCTTCAATTAAAGAACCTATAAATATGTATTGTGACAATTCTGCCGCAATAATATTTGCCAATGACCCTAGAGTCATGAAAGGCGCCAGACACTTTATGCGTAGACATCACTACGTCCGAGAACAAGTTGAAGCTAGTGAAATCAAATTAATAAAAGTTCACACAGATGATAACGTAGTCGATCCTTTAACTAAGGTTTTGCCTAGACCAAAGGTAGTTAAGCATGCCAAGGCGATTGGCTGCAACTAGCTAGCAAACTCATGCAATAAATCTGTGCTTAGTATTTGGATAAGGATGTTATGACATTATTATATAAGGAAATAAAGATTGGGTTTCGTTTATTTTTATTGTTTAATAAGTGTATCTTATTTTACATGTTTTAATCCATGAATAAATGTTATGTTAAATATCTGTTGTCGATTAATAATATGGGAATATTATCAAATTAAGACAAATCAAAATAGCGATAGAGTATACTTGAAAGTATATTGATCGATTTTGGATGATATTTGATGAATCAAATATAGGACTTATCTCAACAATATGTTTTTACTTTATGGATCTTTGTCATCAAGTAAAACATAAATAGTTATCCTTAGACTTGAGATACCAGGAAACTGTTATGAATCTAGTGCATCTCTGTGGAATAATATAACGCTAAACGTAACTGGTAGCTATAAGGATTATTTTTGGAAATGTTGCAAAATTCATAAGTTTTGCTCGTAGTCAATATGGGATTTATTTCCTCCAATTTCGTTTTGGAGTTTAATACAGTTGGGCCCTCGTGGGATTAGTAAGATGTTTGTGTGGCCACACCCAAATTTGTTTTGGTAATCTTGCTGAATCTGTGAATGAGAAACATAATGGTTAATGATAGGAATGACTGAGATCCATATCCTTATTAACGTTGTATTAGAAATAAAAGGATAATTATAACGATGCAGAATCGTTAAAAGGTTTTGTCTAGAGTACCTTACTCGGGTTGTACTAGAGACATTGATATGTGTAACTAGACGCTAGACAATGTAATCACGATATTCGAAATATGTCCAAGTGGGGGCTTAATAACTGCTTTTTAGTTGATTAAAAATGTATCTTTTGCAAGATCTTTCTTCGTGTTTCTCATACCTAATTAAATTTGTCGTTGTTTTGTTCTCGGTATCTTCTCGAATTGATCACGGTTCAAAGTGGAATTATCATAATTGGTGACTAAAAGGGGGAGCTTTTGATCTATTTCTACTTAAAAGGTAAGTGCACGAAGTAATAAAATTAAACTAAAAGCAATTAATAATAATAAAGGTTGAATTAAACTTAAAACAGTAAATACCTTAACTTGGAAAAACAGCTGATTCGGAATAAAATCCTTTACTCGGAATATTCAAAACTCATGTGGAATAATAAGTCTATGTAGAAAAACCCTTCATTCGGAATACTAACTCATTCGGAATACCTCCTTCATTCGGAAAATATTGCTTATTCGGAATATACCTTGCTCATCCGGAATGTTTCTTGATCCGGAATAATAGCTTGACTCGGAATGATCTCTTGACTTGGAATAATCTTGCTTATCTGGAATGTTCCTTGATCCGGAATAATTAAGACTTAAGCCTCATTCGGAATAACTTGGTTCGGAATAAAAACCCTTCATTCGGAATAATTTCTTCATCCGGAATAACCAGTTTATTCGGAATACTAAGCTGGTTTGGAAAAAGAGCTTGATCCGAAATATTTTGCTTGACTCGGAATAAGTGCTGATCCGGAATAAATATGTTTATTCAGAATATACCTTCATCCGGAATATTCTTTCATCCGGAATAATCTAAAGAAAAAGGCTCATTCGGAATGTATGCTTCGTTCGGAATAATTAGAAGAAAAATCTTGGTTCGGTAAACTTAGTTTATTCGGAATAGTTTTAACAAAACGTTGATCCGGAATATTCTAGCTCATTCGGAATAACTGACAAAAAGGCTCATTCGGAATCTGGGGAAGTTAAAGACGCGAAGAACAGGGGATGTTTAACAACACGAATTTAACCAAAATCCACCAAGTTTTTAATCAAAACTTAAACCAAGTTAACCACTAATCATCTACTAATGATAAACATCAAACCAAATCAACAAAAACTCAAAACCCACTTGTTTTTGAAGATCAAAACCAATAAAAGAAAAGCTTAGAACTAGAGAATCAAATAGAAAAGGAAGAACAAGATTAAATGGAAACTTGTATTAAGGATTAAGATTCAAACAAACAAAGGAAAGATTAAACTTACATAATCATGAAGGAATCAAAAGGAAAATAAAAATCACCAAACACCTTAAGGGTGTTGGTGTTCCTACGAAATAGGAGAAAAGAAACAAAAAAAAAGAACTAGTCTTGAAAATGTGAAGGGAGTCTCTATTTATAGGCCTTGGCTTGGTTTGGTGAGTGGGCTTTCTCCCTTTCTTTTTGTCTTCTCGTCTTTTCAGAAAAGTTGACGTTTTCGATTTCGATTCGGGATTTGTCGACGAATAAATTTAACTCGTCTTTTAATTTCTTCATTTAATATACTTGAGTTCTTCGACATATATAAATCTTCCATCTTTGGTCCTTTTCTTCGATAAATCTTCAAACAGGCCCATTGACTTCAAATCTTTTGCATCTCTTGGACAATAGACTTCGTCTTGAGTCTTTTTCTTTGATAAAACCCGTGCAATCCCATGTTTTCTTCAATATTTATCCGGTTGGCTCTGAAAACACAACAAACACACAAACCACGCATAATTCCAAACAAATGATATTAAATACGCGTTTTGGTCTCGTTTTAGCGAGAAATAAGTGGTAAAAGGATGGGTGTTTTCACACCTATCAAATCCCCTACACTTAACCATTGTCATGCCCTCATGCAATGCATTATTCTAAAGAACGGTTTACATTTCTCATCATAAATAACCTACATTGGCCTTTATTAACTTCTAAACACTAAGGAAACCAAAAGATCAAAACAAGTAAAGTATTCAAAGACTTACATTGGGGTTTTAGGTTGTCATGAATGTTCATCATTCTCAAGTTTCACGTTCCCCATAACAAGCTTAAAAACGAGATCATTGTTATTGTAAGTTAGCAAACTAACACGAACTCATGTGTCCCAATTATTCACTTAGACTCCATTATTCCTAGGTGTATCTCTTATATTTTATTTTTGTCTTGAATGATCACGAGGATACATTGTTTGACTTATTTCGATAGTTATTTAGGCTGAAAATAAAGTGGGACGATTTAATCAATAGTTAGCTAAAGGACAAAATCTTTTAAAACTGCTTCTCGGGACCTTATAAAGTTCATATCTTGGCATAACTCGCTTCACGATTTGAGACCTTTCTCGGACCGATATTTGGCAGCGACTTCATACTTCAAATCTTTGAGAGACGTTCTTGAAATTATGGTCTTCTTTTCATAATAGGAATTTCTTCACTTGAAGTTTTGAGAGATTCTTCATCTTTGGACCACGACTTCTTCATTTTTCTCCAATCTTTATTTTGGACTTTGATATACAACGATCCGCCTCCTTTTAGGACTTGGATCTATTTATCCTCATACCTTGCTAGGGTCTTTTCGGATAGACTTCTCCATGATCTTTTGGGGAGTACTTGCTTTTCGTCGTGTGTCTCGATCCTTCATATTGATTTTCGATAAATGATTCTTCACATCACTTTTGGATATTTAGCAACAAAATGTAGCCCTCATGCCTTGTCAGGGCCTTTTCGGACTCGCCAATCTTCGCATCCCGCTTCAATAAGTTATGCCTTGGCTATGAACTCTAATTAATACCGAGCAACTTTTAAATGATCTTGGGCTAGAAGCTAAGTAACTTTTCAAATCGTACAACCTTATTTATTGCAGATAAATTTATTAGCAAGCGATGGGAGAATAGGCTTATAATCAACTCACATAAATTCACGAAAGAATACCAAACTTATAATTGACTCTATCATCTCTCGTTCTCCACAATTTAAAATCTCAAGGAATGAGACTCGTGGATGCTTAGCCTATTAAATCAAAGTTTTGGGTTTTCGAGTCATCTATAGGATCTTGCAAATTCTTAGACTTTTTCAAGTTTAGAATTCGAATTTTAAAGTTCCCTTGATAAACGACTCTCTAGGATCAATTATGAGAACTTGCAAAAAGTTCTTGTTCTTAACCCGTGAGAGTTAAGACTTCCGCGTTTTAAAGCTCCCTGTATAAAAGCCTAGCAAAACTTGACTTAAACTCGTTAAGGATACTAGCTAGAGTAAACTTAGATAAGTAAATTCGGGTTGAGTCAAAATATTCACGACTTTGAAAAATTTTAAAACCACTTTATTAAACTTTATTTTAGCAAGGAAATAAAATAACCATAACAAAGGAAAATACAACTATACAAGTAGGCCAAAATAGATTAAAATTTTTGAAAAACGTCGAAAAAAATAATTTTCCGGTTAAATGAAGGCACTTTAATGGAAAAGTCCACTTAAAACTTCGATAGAAGTCTCCCCTACACTTAATATAAACATTGTCCTCAATGTTTAAGCATGTGGGAAAAGTCTCCCCTACACTTATGACATTGTGCACGTTGGTTAAATCAAGTTAAGGAGGAGACAACTAAAGTGATCAATTTCAAATGTGAGTATGAAGAAAATTGAATCACGATAGTTGAGAGATAGAACCGGATTTGTTGATAACATGGGAGCACGGTTCTTCAAAGATTCCAAGAGTGTACTTATCCCTGTAATCACATCACCATACAAACACAAGCAACCTATATAGCTCCCCCTACACTTAGGATGAAAAACAGAAAAGGGGAGATAGATACGCGGGTTGCCTCCCGAGGAGCGCTTGTTTTTGTTAACCGAGTTACGAGCCTGACTCGGTCCTGAACTAATTCATAGGAAACGTGGTGAGGGATGGAATCATCTCATGAGAGATGTCCTCACCAAAGTACAACTTCAAACGCTGGCCATTCACCTTAAAATTGGGCCCATTTGGCTGAGAAAGCTCAATGGTGCCATAGGGAAAGACTTCGGCGATGGTGAATGGACCAGACCAGCAGCTCTTCAACTTGCCCGAGAAGATCTTCAACCGAGAGTTAAAAAGTAAGACTTGATCACCAACGTGGAACTCTCGGTTCTTAATTCTAGCATCGTGGATGATCTTGGTCTTCTCCTTGTAGATCAATGAGTTCTCGTAAGCTTCATTCCTCAGTTCATTTAGCTCGTTGAGTTGAATCTTGCGAAGATCACCGGCTTTGTTGATGTCGAAGTTAGCCCACTTCAAGGCCCAGTATGCCTTATGTTCCAGCTCGATAGGGAGGTGGCATGCTTTCCCGTACACAAGACGTTAAGGTGTACAACCAATCAGTGTCTTATGGGCGGTACGGAAAGCCCACAAAGCATCATCAAGTTTATCGGCCCATGAGGCACGATGCTCTCCCACAGTACGTTCCAAAATTCGCTTCAATCCACGGTTGGATATCTCGGCTTGACCGTTGGTTTGAGGATGATAAGCGGTGGAAAGACAGTGATTAACACCATACTTAGCCATGACTCTTGCAAATTGATCATTGCAAAAATGAGTCCCGCGGTCACTGATAATAGCACGAGGAACACCAAATCTAGCGAATAGATGTTTCAAAAAGTTACAAACCACCCTTGCGTCGTTAGTGGGTAAATCTTTTGCTTCAACCCATTTTGAAACGTAGTCAACGGCGACAAGGATGTATTTGTTTCCTTTAGAAGAAGGGAATGGCCCCATAAAGTCGATGCCCCATACATCAAAGATTTCACATTCTTGTATGAAATTTTGAGGCATCTCGTCTTTATGTGTGATCTTGCCTTGTCTTTGGCAAGCATCACAATTTTTAACCATTTGGTGAGCATCACGATAAATGGTGGGCCAATAGAATCTCGAGTTAAACACTTTCTTCGCGGTGAAGTTGGGACCAAAGTGACCACCGGTGGGTCCTTTGTGGCAAGCCTAAAAAATGTCTAAAGCTGCCGGTCCGTCAACACATCGGCGAATAATCAAATCAGCGCATTGTTTGAAGAGAAAAGGGTCATCCCAAAAGTAAGTCTTAACATCGTTTAAGAACTTTTTCTTTTGTTGGGATGTTAACCCTTTGATGAGAACACCACCCGCTAAGTAGTTTGCAATGTCGGCAAACCACGGGGTGTCATCAAGATTGGCATGAATAGACAATAAGGTCTCAAGGGGAAAAGAGTCATTAATCTCTTTGTTCGGATGATCCCCTTGATATGGATCCTCAAGTCTACTTAGATGATCCGTGGCTAGGTTTTTAGCTCCCTTCTTGTCACGAATTTCAATGTGAAATTCTTGAAGGAGTAAAACCCAGCGAAGAAGTCTTGGCTTAGAGTCGTGCTTAGTCATCAAGTACTTCAACGCGGAATGGTCCGTGTATACGATTGTGGTGGATAAAACAAGATAGGGGCGAAATTTTTCAAAAGCATAGACAACAGCTAAAAGCTCTTTTTCGGTTGTCTTATAATGCAATTGAGCCCCCGTCATTGTCTTGCTAGCATAATGGATTGGTTGGAAGTGTTTATTCACTCTTTGGCCCAAAACCGCTCCAATAGCAAAGTCGCTAGCATCGCACATCAATTCAAAAGGTAACTCCCAATTAGGGGTGACTAAGACCGGTGCCTTAGCTTATTCTTGAGAAGATTGAAGGCTTCAATACACTCTTTGGAAAAGATAAAAGGAGTATCTTTTTCCAAGAGGTGGGTCATCGGGCGAGCGATTTTAGAAAAATCTTTGATAAAGCGACGATAGAAGCTCGCATGACCAAGAAAACTTCTCACACCCTTCACGGTTGAAGGTGGAGGTAATTTAGCTATGATATCCACTTTAGCACGGTCCACATCAAGACCGGCTTTTGAGATTTTGTGTCCTAGCATAATGCCTTCTTTTACCATAAAATGGCATTTTTCCCAATTTAGAACAAGGCGAGTGTCTTCGCACCACTTAAGCATACGTTCTAAATTGGCAAGGCAAGAAGAGAATGAATCCCCAAAGAATGAGAAATCATCCATGAAGACGTCCATGGTTTGCTCAACCATGTCATGGAAAATAGCCAACATGCACCTTTGGAAAGTCCTGGGGGCATTGCATAAGCCAAAAGGCATTCTTTTGTAGGTAAATGTGTCATAGGGACAAGTGAATGTTGTCTTCTCTTGATCTTGGGGATCGATGGATATTTGGAAATATCCCGAGAAACCATCTAGAAAGCAGTAATATTCATTACCCGCTAAACGTTCAAGCATTTGGTCCATAAAAGGAAGAGGGAAATGATCCTTTCTCGTGTCATCATTGAGTTTGCGATAGTCTATACAAACTCTCCACCCAGTAACGAGACGTGTAGGAATCAACTCGTTGTTTTGATTGGGCACAACGGTGATTCCGCCTTTCTTAGGCACACAATGGACTGGACTAACCCATGGTGAATCCGAGATAGGGTAAATCATGCCCGCATCAAGAAGTTTGATAACCTCTTTTTTTATAACATCATGGATTTTAGGATTCACCCTTCGTTGGCTTTGGATTGTGGGCTTAAAGTCGTCCTCCATGAGAATTTTATGCGTGCAAAAGTGAGGATCAATTCCGCGAATATCGGAGATTTTCCAAGCGATAGCTCTTTTATGTTTCTTGAGAACTTCAATGAGACGAGTTTTCTCATCAGCTTTTAAGTCCTTAGCAATGATAACGGGATGTTAATCGATGTCCTCTAAGAAAACATACTCGAGATGAGGAGGTAAGTCCTTAAGCTCAAGAGTAGGAGGATCCTCAATAGATGGTGTAACTAATGATGGATCATCATTAGTCACCTATTTAGGAGAAGGAGGAGAAAACGGGTCTTCATTGAGAAGTTTCTTGATTGTACGAATGTCTTCTTCCCAATCGGTGGGGGAATCATCATACTTATGATCAAGTGGAACCAAGCTAGCTTCAAAATCATCCAAAAGAAAGTCACTTTCTCCAAATGGAGTCAATGACGGAGAAATTGAGGCAACGGTCTCAACATTGGGTAGAGAAGAGAGATTACTTTTGCAAGCATCATGAAAGTTTTCTTCACAAGCCTCATCGAGAACATCAATAGCATTAACACTCTCATATGAATAAGGTTGCTTAGAAATCTTACCCATGTTGAAGACAATTTTATCGTCTCCAACTCTCATGATTATTTCGCCCGCGGCTACATCAATGAGAGTGCGACCGGTCCTCAAGAAAGGACGTCCAACGATTAATGGAACACGGGGATCCATCTCGTAGTCAACGACAACAAAATCCGCCGGGAAGGTGAATTTGTCAACGCCAACGAAGACGTCTTCGGCTATCCCCACTGGATAAGCAACCGTACGGTTAGCTAATTCCAAAGTCATTTTGGTGGGGACTAGCTCGGGGAGAGATAATTGCTTCCAAACACCTAAAGGCATTAAGTTAATACTAGCACCTAGATCGGCTAGGGCCATGTAATTCTCTACTCCCAGGAAATTGCAAGGAATCAAGAAGCGACCCGGATCACCAAGTTTGGTGGGCAATTTCCTTAAGAGAACCGCGGAGCAATTCTCATTAAGTTGGGTCTGAGCAATGTCAAGAAGCTTCTCTTTGTCACTAAGAAGATCTTTAAACATCTTCGCATATTTAGGCATGTGAGCGAGAGCCTCGACAAAGGAGATGTTAAAATTCAATTGTTTAAACATTTTGAGAAAGTTTGAAACTTGAATATCATCCTTGCTCTTTTGCTTCTCTTTCCTCAACCTTGAAGGATAAGGTATATCGGATGAAGAGGAAGGCTTTAGGGGAGTAGGATCACTCACAACCGCGGGTGGTGGGGGAATGGGGGTAGAATGCAAAGGAGGTGAGGAAAGTTGCTCTTTTTCCTTGTTCACAATCACGGGTGGAGGTGTAGGAAGCTCGGGTTCCGTATAACCTTTTCAACTACGAGTGGTGATTGCTTTCATCTCCCCTCGTGGATTAGCAACGGTGTTACTCGGAAGAGTACCCGAAGAAGAGGGTTGATTACCTTGGAAGAGCGAACCGATCATATCACGTATGTTATCCGCTTGAGTGCTGAAAGAGTCTCTTGTGTCTGCACGAATATCATTGCTTTGTTTCGTCATGTCATTCCTTAGCTCGGCTCGAATGTCACTCCCTTGTTTCGCCATGTCTCATTTCAAGTTGATGAATTGACTCTGAAGATTCGTCACCATCTCTCTATTAGTCCTCATGAACGTCTCGATGTCTTGATTCAACGCCGTTGGTTGATTGAGAGGTGGAGGTTGGTAAGCTTGAGAATTTCCTTGAGGTGGGTATGGGTTTCTTTGGGATTGATATTGATTGTTAGCACGAGGTTGGGATTGGTTATTTCGGTTATAGCTTTGTTGTTGGTTTGGGTTTTGAGGAGTAAAACCGGGTGGTGCAAGATAGTTGTTTGAACGATAACTTAGCAAGTTACGGTCTCCTTGGGGACGAGCTTGATAGCCTCCCGTGGGATAAGTACCGTATGCCGCGTTAACGTTTTCACAAAAATTGCCTTGAGTAGAAGGACAATCATTGTAAGAATGAGGACCACCACATGTGTCACAAGAAATAGCAACGGCTTTAGCTTGTTGAAAGTGGTTTGTGGCCATGGTCATGTAATTCTTGTTCATTTCCGCGATTTGTCGGGTAAGTTCGGTTATCTCGGGATTGGAAGTAGTAGAAGAAACATTGACTCTCGGATTAGATCTTGAGGATGCGGATGAATACCAATTCTTGTGGTGAGTAGTCATGTTTTCAATCAACTCTCTACACTCCTCCGGTCTCCGTTTCATAAAAGTACCACCGGCGGCGGCGTTGATCGTGTCACGATCACGAAAAGTGAGACCATTGTAGAAAGTATCAATGAGAGTGACGGGGAGCATGTTATGATTTGGACAACGGTCGATCAAATCATTGTATCGTTCCCAAGCATCAAAGAGTGATTCATCATCGTCTTGCATGAATCCACTAATTTGGTTACGAAGGCTCGTGACCATGGATGGTGGAAAGTAGCGCGATAAAAAATCGTTGAGTCATGTCGTCCCAAGTATGAATAGAATTCTTTGGGAGACGGTCAAACCATTTTTCGACATGGTGAGAAAGCGAGTGGGGAAATAGTTGAAGGCGAAGTACATCCATAGAAGCACCGGGTAACTTCATGCTTTGGGTGATGGTAATGAATTTTTCGAGGTGTTTGTTGGCATCATCATTCGGTATTCCGCGAAATGGATTAGTTTGTACTTGTTGAATCATGTGATGCTTCAATGAAAACTCCTGAGCCGTGATTTGTATCGGCGCAATCGGGCCTCTACGTCCGTTCATCGTAGGTTGGCATAGCTCCTCCATGGTTCGTAGGTCGGGTAGGGGTGGATTATTCATGTTGGGGTGAGGTGGATTATTATTGTTGTTGTGTACACCGGCCATGTCTAAATTATCGAGAGTCTCGGGCTCGGGATAAGACGTTGATCGAGTACGCATAGACTAAAAAGAAAATGCAAGAGAAAATATTTTTGGTTTTTATAGGTTTTTTAATGTTTTTTTATTTTTGAAAAGTTTATATGTTTATGGGTTTTGGAAAATTTTTGTACTTGAAAATAACGTTCCCGAAAGAACGGATCCCAAAATCCAATTTTTCTCACAAGAAACCGTTGATCCTTACGAAAAGAGCCGGCAGCGGCGCCATTTAATAACTGCTTTTTAGTTGATTAAAAATGTATCGTTTGCAAGATCTTTCGTCGTGTTGCTCATACCCAAATAAATTTGTCGTTGTTTCGTTCTCGGTATCTTCTCGAATTGATCACGGTTCAAAGTTGAATTATCGTAATTGGTGACTAAAAGGGGGAGCTTTTGATCTATTTCTACTTAAAAGGTAAGTGCACGAAGTAATAAAATGAAACTAAAAGCAATTAATAATAATAAAGCTTGAATTAAACTTAAAACAGTAAATACCTTAACTTGGAAAAACAGCTGATTCGGAAAAAAATCCTTTACTCGGAATATTCAAAACTCATGCGGAATAATAAGTCTATGCAGAAAAACCCTTCATTCGGAATACTAACTCATTCAGAATACCTCCTTCATTCGGAAAATATTGGTTATCCGGAATATACCTTGCTCATCCGAAATGTTCCTTGATCCGGAATAATAGCTTGACTCGGAATCATCTCTTGACTCGGAATAATCTTGCTTATCCGGAATGTTCCTTGATCCGGAATAATTAAAACTTAAGCCTCATTCGGAATAACTTGGTTCAGAATAAAAACCCTTCATTCGGAATAATTTCTTCATCCGAAATATATGTTGATTCGGAATAACCAGTTTATTCGGAATACTAAGCTGGTTTGGAAAAAGAGCTTGATCCGGAATATTTTGCTTGACTCGGAATAAGTGCTGATCCGGAATAAATCGGTTTATTCAGAATATACCTTCATCCGGAATATTCTTTCATCCGGAATAATCTAAACAAAAAGGCTCATTCGGAATGTATGCTTCGTTCGGAATAATTAGAAGAAAAAGCTTGGTTCGGAAAACTTAGTTTATTCGGAATAGTTTTAACAAAACGTTGATCCGGAATATTCTAGCTCTTTCGGAATAACTGACAAAAAGGCTCATTCGAAATCTGGAGAAGTTAAAGACGCGAAGAACAGGGGATGTTTAACAACACGAATTTAACCAAAATCCACCAAGTTTTTAACCAAAACTTAAACCAATTTAACCACAAATCATTTACTAATGATAAACATCAAACCAAATCAACAAAAACTCAAAACCCACTTGTTTTTGAAGATCAAAACCAATAAAATAAAAGCTTAGAACCAGAGAATCAAATAGAAAAGGAAGAACAAGATTAAATGGAAACTTGTATTAAAGATTAAGATTCAAACAAACAAAGTAAAGATTAAACTTACATAATCATGAAGGAATCAAAAGGAAAATAAAAATCACCAAACACCTTAAGGGTGTTGGTGTTCCTACGAAATTTGAGAAAAGAAACAAAAAAAAGAACTAGTCTTGAAAATGTGAAGGGAGTCTCTATTTATAGGCCTTGGCTTGGTTTGGTGAGTGGACTTTCTCCCTTTCTTTTTGTCTTCTCGTCTTTTCAGAAAAGTTGACGTTTTCGATTTCGATTCGGGATTTGTCGACGAATAAATTTAACTCGTCTTTTAATTTCTTCATTTAATATACTTGAGTTCTTCGACATATATAAATCTTCCATCTTTGGTCCTTTTCTTCGATAAATCTTCAAACAGGCCCATTGACTTCAAATCTTTTGCATTTCTTGGACAATAGACTTCGTCTTGAGTCTTTTTCTTCGATAAAACCCGTGCAATCCCATGTTTTCTTCAATATTTATCCGGTTGGCTCTGAAAACACAACAAACACACAAACCACGCATAATTCCAAACAAATGATATTAAATACGCGTTTTGGTCTCGTTTTAGCGAGAAATAAGTGGTAAAAGGATGGGTGTTTTCACACCTATCAGGGCTGTAAGTTTATGGACTTATATTTAATAGTCGTGTGATAGGATCGAACTCGAGATTACGGGATTGCACACAATACGTAAAGAGTTAATTTAATTAATGAATATATTTATTGTATTTATTAATTTATTTAATAAATATATATTTATGTATTTATTAAATTAAATCGAGCAAGTAACTATATAACTTTAACGATCATTAATTAATTAATAGTTAAGTATTAACGAATGTTAAAATAATATATAGTAAGAGATTAAAAGGAAAGAAGGACGGAAAGTTCCGGAACACCCCACAAGGGTATTTCGACTGTCGGTTAGGGCTCCAAGGGGGGGGCAAAAGTTGCCTTTTATTTACTTGGGCTACAATGGGTTGAGGTCTATAAATACACCTCCTTATCCCTCATAATTCACAACATAACTTGAATCTCTTTCCCCTCTCTCTCTCTCTTTTGGTTCCATCGCAAGGTCTAACCCACGAAGGGTTTCGGTTGGTTTTCTTGGTTGATCGATTGTGTTGATAATCTAGTCCTAGACCCACTCTAGGGTTGTTGGGTAGATTATTTACAAGCGTTGTAGCTAAGTTTTCACGTGCTAGAATCACGGTTAGCTCGTTGTATTACTTGTGTACAAGATCGTAATATAGTCTTACTTTAGACAATATCTTGTTATATTACGGTATAAGCCCGATTTGGTGATTCGTTATTCGTCTTGTAGATTTGCTTTAGCGTAAAGGTATGTAACCCTAATTCGATTAATTATAATTGTGTTATTATTATGATCTTGTTAAATCCCTTCCGCTATATGTGCTTTGATCTCGTTTAAGGTTTTATATAATTGTTATCTAACACCCCCATTTTCCCTTGACGCAGCGGATTAATATTTTGAGGGGTATTACTTCATGATATGAAATCAAAGTGGTAGAAAACAGCTCAAAAGAGTGTTTGAATAAACATCATTTATTCTTTATAAATTTATCATTCAAAATCGGTGCTTTTCAATAAAACAACTATACATACGATGTACATGATAGGTTCTCGAGATCTAGAAAATAGGTTTGAATGACAAAATCATCCAAGATTATATCTCTCCACGTCATTAGTATGCTGCTCCATGCTATCAATTTCAATACCTGAAATATATGCTTAAATTCAACACAAAAGTTGAGTGAAATTGTAGGTTTTAAAATCAATTTGAATACAAGATTCTTTTTCTTGAGCTACGTTGTTATTTGCTCGTAAGTTTGAATAAAATGATGATTTAATTTCACTAAGCTCATGATACCGCGACTAGACATAGGAACCAACAGTTTGCCCTTATGAGGAAGTCTGTCAAACTATCATTGTTTGCAAAATAAAGTATGCCTGTTTAACCACTGAGGTGCTAGCAAGTGCGACTTGCCCAGACAGGAGATGTCGGTCTCCAATAGAAATATTTACGTTATTAGCGCTCATTCAGAGGAATGATTAGCGGTTCATAATTAAAAAGAGATTTTCATAGGCAGCAGTAAACATAGTTTCAATGAATCATATCTAGAAAGCATACCAAAAACACTTGTATTCCATTTCTATCATATATCCCCTCACGGGTTTTGAAATCATTTGAAAAGTAGTACACTTTAGTGAGGCTATGAACTCACCTTATGTCAAGTAATCTTGTCGGGTTTATGTCACACAGATCAACTTGAGCTAACAAACAAGAACGTGATCTCACACCAACCTGTTTTAACATAATTGGTAAGGTATTAAGTTTTTAATCTTTTGATCAATCTATTTAAGCATTTGGTTATGATTTCTTTGATTATGATTTGGTTGTACATCTAAAACTAGTGTTCGGGCCATCATACTCAGAAGCCATTCTATAAACGTTTGAGGAGCGAGGGCACTTTAAATCGTAAACCCAACCACTCAGTTAGAACGTAATACCGAGATTGAACATCTTTGTACAAAGCTCCCAACTAACATGATCCTTTCATTACTTCCTCTTATTCATGATTAATCTTCTTTAGTTTCAAAATTGGCAAAATTAATCCTTTTGGTTATACTTTGATATAATTACACTTTTAACCCCTAAAGTGTATAGTTTCATAAATTGCAACTTAAACCTTCAATATTTAACCTTAGGGTCTCAAACTTTCCAACATTTATTCTTATAGCTTTTACTTTCATAAAATGACACTTTTGGCCCAAAATGATTTGTAATTTCAAAAATGACAGTTTTAGTCCCTGAACTTGTAAAAATCACATAACAACCTCAAAAATGGTCCAAATGATCTAGGATTTGAAAACAAAGTTTCTAAACATATTTATAATCATAATAAAAAATATTTCTTCAGAATTATAGCTTTTGAAATAGGTTTTTGGTCATTATTTTATGTAGATTACAAAACTAGGGTTTTAAGACATCTTTAACTTATAACTTTCATTTAAAATGATGAAATGACTTAGTTTATTTTGGATTATCTTTCTAACATAATTTTGTCATTATAATAACTCTAAATAAGCATTATAAAAAGATCAAAGCTTAGCTAACATTGAAATTACCTAGGTAGCTCCAAAATGGCTCCTTATGGCTTCTAATGAACACAACTTGCTATCAAAGCTTCAAGAGCTTCAATGGTTAGCTTATAGACCTGGTTTTTGGTCTTTTGGGATGTCCTAAGACGTATATAGAGGTGAAAATATAGAATGGGTATGAGATACAAAGGAAAAAAGGTGCAAGTTCAAATGAAGTACATACGCCCCTATTTATAATTGAAATGATCCTTAGCCTCCATTTTTGCGTTCAAACGTGTAAGATAGATATAGGGGTGACTAATGAAGGCTAGTGAAGATCTACAAAAGTTCTTAGACTCTAGGTTTGTTCAAATTTTTCCTTGTGGTCTAAAATAAGTCACGGCAACATTTAGATAGGAATGTTGATGTGTAGCAAGTAAGGAGGTGATCCACCTATTTGTCACACTCCTAAAATATCTTAGTATGGATAGATATCTAGTTTTCAAACTTAGAACGGAGGGAAATGGTTTAAGAATGAGTTTTGGAGGGAATTTACCAAACTGGATCCTAAAACTAGGGCTTGTAACTTATGCTTTGTGTTTTTGGTGATTAAGGGCTTAGGAAAGTGATTAGTGAATTGGTTAGGGCTTAATTAGGGTTTAGCCATTCTGTTTAAGATATTTGGGTCCTTGGTTTGAAGTTTAACAAAGGTTTGATGTGAAAATGGTAAGTATACATTTGTAGATTAGGGTTTTCTAATGACCTAGGGTTTAATCTTAGAAAAAGGCTTTATCCTTAAATTGGTTACTGATGTAAACTTAATTTAGGTCCTATACATTGTGTTTTGAATGTCCAATGGGTCCTCACACTTGGTTTAATGGTTTAGTTAGGGTAAACATGTCTAAAGAGTGAAAATACCTATTTTGACCTAATTTACAAGTCATGCATTGAAATCTTGTACCTTGCGCATTAGGGTACTTGTAAATTGTCTTAATATCATCTTATAATCTTATTGAAGTCCTATGAATATTTATAGACTTGTCCAAAAAGAACTAGGTAGTGATTCCATGTAGATTTCTTAATATTAGGGTTTTTAGGTTATTAATCCTAATGATTTTCTAACTTGGGTCATTAGGTATTATATCCTTGTGTATGCTTATTATAGGGCTTATATGATATGTTTATGTCTTCTATGGGTTCTACATTCTTAGTTTGAGGGTTTATATAAGTTGATCATATTCTAGCGTTAATTAAGGGAATTTAAGATCATATGCTTTGATAACTTGTACCTTGTGCTTTACCAACTTGTAACTTGACTTGAAATGAATGTATAATCTTAATATGATTTATAGTTGAGTTTTATAATTTATGGAAAAAGATTAGAATCTAATTCAATGTATAATGGATTTTATATACTAATCTTGGTTACTAGGTCTTAACTTGTAATTAGCCTTAGATTAGTGATTATTAGTAATTTGTAATCTATTAACTTCCCTTTAGATGATAGATTTTAATTAGTACATTGTTTTTTATAATAGTACATGGATTTTATGTAGTTACATTGTAACAACCCATTTTGATAATGGAAATGTCACACGTAATTATGGCGTGTCATCAAAGCATACAAGGAAAAATGTCTAAACATTACATGACCATAAAAGGAAAATACCGGAATCAAACATCGGTAGTCCAAAAGTAAAGCTCATCACACACAAACATAAGTATAGTAACAGAAAGGACTAAACAATGTCCATAGCAAATGTATCAAAAGAAAGATAATGCATAAAGTAAAGAAAGGCTAGAAAGCTTCCAGTCCATATGCACATACGCTTAAAGTCTACGAGCGTCCCTGAGTACCTGCCGTTTTGGGAACATAGAAAAGGAAAACGGCTGAGCAATACGCTCAGTGCACGGATGTACAATAAAGCATGAATAGGATAAGCATATAACATATAACAGCGGAAGAAACTAAGTCCCGAGTAACCTGGTCAAGTCTTGATAAAACAGGTTTTATAGTTTGAAAAGCCTTATGTTTATCTTGTAAAAACTGTTTATCATATTTTACCATTAGCCAATATAGGTCATGAAAATCCACCGTGCACGAATACTTGGAGGGGTGACCTCATGCAAATTAGAGGGGCTGCCTCTAATTTAGTATACTGGTTTTGGGTAGGAGGGATCACCTCCTTGTGAAGGATGCAAGGCACACACCACATTCACCATGAAATCCTGACTAAAAACATGTAACTAGGATGCACCCATACGCCCCACATGATAAATATAATATAAATGGCCAAAAGCTGAAGGCACGCCACGAGCAATCACTCCGCCATGGTGAAGTCATAACATCAGTGCCTCTAATGTTATGGTTATGGTACCTCCATAACTAGGTGAAACTGGTCATGCATGTATATGGCTATAGGTATTCTAAATTAAACATAAGCAAATCAAACACATAACTTATACTACGGGAAAACATTTGGCTGCATACGGGGAATCCTAATAAAGAAAGAATGTCCATACTGAAAGGACGGGAATCCGTACCTTATGTCCAGTGAACGAAGAAGACGAACTGAGAGGAATCCTACTTCCGTATCACTAATGCTACATAAATACATACATGAATAAGTATCTGCTTACTAATACGTAACTGATTTTATGTCATGTCTTAGCTTATTTTACATGTTCTTATCATGTTTTACTGTTTTAAGCCTTAAACTGTGTTTATCTTATATTCTGTTTATTCTGATTAACTATTTCTGGTATTTCATGTATTATTATACTTACTGTGTAATAATAAGTAACTTTCCAAAAATAGCAGGTTTCCTAAAATAGAAAGTTTCCAAAAATAGAAAGTTACCAAAAATAGAAGTTTCCAAAAATAGATAGTTTCCAAAAATAGAAAGTTTCCAAAAATAGAAAGTTTCCAAAAATAGAATTACTGCTTAAAATAGATAAGTTTCTAAAAATAGAAAGTTTCCATAAATAGATTAGTTGCCTTAATTAAATAAGTTTCCATAAATAGATTAGCTGCCTGAAATAAATAAGTTTCTAAAAATAGAAAGTTTCCATAAATAGATTAGCTGCCTTATTTAAATAAGTTTCTAAAAATAGAAAATTTCCATAAATAGATATAAGCTGGTTAAATAAGCTAAGTATATAAGCCTAAGTGTTTTCATGATTATTTTCTAAGTCATATTATATAATGTATAGTTTATTAATTATTTCATGTAATTAAAATAAACTATAGGTTAAAATATTTAATTAAAGTATATCATGTTTTTAATTAAATAAAGTTAAATACTTAGGTTAAAACATGTATTATTATTTATTAATAATATAACCTAAGTCATGTAAATTAATTAATTATAACCATGGTTTTTAAATAATTAATTAATTATAAGTCTAAAAATATAAAATACGTAGGTTAATAATTTCATGATTTTAATAATTAATATAACCTAAGTCATGTTATTAAATTAATCATGTCAGGTTTATTAATTTAATTTTTAACATACACCGTGAACCGGATCTTGACTAAGAACCATGAACCGGACATGAAATCGACACCATACCCCGAACCACTTCAGGGTTCCCCTTGTCTTGTTGCTGCCGTGGGACCCACACCAACCAACCGGGACAATATGGTCTCGGTGGTGGTCGAGTAGCCAAACCGAGACCCCCTCGGGGCTCGGTTTAGGCGCCGGCTAAAACAAAACACCCCTAAACCATCCTTTTTGATTTCACCAAAAGCCATTTTCATGTTAGATCTATGTTTTAATTAGGTTTTTAAAAAAACACATCATGTTCCTAATTATTTAATAGATCAAATCAAAAAGAAAAGGGTTAAAAGAATTACCAAATGCGTGGATCTAAACAAGGATGAACAAACAGGAACACTTGCACCAAAACCAAGATCAAAGATCAAATAAACACCCTCTTGGTGTGTTTATGGGTGGCGGCCAAAAAGAACAAAAAAGGAGAAGGAAGAACTTTTTTAGGTTTTGTAAAAATCTTCTGTAAAGTGAAAAATGAGTAGTGACTTTTCCTTTTACCCTTCTTTAGTAAAATTTGAGATGGGCTTGGCCCATCTCTCCCTTGTTGCCGCGGGTAGGGGCCCCACATGGGGCACCCGTACCGTTTTCCGTGTCTCGATGTTTAATTGTTCGTTCGTGTTTATTTGTGTTCACGTTTAATGTGTTCTCGTTAAATAATTACCGTGACCTAATATATTTATTTACGCTCGTAATAAATATATATACGTAATTAATAATAGTTCGTGATTTAATTACGTTCATGATTTCATGATCGCATGTTCGTGATTTATTATTGTCAAATAATTATTGCATGCTCGTGCGTAGTAAATACTTATCGTGTTCTAATACGTACGTAATACGTAAAATCCTAACATGTAATCGTAATCATGCTATAATAGGAAAGTTTTAATCTAGTACGTACGATCTTAAGGGTACTGTTCATGGTAAAAGCATGCGGGTTTTACAACTCTTCCCCCCTAAAAAGAATAATTTGTCCCCGAATTATAGATAAAGTAAATTGGAAAAGAAGAACATACCCGAATTCAAAATATGAAATGAGGGTAAGAAGCCCGGATAGACTCCTCTGTTTCCCAAGTGGCTTCCCGCTCGGTATGATCCCTCCATAGGGTTTTGACGAATGGAATCGTCTTCCTTCTCATGACTCGTTCTTGTCTGTCAAGAACTCGTTCGGGTTCTTCTATAAAAGTGAGATCTTCACGTATCTATTCCAGTGGATACTGAACCATGTGAAGGGGATGATACTGGTACCCTCTGAGTAAGGACACATGAAACACATTGTGCACATGCGAAAGTTGCGGAGGTAACGCCAATCGGTAAGATACTTCACCGACTCGTTCAATGATATCAAACGGTCCGATGAAACGATGACTGATCTTCCCTTTAATCTCGAAGCGTCTAACACCACGTGCCGACGAAACCTTAAGGAAGACGTGATCTCCTACGTTAAAATGTATGTCCCTACGATGCTTATCGGCGTAACTCTTCTGACGTGACCGTGCTTCCTGAAGTTTCTGCTTAGATACAACGATCTTTTCATTGGTCATCTCTATGATTTCTGGTCCTTCAAGTGTTCGCTCGCCAACCTGATCCCAGCAGATTGGGGCGCGACACTTTCTGCCATACAACATCTCGAAAGGAGCACACTTGATACTTGCGTGCCAACTGTTGTTGTATGAAAACTCCACCAAACAGATGTAATCGTCCCAATCACCCGTCCATTCCAACGCACATGACCTCAACATATCTTCCAATGTCTGAATGGTTCGTTCCGACTGTCCGTCCGTTTGAGGTGAAAAGTTGTGCTAAGCTTAAGTTGGGTACCCCAAGCTTTCTGCAAACTCTTCCAAAAGTGCGAAGTGAATCGAGGATCTCTGTCTGAGACGATGCTGGATGGTGCACCATAGAGTCTCATGATCTCTCTTCTATACGTATCGGCGAGTTTACTTACCAGATCTTCTTTGTGGACCGGTAAGAAATGAGCTGATTTGGTAAGTCGATCAATGATAACCCAAATTGCATCGTGCTTCCTCTTGGTAGGCGGAAGACCAGTAACAAAATCCATGGTGATTTTGTCCTACTTCCACTCTGGAATATCAAACGGTTGAAGGAGACTGCCAGATCGCTGATGCTCGATCTTAACCTGCTGGCAGGTAAGACATTTGGAGACGTAAGTGGCCACATCCTGTTTCATACCACTCCACCAAAAATATTGCTAGATGTCATGGTACATCTTAGTCGAACCAGGATGTATAGAGAATGGGGAGCTATGAGCTTCAGCTAAAAAGGCTTCCCGGAGTTCTTGGTTATCAGGAACACAAAGTCTCGTGCCCTGCCATACGATACCATCTGCATCTACTCTGAATTCTGTCTGTTTCTCCAAATTTTGTACTATCGCCCAGATTTCTCCGTCATCCTTCTGAGCTTCCTTGATCTTAGAGAGTAACTCGGGTTCTACTCTAAGATTAGCCCAGTAACCGTGTTGTCCACGTACCATGATCTCGATGGCAAGTTGCTCCAAGTCTCTTATGATTTCCTCTTTGATTTTATTGTCGTTGATCATTCCGGACTTCCTGCTAAGAGCATCTGCTACTACATTTGCCTTTCCGGGATGATACTGTAGATTAATGTCATAATCCTTCAACAGCTCTAACCATCTCCTCTGCCTCATGTTCAATTCACGTTGAGTGAAGACATACTTCAAGCTCTTGTGGTCCGTGAAAATGTCACATGATTCTCCATACAAGTAGTGCCTCCATATCTTCAATGCAAACACCACTGCTGCAAGTTCCAAGTCTTGCGTGGGGTAATTTTCTTCATAAGGCTTATGCTGTCGTGAAGCGTACGCGATCACTTTCCCATGTTGCATGAGAACACAGCCAAGTCCATTCCCCGATGCATCACTATAGATTTGAAATCCACCCGTACCAGATGGGAGAGTAAGAATAGGTGCAGATACTAGCTTCTCTTTCAGGTCTTCAAAGCTCTTCTCTCGTTCTTCAGTCCAGACGAATTTCTCCCCTTTCCGCATCAGTTTGGTCAATGGTAGTGCTAAGCGGGAAAAGTTCTCTACGAACCTAAGGTAATAGCCAGCTAAGCCTAAGAAACTGCGGACTTCCGTCGCTGATGTCGGCCTTGGCCACTTAGTAATGGCCTCAACCTTCGCTGGATCCATAGTGATCCCTTCTGCTGATACAAGTTGACCTAAGAATGCCACCTTGTCTAACCAGAACTCACACTTGGAGAATTTAGCATACAGCTGCTTCTGGCGAAGAATCTGTAGTACTGTACGAAGATGGTCTTCGTGTTCCTCCTTGGACCTTGAGAAAATCAGGATGTCATCGATGAAGACAATGACGAACTTGTCCAGAAATTCATGGAAGATTCTGTTCATCAAATCCATGAACACTGCTGGAGCATTTTTCAGGCCAAATGGCATAACTACAAACTCGTAGTGGCCATAGCGGGTACGAAAGGCAGTCTTAGCGATGTCCTACTCCTTGACCCGTAGCTGATGATAGCCTGACCTAAGATCAATCTTGGAGAAGTGTTTGGCCCCTTGGAGTTGGTCAAACAGATCGTCTATACGTGGCAGTGGATACCTATTCTGGATAGTAATCTTGTTGATCTCGCGATAGTCTATGCAAAGACGCATACTGTCGTCCTTCTTCTTAAGAAACAAGACCGGTGCGCCCCATGGAGATGCGCTCGTTCGAATGAAACCTCGTTCAAGAAGTTCTTGCAGTTGATCCTTCAGCTCCTTCAGCTCTATGGGAGCCATGCGATAAGGAGCCTTGGAGATCTGTTCAGCTCCTGGAATAAGCTCGATACTGAATTCCACTTCTCGTGCAGGTGGTATGCCCGAAAGTTCTGCTGTAAAAACATCTTGGAATTCCGACACTATTGGTTGATACTAAATTGATGGAGATTCAGCATCCATGTTGTGAACCGTAGCTAGATAACCCTCGCAGCCATGTGACAGTAGTGCACGCGCTTGCAGGGTAGATATGATTTGTACAGACCGTCCGGGTATGAACCCGTTATGAATGTACTCTGGTGCATTAACATCACCGAAGATAACTCGATATGAATGGCAGTCTATGGTAGCATGATGCTTGGATAGCCAATCCATGCCCAAAATCATGTCAAAGTCATTCATGTCCAGCGGAAGTGCGTCAACAGGTCGAACCTTATCATCAAATTCTAGGGGAAGACTCTTGTATACATGGGTGATTAATACAGAGTACCTCAAAGGCGTGGAAATAGTAAGCCTATTTTCTAGTGGCATGGGGAGCATCCTAATGTTCTTAGCATAAGCAGTAGAAATAACCGAGTGAGTAGCACCCGTATAGAAAAAAACACATGCAGCTTGACCATACATATACAAGATTCCAGTTATGGTACCTATAGACTTGTTGGCCTGGTCTCGAGATGTCGTGTAGATACGCCCGGTGGTAGGAGGCGGCTTGGAATCAGCATGTCCCGATGTACCCTCCATCTCGCCCTTACGGCAATCCTTCATGATATGGCCAGGAAGACCACACTTGAAGCATGCGTCAGTGTTACGGCGATATGGCCCTGGGTGCCTACGGTGGCAAGTAGAGCAAAGAGGATGAGTAAATCCTCCAGCAGGTGCTCTGGCTGGCTGGGAACCTGATAAAACATTTTACATAAGACATGATAATAGTGTACAAAGGACAATGCGGATAATCGTAAGATTGAATACCAGTGATAGCTGGACGGCTAGGCTGTGAACCTCTCTGGTTCTGGTCCCTACCGTTTCCATGGTTCCTGGTAGAAGTTTTGCTAAAGTGTCAGAATATGAGTTATAACATGAAATCATAAGGAAATGCGTAAGTATTAGGACCTGCTATTGTTGGAGTGTCCAGCGTTGTTACGGTAATTGTCATTACCACCACGCCTATCCGTAGCAGAACGGTCGTTAGTCTGACCGTTTCCCTTGGGCTGATGAGGCTGCTGCTGAGTAGCCGGCTGAGACCGGTCCCCAGTTTTCTGCGTAGAAGATACATTTTAAAGAGATGAATAATTGACATATATGGAAAGAATACGGATTGATCACCGCTTGAATACGAATGTTCACCTCCTGTCGGGTCTCTCAGCTTCCCCGAATTCATCTCTCTTCTGCAGCATCTCCGGCTTACGTGCTGCATCGACCACTTGTGCTACCGTATCAAACGGAGCACCTGATAAGTTATTGGCGATCCTAGGATTAAGAGCCCAACGAAAATGTAGTGCTTGCTCTTCAGTGGTGCCTACAGCTGTTCTCAGGACACCAGTGTAACGAAGAAAGCGCTGCATGAAGTCATTGTTGTCTTCGTCAGGTCGCTGTCTAATGGTATAGTATTCCCTCATGAGCTGATTCCTTCCTTCCATGGGAAAAATTTTAGGCGGGGGAGGATAGCCGTCGTTCTGATGAAGGACGTCTTGCATTTCTGCATCAGCAGCTGCAAACATTGCCCAGAGATTGTCTGTGTTTGCCATCTGACAGTATAACATAAAACATATGATTAAACAGTTCAAAACATAAAATATATATACATGAAAAAAATTATACCAAAATTTCAAGAGGAAAATTTTATGCAAGAAAATTTTGTGTATGAATGCATGATGTAGTTTTATGAAAACTTTTGTATGGTCGAGAGTGAACGCCTATGGTCAGTTCACCCAAAAACAAAAGACATGGCGAGGGGACGCCTATGGGTCGGTCCCAAATTTAAAAGTTTCGATAAAACACATGCGACTAAATAGGGTCAGTCCTGTACCAACCATTACTTAGTCATAAATCTGCGACAATGACATATATATGTATGCGTAAAAATGATGAATGCATGAAAACAACTGTCATTTCTAGGAAGACCGTAGTGACTACCCACTAATCACAGGTCATATTTGAGAGCCTACAGGTTGAAGCCTTGGCTCTGATACCATAATTGTAACACCCCATTTTGATTATGGAAATGTCACACGTAATTATGGCGTGTCATCAAAGCATACAAGGAAAAATGTCTAAACATTACATGACCATAAAAGGAAAATACCGGAATCAAACATCGGTAGTCCAAAAGTAAAGCTCATCACACACAAACATAAGTATAGTAACGGAAAGGACTAAACAATGTCCATAGCAAATGTATCAAAAGAAAGATAATGCATAAAGTAAAGAAAGGCTAGAAAGCTTCCAGTCCATATGCACATACGCTTAAAGTCTACGAGCGTCCCTGAGTACCTGCCGTTTTGGGAACATAGAAAAGGAAAACGGCTGAGCAATACGCTCAGTGCACGGATGTACAATAAAGCATGAATAGGATAAGCATATAACATATAACAGCGGAAGAAACTAAGTCTCGAGTAACCTGGTCAAGTCTTGATAAAACTAGTTTTATAGTTTGAAAAGCCTTATGTTTATCTTGTAAAAACTGTTTATCATATTTTACCATTAGCCAATATAGGTCATGAAAATCCACCGTGCATGAATACTTGGAGGGGTGACCTCATGCAAATTAGAGGGGCTGCCTCTAATTTAATATACTGGTTTTGGGTAGGAGGGATCAGCTCCTTGTGAAGGATGCAAGGCACACACCACATTCACCATGAAATCCTGACTCAAAACATGTAACTAAGATGCACCCATACGCCCCACATGATAAATATAATATAAATAGCCAAAAGCTGAAGGGACGCCACGAGCAATCACTCCGCCGTGGTGAAGTCATAACATCAGTGCCTCTAATGTTATGGTTATGGTACCTCCATAACTAGGTGAAACTGGTCATGCATGTATATGGCTATAGGTATTTTAAATTAAACATAAGCAAATCAAACACATAACTTATACTACGGGAAAACATTTGGCTGCATACGGGGAATCCTAATAAAGAAAGAATGTCCATACTGAAAGGACGAGAATCCGTACCTTATGTCCAGTGAACGAAGAAGACGAATTGAGAGGAATCCTACTTCTGTATCACTAATGCTACATAAATACATACATGAATAAGTATCTGCTTACTAATACGTAACTGATTTTATGTCATGTCTTAGCTTATTTTACATGTTCTTATCATGTTTTACTGTTTTAAGCTTTAAACTGTGTTTATCTTATATTCTGTTTATTCTGATTAACTATTTCTGGTATTTCATGTATTATTATACTTACTGTGTAATAATAAGTAACTTTCTAAAAATAGCAGGTTTCCTAAAATAGAAAGTTTCTAAAAATAGAAAGTTACCAAAAATAGAAATTTTCCAAAAACAGAAAGTTTCCAAAAATAGAAAGTTTCTAAAAATAGAATTACTGCTTAAAATAGATAAGTTTCTAAAAATAGAAAGTTTCCATAAATAGATTAGCTGCCTTAATTAAATAAGTTTCCATAAATAGATTAGCTGCCTGAAATAAATAAGTTTCTAAAAATAGAAAGTTTCCATAAATAGATTAGCTGCCTTATTTAAATAAGTTTCTAAAAATAGAAAATTTCCATAATTAGATATAAGCTGGTTAAATAAGCTAAGTATATAAGTCTAAGTGTTTTCATGATTATTTTCTAAGTCATATTATATAATGTATAGTTTATTAATTATTTCATGTAATTAAAATAAACTATAGGTTAAAATATTTAATTAAAGTATATCATGTTTTTAATTAAATAAAGTTAAATACTTAGGTTAAAACATGTATTATTATTTATTAATAGTATAACCTAAGTCATGTAAATTAATTAATTATAACCATGGTTTTTAAATAATTAATTAATTATAAGTCTAAAAATATAAAATACTTAGGTTAATAATTTCATGATACCAATAATTAATATAACCTAAGTCATGTTATTAAATTAATCATGTCATGTTTATTAATTTAATTTTTAACATATGATTATAAACATAATAATCTTAACATACACCGTGAACCGGATCTTGACTAAGAACCATGAACCGGACATGAAATCGACACCATACCCCCGAACCACTTCGGGGTTCCCCTTGTCTTGTTGCTGCCGTGGGACCCACACCAACCAACCAGGACCATATGGTCTCGGTGGTGGTCGAGTAGCCAAACCGAGATCCCCTCGGGGTTCGGTTTAGGCGCCGGCCAAAACAAAACACCCCTAGACCATCCTTTTTTATTTCGCCAAAAGCCATTTTCATGTTAGATCTATGTTTTAATTAGGTTTTAAAAAAACACATCATGTTCCTAATTATTTAATAGATCAAATCAAAAAGAAAAGGGTTAAAAGAATTACTGAATGCGTGGATCTAAATAAGGATGAACAAACACGAACACTTGCACCAAAACCAAGATCAAAGATCAAATAAACACCCTCTTGGTGTGTTTATGGGTGGCGGCCAAAAAGAACAAAAAAGGAGAAGGAAGAACTTTTTTAGGTTTTGTAAAAATCTTCTGTAAAGTGAAAAATGAGTTGTGACTTTTCCTTTTACCCTTCTTTAGTAAAATTTGAGATGGGCTTGGCCTATCTCTCCCTTGTTGCCGCGGGTAGGGGCCCCACATGGGGTACCCGTACCGTTTTCCGTGTCTCGATGTTTAATTGTTCGTTCGTGTTTATTTGTGTTCACGTTTAATGTGTTCTCGTTAAATAATTACCGTGACCTAATATATTTATTTACGCTCGTAATAAATATATATACGTAATTAATAATAGTTCGTGATTTAATTACTGTCATTATTTCATGATCGCATGTTCGTGATTTATTATTGTCAAATAATTATTGCATGCTCGTGCGTAGTAAATACTTATCGTTGTTGATGCAAAAGTTGGTTGATCCTTGCTAGACCCGAATTAGGCTTAATTCGGGTTGGCTGGGCTCCGGCTCCTGCACCAAGTGAATCGTCTGGTTGGGATCCTGCACACTAAACAACACGCGTTAGGCTTATCGTGGGAGTGTTTCCCATGATTAGACTCCGGCGTGAGAGTAAGTAATCGGTTTAAGGTTTATGTGAGTTTAGAGTATAAGTCGTAATACCTTTGTGGAACCTTAGGGGTTCCTTTTATAGGCAGTGAAACCCTAGTGGGCCTCTACTGATGCGTCGGCCCCAAGGAAGAGATAAGCACCAGAATTAGAATGATTGTTATCTTCTAATTCTGGTAGTGAATATCTTCTCCTATTAGGATAAAGATATTCCTAGACATAATATTATTCTGTCTAATCTTATGTCGGCCGCCTTGGGCCGTGGGCCGCACACATGTGCGGGTACTGTTCGCTCAAACCCATAAGCCTGAATGACATTTATCCACCCATCTGTGATGGGCCGGATACGGGTAGTACCCGTGAGCCGGGCTCATGACCCGGTTGGGGACTATACGTCATCATGTCCCCCCAGTCTAGTTGTTATAGCCGTAGGCGTAACCTCTAGACTATCAAGATGCTCTCCGGACATACCAAGAAAGACCTAGGAAATGATATTGGAAAATTTGCTCTCGGCCGCACGTGGCAACCGGTCGTAGGAATATACTTTAGTGAATACTACCTCAGCCGCATGTAAGAGCCGAGAAAAATTAAATGCAACATTAAATACGGTCTTACGTAAGAGCCGCATAACCCGACAAGAATCCAGTCGCATTAATGATATTCAATAATCCAGTCGCATGTCTGCAAAAAGTGCATGATTACTGACCACCCTTGAGCCACGCGAAACTGTTTAAGAAGTGACCCGTGGGTCCCCCACTGACGTTACAGAAATGTCAGAAACCCTATCCATTGGATAGGGTATGTGACTGACACGTGTCAAAGATCTACGACACCTCGGAAATCGAGGCAACCCTATATAAGAGTAAGTATGCGTGTATGTTACACACACAACTCACTCATTCTTCCGCCATTGTTAACTTCAAGCTTTTCTCTCCAAAAAATTTTGCCTTCTTTTCCACGGATATCCATCACCGCAGGTTAGATTACCACGCCTTTAAAAAACCTTTTCATAAAATATGGTCAAGGATAACCCCCTCATCACGGACGTCCTGAATGTGATGTCAGGGGAGAAATACCTCGACTTCCTGTCGAAGTATTATGTGCCCGAAAGCGTACACCCCACCTTTCCGGGTGATGGTGAAGCTATTACGGATGCACCAGCGGGGAAAATAGGCATATACACACGCCTGTTTGACTCAGCCAACTACCGTATTCCGTTATCTAAGTTCTTAGTAGACCTTCTTTTGTATTATGACTTTCATATCACCCAGCTCCACTGTATAGGGGCGTGTAAAATCAATCAGTTTGAGATTACATGCCATACCTGCAGGGTAACCCCCACCGTGAACCTTTTTAGGGCTTTCTACTTCCCCCAATTAGTGAACGGGTGGTTGTCGTTCAAGAAACGACCCGGGAATGCCCCGATGACATATAGGAAACCCCTTGACTCCCTGAAGAATTGGTACGACCATTACTTCTTTGTGGATGAGAAAGTATTCCCCACCCCCTTCGTACTTAAAACCAAAGCCCCAAAAGACTATCCGCCCAAATCCAAAGATTATAGTAGCCGGGACCTGAAAATACTAGATACCCATCGCACGGAATTTCATAGAGGGTTGCCGGAGCACTTTCTGTGCTTAGTAGGGATAAGCCGCCGTTACTTTGGGAGGGATGACTTGTATCCGTGCTTCTTAACGGAACAGGGCGAGGGTAGGTCATATATATCTTGTAAATTTGATCTATCACATATGTGTAAAATGTTACTAACCCGTATACTTCTACAATCATTTGCAGAGATGAACCTCCACGGATTACTTCGTCAAGGCGACCCCATTAAGGTGGCGGAAGGATTCCGGCCATTAAAGCCGAATGAGCTCCCTTTGCTAGAAGCTTTAGCCGACCGTACGATTCCGCTGGAGGAGACAACCGAACCTAGGTCGGATGAAGAAGAGCCTGTTATCGAGAAGTCCCCATTGGAATTTCACAACGAAGATGTCGACGACCCCTTGCTGGAGGGAGGCCCCACCAACCAGGAGGAGGAGCGCGATCCTAATGAAGACACTACGCAAGCTTCCGGATCCACCACACTTACTTCAAAAAAGAGAAAAACAACCAGGCGTGTGGCGAAGAAGACTGGGGAAGATGCCGGAGTTGCAAATGCTCCTCCCAAGAAGTTGCGGAAAGACCATCCTCAGTATCAAGAAGGAGGCAGCACCATGACTGGTCAAGCCGACCCCACCCCGACCATGGAAGGGCCAGTGCTGCGAGTCGCCCCTGTGAGCGCCGTAGCTCCTACCGGCCTAGACCCTGCTATTGGCACCTCGTAAGTACCCCTCATGATTTATGATTTGTATCTTCGTATGATATATGTAGACTAATAAAATTATTTTTTTTTTGAACGACAGGGTGAATCCGGCAGCCGCAGTTCAAGGAGAAGAAGTGGGGAGAAATCCATCCCCCGCGGCTACTAACAATCCCCCTTCACCCATCACCGCACGTGCCAAAGAACCGTGCCCCGAGGGGCCAGAAGAGAGCTTGCGTTTAGCATGGAACCTATCAAGCTTGACACGGCTGGAGGCCGAATCAGAGTGTTCGGAATTCATCGAACACATCACCCCGCCTGCCCTCGCACAGGATTTAGATGAACTAGACCATGAGGCCCTGATTGAACAGTTTGATGTGTCATCCGCACATCAGGTGACGGTGGGTGCCGCGTTGAGACGCCGACTGATCAAGGCCCTCACCAATGTGAGCCGTGCCGACAAAAGGATAGCCCGACGTGAGGCATTGGTCGTAAAGAACGAGAAGACCATCACATCCTTGCAAGCGGCGTTATTGACTGCCGAGGCAACGGTGAAGGAGCAGGCGCTTCATGCCGATACAAGAGAGAAGCGTATCGCTGAGTTGGAGGCCCTCGTAGCCGCATCAAACGAGAAGGTAAATTTTCAAACATGTTGTTCATATATTCCTACTCCTTGTATGCATGTAGCCCAAATATATATTCGTGTAGTAACTCCAAATTTCATACGCAGATGTCTGCGGCCGAGGCTGCTACTAAGGCGGTGACCGCTCAATCGTTCAGCATTGCCCAAGAGCGTGACTCACTGAAGGAGGAATTGACGCAGGCTTAAACCAGTCTTGAAAATCAAGTTGCCTTAGCGGATGAAGAGTTGAGCAAGGTGGTTGTCAGCTGTGCGGAAAGAGTATGCCCCCCCTACTGACCGCGACAGCCGGTCGTAGGTGGATTATCGGGCAAGGACTGCGGCTTGCCGTAAGTGGGGCCCTTAACGCTCCACATCTATTGCAGGCCTTTGCTGGGGTTGTATCTGACGGGATCGACCGTGGTAGGCATGAAGGCATGGTCCAAGCTGCGGAGATGATCGCAAAGAATGAGGATGTCACACAGCATCCGTATCACAACCCCTCCGCAGCGGGTAAGATGACAGCGTCCATGGATGCCTTGGCAGACCTTCAACACCCCCTCCTTGACGAGCTTGAAGCCATGAAAGATGCTCCCAATGAAGCAATAATGTCCCGGCTGAGTGCTGATCCACTTCCCTTGACGCTGGCTACCTATGATTTCGTATCCAAAGCCATGTCAGGTGAGAAGCCGCTTGGTGAAGCCTTAGACGCTCTTGCAGTCAAAGTTCAGGACGGGAAAGATGCTCGCGGGGAGGCCCTTCGTGCTTTAATTGAGGAAGGGAAGAAGGATCTAGAAGAATTCCTTCCCCCCTTGTAACTGATATGTTGTAAACATTTGTGACTATATTCGTCCGTGTATGTACACGGCTAAGACATATATGTAATAACTTGTCCTTTTATTTTATAAGTCCGTGACAACCACGGTCATTTTGTTTATTATTAATTTTGAAACTTGTGTATTTCATTGTATTCTAATGCCGCGTGACGTATCACGTCTTACACATAAAGAAAAAATACATACAAGTCTATAATTTACTAGACATGCGACGTGCGTCTTTACTATGCAGAGTACCGTGTGGATACGGTACACAAAAAACTTACCCCAACGTCTTGTGAGTAAGGTGTCTAGTAAGGATACATGATCCATGCGGCTGGGGTTGCATCCCTCTTACGCGGCAAGTTGAATTAGTAGGTTCACTTAATCCACTTACCCCACCTGGGGGCGTATAGTACATGTACGGTAATTTGAGAGAATGCATACGAATGAAACATGGCATATTATAATACAAGTAAAATTCATACGGCTAACAAAGAATCTAACAAAGAAAGGAAAATGATTTGCACGAAACAGGCCGTGGAGCTAGCTAGGCACCACGGCATTTTATTAGAACGTTTACACTTTTGTTTGAATAATGACGACAAGTCCTAAAAAACAAAAAGGGAAACTTAAACAAACACAAGAAAAACAAACAAAACAAATAACCCGCATGGTTCTTTATTAAGACCGCCTATAGCGAAGTACCCATGCGGAAGCCGTAGCTTTCAAAGATAGCACCTTTTGAGATTGGAGATGTTCCATGTGCGCTCTAGGTCGCGGCCATCCATATCACGTAACTTGTACGCGCCTCGTCCCAAGGTTTCAGTGACTTCATACGGTCCTTCCCATTTAGGGCCCAGTTTTCCTGTATTCTCCACTCGACTCGCTTCATTAGCACGATAGACGTAGTCTCCCGGTCGAAAAGAAACACCCTTGACCTTGGCGTCATAATAAGCCTTCATCTTAGCCTTGGACTTAGCCTCATTGATGGCTGCTATTTCCTTTTTCTCTTCCAACAGATCCAGGTTGATTCGCAGTTGTTCATCGTTTGTGACAACGTTAACCTCCGCCGTGCGGATGGTAGGCATCCCTATTTCTGCTGGTATAACGGCTTCAGTGCCGTAAGCCAATGCAAATGGAGTATCTCCGTTGGCTGTTTTGATCATGGTTCTATGTGCCCATAGCACGTGTGACAACTCGTCAACCCATTTGCCCTGTCGTTCATCCAGCCGCGCCTTGATTCCATTCCCCAAGCTCCTATTTGCTCGTTCGACAAGGCCATTCATTTGTGGATGCTTAACGGACGCGAAGCGCCGTTTGATGTTCAATGATGCACACCAATCTTTGAATGGGTTGTCCGTGAACTGCTTGCCATTATCCGAGATGATTTCTCCTGGCAGACCAAAACGGCACACAATGTGTTCCCACACAAACTTCTTGACCTGCTTACCTGTGATAGACTTGACTGCCTTGGCTTCTATCCATCGTGTGAAGTAATCCATTGCGACAATCAAGAATTTAACCCCCCCGCAGCTACAGGGAATGGTCCTGCAATGTCAATTCCCCACTTGTAAAATGGCCATGGGGACGTGATAGGTGTAAGCTCCTACTGCGGGTGCCGCGGTACTGGCCTATGCACTTGGCAATCATTGCACTTGCGAATCATGTCGCGCGCGTCTCTGTGCATGGTGGGCCAATAGTATCCTGTTCGTAAGGCTCGGGCTACCACGGATCGTGGGCCTGCATGCATGCCGCACAACCTTTCATTTATGTCACTGATGACGTAGGCCGCCTGGCGTGGTCCAACACACCGCAGCCACGGCTGCAAGAAAGAGCGCTTGTAAAGGATGCCTTCTCGAAGTTCAAAATGTTGCGACTTCCTTTTAATGCGCCTTGCTGCTTTTTCCTCGTCTGGGAGGGTTTCATTAGTCAAATAGTTGATGATTGGAGTCATCCACGTGGGTCCCTCCTCCTCAACTATAACGGCTATCTCCCCTTCCGTGATAGATTTCTCCTTGAGTATTTCCACCAAAACCTGTTTAGACAAGTGGGCGAAGCTCGTGGATGCGACCTTGCTAAGAGCGCCCGCTTTCTTGTTCTCGCCCCTTGGCACCTGCTTGATGGAAAACTTACTGAAAGTCGCGATTAACGACTTGACTTTTTCCAAGTACCTCACCATGTTGTCCTCCTTAGCCACATACCCACCTAGAATATGGTTCACGACAAGCCGTGAGTCCACGTAGGCCTCAAGGTTGCGGACTCCCATTCTAGCGGCGATTTTTAAACCCGCAATTAATGCTTCATATTCCGCTTCGTTATTGGTGGCCGTGAACTCAAAACGGAGGGCGTATGTGAATTCCATTCCTTCTGGATTCGTGAGGATGAGACCTGCCCCGGACCCGTCTGTACATGAGGATCCGTCCGTGAATAGCACCCAAGGTTCTGTTGGGATCTCGTCTTGCTTAATGACTGGTTCTTCCTCATCCGGCTTCTCGATCAGGAAATCTGCCAAGATCTGGCCTTTAACCGCCGTCCTTGGTCTGTAAGATATATTATGCCCCCCCAATAGGATGCTCCATTTCTCCAGCCTCCCTGCCACGTCTGGTCTAGAGATAACCTGCTTGATTGGCTGATCCGTGATTACCACAATTGGGTGCGCCTGAAAGTACCGGCGCAACCGCTTTGTAGCAAATACTAGTGCTAACACCAATTTTTCCATGGAGGAATAATTCAGCTCCGCCCCCTGTAGTGTTCTACTTATAAAGTAGACCGGAGTCTGTATTGTATCTCTATCCGTCATAAGTACCGCGCTTATTGCGCCATGAGTAGCTGAGAGATACATAACGAGTTCCTCCTTTGGCCGGGGAGCTACTAGCATAGGGAGAGATGCGAGATGTTGCTTGAGTTGGCCGAAAGCTTCCTCAGCTTCCTTCGTCCAACGGAAGTCTCCCTTTCTAATACACTTCTTGAGTGTCTTAAATAGGGGTAATGACTTCTCTGCGGATTTAGACAGGAATCTATTCAGCCCGGCTAACTTCCCATTCAGGGACTGCACCTCCTTCCGTGTCTGCGGGGACGGTAGTCGTATCACTGCGTCCGTCTTCTCTGGAAAAGGCTTGATGCCGTTTGGGTCAATCAAATATCCCAGGAACATTCCTTCTGTTGCACCAAACGTGCATTTCTTTGGATTTAACTTCATGTTAATCCTTCTCAGCGTGTCGAATGTCTCCTGGACATCCCAGAGAAGTGCCTCCTCCGTGTGGCTTTTTATCACCAAGTCATCAACATATACTTCCAAGTTGCGTCCTATTTGTGATTCGAAAGCTTTATCCACCAACCGCTGATACGTAGCGCCGGCGTTCTTCAATCCAAACGGCATTTTCGTATAGCAATATACGCCCTGGCTCGTGTGGAACGCCGTTTTTTCTGCATCTTCCTCCGCCATCTGGATTTGGTGATACCCTTTATATGCATCCAAGAAGCATTTGAAAGGATATCCACACAAGGACTCCACCTTCCAGTCGATTTCTGGTAACGGGTAACAGTCCTGTGGGCAGGCCTTGTTCAGATCCGTGAAATCCACACACATGCGCCAACTTCCATCATGTTTCTTGACCATGACCGGATTAGATAACCACTCGTGGTAGTATACCTCGCGCATGATGCCTGCGTCCACTAGCTTACGCACTTCCTCCAGTATCACTTGGCTGCGCTCGGGCGCCTGGTCGCGCTTCTTTTGCTTGATGGGTTGGTACCCTTGGCGGATCTGGAGCTTATGCTCTGCTATCGCACGTGGCACACCCGTCATATGTTTTGGCTCCCATGCGAATATGTCTAGGTTTGCACTTAAAAGAGAGCACATGGCCCTTTTACCGCTATCCGAGAGCGCCCCTCCTATGGACACCTCCTGTTCCGGATAGTCAGGGTGAATGGCCACCTTCCAATTGGGTGGTGGTGCCCCATCCTTGGGTGGGACAGGTGGAGCCGGTGTTGTCACGGTGTGACACTCGGATGTTGGTACGACTGTGTTGTAAATAGTAACGATTCCCCCCTCAACGGGGAATTTGATCATTCCGTGTGCCGTAGAGGGTACTGCCCGGATAGCCAAAATGCCTGGTCTGCCTATGATTCCATTATAGGGAGAGTGTGAACGTATCACCATGAAGTTCATCCACGTCGTAGTGGAATGTTCCTCATTCCCAATGGTGACAAGCAAACGCAATTGCCCTATCGGCCAGATAGTGTCTCCACTAAAGCCAGTAAGCGGCGACGTGGCCGGTACTAATTGGCTTCTTATTTCTAGGCATAACTGCACAAAGCAGTGTTCATACAGTACCTCTGCTGACGATCCTCCATCCACATACATGCGACGAACATTGTGTGTTCCAATGCTTATCTCAATAGTGAGAGGCGCATCAATCACATCGCTTGCTGTGATGGGAGGGAATGAGATTTCCCTGCCGCGTGAAAATTTTTGGCCAATTTTCTGTCTCGTGCGGCGCTGTCTGGATTGGATCATGTATATGGTAGAAGGCTTGTCCTT
The DNA here is from genome assembly GCA_025667525.1 of Glebionis coronaria. Classification (NCBI taxonomy): domain Eukaryota; kingdom Viridiplantae; phylum Streptophyta; class Magnoliopsida; order Asterales; family Asteraceae; genus Glebionis; species Glebionis coronaria. Next base: position 185,383,583 of record CM046881.1, read on the forward strand.
TTGGGAATCCTTCTTATCATACTTCTTGTTGTTGTCTTTTCCGTCCTTCCAATCCTTAACTAGGTGCTTGAGTTTGCCTGATTTGATTAGCGACTCGATATGCTTCTTGAGCTGGATACACTCCTCCGTGCCGTGTCCTTTGTCATTATGGAACTCGCAGAAGCGACTTCCTTGCCGACGCTCCGGGGGAGTGGTCATTGGAGGAGGCCTTGGAAAGTTTGCCCCTTCAGTCAACAAGATCTCCCGGTAGGACATCTTTAGGGGAGTGAACTTGTCATCCGACCGTCCGCCTTTGCTTTGGCTCTTATAGTCCGAGCCCTTGTTATTGTTCGGGTTACCTTGACCGCCCGACTGCCTCCGGGACTGGTCATTTGACCGGTACCCACTTCCTCGGGATGGGTAGGCCGCGGCGACAGCTGTTTCTCCCTCTATGAAATTTCTGACCCTTTCCATGAGGTCATCATATCTCTCTGGACGCTTGTCGTTGAGACGCCTGATCAGTTCTCTGTCTGTTATGGCGTGCATGTAGTCAGAGATTTTCAGGAGTTCTGGCATGGTTCTTGTGCGTGTGCACTCATCATTGAAGCGCTCAGTGAAGGCTTCTGTGGACTCCCCCGGCCGTTGCTTGACAGTTGCCAATGAGACCGGATCCCTATTATACTTCTTCCTTTGAGTATAATTGTTCTCAAACGCAGTGCGTAGTTCCATGAAACTATCAATGCTCCGTGGGGGGAGTGCCTCGAACCAGTCACGGGCGTTTCCAATCAAGGTCGAATTGAACATTTGGCACCATATGGGCATGGGCCATCGCTCAATTTTGGCCTGCGTATCAAATATTTTGAGGTGATCCACAGGATCGCCGAACCCATCATAAGTCTTGATACATGCCGGCATGCGACGTTTGGTGTCCTCAGAATAGTTCCGTATGCGGAGGGTGAACGGGTCTTCCCTGGGATCCGCCCACGGCCGTGTGAGCCTAGGGTCATCCCATGGTTCACACCATGGACGCGAGAGGTCCTCTGCTTCCGTATCCCGATAGTAAGGGCCACCATAATACTCCTCATTGTTGGGTGGTGGAGGCGTGCGCCTAGGCCGGTGGCGCTTAGGCGGATGGTCATCTGAGTCCTCCCCGGACGGATCTGGGGACGGTGGTGGTGCCCCGCCTTTTGAATAGGGACCACTTTTTTGAGACGAACCAGGAGCCTTTCTCCCAGTGTTCACACTTGGGCGGCGTGTGGTTCTGGTCAGCTCTCGATCTGGCCGCTCGGGTGAGCCATCCTACCTTTCTCCTTCTTGAGACTGCGTTAATTCCTGTATAAGGCGATCTCCTATGCGCTCAAACACATTCCGGGGTTGAGGGTTTTCCTCAAAGGTTCCCTGCTCCTGAGGCCGAGTTCTCCTTTTTCTCCGGTTTTGGGAGGGGTGGTTGGTCCACTGTCACCAAATTTGAGTCTGGCTTGGAGGTTCCTCCCCAGACTCAATCTTGATGCGATCCCTGGGACGATCCTTTCGAAGTTCTGAGTGAGAACTCGAGTAAGATCCTCCTCACTGAGTGGTAGGGCTTCCACTTCTTCCTCCGTCGAGGGTCTGCGCGGTTCCTTGTTAGGAGGGTCTGGCGCACTCCCTGGATCAGGGTTGTCCAGGGTTGAAGTAGGCGGGGGTGTCACCGAGATCGTGCTCGTCACCCCCGCGGGTTGAAAACCGCTACGGTTACCCAGCCCGCCTGCGGGGCGGTTAGGTGATTGGTTGGGGATGAGAATCCTTTCCCCTTGGGACTTCCGGTTCCCAGGATTCACATTCCTGGGGTTAGTTGGCGGATGCCCCTTCGTCATTGGAGATTCGAGATGAGGTTTTGTTCTAGCTTAGTGTTATGGGTCCCACGGATGGCGCCAACTTGTTGATGCAAAAGTTGGTTGATCCTTGCTAGACCCGAATTAGGCTTAATTCGGGTTGGCTGGGCTCCGGCTCCTGCACCAAGTGAATCGTCTGGTTGGGATCCTGCACACTAAACAACACGCGTTAGGCTTATCGTGGGAGTGTTTCCCACGATTAGACTCCGGCGTGAGAGTAAGTAATCGGTTTAAGGTTTATGTGAGTTTAGAGTATAAGTCGTAATACCTTTGTGGAACCTTGGGGGTTCCTTTTATAGGAAGTGAAACCCTAGTGGGCCTCTACTGATGCGTCGGCCCCAAGGAAGAGATAAGCACCAGAATTAGAATGATTGTTATCTTCTAGTTCTGGTAGTGAATATCTTCTCCTATTGGGATAAAGATATTCCTAGACAGAATATTATTCTATCTAATCTTATGTCGGCCGCCTTGGGCCGTGGGCCGCACACATGTGCGGGTACTGTTCACTCAAACCCATAAGCCTGAATGACATTTATCCACCCATCTGTGATGGGCCGGATACGGGTAGTACCCGTGAGCCGGGCTCATGACCCGGTTGGGGACTATACGTCATCAATCGTGTTCTAATACGTACGTAATAAGTAAAATCCTAACACGTAATCGTAATCATGCTATAATAGGAAAGTTTTAATCTAGTACGTACGATCTTAAGGGTACTGTTCATGGTAAAAGCATGCGGGTTTTACATACATTGCTTGAAATATTGTTTATCAAAGTTTCTAGGTGGTGATCTAGACTATTATGTACAATTACTTGTACTTAGATTTGTATGGTTTGTTCTTGCCATTCTTAGGAATTATTATGTCTTTAGAGTATATTTTATAACTTTTTTATGTTTCATAATGATTTATTCATAAGTATTCTTCCTTTCATGTTTTACTATTCTTGTGTTTATAATTCATTTATAGGAGTTCTAGGGCTTCTAATGGAATTTAGGGCATCATGGTTATATTTGAGATATTCTTATTAATATTGCATTTATTATATTTCTTTCATAGCTTAAACTTGTGTCTTTTATCATTATAGGAATGTGTGGTTATGATAGTTTATGGTGTGAGAAGCAGTTCATTCTATCAAGTAATACACAAAAAGCAAAAAATTCTAGTGGCTTATCCACTCCTATTAAAACATAGCACATTTATACTTGCAAATTTTATGGGTTGTCATAGCCTCTTCCCCTTATAGAAATCTCGTCCCGAGATTAAAATTGTAGTGTATCAAAAAGGTAGATGTAGTTCTTGTGTTCTGCTTAGCTTTCTATTCATATATCAATGAATAAAGTTTTTGCTTTTGTTATTTCTTTTCTTTAAGTGATCTCTTCTATTAGAGCTATCATGAAAAATAAGCACTTATGTCATATTCACCATTTAGGTTGAAATGAAATCTTATAAAGATTACAATAATAAGTGTAAATCATACCAATTAATCAGGTAAATCCTTTCTGGTTCTCATAAATAGGAAGGGAATATGATTATTTATGAATTTCTTTGGGTAAAACTAAAGTTAATAAGTCACAGTTTGCCTAAAAATCAGGGATGCATCTAAAGTTAATTTGGGTCATTGATAGAGAAAACATCCTTTTTCAATTAGATACTGTTTAATATGGTGTAGTTTTCACTCATAGTGAGAAATCTTTTATCAAAACAGTCTTTCCAATTCACTATTTAAATCTAGCAGTTACCTAACAGTTACTATTCAATGTTCTATGAAGCTTCTCAAATAGTTTCATGAACTACTTTGGGTAAGTTGAAAATCTCCAATTTTAACCCAGCAAGTACGTAAATGGCACTTCTTTCGATAGAGTGCTTCAAGTAGTATTGCTTTGATCCTAGCATGAAAACTATGGGATATTTTACTAATATGGTGTAATTTCTCAAAAATATTTGTGATTACTCTTTGAAAAGATGTTTCACAAATCATCACTTAAATCCAGTAAACAGTTAATGATTACTTCTTAGTGCACTATGAAGGCTCTATTAATATAATACCTTTATAGGATAGGTGCTATTCTAGATAATGTAATGCATACATGAAATATGAATTTCTAGTATCTGGATAGTTCCCTCACTTAAACCTATTGGTATAGAGGGAAATGTTCTTTCTTAATGTATTCAATATTGCAGATATTGGTACTTTATGTCAACAGATTATTTTTGGGAATAACCTTGTTAAAGTTTCCATATCCTTTATGAATTACAATTGACAATGATCCAGATGGCATCATGTCGTATTTTAAGGAATTCTAAAATAAGTTTCTTATTACTTGTTCTTACCTATTTTTCCTAAGAAATTTTAGGTTAAACATTTTGTAATTCAGATTTCAAAATTCAGTTAAGATAAGAAAAATTAAAACACATATAATTCTATGTTCATGTAACGCAAATGAGTTATTCTGCCAGATAGTAAAATAACACTTAGGAAAATGAAATCAAAACTTCATAGATTCTTATTGATAATATTCATGTATGTTTAACACACTTATTTATTTACAAAGCACGGAAATCTTAGAAAAAGTCTAAAAATTCGCCTTGCTCCAACAGTATCGGGTTTGATGACCTATTTTGAAGCAGTTCTGGCACTTTGTTGTGTAGTTTCTAGTGTGATGCAATAGACAATTCATACATTGGGGAATGTGTCTATCATATTCGTCATATTTTATTGGTTGGGAATGGTTAACTAGGTTAGTATTTGGGTAATATAGGTAGGGAAAATAGGGATCATAGGTAAAGTTTAAAGGATTGGGTTTAGTTTCAGTAGATTCTTCTTCTTTGATAAATTTACGTTTAAGGGAGCTGGATCTTTGCACAAGATTGTGCTTGATCACATGATCCATTAAATTCTTGGAAATCTTAATGGCTTCTTTTAAATTATGGGGTTTAGAAATAGTAATCACCCTTCTGAATCTTATGGGAAATCCTTTGATTAAATCTTTCATCATCCTTTGTGAATCACTGATAGGGTACAATTCTGCTAACTCTTGAAATTTTCTCAAATAGGCTTTGAGATCAATTCCTCGGGTTACTAGTTTGCAAAATTCCTTTTTCACTTTCTCGATGAAGGATAATATCGGGTTATTAGGAGGCACTTAAAATCTAACCATTTCGTCTTATAGGCTTCGTCTAAACCAACAAGTTGAGTATAATAATTCCACCATGAAAATGCTTCATTAGTTAGGGTACTAATAGCAAGCTTTACTTGATGATCCTCTACGCAACTATTTTGGCAGAAAATTGTTTCCGTCCTCTTAATCCAATGAGAAATCCTAACAACATCTTCATTTCCTTGGAATTTATATAACTGGCTAGTTATATAGTCTTCCCTTGGCTTAACATTCCTTATTATTTTGAAGACTGGTATTTTCAAGGCCGTAGCTACTTCATCGTTAGTTATTTGCTGAAGTCTTTCGGGAGTTTGGGTAGTAGATACTGATGTCCTTAAATGTGTCATTCTGAAATTAGAATTTTTTTTTGAAAATTAGATATACTTGTCTATTAAGCATTTGTCATATGCGTATACATATAACGTTTTACGAGCATAAATTTTCCAAAAATTTTTAGAAACATAAAAGTTTTTAGGGAATAGGTTTATTGGGTGCTAACAACTAATAACTTGTCCTAGGTTTCTTAGGTTTTTTATCCTTTATTTAGATTGATACTCTTTTTAACCAAATAGACTTGAGAAGTCCTTTTTAGTTTAAAGATAATATCTCTATTTTGCTATAATTATTTTAAAGACTTATACTTTTCAAGTATTTCTCTTTTCTAGAATAATATGCAAATAAAGGAAAGATGAAAAAGGAACTTTTATTTATTAACAATTTGCTTCACTGATGGACAGATAAGCTTCTCTGTTACATAAAAGTAAAGACTGATAGCTAAATATTTACAAGGATTTTTGGGAAGCTGAAATATTAAAAGCATGTCTATTTCTTTTCCTATGGTTTCTTAATTTCTGCTAAGAGAGCTTTGATATTGTCTTGGTGTCAAACTTGAATATCCTCGATAAGTTTTTCCATTGCTGTCATTCTTACTTTTGCTAAGGTGATTTCCTCTTCATTTATCCTTTGCCTATTACGTAACTCAAAATTCTCATTGCTTACTCTTACAAAATTATTCTCTAATTTCTCTATTTCCTCTTGCATCATTTCTTGTTCACACCTTCGCCTTTCGAATTCATATTCTAAATCCTCAATAAAGTTGGGTGGCAATTCACTGAAATAGTTGATCATATTCTCCATTTGTTCTACAAATAGGTTTTGGTTATTTGGGACATTATTGGAAGCTTGGGTTGAAGGAGTTTGATACTGTGGAATAGGTATATTTTCATAAGTTGGTTGGGGATTATTTTCTGGTGAAAATGGGTTAAGGTAATTGTTATTATTAGCAGAAAGGGCTAGTACTAAAGGTTCAAGAAAATCCAAGAGGTAAAGATTTTCTGGTTCCAAATCAGATATAACGATGGGCTGAGAATAGCAAGACATATTTCTGATGACGTCGGTAAAAAGAAAAATTACTTCTATCGGTAGATAGCACTAAGTTATTTACACATACTAACATTTAAACACATAATAACATTATTAGAAGTCTTAAATGTCACTTACAACTTTTTGTAGCAACATGATTTTTGATGCGGAGACTTCACTTGGAATTTTATTTAAGAAAAGTAGTTATAGTTAAGATTTTTAAATCTCTTAATTCTCAATAACTATAGCTCTGATGCCACTATGTAACACCCCCATTTTTACCTTGACGTAGCGGATTAATATTTTGAGGGGTATTACTTCATGATATGAAAGCAAAGTGATAGAAAACAACTCAAAAGAGTGTTTGAATAAACTTCATTTACTCTTTATAAATTTATCATTCAAAATCAGAGATTTTCAATAAAACAAATGTACATACACTGTACATGACAGGTTCCCGAGATCTTGAAAATAGGTTTGAATGACAAAATCTTCCAAGATTATATCTCTCCACGTCATTAGTATGCTGCTCCATGCTATCAATTTCAATACCTAAAATATATGCTTAAAGTCAACACAAAGGTTGAGTGAATTCGTAGGTTTTAAAATCAGTTTGAATACAAGATTCTTTTTCTTGAGCTACGTTGTTATTTGCTCATAAGTTTGAATAAAATGATGATTTAATTGCACTAAGCTCATGATACAGTGACTAGACATAGGAACCAACAGTTTGCCCTAATGAGAAAGTCTGCCAAACTATCCTTGTTTGCAAAATAAAGTATGCCTGTTTAACCACTGAGGTGCTAGCAAGTGCGACTTGCCCAGACAGGAGATGTTAGTCTCCAATAGTACTATTTACGATATTGGCGCTCATTCCGAGAAATGATTAGCGGTTCACAATTAAAAGGGGACTTTCATAGGAAGCAGTAAACATAGTGTCAATGAATCATATCTGGAAAGCATACCAAAAACACTTGTAACCATTTTTAGCATATATCCCCCTCACAGGTTTTGAAATAATTTGAAAAGAAGTACACTCTAGTGAGGCTATGAACTCACCTTATGTCCAGTAATGTTCTCGGGTTTATGTCACACAGATCAATTTGAGCTAACAAACAAGAACCAGATCTCATACCAACCTGTTTTAACATAGTACTAAGTTTTTAATATTTTGATCAATCTCTTTAAGCATTTGGTTATGATTTCTTTAATTATGATTTGGTTGTAATTCTAGCACCAGTGTTTGGGCCATCATACTCAGAAGCCATTCTATAAACGTTTGAGGAGCGAGGACACTTTAAATCGTAAACCCAACCACTCAGTCAGAACGTAATATCGAGATGGAACATCTTAGTACAAAGATCCCTACTAATATGATACTTTAATTACTTCCTCTTATTCATGATTAATCTTCTTTAGTTTCAAAATTGGAAAAATTAGTCCTTTTGGTTACACTTTGGTATAATTACACTTTTAACCCCTAAAGTATAGTGTTTCATAAATTGTAACTTAAACCTTCAATATTTAACCTTAGGGTCTCAAACTTTAAAAAATTTATTGTTATAGATTTTACTTTCATAAAATGACACTTTTGACCCAAAATGATTTATAGTTTCAAAAATGACAGTTTTAGTCCCTGAACTTGTAAAAATCACATAACAACCTCAAAAATGATCCAAATGATCTAGTATTTGAAAAAAAGTTTCTAAACACATTTGTAATCATAATAACACATTTATTCAGAGTTATAGCTTTTGAAATGGGTTTTTGCTCATTATTTCATGTAGATTACAAAACTAGGGTTTTAAGACATCTTTAACTTATAACTTTCATTTAAAATGATGAAATGACTTAGTTTATTTTGGATTATCTTTCTAACATAATTTTGGCATTATAAAAACTCTAAATAAGCGTTATAACAAGATCAAAGATTAGCTAACATTGAAATTACCTAGGTAGCTCCAAAATGGCTCCTTATGAACACAACTTGCTATCAAAGCTTCAAGAGCTTCAATGGCTAGCTTCCAGACCTGGTTTTTGGTCTTGTGGGATTTCCTAAGATGTATATAGATGTGGAAATGTAGAATGGGTATGATATACAAAGGAAACGGGGTGCAAGTTCAAATAAAGTACATACGCCCCTAATGATACTTGGAGTGACCCTTAGCCTCCAAGTTTTGCATTCAAACGTGTAAGATAGATAGATGGGTGACAAATGAAGGCTAGTGAAGATCTAAACAAGTTCTTAGACTCTAGGTTTGTTCCAATCTTTCCTTCTGGTCTAAAATAAGTCACGACAACATTTAGATAGGAATGGTGATATGTAGCAAGCAAGGAGGTGACCCACCTACTTGTCACACTCCTAAAATATCTTAAGATGGATAAATATCTGGTTTTTAAACTTGGAATGGAGGGAAATGGTTTGAAAATGAGTTTTGGAAGGAATTTACAAAACCGAATCCTAAACTAGGGCTTGTAACTTATGCTTTGTGTTTTGGGTGATTAAGGGCTTAGGAATGTCATTAGTGAATGGATAGGGCTTAATTAGGTTTTAGACATTCTATTTAAGAGATTTAGGTCCTTGGTTTGAAGTTTAACAAAGGTTTGATGTAAACATGGGAAGTATACATTTGTAGATTAGGGTTTTCTAATGATCTAGGGTTTAATCTTAGTAAAAGGCTTTATCCTTTAATTGGTTTTTGATGTAAACTTAATTTAGGTCCTAGAAATTGTGTTTTTAGTGTCCAATTGTTTAAGGGTTTAGTTAGGGTAAACATGTCTAAAGAGTGAAAATACCTATTTTGACCTAATTTACAAGTCATGCATTGAAATCTTGTACCTTGTGCATTATGGTACTTGTACATTGTATTAATATCATCTTATAATCTTATTGAAGTCCTATGAATATGTTAGATATACGTTTTTAACGTATATTAGAAGTATCGGTCACTCCACGATATTATTAAATGTTGTATAGCTCGTAGTTAATATTTGGTTAGTTTGTTAAGTAAAACCGGTCCATGGGCTTGTCATGGGTCGGCCCAAGCCCATTAGTGGCTTGGATATAAATACCCCTTTCCACCATGGAAAGGGGTTGGTTGTTGGTTAGTTTCTCACTTTTCATATTAATAAAACACACATTTCTCTCTCACTTTCTCTCACTACTTTCTCTCTCTAAAACCTTCAACCCACCTTATTGATTCATAAGATTATCACTATTCTTCAATTGGTATCAAGAGACATGGGGTGATTTAAGGTAAGGATTGGTGTTGTTTTTTTTAGTTTTTGAATGTATTAGTGATTTTTAGGAAAATCAACCTTGAATCTTGTAATTTTTGGTGTTTTTGTTGTTGGGATTAGTAGATAAGTGTTGGGTTTAGCTTATTTTGGTAGAAATCACAAAACTTTTCGTGGTTTTTGGTCAAAAATTGGGTTTAAATTCATTTGTTCTAAGAAAAAAACATCAAAACTTGGTCTCGAAGTTCTTTTTCCAGTTTATTCTAGATAAGAAGTGTATTCTGAACGAAGAAAATATTCCAGATCAACTAGTCATTCCGAACGAGTGTTTTATTCCAGATAAGCAGTGTATTCCGAACGAAGCAAAATATTCCGGATCAACTAGTCATTCCGAACGAGTGGTTTATTCCGGATCAACAGAATATTCCGAACCAACTATTTATTCCGGATCAACAAAACATTCCGAATCAACTGGTTATTCCGGATCAACCGTTATTCCGGATCAACCAATTATTCCGGATCAACCAAGTATTCCGGATCAACCAAGTATTCCGGATCAACCAAGTATTCCGGATCAACCAAGTATTCCGAATCAAGGTAGATATTCCGAACCAAGGTCTTTTTCACATTAAGGTATTTATTCCGAATCAACTTAATTATTCCGGATCAAGGGGTATTTTACTTAATTATTCCGGATCAAGGGATATTTACGAGTTTTTTCGACGATTTTTAGTGTATTTAATCTTGGCTTCTTACACACGCTTTACTTCAACAACACAACACAATTCACAACCTTACTTCACTGCTCGATCAACCGATAATCTTTGAGTCTTTAAAGTGATCAAAATGAATCGGAGTTCATTAATGCCTCAAATGACATCACTTACGGATATTTCCGTCATTACGGGAACGGATAATCGCCCTCCAATACTCATTAAAGAAGTCTTTGAAGCATGGCAAGGCCGTATGATGTCATACATTAAGGGAAAACCGACATATGGGAGGCTTATGGTCAAGTCAATTTTAAATGTTCCACTTGATTATGGAACCATCGTTGTTAACAATGTGACTCGACCACGGGAGTTTGAAGAACTTACACCAGCTCCACAGCTTATTGCCGATGCAGACGAAAAGGCTCTTCAAACCATTCTCCAAGCTCTTCCACATGACATCTATCGAATGGTAAGTCAATATATGGTTGCAAAGGATTTATGGGAACGTCTAAAGGTTTTGCTACAAGGTACGTCTCTTACTAAACAGGAACGGGAATGTCAGTTGTATGATCTATTTGATAGGTTCACGTACAGTCCAGGGGAAACGCTTCACGACTACTACTTCAGATTCACTACTCTCATGAATGATTTCAATGTATACAATCTCGTGATTGCTCCATTCCAGGTTAACACCAAGTTTTTGAATACTTTACCTCAAGTTGAATGGGGTGAGTATATTACTGATGTTAAGTTAACTAGGGATTTGCATAAGTGCAATTTGGATCAACTCTATGCTTTTCTCCAGCAGCATGAGAAACATGTGATCATGCACCGTTCGCCTCGAGGTATGTACCCTGATTCTTTAGCTTTAATGGCAAATCAACCAAGCTTGTCATATAACAACACTCCTTATATAATGGGACACCAAGCTTATCATCCATCACCGTACATGACTCCAAGCTTCCCCCAATATTCGATTCTACCGCAACCACCCACCTCACATCAGCAACAATATCGGTTTTATGCACCTTCGTCTCAGAGAGAACCACAAGCATCACAATATGCCTCACAACCTCACCCATATTCACCAGCAAGTATTGCACCTTATGCTCAGTCATCATACTCTTCTTATCAAGAAAATGCAGCATATCCATCAATCTATTCTGACCACATGAGTATTCCTTCTAGTGCTTATGCCGCTCAACAAGACCAAGCAATGTATTGTGATAATGATGAAGTTCCCATTCCTGAATTCAAACAAGGAACTGGCCCAGTTGAAGTGTTAGCCACTATGTCTGCTTATCTCACAAGAACATTGAGCAAACGAGGATTTAGAGGACCAGCTCCTTTTAACAATCAGCTGAGGAATTCATCCAATTCTCGACAACAAGCTACCATTGAGAATGGTAGGGTAATGGTTCAACCTATTCAACCTTATCAGGGGAGACCCACTACATCAACCACCAATGCACGCATGGTCAATCCTGCTCCAATGGTCAACACTCCTCCACGGGCTAATTCCACAGGTAAGTTGAGAATGATTACATGCTACAACTGTAAGGAAGAAGGTCACATGTCTAGGGATTGCAAAAAACCCAAGAGGAGAAGGGATGGTCAATGGTTTGCAGAGAAGATTTATTTGGTCAACGCTCAAGCACAAGGACAGGAACTTAATAAAGAGGAGATTGCATTTCTTGCTGATCCAGGGATTGCGGAACAAGAAGTTCTCACTACACAGAATGCAGCATACCAAGCAGATGATCTGGATGCTTACGATTCAGACAATGATGATCTTCAATCTGCTCAGGCAGCTCTTATGGCAACTATCTCTAGCTTTGGGTCAGATAAAATATCTAAGGTACCTACTAATACCACTGATACTAGTATTCAACCACATCAAGTTGGGAAAGAGGGTGCTGATTCGAATGAATCTTTGGTGGTGAGTCTTTCAAATGAGGAGACAATCAATGATAGCAATATCAATGCAAGTCCCCAGACTTTGAGTGAATCACAACCGGGAGTTATTTTGCATACGCATATTCCTGCTCAACAAGATTTGGTCATGGTTCCTGCAAAGTTACTTAGCCAAATGAATACTGCACTTTTAGAAACCCTAGCTACGAATAAGAATCTGTCTGCTGAGCTTGCCTTGTGTAACGAAAAAGTTCAAACTTTGGAATTAGTTCCTTCGTCCAATGTTCTAACAAATCCCGAATATGATCATTTTCGAAACAAACAAATGGGTCATTTGCAAGAAATTGAAACCTTAAGAGCAAATCTTTCCAACGAACTTAAAGAAAAAGAGTTAGTCGTCACTAATTTTCACAAACTTCAAACAGATTTTGAACTACTCGAGTCTAAAAAGAATGTAATGGAAATTAATGCGGCTAATAAGATTAGAAGTTTAGATTATTTGCTTTTAAGACAATACGCTACCTCTCAACTAGTGCACTTATTTGACTCATCGTTTAGAGAATTTAACTTATCGCGTAAAAAGGACCTTCCCCCTAATCCACGGTATGCAAGACAAGCTTTTATCCATAATCCAAGACTTTATGACGCAACCAAATTAGGATTGGTCTTAGATCCGATTGTTATTTTCGAGGATCGCAAGAATAAGGCTCTAGTTGATGAGAGTCGGTCATACAACTTTGCAAAATATCCCCAGTGTGATTATTTTAAAATGAATCAAGAGCTTGCAAAAACAGACTTTAGAATTCGCTTCCATATGGATAAAGATCTCATCACAACACCAACCTACATGTTAAATGAAGAAAACCCTAGTACACTTCCTACACTTGTCAAAATGGAAGGACCTAAGGAAATTCCAAAGGATCTTCCACCTATTAGCACTGTATGGATAAACTTGCAAGAGATTAATCAATACTTTGCTAGTTTTGACAAGGTCATCCGGGAATGTACGACTTCAAATGGTCTAAAAGCCAGAGAATGGGCTTTCGAACACATGAACGAGGTGTTTAAGAATGAGATCAACCCTTTTGTCGAAAGTCTAAATGGAAGTTTTGCATCTCTTTCGAAAAATCTCGAGTTTGAAATTAAAGAAGTTCAAAAACTGTTTTATAAAATGGACACCGCTTACGAAATATAATTAATTGAAAAGGAAAAGATTTTATCCGAGTATGACCGATTCTTGTCCCAAGTAATTTCGTGTGATGTGCTTACTACTGTGAATGTTAATTATTCGAATGAGCTTACATCCGCTATGATTAAATGTGAAGCTGTGAATATATGTGATGATGTGTGTGATCTCTCTGTAAATGTTGCTGATACTGTAAATGAGGTAGATAATCATTCTTGTCACGAGTCTAACGCTGAATTTTTGAAGCTTCAAGATTCTTACAATTTAATTGCAACACGTTTTAATCAACTTGAACAACATTGTATATCTTTAGAATTAAAACACCAAACTCAAAATGAGGATCTTTTGGTAACAAATGGTTGTGAAAACAGTGTTGAGACGAGTGACAAGATGATTGAGATAGTTAAGGCATTAGAGGAAGAGATTATGAGATTAAAAAGAGATGTGTCGTCGAATGAAACACTATTCTAGGGGAGATGGATCGTGCAAGACAGGGAATGTCCACTCTTTATGGTTCACTAGAAGAACGCTTCGCTTTTAATGCGGCACAGCAACAATCTTATGTTGAACAATTGAACCAAAAATGTGAGGAAATCTCTGACTTAAATATCCAGCTCATTGACAAAAACATGGTTTTGGCCGAGTTAAAGGAGACACTTCTTCTCACCCGACAAGAAGTTGTTAATAACTTAGCTACCAACTCTGCACCGTCCTCTAGTGCTCCATCAACCAATTCAGTAGTGATCTATAAGAACCCGCGCCATAAGCAAAATCCGGATACTTACGATGTTTATATGATGAATTCAATTAAGCACGTGGACCTTGTTAGGGATATTTTAGATGATTTGTATGCGTTAGATCCCTCAAGCAGTTACTATTATTCAGCTCATGCATATATTCAGCGAGTTCAATATTGCTTAGCATATTTGCAATACATAGGAAAACCGGGTTCTGCACTACTCACTAATCGACCCATTGCTGTAACTCCATTCAATAAGACCCCAGGAGCAAAACCGTCATTGGCACCATCAACTAAGGCACCTTTAAAATCTGTTGCTAATGTTCCCACTTTGCCTTCTACAGGATTAAAAGAGTCTACTAAGGCTAAAGGATCGCCACTCAAGAAAGATAAGATCAAGCCCTCCACTAGTAGTACCATCAAGAAGAAAGTAGAAGCTCACCCTAAGAATGTTATTTCAGATTTAAATAAAAAGAATCATGTTGCTAAGACTAAAAGCTCTGCGCCTGTGCAGAAGCCTAAACCATTTGTGAATTCTAATTTGAAATGTTGGAATTGTAATGAATGCATGTTTTCCCAACGTCATGATTTGTGTCTTATTGATCATGTGAATGAAATGAATGCCATTAGGAATGATCTTGAATGGAAGCCAACTGGGAGAACTCGTACCCAAGTTGGATGGCAATGGCGTCCCACCGGTAGGACCTTTACATTAGATGGAAAAATGTGCCCCTTAACTAGGAATGCATCCATTGAGGTTAGGTCTCAGCGTCCTTTAATTAGGCACACTAGCACTAAAGTATGGAAAATGCGCCCTTTAATTAGGTCAGCCCCCACTATAGTGCCTATCAGTGAAGAAATACCTCAGGATTTAAGCCAACTTGAATCTACACCACCAACTAGGAAGAAGGCTAGGAAATCTAAGAAACCTAATGTTAGCAAATCTAAGATCATTAAATCTGTACCTGCTAATAACAAGGAACATTCAGATTCCAAAACCTATACATTTTCCTCGTCTGGTGATATTTTCAGGTGGTCCAAATCATCCTCTGGTATTTGGACTCCGGTTGCTCAAAGCATATGACCGGAGATCGCTCGATGCTCCGAAATTTCGTCAGCAAGTTTCTTGGAACGGTTAAATTCGGTAATGATCATATTGCAAAGATAATGGGGTATGGTGAATATCAGATTGGAAATGTTACGATTTCAAGGGTATACTATGTAGAAGGTCTTGGTCATAATTTATTTTCAGTAGGACAGTTCTTTGATTCCAACCTAGAGGTTGCTTTTCGACAACATACTTGTTTCATCCGCAACTTGGAAGGAAAAGACTTGTTGAAGGGGTCTCGTGGTGCAAATCTTTATACTTTGTCCCTACAAGACATGATGGTCGCCTCTCCAGTATGTCTTCTCTCCAAAGCATCTAAGACCAAGTCATGGTTATGGCATCGCAGATTATCTCATCTCAACTTTGATGCTATTAATCATTTGGCTAAAAACGAATTAGTTCGTTGTCTTCCAAAGCTCAAATTTCACAAGTACCATTTATGTTCCGCGTGTTCAAGGGGGAAAAGCACCAAGAAATCATACAAGCCCAAAGCTGAAGACACCAATCAAGAAAAACTTCATCTTTTGCATATGGATCTTTGTGGGCCAATGCGAACCGAAAGTGTGAGCGGTAAGAAATTCATTCTTGTTATTGTGGATGATTTCTCCAGGTTTACATGGGTTAGATTTCTACGTACAAAGGATGAAGCACCGAAGGCTATCATCACTTTCTTGAAATTCATTCAGGTACGTATAAATACTACTGTCCGCCGTATTCGTACTGATAATGGAACAGAGTTCGTCAACCAAACTCTTCGTGATTACTATGAAGAAGTTGGTATCTCACATGAAACATCCGCTGCACGTACTCCACAACAAAACGGTGTCGTTGAAAGACGGAATCGTACGCTTATGGAAGCTGCTCGGACTATGCTGATTTATGCGAACGCTCCATTATTCTTATGGGCAGAAGCTGTATCTACTGCATGTTTCACCCAAAACCGTTCTATCATTCGGAAACGCCATGGAAAAACACCTTACGAGCTTCTACATGATCGTAAACCTGATGTTTCATTCTTTCATGTGTTTGGTGCTCTTTGTTATCCAAACATTAATAGTGAGAATTTGGGTAAACTTCAACCGAATGCCGATATAGGTATTTTCATTGGTTACTCACCTTCCAAGAAAGCATACCAAATTTACAACCGTCGTCTTGGTAAGATAGTAGAATCTATGGACGCAGATTTTGATGAGCTGACAGCAATGGCTTCTGAGCAACGCAGCTCTGAACCCGCACTTCACGAGATGGGAACCGGTGTTATTAGTTCCGGATTAGTTCCCAATAATCCTACTTCTACATCATTTATACCACCTACAAGGCCCGAGTGGGATAAACTATTTCAACCGTTGTTTGATGAATTCTTTGATCCCCCAAGTGATGAAGTTCCAGCACCTGTTGTGATAGCTCCAATCCCTGAAGTTGTTGCTCAAGCTAATGAAGCTTCATCAAATGCATCTTCAATCAACATTGAAATGGATGCACCTCCACCAAGTAATTCTCAAACTACACCTGAATCTTCACCCTTACTTGTGCCTAATGATGTTGAAGAGGATTCTGTTGATCACGATTTGGAATATGCTCACCTACAAGAGCTTCCATTCTTTGGTATACCGATACCTGAAAACCCTTCAGCCGCGTCTACCTCAGAAGAAGCTCCTACAATCGTTCACTCCAGACCACCACGGATTGAAAATCACAGCACCAAATGGACAAAAGATCACCCAATTAGGAATATTATTGGAGGTCTCGATCGACCAGTCTCTACACGCCATCAATTACAAGAGAGTGCACTCTATTGCTATTTTGATGCATTTCTCTCCGAAGTTGAACCTAAAAACTGGCAACATGCTATGACTCAATCATCTTGGATGAAGCCATGCAAGAGGAACTAAATAAATTCCAAAGATTTGAAGTATGTGAATTAGTTCCTCTCCCTGACAAGGTAAACATCCTTACTTTGTTGTGGGTTTATAAGGTTAAACTCGATGAGATGGGTGGAGTCTTGAAGAATAAGGCTAGATTGGTTGCTAGAGGATACAAACAAGCCTTGGGTATCGACTTTGAAGAATCTTTTGCTCCTGTTTGAAGATTGGAGGCTATTAGACTATTCCTTGCGTATGCTGCTCATATGAACATAATTGTCTATCAAATGGATGTGAAGACGACATTTTTGAATGGTGAACTAAGGGAAGAAGTCTATGTTAGTCAGCCGGATGGGTTCGTTAGCACGGAGTTTCCTAACCATGTGTACAAGCTTAAGATGGCTCTCTATGGGTTGAAACAGGCTCCACGCGCGTGGTATGATCTCCTTTCAACATATCTCATTTCGGAAGGCTTCTCCAAAGGCAAGGTGGACCCCACTCTATTCACTCTCAAGGAGGACAACGACATGATACTGGTACAAATTTATGTTGATGATATAATATTTGCTGCCTCTAACATAGAATTGTCAAACCGCTTTGAGAAGATAATGTCCACACGCTTTCAGATGTCCATGATGGGAAAAATTTCATTTTTCTTAGGATTACAAATTTCTCAGAATCCCAGAGGCATCTTTATTAATCAATCCAAATATGCTCTAGAATCATTAAATAAATATAACTTTGAAAATTGTGACCCCGTGGATACTCCAATGGTGGAGAAATCCAAGTTAGATGAAGATAGGAATGGGACTATTGTCGATCCGAAACTCTACCGTGGGATGATCGGAACCCTTCTCTATCTGACTGCTAGCAGGCCTGATCTGCAATTTGCCGTATACATGTGTGCCCGGTATCAGGCTCGGCCTACCGAAAAGCACCTACATGTTGTTAAAAGGATCTTTCGGTATCTCAAAGGAACACTTCATCGTGGTCTATGGTATTCGAAAGATTCCTCTATTGCTTTAATATCATATGCAGATGCCGATCATGCTGGGTGTCAAGACACGAGGCGTAGCACTTGGGGGTCTGTGCAACTCCTTGGAGACAGATTGATTAGTTGGTCTTCAAAAAGGCAGAAAAGCGCTGCAATTTCTAGCACGGAGGCTGTATACATTGCCATGTCCGGTTGTTTTGCTCAAGTCCTTTGGATGAGATCACAACTGACTGACTACGATCTTGGATTCAACAAAATCCCGATGTATTGTGACAACAAGAGCGCCATTGCCCTTTGCTGCAACTACGTTCAACACTCCCAGGCAAAGCACATCGACATTCGCTACCATTTCATTAAAGAGCAAGTGGAAAACAGAGTGATTGAGCTGTATTTTCTCACCACTGAGTATCAGCTGGCAGATATGTTCACCAAATCCTTAGATCGAGGACGAATCGAGTTTTTGATCGACAAGCTTGGTATGAAATCCTTCTCTCCAGCGACTCTCAAAGAGTTGGCAGAAGAATCAGCAGAATAGTGGTGGTAAACTATTCATGCGTATCCTTTGTTCGTGATCATGTATATTACCGTATATATATAAACCACAAAAAGAAAAATACAAAAATATAAAACCTACAAAAACCATAAAAAATATAAAACCAAGAAAAACCATAAAAAATATAAAACCAAGAAAAACCATAAAAAATATAAAACCAAGAAAACCCAAAAATATTTTTGTCTTTTTTAATCGGGCATGTCTTTTAGTACGGTAATATTTACCGCTTTAGAAATGTCGATCAATATTGACACGGAGCCATAAATAGAGTCCGCATAAAAGTTGTACATTTTTAAAACATGCCCATTATGGCTTGTAGTTATTTCAGACTGTAACCCGCTTTTCGCATTAATGTCACGTATTTCCTTGGAAAACGTTGGCTCACAACGGGAATTAATTTTCTCGGGCATGATTTACAAGCCAAATCATGCAAAGGGATCAAGTTTACTTTATAACTTGGTCTAACACGAGTTAGTGTACGTCTCAGTGCATTAATTTGTCAAAATAAGAGACATCTTATTGCCACCACGAATCAATCTTTTCAAGACATTAATTGGAAAATGTTTTCATCAACATGTGCCCCGTTAAACAATGACTACAGCTCTTTAATTAGAAAACGGGTCATCGTTTAAGGGGGAGAAAATGCTAAATCGTCTTCGTCATCAAAACGGTTTTCAAAAGTGTTCGAGGAAAATTAATTGGCTAAATGGTTAATGATTAGACTTGCTTTAGAATACGACTTGTGCTTGTTCGTGATTTATTGTGAGTTTTTAGGTCTCGGTTATTTGCTAATAGGATGCGATGTTTAAGTTGTGTGAGGGCTAGAACAGTTAATATAGTGAGATAGGACTAACGAGTGTTAATTAAGTTAACGGTTGTTAACCTAAGAGTATTTAACTAAAAGAGAAAACAAAAAGAAAAGTTAAGAAACTTTAAGTGTCAAAGAATGAAAAATGAAAGGGTTAAAATTGACAAAGGGTAAACATTGGAAAAAATTGACCAAGTCAAACCCCCCACCCCCCGTCTTCTCTTTCATTCTTTCTCCTTTCTCTTTTTTCTGTTTTCCATTCATCCGTCATTAACACACACAACAAAGCTCTCACAATCGTCTTCTTGCTTAATTAATCCATATCAGTCGCAAAAACTAAGGTACAATCATCATTTTAATATCTAATTCATCTAATTCGTTTTTAAATCTATCTAATTAACTCGTTCTAATTCAATTATTCTAATTAGGATTTCTGCACTATTTAGGATTTAATTGATTAGGGTTTTAGGTGGGTTTGGCTCGGATTAACATTAGAATGCTGTGTGTTGCCTTAGAATGCTATAAAATTCACTCATGCGCTTAGATTAATTCATGATAGAATGCGTTTAAGATCATTCCGAATGAGCACATTTTTAAGTTATTCCGAATGAGCATGTTTTCAAAGTTATTCCGGATGAACCGTTTTGCAAAAACATTCCGGATGAACCATTTATTCTGGATGAATCATTTATTCCGGATGAATCATTTATTCCGGAAGAACCAATATTCCGGATGAACCAATATTCCGAATGAACCAATATTCCGGATGAACCAATATTCCGGATGAACCAATATTCCGGATGAACCATTATTCCGGATGAACCATTATACCGGATGAACCATTATTCCGGATGAACCATTATTCCGGATGAACCATTATTCCGGATGAACCATTATTCCGGATGAACCATTTATTCCGGATGAAGGGTTTATTCCGGATGAAGGGTTTATTCCGGATGAAGGGTTTATTCCGGATGAAAGGTTTATTCCGGATGAAAGGTTTATTCCGGATGAAAGGTTTATTCCGGATGAAAGGTTTATTCCGGATGAAGGGTTTATTCCGGATGAAGGGTTTATTCCGGATGAAGGGTTTATTCCGGATGAAGGGTTTATTCCGGATGAAGGGTTTATTCCGGATGAAGGGTTTATTCCAGATGAAGGGTTTATTCCGGATGAGATGTTTATTCCGAATGAAGGTGTTTTTTGCTTAAATAACTTGTTAATTGTTTGAGTGTTTTAAAAGCTTAAGGGATTATGTCATATGTATAAGGCTTAGGTAGAAATTCATAATGATATTCATGTCTATATGTATCAACTTTTATGTTTTATCTTAAGTAGAAACAATGACTAACCCAACCGTGCAACAAATACAAGACAATAGAGCAACAGCCATTGAAGAAGCCAAAACCCTCAAGTTCTTTCCAAACAACTACCGGTTGAAGGAGGTCTCTCACTCCACTCACAATGGATAAAAGGTAGGCTCAGCCATTCTTGACAATTCTCACTAAGAATGCGCTAAGGGGTAGTGCTTCGGTGCCCTTCGACTACATGTACGAATTATGGGCAACCAAAGAGAAGACGTCAAACAAGATCACATTCTTCCTGGACAACAAGCAACAGACTCTCACCGTGTCTGACTTCCGCAAGATTTTTGGTTTTCGGGAGTCACCCAAAGGTACAACATTCTCAGCGAACCCGACCAAGAACGAACTCATGGCGATGTTCTCTGATATTGGATGTGCGGACTTACGAATAGTGTCCGATTTTACCACAGCCAAAGTGGGTTAACCTTGGAGAGTGACTTTTGGTATTCTCAGCCGATGTCTCACACCCAAAACGACTGGGCATGACGTTGTGTGTCCGCCAATCATCAAGATGTTCTATGGTATGTTCAAAGGTATTAATATTGATTATGCATCATTGTTGTGGGACGAGTTTATTTTTCAACTCTTCACAAACACGAAGACTAAGGCTAAAGGTTACCAGTACCCTAGGTTCATAAAGCTAATCATACATTATTTTATGGAAAATGATGCGTCTATTGATAAGCGTGCAGGTAGCCGTCACCACACACAGGATGCTGATGATTTGGTGGACCTAAGGCAAGAAAGTCACTCCAATGTTGTTATCCCTGGTCCTATTCCCAGTCATCTTCTAACAGATAAGATTATCGCTTCTGCTGATTACAAGAACATGCTAATAGAAATCAAGAATCAACAAGCAAGCATTCAAGCAGGAGAAGACTCGTCGACCACGGTTAAGAGTAAAGGTAAACGTAAGCAAACAGCTTTACCTGAACCCATAACAAAGAAGATAAAGACTGTGGCTTAGAAGGGTAAAAGCACGGCTGACAAGCTTGTTCTTCACGATGAAGAAAATGTTGATGACGATCCTACTCCCGAGCTAACTCGCAAAACTGAGAAAAAGTTAGTGAAGCAGGCTATTCAAAAGAGTAGGAGAGACACAAGCGGTAGTGGTTCGGGTGTACAGATAGATGTTGAAGAAGATTACGAGGAGCCACATGACATTAGTGAGTTTGGATCACCCGAACATTACTCAGCATCGAAGGAGACATCCATTGCTGATACAGCAAGTGTTGAGAAGGAGTCCGGTGCTACAACAATCATTGTGACTACACAGCCTCTTGTAACTCAACCTCCACCAATCCAGCCTTTACCAACCCGACCGGTGCCAACATCATTCCCTCCACCTCCACCTACTTCTGTCATGAGTACTGTAATCACAACCGTGCCATTACAACCATCCCAGAGTAGCCCTGTGCCATCTACATTTTCTGCATTCTTCCTGGCAGAAATGTTGGATAAACACACGGAAAATCAAAGAAAAGAGATGGCTCAACTTCGAGAAAAGCTATTTTGACGAGTGGAAAGTGAAGAGGCATCCAAGAAAGCCCAAGAAGAGATGCTAGCTAAGTTCACTGCACAGATGGAGTTGACACGTAAATCTCATGCAGAAGAACTTGCTCAAGTCAAACAGGCTGAAGCTGAGAAGAATGAAGCACGATTTACAAGACTTCGAGCCATAAAGGATAAGTATAAGGAGCAGAAAGAAACACTTTAAGCTTCTATTTTAGAGAGAGTGAATGAATCTGTTGAGTCTCTTATGCCGAAGCTGCGTGAAGAGATGAAGAAACTTGCGGCTGATAACTTGATGATTAAGTCGTCCAACCCTTCCGAGTCAGCCTACAAAATTGCATATGACTTAACAGATTTTGAACTAAAGAAGATCCTCAAAGCTCGCATGAAGGAAGTTGGATCCTTTGACAAGTCTAAAATTCAGCGAACACTCTACAAAGCACTCAGTGAATCTATCTTGGAGGATGATCGGTTGTTTAAAACATTTGGAAGTGTGGTACCTTACCACATTTTGGATGAGGAGGAAAAGGAAGATAGTGAGCAAGAGGAGAGTGATGGTGAAGTAGAGGGTGATGGTGAAGAAGAGGATGATGGTGAAGAAGATGAAGACAAAGGTAGTGATGGTGATGATGGTGATGATGATAATGATGGTGATGGTGGTGATCAAAATAAGGAGAGTGATAAGGGTAGCAACGGGGATGATGATGAGGATGATGGTGGTAAAAATGACCAGCCTGATCAGTCCGATGACGATGAAACGGGGGACAAGGTTGCCAGCAAAAAGAAACCATCCAAGTCTGGTACCAAGTCTCAGAAAGATGCTGCCCGAAAGGAAAAGTCCACATCTACGGAGTCATGACGAACCAAGTGGCGCCATGATGTGAATGCTGCTACTGCATCATCGATTCCCGATACATCTGTTTCTGTTTCTATACCTGTTACCACTAATCCTGTTAGTTCTTTTGTTGCTCCTGTGATTGCAGAACCAGTAACTGAACCTGAATCTGCACAACACTCGCCTGTTCATGATACCGCCGAAATGCCTGAATCAGAACCAACAAGTACTCATGTTTCTAATCCTCTGCAAAAAGAACCAGAATCTACTGTTCCCGAGTCAAGCACACGGGACTGGGCGGATACATTGGAGATTGACGAAACTGCACCTCCACAAGCTTGGATCACGGCAGCTGCAAAATATGATCCAATCACAGACGCTGATAGAGATGTTCTATATCTCCGTATCCGTAGTCCGATAGACTTGTGTGCATTTTGGGCTCATAAGTTCAAATCTTCGGTCACTCCGTCTTTGGTAAAGAGAGCGCTAAAGGACAAGAGACTTCACGCCAAAACCAGGTTAAGCCGCATGGAGTACGAGTATTATGCTGAAGAGGTCCTGAAAGCTCTCTATACCGTTCACAGGCCAGGCCTTCATGAGTCAGAAAGAGCTCCACCTCCACTTGATCCATCTCAAGATAATCAAATTGCTCTTGACTTCTTTGTCACCAATGATCTTAAGTATCTCCTCAAGGGTTCATCCAAGTTCGCGACCTCCCTGACCTTGTTGAAAGCTGTTAATTAGGGGACAATATCTTATATCGAAGAAAAGGTCAACCGCCTCTGGGTCCCAAAGGTAAGCCGTAATTATGATATGTATGCTGTTATAGGTGCATCACATTGGGACGAGCGAGTCCGAAGGGCGTACAGAGGTTGCTTCTTAGCCAATTCAGGAAGTATCGTCAGATCCAATCTTCGCATCACAAGTATTTTGGGACTGAAGATTGAACCCAAGAATGGCTATCATCATGTGACGGATGTTCGTCTAAAAAGGGAGGATGACAGAGAATACAAGATACAGCAGGGAGACTTTTCTATCATTCGCCTTGAAGATATCGAAGACATGTTGCTTATGATGACCCGTGATCAACTTACCCATCTTACTCGTGAAGAAATCATTGCCTTGAATACAGCACTTCGTATGTTCACACGAAGCGTTGTTATCAAGAAACGAGTTGAAGATTTTCAATTGGGAGTTGAAAGCTACCAAAGGAAGCTTAACTTGACCCGTCCAATGAATCAAGTTCTACCTCAACATGTCGAAAGATGTCCCTATACCGGCACGACCATTCCGATGTACGGGATTTTCTACATGAACAATCGTGGGATCATGAAGTTTATGAGGGTAGGTGAGCTTCATAAGTACAGTGATGGGACTCTCATATTCGTCAGAGGAAAATTGGAGCATCTCAATTCTGGCGGGACATTACCATAAATGATTGAGGATTGGCATCCGGCTTATCAGAAGATGGCGACATATGTGATCAAGAAGATTGATGAAAAGCTCCGAGAACGTAGATTGATGAGGAGCTTAGAAAAATTCGTTGGTGGCAGACCATATGGAGTGCACTACAAGTTAGTGCAACGATCCATCTAATGGGTCGTACATCTCAGGTCCACTCTATATTGGTTTTATTTGTGAATATGTACATTTTGTGAATATTGTGCTTTTATGGATTGATGTAGTGTTAAGGTATGATAATTTTTCAAGAATTTCTCACGAGATTCTAAATCTTTCAAAATATGTCATACTAAAGCACTACAATTAACCCTTATTAATTTAAGGGAGAGCATTAACATGTTCTATGGCCAAAAATTGATTTCATTTTTACCCAAAGACCGGTTAATCCATTAAATATCCCAAATATTAATGGTTAACATTTTGGATAAGGGGAGAAAATGGGATTGAAGAGACTTAAACGATACTTGGCTAAAAGATGAAAAAGACTTAACGATAATCCAACTTAATATGTGTAAAGCACGTGTTAAGGGGGAGCGTTTTTTGATGAACAAAACACTTAAGGTACAAAACTCTTGATTTCAATATCACAAGTACCTTAAGTGATTTTCAAGGATTTTTCATGGTGACTATACTTTCCCAAAACTCGCTTAATTCACGACGGATGTGGTGACAAAAGGGTGGTAGGAATAGGTTTTAGTCTAATGATTCATCAGAGCCGATGGAATCTTCCCAAGGATAATTCCCTAGATAGAATTAGAAGTCCTAGGAAAGATGGAGAAAGATTGTGAACGTAGCTGAATGCCGACCAAGTACTTAAGCTAGCACTGGAACAATCACAACAAGGTGCTAGTTATGACGTATTGGTAAGCATTGAAGGGGTTGAAGAATGAAAAAGAATTGTAAAGATAAAGGGTGTAAAGAAAGAAGCCCTCCTTACAACTTTAGGAAGAAACCAGGTCAACACATATGCTATTGAGATCATTTGTTAATGATTCTCGATATTGAAGAAAGACATCATGGACCCAGTGATGCAATGCACAACCCTTCCCAGCTAACTCAAATATCTCTTAAAAGGTATTTGTTTTAATCACACGGAGATCAACACGTTATCTATTGGTTTATTCACTCCGAATAGACTGATATTGAATAGGTGGTACTCCTCTCCAGCCATCGCTCACTAAATCAAAACGCACTATCGAGTCTAGAGCCACGAGATCATCAAAAGTCTCATTAGGACACTTTCCATTTATTCCTTGCTTTCTCACACACTGTGAAAAGTAAGAGATCTTTATGAGTCCTACGCAGTATTCTTGTAATATTGCCAGAACATCCGAGTGATACACAAGTATTACAATGAAGATGGAAATCCTGCTTGAGCCAACATCAAACAAGCTCATGGTAGGTGACACGTGCGGTTTCTTTAGAAACCTATCTCGTGAAAACTGGAAAGAAACAGTAGTTTAATTCTTAATTGAACTTAAACTCGTTCCAGGCCTTTACGCATTATCGTATGATCTTGCCAGAACACTCAGAGTGTCACTCCTTAGTGTTCACAATGACGAGTGGAAATCCTTCTAGTATTAACATCAAACAGCACTTGGTAGGTGACGTGCAAGATTCTATACGAATCAAGCTCGTGACAACTGGAAAGCAACGATGGTGAAAATCTTAATCGAAATTCACTTGTTCCAGGTTCATGAATTGACGGCTTCAAATCGCAAGGATAATTTTATTATCCAAGTGATTCACTCTTTATGTTCGCAGTCAGGCTTAGTGACGGTCGAATAGAGAACGGGTTAACCCGCGAAATCCTGTCAGGAAGTTACTTAATTGAAACTATCCGTCACAGGTACGATATATAATATCGTCCAACGGTCTTCATCGACCGGAGGTAAAATGCTACCGTTTAAGAACGAAATGTTCTAAGCCATTTCGTTCGTGTCTTGTTGCTGCGAAGACGGTGGCGTTGCGGTGTTCCAGCTAAAGTCGTTCCCACATGCTTATGTTTTTCTGCATCAAAGTTCAGCAAAATTCAAGAAAGTACAAAATGAAGTCTTCCGTTGTACCAAACTCTGAAGCTTTCAAGAATTCAACAAAAAACATAAGTGTGTGGAACATGGATTCACGAGGAGGCAAGATTCACAAGAAGGCAAAGATCGCACGTGATTGGTCAAAAGAACAATGCTCTCAAGCCAAAGCCTAAAAGATCACATCAACATATTCACAACAAAAAGAAAAGAAGAAAAGACTACGAGCTGAAAAACGAAGACTTAGTATAGTATGCTAGGTTTAGAATTGTGTAACGTGGAGTGACCTCCCTTAGGGGGAGATTGTTAGAAATACGTTTTTAACGTATATTAGAAGTATCGGTCACTCCACAATATTATTAAATGTTGTATAGCTCGTAGTTAATATTTGGTTAGTTTGTTAAGTAAAACCGGCCCATGGGCTTGTCATGTGTGACAACCCTGGTTTTGAGGTTCGTCACTTAGTTTTATTTTGTGCTAGTTGCGTGTCTTTACGTGTTTATGTGCTTATTGGTGTGTATAGATTGTGGTTTGGATATCGTTTCTGGTACGGGGTACCTTGTGAATGAAACGACGTGTGATTATTTCATGTTCATGAGTTCACATGGTAGTGAATATGAAGTGAGATGGTGTTATTTGGTGGTTCTAAGTATACGTATATGTATTATAGAAAATCGTATTTTTACGATTTACGGTTTAGCATTTAGAGGTCGCGGATGAGGTAATTAGTCATATGAATATTTTTTTGGGATGGTTTTAAGTCATTTAGGACTTAGTTATAAAGTTTATTTCAAAATTTGAGATTTTTTTTAAAAGTGTATATTTTACGTCTTTTACGGTAAAACGCGTAAATTTGACTAGTTTTACGGTTTTGTGGTTTTGGAAGTTTTAGGAGCTGAAATAAATTAAGGAAAATTAAAGTAATATTAATAACATAATATTAAATAATAAAAATAAAAAAACGAATTTAGGGGTGTTTGGGTCGGTTTAGATGCACCAAAGAAGAAAGAAAGAAGGGAAAAGCCCAAAACAGGCCCAATGGACTTGTAATGGGATTAGGGGGCCTTTAGGACTTAACCAAACCCAACTCATAACTATAATAATCAGGTTTTTAACCTCCATAACATCTTCTAGCCGAAATTCATCAATGGTGGCCAATTAGGGTTCTTCAAAAATTAGGTTTTCTTCATCTTCTATTAATTCAAAGGTAAAACCTTCATAACCCTTTTTAATTTAATTGTTTTTATATTTTTATAATCATTCCTCTGATGGAATTAGGGTTAGGGTTCATATAAAATCAGTAAATTAATGATGTGATAATCATAATATGATGATCATATAAATTAGGGCTTGTAATTAGAGGGATTAGGGTTAATTAATGAGGTTGATTTTGTTAAACCCGTTTTTAAAAACTGGGCAGATTTTGTGTCAATTGTTTTGATCATATCGGGAGTTCTATAAACTCTTATTTTACGATCCAAGTACCCCTGGAAAGATATTTGAAGTGGATTTCCAATGCACGAAACGAGTACTAAATTGGGGGTCGGGAAGTGGGTCAAAAACAGGTTACAACAGTCAGAGGTTAAAACAGTTTTGAATTCAGCATGTTTTCTTTTTAAGTTTTGAGTTGTTTGGAGTACTTAGGGTTGCATTGGGATCTTCTCAAGAACGTGAGAGATGGTTTATATATTTTAGTAATTATCTGCACTTGGGCTAAGGTTGTGGTTTAAGGTAAGACCCCTTAATGGTAACAAACTTTTAGTACGTTTAAAATTAGGAAATCTGGAATGACAATAGTAGATATATGTATATCGGGGCCTTAACAGTAGCTTTAAGGTTAGGGCAAGTGGGAGGTGTTAGCCAACATATGTAAGGGCATGAATATTCCTTTTACAGAAACCATGGGTATGTTTAAGTGGATGTTTGACTTAAAGTTTTGAGACCTAAAAACTAGGACTGTTTTGGGTAAAATATGAACGGGTTAGTTATTAAACTTAACCAAGTTAAGGACTTGTTAAGGAAGGGTAATGGGGTGATTAGAGCTTATCAATGAGGTAAATATGTGGTAATAGGATATATGTCCATCATAGGTTAATGAGCCATCTTAGTGATTGGTTCGTGTATTGATTGCGTGTTTTGGTTTGTTAGCTTGTTGCTAGTGCAAGGACTCGTGAAGGAGCTATCAGGTGAGTTTCATAATCCCATGTTTACTATTGTTTTTGACTTCCAGATGGGATGGAAGAGACACTGTATTGAATTATTTTCTAAATTAATGCTGTAAATATTTTAAGGTTTGAGATGGACTTGTGTGTACATTTATGTGATTAACTGCTATGTGATTCTTGTTTGTGTGTGATCTGGATTGGAAAGGTACATAGGTGTATGGGCGCCTATGGGACCTATGGTTAATGGTAAGGCGTGATGCCTTGGAAATTGTGATTGTTGGTAAGGCGTGATGCCTTGGAAATTGTGATTGTTGGTAAGGCGTGATGCCTTGGAAATTGTGATTGTTGGTAAGGCGTTATGCCTTGGAAATTGTGATTGTTGGTAAGGCGTGATGCCTTGGAAATTGTGATTGTTGGTAAGGCGTGATGCCTTGGAATTGTAATGATTGATTGAACTTGAATGCTAGTTGTTAGTACATGATTGTAGCGCATTGTCCATATGTTTATTGGTTTATGGTATTCACAGCTTATGACTTGTCTTGTGTTGGAGTCTAAACCTATGACTCTCATCAACTTTATGTTGACGTGTTTTAGTGTCTCTTTCAGGTGATACTATGGTTAAGCATGAGAACATAAGTGGCTAGGATTGAAGAAGCTTAGGAATGCATATAGAAGGAGAATCCCCGTTTCCTTCTTAGTTTACCTTTATGTTTTTTTGATAAGTGATGCATGTTGGCACCTATATGTTTGATATGTTTGTGTTATTTGTTTGTCTCGGGTAAATGGTAGTACTGTTACCTATTTACCTAGACTCCTGTATGTTGAGATATTGTCATGACATTTGTGTCGCCATTTATGACATTTCTTATTTCATTTAG
Organism: Glebionis coronaria; assembly: GCA_025667525.1. Classification (NCBI taxonomy): domain Eukaryota; kingdom Viridiplantae; phylum Streptophyta; class Magnoliopsida; order Asterales; family Asteraceae; genus Glebionis; species Glebionis coronaria. Next base: position 185,413,311 of record CM046881.1, read on the forward strand.
TTATCTCTATAGACACGCCATGTTGTGATGTATCCATACATCGCGCCCCTTATTCCGCCATGGTGGGGTGTGAGAGAATGGTATCAGAGACAATGGTTATAGAGAATTAGGTTGCCTAGTCGCGTAGCCTAGTCTATAGCTTAAGGGTCCCTGCATATAGGCGTCATAGGAGTATGTGTGCATTTTATTATAATTGATGTGTTTGAATGTTATTTATTGTGATGTTTTGACTAGTATGAACTGAACCATAGTAAGTTCATACTTAGCCACATGTTATTTTCTTTTTGGGGTTGTGGCTAGTGCGGGTTGAACCATAATCGTCCACACTAGTCATTGTCGTATTTTGCTTAAATTGTACATTATAGTACATAATTTGGTACATGGTAATTCTATCTTTTGTTGGGTTATTTTATGTACCTAAGGTATAGTATTTTTTCTTTTGATGTTTAAGTCATGTTCCCTAAGAATCGTGTGGTGGTTCGAGTTACTAGGAGTACATGGGTAGGAAGGATATTTAAGCCGTTTCCACTCTTATGGGCGACATGACTTATAACTGATTATGTTTTCGTTTTGGATTTAGTCTAGGCTGTTTTAGCTAGACTATGGATTTCTGTATTCCAAGAGTTTTATTATGTTATTTTTATAGATGGAGTTTTGGATCTTATTGGTTATGTGGTTATGAGCTTATGTGAGTAGATGGATTTATGTGTTATATGTTGTATTGATTCTTATAAGTGTCATCATAGGAGGGAGTGCATTGGGGAAAGGGTAATTGTATAAGTATGGTGGCCAACATAGTTATACAAGTACCACAACTTCAATGGGTTCCCAAGTATGGTTGCATGAAAGAGGCTTAGTACATGCTTGTATATGATGAGATGTAGAATTTGGGTATACGTATTATATATGAGTTTATGTAATGGCTACCTACGATATGGCTATTGTTCTTTTTGTGTTATATGTTTTGGGTTATAGTTGTGTTGTGTGATTTTGGGGTCACACGATATGGTTTAGTTTTGGAGGTGGGCTTTATGCCTTGTTGTGGCACGGTGAGATGGTGATTACTCGTATGGAAAAACAGGTGTATAAAGCGATTGATTGACTTACGTGTATGATAACGAGTATGTTTGGGGGATTCAATAGGTATACATATGCGGATGTATATATACTACTATGTGTTAAGTTATGGTATATGGTCGTTCACTAGTTATTATAACTTGAACGTACCTTGTGTTTGTTCGTGTTTTATGGTGCTGGAGTTTGGTGGAGTTTCAACGACGTTTTGAATCTTTTGAACTGTGTCTTGTAGCATATTCTTTGAGTTTCGTATTTCACGTGTACGTTTTAAAACGGTGTTCTTGGTTTTAAGTCTATTGAAATAACCTGGGATTTCTTTTGAGATAATGAAATCTTTTGTGTTGAGTCTTACATTTCTTTTGGTTGGTATATGGAAAAAGGGGACTTGGAAATCTAGTATAGGGTTAGATAGTTGGTCGTATTCGGTAAAATAAGGGTAAGGTGTTGGGGTCGTGTTTGAAACAAGATGTAACATAAGATTTCTTTTTAGTCAACACTTATTTATTTCAAATTCTAAAAGACTTTCTTTAAAACAAAGCGAAGTAAAATTTCTTTCTACTTACATAGTTTATATAATTGGGTTTAACCGATTTACGTCATTTATAATTATTAATTCAAGGTTAAATTGAGTTTATGAAGATTTCACATACAATTTTATCTTTCATTAATATAAAACTGTTTTGGTCATAACTTGCTCGTTTTTAGAGCTTTTTGAGTGATTCAAAAGCCAAAAATTATGTACTCGGAACGTACTTTTCAAATATTCAGAAAGTATAGTCATGGGAGGTCAGTGGACCGGTCGGAATTGTTGTACAAGTGTCGGGTTCAAGGTTGAGTTTTGAATAGTAGTTTATTTTTATTTGGGGTGCACGGGATACCTAGTCCTTGGGTTGAGTTTTGAGATCTCCTTGAAGGTTGTTTGTAGATGGTTTGAGTCACATAGATGTGGGGAGGTAAAAAAAAATAATAATAATAAATAAGAGTATATTCTTTTGGAAAGGTCGGTCTTTTGCACGGTTTAAATAATATGTTGCGGGGCGTAATATGTTTTGGTTGCCATTGGGTGTTTCTTGGATTATTTTTCGTTGTCATTGGTCATTTTGAATTGATACATGTTCTGGGTTTGAGTTTTCTTTTGAGTCTCGGGGTTTTTGACTTGTTTTAATTGGTGCACGTGAAATGTCGTTAGTTATCCGTTGGTTTGATTCATTGATCGTATCTGATGGATTCAGGATGTAGTTTTGGTTTCGTATTGTTCGGGAGCGTTGAGGCAGTCGTATGAAAGACTTGGTCGCGCCTACACGCTTAAGTAGGTGACCATGAGAGAACGGTCGGAATACCCTTAGTGGGGAGGAAAGAAGTTCGTAGACGAACTAGTGTGGTCATGAGGTCTCTTAGGAGTACCAAGGAGATGAATAGAGATTTGTGGGATATTAGCACAAGTAACGCGCCATAGAGAGTGTTGGAAGGGGAAGTAATACCTCAAAGGTATTTATGATTGTTCGTAGGGCATGTAAGTTTTCCGAAAATTTCCTGAAATTTAGTAGGTTTGCCTATTACTGTGAGGTAGAACCATAAATGGAGCAAGTAGGAGAAGTGAGAGGAGTTGTAGTTAGTGCCCTTCTAAGGCAAATCGTTGATGGAGTGATTTAAAAACAAGAGCTGTTAGAGATTGCAAGGAATGTCGGATAAAAGTTGAGTTGCTTAGTAGTAGATTGGATGTGGAAAGAGGTTGAGTGGTCTGATGAGAGGAAGTACCGGTCTTTTAAGATGCGTGTAGAATTTTGCAAGTAGAACGAGGTAGGAATTTATTCGTATTGCTGCTAAGAGAGGGTGCAAGGAGGACATAGTTGAAACTGCTAAGGATGTTGTATGAACGCTTTGGGTTTACGTTTATGTATTTGGCTTCACCAAAGCACTAGCGGTTTTCATGGTGTCAATGAACCAAGTGTTCATGAACGTGTATAAACGAGTTGTCATCAGGAGCGTCGACGACATCTTGAACTACTCAAATCTGAGAAGGAGAGTGAGGCGAATTATGTGTTGGTTTTGGAGTGGAGTTATACGTGAGATTTTCGAGTGTGAGTTTTTAGTATTAAGTTTACCATGATGAGTAGTTAGAGATGATGGCGTATCATGGAACCAGCAAGGGGCGAAGTGAAGAAGGATGAGGAAGCGTTTTGGAGGCTGAAGAGGTGGATTGGATAATCAGCCGATCTTGGCATTATCGGAAGGACCGGATGAATTCGCGAAGCATGACGATACGTGGAGCAAGGATTTGGACGCGTACGAGGACGACAAAGAAAGGCGATCGCTTATACGTTGCAGGAATGAAGATTTGGAAGAACTAGATGGACTTAGTTAGTGGGGCTGGATTGTTATATCTGCCTAGAATGCTAGAGGCATTTGGTGTACGAGACGTGGAGAATGATCTATACGGATCATGAACGTCTCCAACACATATTCAATCATCTTGATTGAACTTTTGGCAAAGGTGATGGGTGGAGTTAAGTGATGAAAGAAAATTGCAAGGCCAAGTACCATCTGGGAAAGGCAAGTATGGTTGATGAGACATGGAATAAGAAGAATAAAGTGAAGCAGAGACAAACTGGAACAATATGGATGACGTATTAGGGTGATTTGGATGAAGGGTGTAGGTTGCACGAGTTGAGTTGTCTAAAGCGGAGAACGCGCCAACCTGTAAGTTGCGTGGCTTGGATAATCATATGTAGAAAAAGAGGAAACCACTAGAGTTAGTGACAAAGTTATGTAGGGAGTTTCACCCATAGTAACGGGTGGTATGTTTTGGTAAAATGGAAGAGTTGATGTAGAGTTTTGTAGGTCCATTTATGATCTGTAGAAAGATCGGACCATTAGCTTATGAGCATATAATTTCCTGGGGGAAATGAGTTGTATACATGATACATTTCATGTATTGAGATTGGTAAAGGTTATTTGAGAATGCATTTTGCATGTACGGTTATTCGGGACTTGTGTTAATGAGAGTTTTTGTTTTATCAAAGAGTCATCTAGGAGATTTATTGACTGTGAGGTCAAGAGTTTGGCAATGAGTTTAATTGTTTTTGGTTTGTATATGTGGTATTTTGAAACTTGAACTAAAGTTCACGTGGAAATGAGAGGAGTTCTTTTAGAACAAGTATCCTCGTGTGATTTGTTGTCTGTGTGTTTGATCCTAAGGAGTAAATCTCGGGACGAGATTTCTATTAGGAGGGAGTGATGTGACAACCCTGGTTTTGAGGTTCGTCACTTAGTTTTATTTTGTGCTAGTTGCGTGTCTTTACGTGTTTATGTGCTTGTTGGTGTGTATAGATTGTGGTTTGGATATCGTTTCCGGTACGGGGTACCTTGTGAATGAAACGACGTGTGATGATTTCATGTTCATGAGTTCACATGGTAGTGACTATGAAGTGAGATGGTGTTATTTGGTGGTTCTAAGTATACGTATATGTATTATAGAAAATCGTATTTTTACGATTTACGGTTTAGCATTTAGAGGTCGCGGATGAGGTAATTAGTCATATGAATATTTTTTGGGATGTTTTTAAGTCATTTAGGACTTAGTTATAATGTTTATTTCAAAATTTGAGATTTTTTTAAAAGTGTATATTTTACGTCTTTTACGGTAAAACGCGTAAATTTGACTAGTTTTACGGTTTTGTGGTTTTGGAAGTTTTAGGAGCTGAAATAAATTAAGGAAAATTAAAGTAATATTAATAACATAATATTAAATAATAAAAATAAAAAAACGAATTTAGGGGTGTTTGGGTCGGTTTAGACGCACCAAAGAAGAAAGAAAGAAGGGAAAAGCCCAAAACAGGCCCAATGGACTTGTAATGGGATTAGGGGGCCTTTAGGACTTAACCAAACCCAACTCATAACTATAATAATCAGGTTTTTAACCTCCATAACATCTTCTAGTCGAAATTCATCAATGGTGGCCAATTAGGGTTCCTCAAAAATTAGGTTTTCTTCATCTTCTATTAATTCAAAGGTAAAACCTTCATAACCCTTTTTAATTTAATTGTTTTTATGTTTTTATAATCATTATTATGAGGGAATTAGGGTTAGGGTTCATTTAAAATCAGTAAATTAATGATGTGATAATCATAATATGATGATCATATAAATTAAGGCTTGTAATTAGAGGGACTAGGGTTAATTAATGAGGTTGATTTTGTTAAACCCGTTTTTAAAAACTTGGCAGATTTTGTGTCAATTGTTTTGATCATATCGGGAGTACTATAAACTCTTATTTTACGATCCAAGTACCTCTGGAAAGATATTTGAAGTGGATTTCCAATGCAAGAAACGAGAACTAAATTGGAGGTCGGGAAGTGGGTCAAAAACAGGTTACAACAGTCGGAGGTCAAAACAGTTTTGAATTCAGCCTGTTTTCTTTTTAAGTTTTGGGTTGTTTGGGGTACTTAGGGTTGCATTGGGATATTCTCAAGAACGTGAGAGATGCTTTATATATTTTAGTAATTATCTGCACTTGGGCTAAGGTTGTGGTTTAGGGTAAGACCCCTTAATGGTAACAAACTTTTAGTACGTTTAAAATCAGGAAATCTGGAATGACAATAGTAGATATATGTATATCGGGGCCTTAACAGTAGCTTTAAGGTTAGGGCAAGTGGGAGGTGTTAGCCAACATACGTAAGGGCATGAATATTCTTTTTACAGAAACCATGGGTATGTTTAAGTGGATGTTTGACTTAAAGTTTTGAGACCTAAAAACTAGGACTGTTTTGGGTAAAATATGAACGGGTTAGTTATTAAACTTAACCAAGTTAAGGACTTGTTAAGGAAGGGTAATGGGGTGATTAGAGCTTATCAATGAGGTAAATATGTGGGAATAGGCTAGATGTCCATCATAGGTTAATGAGTCATCTTAGTGATTGGTTCGTGTATTGATTGCGTGTTTTGGTTTGTTAGCTTGTTGCTAGTGCAAGGACTCATAAAGGAGCTATCAGGTGAGTTTCATAGTCCCATGTTTACTATTGTTTTTGACTTCCAGATGGGATGGAAGAGACACTGTATTGAATTATTTTCTAAATTAATGTTGTGAATATTTTAAGGTTTGAGATGGACTTGTGTGTACATTTATGTGATTAACTGCTATGTGATTCTTGTTTGTGTGTGATCTGGATTGGAAAGGTACATAGGTGTATGGGCGCCTATGGGACCTATGGTTAATGGTAAGGCGTGATGCCTTGGAAATTGTGATTGTTGGTAAGGCGTGATGCCTTGGAAATTGTGATTGTTGGTAAGGCGTGATGCCTTGGAAATTGTGATTGTTGGTAAGGCGTGATGCCTTGGAAATTGTGATTGTTGGTAAGGCGTGATGCCTTGGAAATTGTGATTGTTGGTAAGGCGTGATGCCTTGGAATTGTAATGATTGATTGAACTTGAATGCTAGTTGTTAGTACATGATTGTAGCGCATTGTCCATATGTTTATTGGTTTATGGTATTCACAGCTTATGACTTGTCTTGTGTTGGAGTCTAAACCTATGACTCTCACCAACTTTATGTTGACGTGTTTTAGTGTCTCTTTCAGGTGATACTATGGTTAAGCATGAGAACATAAGTGGCTAGGATTGGAGAAGCTTAGGAATGCATATAGAAGGAAAATCCCCGTTTCCTTCTTAGTTTACCTTTATGTTTTTTTTGATAAGTGATGCATGTTGGCACCTATATGTTTGTGTTATTTGTTTGTCTCGGGTAAATGGTAGTACTGTTACCTATTTACCTAGACTCCTGCATGTTGAGATATTGTCATGACATTTGTGTCGCCATTTATGACATTTCTTATTTCATTTAGTTATCTCTATAGACACGCCATGTTGTGATGATATCCATACGTCGCGCTCCATATTCCGCCATGGTGGGGTGTGACATCATGGGTCGGCCCAAGCCCATTAGTGGCTTGGATATAAATACCCCTTTCCACCATGGAAAGGGGTTGGTTGTTGGTTAGTTTCTCACTTTTCATATTAATAAAACACACATTTCTCTCTCACTTTCTCTCACTACTTTCTCTCTCTAAAACCTTCAACCCACCTTATTGATTCATAAGATTATCACTATTCTTTAGAATATTTATATACTTGTCCAAAAAGAACTAGGTAGTGATTCCATGTAGATTTCTTAATATTAGGGTTTTTAGGTTATTAATCCTAATGATTTTTTAACTTGGGTAATTAGGGCTTATATCCTTATGTATGCTTATTCTAGGGCTTATATGATATGTTTATGTCTTCTATGGGTTCTACATTCTTAGTTTGAGGGTTTATATAAGTTGATCATATTCTAGGGTTAATTAAGGGAATTTAAGATCCTATGCTTTGATAACTTGTACCTTGTGCTTTACCAACTTGTAACTTGAATTTAAATGAATGTATAATCTTAATATAATGTATAGGTGAGTTTTATAATTTATGTCAAAAGATTAGACTCTAATTCAATGTATAATGGATTTTATATGCTAATCTTGGTTACTAGGTCTTAACTTGTAATTAGCCTTGGATTAGTGATTATTAGTAATTTGTGATCAATTAACTTTCCTTTAGATGATATATTGTAATTAGTACATTGTTTTTTATAATAGTACATGGATTTTATGTAGTTACATTACTTAAAATTATCTTTATCAAAGTTTCTAGGTGGTGATCTAGACTATTATGTACAATTACTTGTACTTAGCTTTGTATGGTTTGTTCTTGCCATTCTTAGGTATTATTATGTCTTTAGAGTATATTTTATAACTTGTTTATGTTTCATAATGATTTATTCATAAGTGTTCTTCCTTTCATGTTTTACCATTCTTGTGTTTATAATTCATTTATAGGAATTCTAGGGTTTCTAAGGGAATTTAGGGCATCATGGTTATATTTGAGATGTTCTTGTTAATATTGAATTTATTAGATTTCTTTCATAGCTTAGAATTGTGTCTTTTATCATTAAAGGAATGAGTGGTTATGATAGTTTATGGTGTGAGAAGCAGTTCATTCTATCAAGTAATACACAAAAGGCAAAAATTTCTAGTGGCTTATCTACTCATGTTAAAACATAGCACATATTATACTTGTAAATTTTATGGGTTGTCATATGTTATGATATTAATAAACCTTCAAACATTACCTATAACATTATCCAGCAGATGATTCTTATTGATTCTTGTACCTACAGTTTTAGGCACTGTGTAAGAGCCAGACAAATTTCTCACATCAATATCAGCATCTTCCCATTCTTTTGAAGTACTATCAACAAGATCACTTCCATCTTCAATTCTACAGATAACATTAGGACTTGGTTGATTTACAAGATTTACACTACCAGTATTAGAATTAACTTTGGTAGCATTAATCTCTGGTCCACCAACATTAACTTCATTAATGCAGCTTTCACTTGTATTAGTAGAGTTGTTGGCTTGTTCAGTCCTTTCCTGTGTATGAGAGTCATCTTTAGCACTTGACTCTGTATCATCTTTCCTTGCTGGGGCAGAACTTGGATCTTTTGGAAAACGAAAGTCATCATCCAAAAATAGGAATATGACAACATTCTCCTCTGAACCTGTAAAATTTGTTAGAGTTTGTCCTTGCAACAACCGATACATAGTTCATAGTATTTTTCATAGAATCAACATGAAACATCTACTCTGGTCCAGAACCTGCATTTACTGTCTTATCCTCCAATAATCTAATGTGCAAGCGTTCGTCAACTTTTTTGGTTATAAGATTGTAGACTCTATATGATTTACTATTTAGAGAATAACCAACCAAGAACCCTTCATCTGAATTTCCATCAAACTTTCGCAGATTATTTACGTTATTGGGAGTAGTAATATGATAGCCAACTGGTCTCAAATAATGTAGTGTAGGTGCCCTGTCCTTAAAAATATCATAAGGAGTCTTATTATGCGGCTAAATATCTAAGACTCTATTATGCACATAACAAGCAGTACTTACAGCTTCAACCCAAAAATGAGTTGGTAACTTGGAATCAACTAACATAGTTCTAGCAGCCTTTATAAGTGTTCTATTTCTCCTTTTAGTAACCTCATTTTGCTAAGGAGTCCTAGCAATACTATATTCCTCCTCATTTCTTTAGTTGCACAACACTCACTCATCTCTTTATTCTTGAACTCAGTCCCATTATCACATCTAATAGTTTTAACAATTTTCTCAGTACGGTTTTCTATTTCAGTAATGAAAATTCTAAAAATCTCTAATGTCTCATCCTTAGAAGTAAGAAATAAACCTAAGTTAGCTTACTAAAACCATTTGTGACAACTAGACTGTACTTCTTATTATTTAGACTATACACAAAAGTAAGTCCTAACAAATCCATATGAAGAACTTCAAGAGGCGTAGAATTATAGTTCAAAATCTTGGACTTACAAGAAGCTCTATGTTGCTTTTCTTTCAAACAAGCAACACAAGTTTGGTCATTTAAAAAATGTTTGGATGGCAAACCTCTAACCAAATTTTGTTTTACAAGTTTATTAATATACTTAAAATTTACATGACGAATCCTTCTATGCTAAAGCATTGCCTCATCAGATGTAGCCTGTGCAAACAGAGCAGTTAACACTTCTTTAGGAATCATGTCCTTAATATCAACACAATACATGTTTTTCTTTCTTGGAACTCTAAAGAGTATCAGGCTGTCATCATGCATCTTAAAGTCAGGTGAAAGAACAACACGCTCTTTGTTAGTGAAAAGAACGTAAGTCCTTTTGTCACATATCTGGTATATGCTAAATAGGTTATTTGAAGCTCCTTCACATAGTATACATCTTCAAAGTCAATATTACCAGCTGTAAAGGAACCTTTACCATAGATTCTACCACCATGAGCACCTCTAAAGGTGACATTCCTTCATTAAAAGCCTTGAAGTCGGATAAAAACTCTAAGTTCTCAATCTTGTGCTTTGAGTATCCACTATCAAGTATCCTTTGTATTTTAATTCTTGTAGTGAAGTACCCTACACAAGTTAAAAAAAGTTAATTTCTTTTGGGAACTCAAGTCATAACAAACTTAGATCAGCCACATAATGTAATCGAGTCTTTGAAGAACAATTGATGCACTACTAAGTTTGTCAGACTTCTAAATCCAACATGTTGAGGGGTTAATAGCTTGAGCTAGGGGTGCAATCAAGCCAATCTTTTTTCAAGCAACTCGAGCTCGAGATCAAGCTTGGCTCGATAAAGCCAAGCTTTTATCAAGCTCAAGCCCAAGCTCAAGCTCAAGCTTAAAAAATAGCTCGAAACTATATCAAGCTCAAGCTTTTGATAGCTCGGCTCGAGTTCTTATCAAGCTTTTTAAAGCTCTATTAAAAATATGTTTTTGTATCGAATTTATATAAGTAACTAATTGTTAATTTGAGTATTAAGCTAATTTTAAAGGCTAATTTTATAAATAAATAATATATTTTAAAAAAACTTTTAACACTGATTAAATTTATATTTTATTTCTTTTTATTTTAAATAACTCATTATTTTTATAAACTTAATTATTGCATTTACTCGATACTTGGTAGAATACAATATGTGTATAAATATTTTTTGTATTCTTTTTAATATCAAACGCAACACGTCTAAACTGCGCTCGCACTCATATCATGCAATAACCTTTGAGACCTTAATCGTCTTCGAGCGTAAAACATATTTTGAAACCAAGATTGCACGATGATGTTATTATCGGTTTTATTAATGTTAAATAAGTCGAATTTGTTTTAAGTATGATTTTTGTTTTTTTTGTTTTATACATATGTTTATCGATGAGTTTTTATAAATAAAAAAAAATTATACACATCAAGTTTTTCAAATAAGCTCAAGCTTTTATCAAGCCTTGTTAAGCCAAGCTCAAACCTATAATTTTTGTTTCAAGCCAAACTCAAGCCTTATTAAATTTGAGTTCAACTCGACTCGATTGCACCCTTAGCTTGAGACCATTTCTGTATTCCCTGACATTATTTAATACTCTCGAAATTGATCTTAACTTGTTTGACAAATATTATCTTTGAAAACCAGTACTAAATTTTATATTACAGATTTACTAGGAGATAATAAAACAGAATTCACTAAAACTCTACACCTAGGAGATAATAGAACTTATAACATTGAAATGTGAGTATGGTACTTGCTACATATATAACCACTCGTAAATATAGTTATTAGTGACTAACAATTTTTTTTTTGTAAAATGTGAGTATGCTACTTGCTATCATGCATTTATAAAACGTTTAAGGCCTCTCGAGAACTTTGGAACACACATTGCATCTAATACTTCCACCAATTTTTTGGATTGAGGCGTACACGCGTAGGCACAATGGGAGAACAAATGGCCAGTGGGAACTTTTTGTGTAGTGTAGTATGAACATAATGTAGTCCACTAAATACATAGGCCCACGTAATCTTAGTGAACAAATTTTATTGGCACTAAGTGAACACAATTTCTGGAAAACTTATCTTGTCCTAGTGACCTACTAGTACAATACTTATAGATCACAACCAGTTAATTTACGTGTGACATGTGATTAAATAATGTTGTCTTCTAATAATATATTTTTTTTGTTTTATACATCGTGAGGTCGGTATGGCAAGGGCTAAAAGAAACGTTGATATTTTTTCTTCTCTTTTTCTGATCTCAAAGTGAAAAAGAAAATGTTGGTTTTCATATATGCTACTCGATGTTTATACCATTTGGAAAAAGTTCAACATAAATTATTTTTTAATATAAATTTAATCAACTAATTATAATCATTTATTTTTTATCTACTAAAAAAATTTATTTTTAAAAATTAAATATCTCGCAAACCGTTAATCCTTACGTAAAACGAAACATATTATCGTGACGAGAATTAAATCATCTTTCTAACGAGGGGCACACGTATATACTTTTTACGAATTTCATTTTTTTTGATTTTTTTTTCTCAATCATATCAGTGAAAATCATATATGATTCGTATCACAAATCATATATGATTTTCAAAAATCATATATGATTCGTGATATAAATAATATATGATTTTCTCATACGTGACTTAAGAAAAAAATTCGAAAAAAAGTTTGTCGAAAGTATATACATGTGCCCCTCGATAGAAAGATGATTTAATTCTCGTTCCAATGGTGTATTTTTTTTTTTTTTGACGATTTACCGCTTGTGATATAATTAATTTTAAAAAAGTGTCGGGAAGTGGATTTTTTAAACAAATTGGGTGATTGTGATTGATTGATTAGGATATATGTTATTTTAGGGGTTTAAATGGATATTAACTCTATAACTTGAAATGAATAGTGACTTAGAGCACAGGATACGGTGCGCCATGGCTTGAGTTATGGCCATGGCGCGAGACAAGAAGCTGAGTCAACCACACTCCCACTTGAGTTATGGGGAGAAAACTGGAGATAGTCAGCCAACGTTAAAGCCCATGGCGCGACGCCATGGCGCAGCCAACCACACCGTGGCTCGCGCCATGGGGCTGAGTTATCATTTTTTTTTTAATTTTTGAAATTATGGACGTTGGCCAACGACTATTTTTTTGAGGAGTGTTTTTTGACCGTTTGCAGGTAAAAAAATACCCTCTTTTTCCTTTATTATTACCTATAAATCTCATCTAAAACTAACAAAAAAATACACCTTCTTCTATAATTCACAACATCTAATTTCTATATTTTTTCTATCCACCATGAGCCAAAACCCAAACCAATTCCCGAATCAATGGATAAACACTTTTTTATCCGATCCGTAAAATCAAATTCTGACGACTCAACTTCCAAATTCGTCTACTTCGTCTAACCCGAATACTCCCTCATCCGCAACATCAAGTACTAATCAATTTTATTCATTCGTCAACTATAATCAACTACCAAATTCTTTTGCTAACTTCCCACCACAAAACCCGTTTGTTAATTGTACACCCGAGGCATTCAATTTATGTTTCCAACAATCTCAACAACCAAAAGTCTTCCAACAATCACAACAACAAAATTTCCAAAACTTTCCTCAACACTCTTCACAAGAACCTTAAGAACCCGAACAAAACGATGATCCCGAAGAACCCGACGAACAAGCCGCGGATCCATCGAAGAAAGGCGGGAGAAAGAAAAGTGTTGCCAAAAAAATCCGAAAAAAGCCGCGGGTCCACCACCAACCCCGAAGTCGGACCGTTCTTTTTGGACCCAACGTGAAGAAGAAGTTTTGGCCGAGTGTTGGATTGAAGTATCCGATGACCCGAAGGTCGGGTCCGATCAACCATATGAGGCGTTTTGGTACCAAATTATGGATATGTATAACAAACGGCTTAGGGATGAGGGTTTTAAACCGAGGAACAAAAATATGTTGACCGGGAAATGGACGACTTTGAACCGCGAGGTTCACAAGTTTAATTCATTTTATGAAAACGCCAAACTTTTGAGTGGAGAAAATCAAGATGATTTGATGATCCGTGTGATGAGTTTGTTTCGAGATGAAAACGGGAACAAGGAGTTTCCACACAAAAGTGCTTGGCTTGTTTTGAAACACAAGTATAAATAGAAAATCCCGATTCAACTAAAACACGCCGTGCCCGGGGGAGAGTGGCCGATGTAGATCCGGATCTTTTTAATGACGATGAAATCCCTCTTCCATCTGGTGTTCGAAGAAAGCCTAAGGTTCAACGCTCCTCAAGTTCATCCGCCACTTCGGGGTCTCAAAAAGAACAATTGGCCGAATTGCTACAACAGCAAATGATATCGGATCGTGATGCTAAAAAGGAACGATTAGACCAAGAGGTGGCGGCTCGACTAGAAGTTGTTCAACTTCAAAAAAGGAATGAAGAATTGCAAATCCTTCGATTCTACACAACCAGGATGAGTGCCGAAGACGTGACGCGAATCGAAAAGCTCAAGGAAGAGGCGCGCGCGAAATATTTTAATTTCAAAGTTGTATTTTTTTAAGTTTTTTTATTTCGTGTATTTTTCTTTTTTTTTTGTTTCGTGTTTTTTTTTCTTGTTTTTTTAATTTCGTAATTGTATTTTTATTTCTATTAATGAAAAAATAGTTTAGTTAATTAATTGTTAAATTAAAAAAAAGTGATGGGGTCACGATAAACCGAGAAAAGTTGGTGTTAACCAAGGAGGGGGTTTGGTGGGTTATGGGGTGTTTCTGAGTTATGGGAGAAAAAGTTGACGTGACAGCAGTTTTTGCCCACGGCTCGACTCTACCCAGCCCTCTTAAGGTTCAAAAGTCTCGATTTTGCAATTTAAATTAGGTTTGTATACAAGTCATTTATACTTTGTACATAATAGTCTTTTAAACTTTTATTAAATGTTTGGTTTGCCTTATATAATCAATAGGGTAAAATAATAAAAAAGTATATAAAAATTATATATAATTACTAAATTAGGGTATAACAAATTTTTTATATCATATTCTTATATAACTTACCTATCTTTATATAAGTCACAAATTTTTTGCATACTAAACTCCTCTTGTACAAGCTTATAAGCCCACCTATATAAATTGTAGGATTGTAAATCTTGCTTATGTTTTTAGAGAGAGAAAGAGATAGAGAGATGGTGGATTTCACACAAAGCTAGAGAGAGAAAGTAAGAATAACTATGTGAAAATTATGAAACCACATCCCCCTCTCCCTCAAAGGAGAGGGTTTATATACCCAAGCCTTGTAATGGGCTTGGGCTTACACGTTTGGGCCGGCCTACACATGTTGTAGGCTAGGCTTGGACTTGTTTGATAAATAAAGAAGATTAACTAAACTACGAGCTATTACATGGACTATCGTTGGAGTGACCGATCCTTCTTAATACGTAAAACGTATTTCCAACAATCTCCCCCTAAGGGAGGTCACTCCAAACAAGGGCATTACCCAAGTTACAATAATAAGATAAACCTAGCATACTATGCTTGTCTTGAGCTCGTAGTCTTCGTCTTTCTTTTTCTTTTTCTTTTCTGGTGAACATGCTGATGTGATCTTTGATATCAATCTTGAGAATTAATCTCTTGCCTTGATCTCGTGCATCCATCACTTGTGATCTTCGCCTCTTCGTGACCTCACGTCCCACATACTTATACCTTAGTAATTCTTGAAAGCTTCAGAGTTCAATACAGCGGAAGACATAACTTTCAGGCTTTCTTGAATTTGATGAGGTATTAAGTGCATAAAGTATAAGCATTCGGGGACGACTTCTTCTTAGATCCCGCAATACCACCGTCTTCAAATGCCGCAACATAAGTAGACACGAACGAAATGGCTTTGAACATTTCATTCTAATTCGGTAGCATTTTACCTCCGGTCGGTGAAGACCGTTGGACGATATTAGATATCTTACCCGTGACGGATAGTTTCAATTAAGTAACTTCCTGACAGGATTTCGCGGGTAAACCCGTTCTCTTTATTCGACCGTCCAAAGCTGACTGCGAACATAAAGAGTGAATCATTTGGATAATAATATCCGCATGATTTGAAGCCGTCAATTCATGTTCCTGGAACAAGTGAAATTCAATTAAGAACCGCACCATGGTTGCTTTCCAGTTGTCACGAGCTTGATTCGTATAGAATCTTGCAAGTTACCTACCAAGTGCTGTTTGAGGTTAACACTAGAAGGATTTCCACTCATCACTGTGAACACTAAGGTATCACTCTGAGTGTTCTGGCAAGATCGCTAAGATATTGCGTAGAGGCCTGGAACGTGTTTAAATTCATTTAAGAATTAAACCACTGTTGCTTTCCAGTTATCACAAGTTTGATTCATAAAGAATCGCACAAGTCACCTACCATGAGATTTTTGATATTCGCTCAAGAAGGATTTCCATCGTCACTATAAATACTTTCGTATTACTCGGATGTTCAGGCAAGATCATGAAGATTTTGCGTAGGACTCTTAAGATCTTTCTTACTTTTCACAGTGTGTGAAGAAGCAAGGAATTATGAAAGTGTGTCCTAATGAGATATTTGATGATCTCAAATGGCTCTAGACTCGATCGTGCATTTTGGATTTCAGTGATCGGAGGCTGGAGAGGAGTGCCACCTTTTCAATACCAATTTATTCGGAGTGAATAAATCAATAGATAATGTGTTGTCTCCGTGTGATTAAAACAAATAACTTTTGAGAGATATCTGAGTTAGCTGGGATGGGTTGTGCATTGCATCACTGGGTCCATGATGTATGTCTTCAATATCGAGAATCATTAAAATTATCTCAATAGCATGTGTGTTGACCCGGTTTCTGCCTAAGGTTGTAAGGAGGGCTTCTTTCTTTACACCCTTTATCTTTACAATTCTTTTTCATTCTTCAACCCTTTCAATGCTTACCAATACGTCATCACTAACACCTTGTTGTGATTGTTCCAGTGCTAACTTAAGTACTTGGTCGGCATTCAGCTACATTCACAATCTTTCTCCATCTTTCCTAAGGACTACTATTTCTAGCTATGGAATGTCCTTGGGAAGATTCCTCCGGTTCTGGAAGAATCATAGGACTTAACCTATCCTACCATCCTTATGTCACCACAATCTTCATCGTCGTGAAATAAATGGGTTTCAGGTAAGTATATGTCACCATGAAAATCCATTTTGATATGCAAATCCATTTTGCTCCCCCTTAACATATGCCACGATATTCGAAAACATTTCACACATGTCGGGATGAGCCATCACATTAAGTCAAACCATTTGTAATAATATCCTATATTAAATCACATTTTCTCCCCCATATTAAAAAAAATTAACCCAATCGATGTTTTTAATATCAATTGATTTAATGAAGTTTTAACAAAGGTTTTGGGAAGAAAAATGCAAGTCCATTTTATCTTCATGATATCAAACGCATGAGATATGATACCGATTTGTAACATGATCACATATTCACCATATTAGAAAAAAAATTGACAAGGTTTGACCTGATAGATGAGAACATCATATGATAAGATCAAATGGTTCTTGTCAGCATATGTTGGTCGCCTCGTCACGTCTGAAGTCATCTCTTGACACCACATGTACGATTGGTATTGTTGTCTTGACACCAACTTGTGAACTTTGCACGTTCGGTATCGAAGATTCTGAATTCTTGACAATTGCTCCCCCTCAATTGTTGACCCGTGTTCTATCGAAAGAGCTGTAGCCGTCGGTTGAGCAGTCGCATCGTCGAGTATGTAGATACCAATTGTAGATAGCATGGTTGTAGAGATGATAACTTCATAAAAACAAGACTTATCTTGTTTTAACAAATAAATGCACTGAGGCGTACATAGATTTGTGTTAGACCAAGTTATAAAGTAAACTTGATCCCTTACAAGGTTTTAAAGTAAACCTTGCCTGAGAAAATTAATTCCCGTTGAGAGCCAAAGCTTTCATAAGAAATACTTGACTTTAATGTGAAAACCGGGTTGCAGTCTGAAATAACTACAAGCCATAAGGGCATGTTTTATGAAATATTTACAAATTTTGTACGAACTCTATTTATGGCGCCGTGTCGATATTAATCAACATTTCTAAAGCCGTAAATATTATCGTACCAAAAGACATGCCTTTGAAGAATAAAGTAAAAATATTTTTAGATTTTTCTAGATTTTTCAAATTTTTATGGTTTTTATATGGTTTTATATTTTTGTATTTTGCTTTTGTGGATAAAAATATAAACAATATATACAGATGATCGCCAAGGATACGGAGAATAGTTTTACCACCACTATTCTTTCGCTTCATCTGCTAGCTCCTTAAGAGTCTCAGGCGAGAAGGTTCTCATTCCTAGCTTGTCGGCCAAAAATTCAATTCGAGCGCGATCTAAAGCCTTCGTGAAAATATCCGCCAATTGATACTCAGATCGGACAAAGTAAAGCTCGATTACTCCATTTTCCACTTGCTCCTTGATGAAGTGGTAGCGAATGTCAATATGCTTCGACCGGGAGAATTGAACGTTGTTGCAGCATAAGGTAATTGCACTCTTGTTGTCACAGTACATCGGAATCTTGTTGAAACCTAGACCATAGTCGGTTAATTGCGATCTCATCCAAAGAATTTGAGCACAGCAACCGGACATAGCTATGTATTCTGCTTCCGTACTTGAAATTTCAGCGCTTTTCTGCCTTTTCGATGCCCAACTGATTAATCGATCTCCTAGTAGTTGCAAAGTTCCACTCGTGCTACACCTTGTATCTTGACAACCCGCGTGATCCGCATCTGCATATGCCATTAGTGCAATAGAAGAGTCCTTCGAATACCAAAGTCCCCGATTAATGGTTCCTTTAAGATATCGAAAGATCCTTTTAACAGTAGCTAAGTGTAACTCAGTAGGCCTAGTTTGATACCTGGCACACATACATATAGCAAACTGAAGATCAGGTCGACTGGCTATGATATACAGAAGAGTACCGATCATTCCACGATAAAGTGTTGGATCAACGGCAACTCCATGTGGATTTGCATCAAGCTTAGTTCGTTCCACCATTGGAGTGTCCACGGGGTCGCAAGATTCCATCTTATACTTCTTAAGCGATTCAAGGGCATACTTGGATTGATTGATAAAGATGCCTCTGGGACTCTGAGATATCTGAAGACCTAAGAAGAATGATACCTTGCCCATCATCGACATCTTAAACTTGGAAGACATGAGTGTCCCAAACTCATCCGATAAGGTTTGGGTCGAGGCTGCAAATATAATATCATCAACATATATTTGTACCATAATCATATCTTTACCTCGTTTCTGAATGAACAGCGTGGGATCCACCTTGCCTTTAGCGAAGCCTTGCATAATGAGTAATTGTGACAATGGATCATACCATGCGCGAGGAGCTTGCTTCAACTCATAGAGAGCCTTCTTAAGCTTGTACACATGATTAGGATAATTAGGATTCACAAAACCATCCGGTTGTTGAACATAGACCTCTTCCTTGAGTTCACCATTAAGAAATGTCGTCTTCACATCCATCTGATAGACGATCATATTCATATGGGCTACATAAGCGAGGAATAGTCGAATAGCTTCCAAACGGGCAACAGGTGCAAAGGATTCCATAAAGTCGATGCCCAATAATTGCTTGTATCCACGAGCTACTAGACGAGCTTTGTTCTTCAATATTCCGCCTAACTCGTCGAGTTTCACCTTGTAAACCCATTTCAAAGTGAGTAACTGCACTTGATCCGGGCATGGGACAAGTTCCCAAACATCAAGACGTATGAATTCGTTAAGTTCTTCTTGCATAGCTTCTATCCAACAGGATTGAGTAAAAGCTTGTTGCCATGTCTTAGGTTCAACTTCAGTGAGAAAAGCATCAAAGTGACAAAACAGTGCACTTTCTTGTAACTGACTTCGTGTAGATACTGGACGATTAGGGTCACCAATAATAGAATCTATAGGATGATCCTTTGTCCACTTGCTGTCATGTTCACGAATCTGTGGATTGGAGTAAACTGTAGAAGGAGCTTCCTCTGAGGTGGACGACCCGGCTTGATTAGGGTCGGGAATAGATACACCAAAGAATGGAAGTTTACGCATTTGAGCAAATTCCAAATCGTGATCATCATCATCCTCTTCATCATCAATAGGCATGACATGGGTAGTTGAAACATGTGATGGTTGAGAATTACTTGTTGAAGGTATATCTTGACCAATTGTAGGTGCAGATGTATCTGATTGTGCAACGGTTGCTGGAGCGACAACTTCGGTTACCGGAGCTATTACTTCAGGTTCTGGAGCAACAACACTTGGAGGAGTAAAGAATTCATCAAAGAACGGTTGAAACAACGTATCCCATTCCTTCCTAGTAGGTGGTGTAAATGATGATGAAGTAGGGTTGTTTGGGACAAGACCAGAACTAATGTTACTGGGTCCCATTTCATGAAGTGCGGGTTCAGAGCTGCTTTGCTCAGAAGCCATTGCTGTCAGCTCATCAAAATCAACATTCATAGTTTCGAGGATCTTGCGAGAGTTACGGTTGTAGATACGGTATGCCTTCTTTGCGGGTGCGTAACCAATGAAAATACCAATATCAGCCTTTGGTTGAAGTTTTCCCAAATTGTCACGATCATTATTTGGATAGCAAAGAGAACCAAATACATGAAGATATGATAAATCTGGTACTTTTCCATGGAGAAGCTCATAAGGTGTTTTACCATGGCGTTTACGAATTAGTGACCGGTTTTGGGTGTACACTGCTGTAGATACTGCTTCTGCCCATAAAAACAATGGAGCCTTTGCGTAAATTAACATCGTCCGAGCAGCTTCCATAAGTGTGCGATTTCGCCTTTCAACGATACCGTTTTGTTGTGGAGTGCGTGCAACGGATGTTTCATGAGATATGCCAACTTCTTCATAATAATCACGCAAGATTTGATTCACAAATTCGGTTCCATTATCTGTACGAATGCGTCGGACAGTAGTATTGAGACGCACTTGAATCATCTTGAGAAATCCGATGATGAATTTAGGTGCTTCATTTTTGGCTTTAAGAAATTTCACCCATGTAAACCGAGAGTAATCATCGACAATGACAAGGATGTACTCATTCCCACTAAGACTTTCAACACGCATTGGCCCACAAAGATCCATATGCAACAGATAAAGTTTCTCTTGGTTGGTATCTTCAGTCTTGGGTTTGTAAGACTTCTTAGTGCTTTTCCCCATTGTACACGCGGAACACAAATGATCCTTGTGAAATGGTAGTTTAGGAAGACCACGACCAAGTTCGTTTTTCGCCAAATGATTAATAGCGTCAAAGTTAAGATGAGATAACCGTCGATGCCATAACCATGACTTAGTCTTCGATGCTTTGGAGAGAAGACATACGGGAGAAGCGGCCATCATGTCTTGTAGAGACAAAGTATACAAATTATTTCCTCGAGTACCTTTCAATAAATCAACCCCTTCCAAATTACGAATGAAGCAGGTATGCTCTCGAAAAGCAACTTCTAGGTTTGCATCACAAAATTGTCCCACAGAAAATAAGTTGTGACCGAGACCTTCCACGTAATACACTCTCGAAATTATAACATTCCCAATATGATATTCACCATAACCCATTATCTTTGCAATATGATCATTTCCAAATCAAACCGTACCAAGAAACTTGCTGACGAAATTTCTGAGCTGAGAGCGATCTCCGGTCATATGCTTGGAGCAACCAGAGTCCAAATACCAGAGAACAATTTGTACCACCTGTTTTCAATAACAACAGTAGACAATGCATTGGAAACTATTGGTTCCGGAGTGTTAGCAGATACAGATATAGAATTATCAGAATTGCTAACATTTTTTAGACCCTTAGATTTCCTGCGTTTTCTAATGGGAGTTTTAGCACTAACAGGTTTTACTATTCCAACTTTCTTAGGTTTTGGATTATTCGCGGGCACTACAGTGGGAGTAGACCTATTTAAAGGGCACTTGGTTCCTACAGTAGTGTCGGTGTTCCTAGTTAAAGGACACGCTTGTGTTTTGGTAGCCTTGGTACTCCTAGTTAAAGGGCACGCTTTCTTCACTTCAGTGGGAGTGATCCTAGTCAAAGGGCACATATTTCCTACTATAGTGAAAGTTCTACCAGTGGGGCGCCACATCCAACCAACTTGGGTTAACACTTTCCCAGTCGGTTTCCATTCTAATCCCTTTTTCCGGGCATACATCTCATTCACATGGTCAATAAGTCAAGAATCATGACGACTAGAAAACATACATTCATTGCAATTCCAACATTTTAAATTAGAATTCACAGTAGGCTTAGAACGCTGCACAACCGTAGAGCCTTTAGGTTTAGCTACATGATTCTTTTTATTCAAAACAGAAATAACATTCCTAGGATGGGCTTCTACTTTCTTCTTCACTTGACTACTAGATGGGGGCAAGATCCTATCATTCTTCTTGTTTGTCTTAAGCTTAGATCTTTGAGCCTTAGTAGTGGTGCTTACTCCTGTAAAAGGTAAGCACCACGGGAATATTAGAAGCTGGTTTTGATTCCGCCTTATCTTTAGTGACCAAAGTTTGAGATGGTTTAGTCCTAGGGCCCTTATTAAGTGGTGTGACGGCTATAAGGTTCCTTTTGATTGCACTAGAGGACGATACTGAGATAGTGGCTGCGTTATCCACAACATTCTTACCTTTTAGAGTATGAAGTGTTTCCTTTAACTCAGCCAAGACCAGATTCTTATCACAAATTTGTTCCCTCAAATCAGATATTTCCACCGACTTTCGATTCAATTGTTCAATCAATGATTGATTCTGTGTAGTGGTATCAACACATGTGGGCTTTACTGAATCGAAGAGTCGTGTATTTTTCTGTTTTAAGTTATCAACTTTGGACAAAATCTTGGAAACTCGATTATCTAGATCAAGTTTAAGATTCTCAGCGGCCTCAAGTACGTTCACACAGTTAAGCTCCTTAGATTTCTCTATTTCTATCGGCAAAGAGTTAGCAACTTTGTCACTTGGCTGACGCTGTTTTGAATGTAAATTCAATCGAAAATTCTTTTCAAAATTTGCATCATCGATATTAACAACTTCGAATGACGTTTCAAAGATTTCTTGAATAAATTGTTGCTTGCATTCAAGCGAAATACAATGTGTTTGAATCTCATCAAAACGTTTTGAAAGCGAAGAATATGAATCTTGAAGCTTTAAAAATTCAGCGTCAGATTCGTGACAAGTACTATCTACCACATTATCCACAGATTCAACATTATGCACAATAGAATCATTATCAACACTGTTATTCACACAGACGGAAACTAGATCATGAGACATCACTTGATTTAAAAGCAGATCATTATGGCGTGAAACCCGTTCTATTTCAAGTAAACTGTTTTCATAAGCATCTTCCATTTCATTGAAAAAACGTCTAACTTCTTCTATTTCCAAAAACAAATCTTGATCAATATTACGAAGACAAGCTTTAACATTCTTTACAAACGGAACAATTTCATCTCGAAACGCAGCTCTAGTGTGCTCAAAGTTCCATTCACCTTCCGTTATGGTCGTGGCCGTCGTACGTTCCAAAATGACCTTGTCAAAATCGGCTAAGTGTTGGTGAACCGTATTTAAGTTAACGGACGCCTTACTTACCGGTGGAATTAACTTTGTTAAATCCTTTTTGACGAGTGTAGGAGACGTACTAGGAAGGTTTTCATTTGACAAACTTTGGGGCACAAGAACTGTTAATTCTGCTAATTCCTTTTGTAAGCGAATGCGTGTCTTTTTCAAAAATTGATCTTTGTTATGTTGATCATAATCAATTGTATAGAATTTTGAAAGCATTTTAGAATGAGTTTCATCCCCAAGTGATTGTGTCTCCTCAGTACTACGAACAAAAGGTGCTTCTTTCGATTTTCCAATTATGGTCATATCATAAAGACCGGGAATATATTCCTGAGCTTGTTTTGCATAACCGGGATTAGGTGGTAAATCTTTAAGACGCTTAAGTTCGAAGTCTTTAAATGATTTAGTTAAAAGATGAACCTTTTCTGTGGAAGCGTATTGTTTTAAAAGCTGTTGTACTTTGAATTTAAGAAGTTTGGTAGCATTAATTTCCGATTCAAACTTTTTAGACTCGAGAGTTTCGAAATCCATTTTAAGTTTCTGAAAATCATTGACAACCGACTCTTTTGCTTTTAAATCATTGGAAAGATTAGCTTTTAATGATTCTATTTCTTTCAAGTGTTCAATCTTTTCGAAACGAAATTGGTCAAATTCAGAACATGTTATTTTTTCTTCTTGAGGGACCATTTCAAAAGTTTTGACCTTTTCTTTATGCAACGTAAGCTCAGCAGTTAGGGTGGAATTCGTATCTACGGATTGTCTGAGGGCCATATGCATTTGATCAATAATATGTTTAGGTACCATGACCAAATCATGTTGAGCATAAGATTTCATACCCGTCGTAGCATTTGGTTGAGGTTCACTCAAATGTGTAGGATTGGGTACCACATCATTTGAGTTACTAGTTCCCGAATGTTGTTCAAGGTTGTCATTTTCATGCCCAACTTAATGTTGGTTATCATCAATATTATTAGATGTGGTTGCTACCTCACTGATGACACCAGAACCGTAGTGAGAGAGATTAGCAACGAGAGCAGCTTGGGCAGAGTGAATGTCATCACAATCCGAATCATATGCGTCAAGATCATCTGCTTGATAAGCTGCATTAGAAGTGGAAACGACTGCAATGCCTTCGGTATCTGCTGCCCCTGGGTCTGCAAGAAATGCTAACTCCTCTGAATCCAAAATCTTCCCCTTAGACTGAGCATCAACCAAATACATCTTCTCACGAAACCATGCATCATCCCTTCTCCTTTTCGGCTGAGTGCATTCCCTAGCCATATGACCTTGTCCTCGGCAATTGTAGCAAGTCACAACCTTTTTAGGACCAATAGGACTTCCATTTCCATTAGGTTGAGAATTCACAGCTTGATTGTTCCCAGTCCTTGTAGGAGGTCCATATGAATTTTGCCTTCCCTGAATAGATTGCACCGTCACTTGACCATCTTGAACAGTGGCTTGTTATCGAGGATTTGAAGAGGTACGGAGCTGATTGTTTGTTGGTGGAAATCCTCTAGTAGCAACAAGTTTTGACAAGTAAGCAGTGAGATGGTTTAGAACATCAGCTGGCGTATCATTTGGAGTAAAGACCGGTGCTTGGATTGGTGGAAGTTCATTAGAGTAAAAAGCCTGTGCTGGTTGTGCTTCTATTGGAAAATATCCTTGCTGAGGAGTATAGCCCATTGGAGAAGTGTTGGCTTGTGATGGTGATGTCTAATATTGTGGTTGCTGTAGAAAAGATTGTTGATGAACACTTTGTTGATATTCTTGATGTAGCATCATTGGTGGTTGATAGGATGGTTGCTGATAGATGTGTGGTGGTGGCTGCTGCAAGTATGATGGTTGTTGATAAGTATAAGCCATGTTTTGTTGAGAAGAATACATTGCAAGTGGATCATGAACTTGAGGTGTAGACAACCGAGCCTCGATCACATGGCATTCTTGTTGTTGAAGAAAAGCTTGAAGTTGATCCACATTGGTGTTATGCAAGTCCTTAGCCAATTTAACATCCGTCACGTATTTTTTCCATTCTGAAGGAAGAGTGTTCAAATACTTGGTGTTCAATTGAAAGGTAGGAATTGTCATGCCATAGATATTGAGCTCATTCAACAATAGGGTAAATCTCAGATAGTAATCATTGAGAGTCTCCCCTGGCACATAGGCAAACTTATCAAAAGTATCATAAAGCTTACACTCTCGTTCTTGTTTAGTTAACGAGGTGCCTTGCATGAGAACACGAATTCTATCCCATAACTCTTTGGCAACTTTATGTTTGCTGACGAGTTTGTAGACATCTGGAGGAAGGGCTTGGAGAATGATGTTTGTAGCATACTTATCACATTTATCTTGAATCTTCATATCTCCAGTCAACTCACCCGTTGTGCGAGGACGAGTAGTCGTACCTTCCGTTACGGTACCATAATCTAATGGTCCATTGAGCACCGATGCCCAAATTAGATGTCCATTCTCCTTGTTCAACATATAAAGTTCCATTCGGGAAGCCCATTCCTCATACATAGTCTTCACCAACATTGGTGGACGATTATCCGTACCCGAGAGGATGGACTTATCCGTAAGAGATGTGTACTCCATTTCAATAAGTTAAGATTTACAAACGTTGATCGATCAATGAAAGAAAGTAAATGTGTTTGTTGTTGTGAGTTGAAGTCGAGAAACAATGTTAAAATCCCCTAAAATATGTTCTCAATAAACCAAAAATTCCAAGTCAAAATTACACACGATTCGAAATTTTTTATGGAAAAATTTGTCATTATCGGAATAGTGATCGGAATAGTGATCGGAATGATGATCGGAATGAACCCTAATCGGAATGTACCTAATCTGAATACCAATCTGAATACCAATCGGAATGCCGTGATCGGAATACCAATCTGAATACCAATCGGAATGTTGTGATCGGAATACCAAATCTGAATACCAATCTGAATACCAATCGGAATGTCGTGATCGGAATACCAAATCTGAATACCAATCTGAATACCAATCGGAATGCTGTGATCGGAATATCAAATCTGAATACCAATCTGAATAGCAATCGGAATGCCGTGATCGGAATACCAATCGGAATGCTGTGATCGGAATACCTAAACCCTATTCCGATTATACAGATCGGAATGTACTATAAACCCCTTTCCGATGACCTGATCGGAATAATTTCCACTTTTCTTGGACAAAACTCAACCAATTCGTGATTTTAAGCCAAAAAATGATCAAAACACCCAAAAATTTTGTGTTTTTAGCCAAAGTAACTATACCAAATCCCTACCACAACTATGTAGAAGATTTGTATCAAGAAAAAACCATCAAAAACACAAAAACAAATTTTGGTTCGTGTATAAAAAAGATCAAAAATGGCGTATGAATCAAGAACACAAACACATGAACAATACAATCATCCCATGGCTCTTGATACCATTTGTAGGATTGTAAATCTTGCTTATGTTTTTAGAGAGAGAAAGAGATAGAGAGATGGTGGATTTCACACAAAGCTAGAGAGAGAAAGTAAAAATAACTATGTGAAAATTATGAAACCACACCCCCTCTCCATCAAAGGAGAGGGTTTATATACCCAAGCCTTGTAATGGGCTTGGGCTTACACGTTTGGGCCGGCCTACACATGCTGTAGGCTAGGCTTGGACTTGTTTGATAAATAAAGAAGATTAACTAAACTACGAGCTATTACATGGACTATCGTTGGAGTGACCGATCCTTCTTAATACGTAAAACGTATTTCCAACATAAATTTAACTAAACACTTGATTTCGGCATATAAGCTAATAAGTGCACTATATAAACTAAAACAAACGCCCCTTTAATATTGGTTGTTATTTTATTGTATTTTTTACACTCTAAGATCTGTGATAAAATGCTCACAATAAAATTTCTTTTTTTTGGAATGACGATTTTATGAAAAGAGCTTAGCAAGAAGCTAAAGGCTCAAACAAAATTACAAAAGGGCATACAAAGAGCCTTTAAGCCAACTAACCCAAGAAAGATTTCTCTTATTTATAGCATTACACCAAACAAAAGAGAAATGAACAATAAGATCAAATAAAGATGCCTTCAATGGAGCTACAACCGAGAAAATAAGTTTGTTACGTAAACGCCATAAAATCAACCAAGAAACAAAAAAGTGGCTTCGATATAATTTCACCTCAAGACGAATCTTCAACCCATCAAACCACTGCCAATCAAGAAACAAGGAGAACCCCGTGAACAGAAGCTCTCACGAAACTAAAATATTAGAGATGATATCAGAAGCAGTCGAACAAGTCATCAATTGTTTCCACCTTTATGAGACAAACCGGACATGATATAGAGGGAATTTCCAGCCCTCTTAAGGACATGTTAAATCTTGAAGGGAGTTTATTTAAACGAATCCTCCACGCCAGAATATTCACTTTGATTGGGGACTAGATTGGACCATCTAGTATGCGACCCTTCCATAATAAATAAGTTATCATCAATGTAAATCGTAGCCGACGAAACAGTGAACTTACCATCATCAGCCAAAGACCACATCCAACGGTCGGGGTCACCAGAAAGCTTAATCGTAGACACTAGATTCAAAAGCTCTGCCATTTGCTCACTTTCCACTTTGATTGGGAACTAGCTTACACCAACCTGAAGTTTGACAAAAACCAAGATTCTCTATTCTCTTCAAGAGAAAACAGACGCGAGAACCTCAAATGCAAAACACAACCTTCAATCTAATTGTCTAACCAAAAGGATGATTTATTTACATTCCCTAACTTTTTAGAAATACATGATAACAGGTCTACTCCTTGTGTTGTGAGATGCTTCATGCTTCGAATACATTTTATCTAAGGAGATGTCTTTACCATTTCAATAACTGTATTCAGATTACCAAAAGAACCATAAATGGCTTTTAAAACCAAAGCCCACAAAGCATCGGGTTGGTTTGGAATCTTTTAATCTATTTGAAGAGGAGGGAACGATTCATCACGTAGAAACTATACATACCTAAGCGACCAACATCCTTACTAGCAGTAACTTTGTCCTAACTAAACCAAGAAACTTTACGAGAATCAGCATCCACTCGGCAATGCATTTAAAACCGATTTAACGAGTGTGTATTCACCACCCATGGAGAGAGTTTTGGCCTTCCATTAGATAACCTAGCCAAAAATTTGTTAATAACCACGTCCCAATTATGAATACGAGCCAAATTGTTTCCCACCATAACACCAAGGTATTTGAATGGGGATTTGGCAGCATAGCAACATATAGTATTAGCACCAATACGAACATCTTCAAAATTAACTCCACCAACTCCTAGAAGGCTGCATTTATGTATGTTAATTCGAAGACCAAAACCTAGATAAAAACATTGCAACATGTAAACAAGATTTCGTAAAATTTCCTCCTTCTATTCCCCTATGAAAACCGCATCATTAGCATAGAATAAATGGGAAATTTTCACCGACTCATTGCCTCTAATATTGATACCTTTGAAGAATCATTAGTTCATAGCTCGATCAAAAGATAAATGCAAGGATGCAAGGATTCTATAACTAGCAAACATAAGAACGGGGAAAGAGGATCACCTTGACGTAAACCTTTTTGAAACTGAAATTCCTTCGTAAGGCTCACATTGACCAATACCGAGGCGGTATAAGGAATGAGGCAACCCCTTATCCAATCTGTACATCTACTTCAAAACCAAAACTTAAGTAAGACCGTATCCAGGAAATCCCAGCGAACCGAGTCAAAAGCTTTTCAAAATCTACTTTAAAAATCATAGTTTTCTTTTTATTAGATTACACCACTGAACAACCTCGCTAAGGATCATGTGACCATCTAAAATTTGACGATCAAGAATGAAAGCAGACTGCTCCTTATTAATTAAATCATCCATAACCATACTAATTCTATTAGCACTGATCTTACCCACAAATCTTATATTGGCAACCTATAAGACTAATGGGGCGATACTCTTTCACAGTTTTAGCATCATTTGTTTTATGTATTAAGGTGATAAAAGAAGGGTTACGCCCCTTTGGAAAATAACCTCATGTGAAAAGACTTTTTGTCGCCCGAAAAATATCGTCTCCAATGACATCCCAATATTTCGAACTCAAATGTGTAACCATCATGACGTGGAGACTTATTCGACCCACAATCCCAAACCGCCTTCTTTATTTCCAAATTTGTGATCTCATCTTCAAGATTGTGCATATGTGTGACGATCTTTTTCGCTCTTAATATGGACTAGCTTTTATCATGGCAGAAAATGATACGTTTGCTTGTATGAGTTTCTGATATTTAAATGAGCTCATTTACTTATATATTACTTCTATCATTAACCTAAATGATAGTGTGAATTGCATGCATTTGACATCATAGTATCTTTAAATTACGTTCCTAAAACAAGGTTGATCTCAAGCAGAAAATATGTGTGTAGCAAAACCTATAAAAATAAATAAATCTATACATTTAGTGATATGTTCATTCGAAAACATTTCATATAATTGTTTATTTATTTGTTGATGTTGGTTGTATCCGTGTATTTACGGTGTCTATGGTGAGCATGATGATGAGTATGTCATTCTAAAAAATGATGATGATTTATTCAAAATAGGGTTTTAATAACTAGGTTTTAACTTAGTTATGAAAGTTCGTTGAATCCGATCTTTTCGAATTGATTACTAGTTAAAAGTGCGACTCATTCCTTCTTGGTGGAAAATAAAAAGGTTTGATTATCTATTTTAAACTAAAAGTGAAAATGTCGTTGAGTAAATAAGTAAAAATGAAAGCATGAAAATATTTAAACTAAAATTAAAGACTTTTAAAATTGAAAAGTAAATGATTAAAACTTATAAAAATGTAAACTTTAAAGATTAAACTAAAACAAGACAAGTTAAAATAATGCTAAGTAAAAAGGCGGGAAAAAATTAAAGTTTGAAAAATTAAACAGTAAACTAAAAATGAATCTAATCCGGAATAAGGATTATGACCTTATCCGGAATACCTTGTTGTACAGCTTATCCGGAATAATTAGCTTGAGAGCTATCCGGAATGATGAAATCTGCAGCTTAACCGGAATGTGGGAGACTGGAGCTCTATCCGGAATCCCAAAATCGGAGACTTATCCGGAATGTATTACTATCCGGAATCCTTGAACACTCACTATCCGGAATCTTTGTTTGGAGCCTTATCCGGAATACGGGATTAGTAGGTTATCTGGAATGTGAACTAGGGAAGTTATCCGGAATCGGTGTTTGATCACTTATCCGGAATAAGACTTTTGAGCCTTATCAAGAATTGGGTCTTCGGTGGC
Source organism: Glebionis coronaria (assembly GCA_025667525.1). NCBI lineage: Eukaryota > Viridiplantae > Streptophyta > Magnoliopsida > Asterales > Asteraceae > Glebionis > Glebionis coronaria. The sequence goes on from CM046881.1 coordinate 185,443,752, forward strand.
TTATCCGGAAAAATATCTCATTTTCTTTATCCGGAATATATAAGGGAGCTTATCCGGAATCTACTGAAACACACTATCTGGAATTTTAGGTACTTAAGCTTATCCGGAATCCTTGGACAAGCTTCATATCCGGAATGATGATGCCTACTACTATTCGGAATCTAGAATTTGGAGGATGTTCGGAAAACAAGGGTTTAAGGAACCCGGATAATACTAAAATCAAGCAAATAAGCTAATCTAAAATAAGCACTTACCAAAACTTAAACCAAAAAGATTTTTAAGAAAAACTAATAAGCCACAATTTAAAAACTTATAAAAACACTAAATAATCTAAATATTAAAAATCAACTTTTTTATCAAAATATTAAACTTATCAAAATCAACTTATTTTAAGAACTATTAATCATAAAAATTAAGAAAATAAGAACTTTTAATCTAAAACTTTTAAAATCACCAATTCAATAAGCACAATCAAATAAGCTACACAATCAAATCATCAACACAATTAAATGAACTATATGATTATCAAGATTAAAAAGATTAAGAAAGGTAGAATGAGAATTAAGAAATAAGCTTGATTTGATTAAAGATTAAGATCAAAAGATTACAAGATTAATGTTTGATAAACTTGAAAAACTAGAGAGAAGGAAATTAAAAACACACTTAAAATAAAAACTAAAAATTAACTAAAAACTAACTACAAACTAACACCCTCCTAATGACATATTAGGAGGGTATTTATAGGAGGTGGGTAGGTTTAGTGTTTATGCTTCCTTCTTTCTTTCTTCTCGTCTCGACTCGATTTAATTTCTTTGTATTTCTCGACGTCGTCTCAGGATTTGTCGAGATAAATTGAACTTGTCTTATAATCTTCTTCTAAAATTAGACTTGAGTTCTTCGACTTCATTAAACTTCCGTCTTTAGACTTTTTTCTTCGATAAATCTTCAGAATAGGCCTTGGACTTCCGTTCTTTTTGCACTCTCGATCTTTTGACTTCGTCTTTTGTCTTTTTCTTCGATAAAAGCCCGTGATAGCCCGTGTTTTCTTCTTTTTTCATATTTTTACCCTGAAACACAATAAAAACACAAACCACGCATAATTCCGACTTTTACGACATAAAATACACGTTTTGGTCTTGTTAATATTGAAAATAAGTGGTAAAAGGATAAGTGTTTTCACACTTATTAAATCCCCTACACTTGACCATTGCAATAGCCTCATGCAATGCATTAATTTCAAAGCACGGTTTACATTTTTCATCATAGATAACCCAACTTTGCCTTTATTAAATACTAAACACTAAGGAAACTAAAAGAACAAAACAAGTAAGAATTCAAAGACTTACATTGGGGTTTTGTCATGAATGTTTATCATCCTCAAGTTTCACGTTCCCCATACCAAGCTTAAAAACGAGATCATTGTTATTATAAGTTAGCAAACTAACACGAACTCATGTGGCCCAATTAGTTACTTAGACTCCCTTATTCCTAGGTGTATCTCTTATATTTTAATATTGTCTTAAATGATCACGAGGATGCGTTGTTTGACTTATTTTGATAGTTATTTAGGCTGAAAATAAAGTGGGACGATTTAATCAATAGTTAGCTAAAGGACAAAATCTTTTAAAACTGCTTCTCGGGACCTCATAAAGTTCATATCTTGGCATAACTCGCTTCACGATTTGAGACCTTTCTCGGACCGATATTTGGCAGCGACTTCATACTTAAAATCTTGAGAGACGTTCTTGAAATTAAGGTCTTCTCTTCATAATAGGAATTTCTTCACTTGAAGTTTTGAGAGATTCTTCATACTTGGACCACGACTTCTTCATTTTTCTCCAATCTTTATTTTGGACTTTGATATACAACGATCCGCCTCCTTTTAGGACTTGGATCTATTTATCCTCATACCTTGTTAGGGCCTTTTTGGATAGACTTCTCCATGATCTTTAGGGAAGTATTTGCTTTTCGTCGTGTGTCTCGATCCTTCATATTGATTTTTGTTAAATGATTCTTCACATCACTTTTGGATCTTTAGCAACAAAATGTAGCCCTCATGTCTTGTTAGGACCTTTTCGGACTCGCCAATCTTCGCATCCCGCTTCAATAAGTTATGCCTTGGCTATGAACTCTAATTAATACCGAGCAACTTTTAAACGATCTTGTGCTAGAAGCTAAGTAACTTTTCAAATCATACAACCTTATTTATTGCAGATAAATTTATTAGCAAGCGATGGGAGAAAAAGCTTATAATCAACTCACATAAATTCATGAAAGAATACCAAACTTATAATTGACTCTATCATCTCTCGCTCTCCACAATTATAAATCTCAAGGAATGATACTCCTGGATGCTTAGCCAATTAAATCAAAGTTTTGGGTTTTCGAGTCATCTATAGGATCTTGCAAACTCTTAGACTTTTTCAAGTTTAGAATTCGCATTTTAAAGTTCCCTTGATAAACGACTCTCTAGGATCAATTATAGGAACTTGCAAAAAGTTCTTGTTCTTAACCCGTGAGAGTTAAGACTTTCGCGTTTTAAAGTTCCCTATAAAAAAATCCTAGCAAAACTTGACTTAAACACGTTAAGGATACTAGCTAGAGTAAACTTAGATAAGTAAACTCGGGTTGAGTCAAAATATTCACGACTTTGAAAAATTTAAAACCACTTTATTAAACTTTATTTTTAGCAAAGAAAGTAAATAACGCTAACAAAGGAAAATACTACTATACAACTAGGCCAAAATAGATTGAAAATTTTGAAAAATGTCGAAAAATTAAATTTTCTGGTTAAAATGAGGACAAATTCATGGGAAAGACCACTTACTTCGATAGAAGTCCCCCCTACACTTGATATAAACATTGTCCTCAATGTTTAAGCATGTGGGAGTAAACTCCCCTACGCTTATGACATTGTGCACTTTGTTTAAATCTTGCTAAGGAAAGGACAACTATAGTGATTTCAATGTGAACATATAAGATATGAAATATTGAATCACGAGAGTTTAGTATAGAACCGGGAAGACGGGTACACGGTATTAAGGTTGTCAAATGTCATCAAAAGTGATCTTTGAAGCTTTAATCCCTACACAACATAAGAAACAAGACAACAAACACATACGAGGTTCTCCCCCTACACTTATTATGAAAACGGGTAAAAAGGATTGATCAACGGGTTGCCTCCCGAGAAGCGCTTGTTTTTGTTAACCGAGTCACGAGCCTGACTCGATCCAGAACTAATTCAAGGGAAACTTGGTGAGGGATGGAATCATCTCATGAGATATGTCCTCACCAAAGTACAACTTCACGCGCTGGCCATTCACTTTGAAATTGGGCCCATTTGGCTTAGAAAGCTCAATGGTGCCATATGGGAAGACTTTGGCGACGGTGAATGGACCAGACCAACGGCTCTTCAGCTTGCCCGAGAAGATCTTCAACCGAGATTTAAAGAGTAAAACTTGATCACCAACGTGGAACTCTCGGTTCTTAATCCTAGCATAATGGATTATATTGGTCTTCTCCTTGTAGATCAATGAGTTCTCATAAGCTTAATTCCTTAGTTCATTTAGCTCGTTGAGTTGAATCTTCCGAAGATCACCGGCTTTGTTGATGTCAAAATTGGCCCACTTCAAGGCCCAGTATGCCTTATGTTCCAGCTCAATAGGGAGGTGGCATGCCTTCCCGTACAAAAGACGATATGGAGTGCAACCAATCGGAGTCTTATATGCGGTACGAAAAGCCCACAAAGCATCGTCTAACTTATCGGCCCACGAGGCACGATGCTCTCCCACAGTACGCTCAAGAATTCTCTTCAGTCCACGGTTAGATATCTCGGCTTGACCATTTGTTTGAGGATGATAAGCGGTGGAAAGACGGTGATTGACATCGTACTTAGCCATGACTCGAGCAAATTGATCATTGCAAAAATGAGTCCCGCGATCACTGATTATAGCACGAGGAACACCGAATCGAGCAAAAAGCTGCTTCAAAAAGTTCACAACCACCCTCGCATCGTTCGTAGGGAGAGCCTTAGCTTCAACCCATTTAGATACATAGTTAACGGCTATGAGGATGTACTTGTTCCCTTTAGATGATGGAAATGGCCCCATATAGTCGATACCCCATACATCAAAGATTTCAAATTCTTGTATGAAATTTTGAGGCATCTCATCTTTATGTGTGATCTTGCATTGGCGTTGGCAAGCATCACAATATTTAACCATTTCATGAGCGTCATGATAAATGGTAGGCCAATAAAATCCAGAGTCGAATACTTTCTTCGTGGTGTAGTTGGGACCAAAGTGACCACCGGTGGGTCCTTTATGGCAAGCTTCAAGGATTAATAAAGCTGTCGGCCCATCAACACATCGACGAATGACAAGATCCACACATTTTTTGAAATAAGGTTCGTCCAAAAAATAGTGTTCAATGTCTTTAAAGAACTTTTTCTTTTGTTGAGACGTTAACCCTTCCTTGAGAATTTCACCCGCTAGTAGTTTGCAATGTCCGCAAACCACGGGGTGTCATCAAGATTGGAATTTATAGACATTAAGGCCTCAAGGGGAAAAGATTCATTGATCTCTTGAGTCGGATGATCCCCTTGTTAAGGATCCTCAAGTCTACTTAGATGATCCGCGGCTAGGTTTTCAGCTCCCTTTTTGTCACGAATTTTGATTTTAAATTCTTGAAGGAGAAAACCCCAACGAAGAAGTCTTGGCTTAGAATCCTGCTTAGTTAACAAGTACTTCAACGCGGAATGGTCGGTATAGACAATGGTGGTGGATAGAACAAGATAGGGGCGGAACTTCTCAAAAGCATACACTACGGCTAAAAGCACTTTTTCGGTAGTGGTATAATGAAATTGAGCCCCCGTCATTGTCTTGCTAGCATAATGGATTGGTTGGAAGTGTTTGTTCACTCTTTGGCCCAAAACCGCTCGAATAGCAAAGTCGCTAGCATCACACATCAATTCAAAAGGTAGCTCCCAATTAGGGGTAACCAAGACCGGTGCCTTAGTTATCTTATCCTTAAGAAGATTGAAAGATTTAAGACACTCTTGAGAAAAGATAAAAGGAGTATCTTTTTCCAAGAGGTGGGTCATCGGACGAGCGATTTTAGAAAAATCTTGAATGAATCGACGATAGAAGCCCGCATGACCAAGGAAACTTCTCACACCCTTCACGGTTGAAGGTGGAGGCAATTTAGCAATAACATCGACTTTAGCACGGTCGACTTCAAGACCGGCTTTGGAGATTTTATGTCCAAGAACAATGCCCTCTTTTACCATGAAATGACATTTTTCCCAATTTAGAACAAGGCGAGTGTCTTCACGCCGCTTAAGCATGCGTTCCAAATTGGCAAGGAAATGAGAGAAAGAATCACCATAGACCGAGAAATCATCCATGAAGACTTCCATAGTTTCTTCAACCATGTCATGGAAGATAGCCATCATACACATTTGGAAAGTCCCGGGAGCATTACATAAGCCGAAAGGCATTCTTTTGTAAGCAAATGTTCCATAAGGACAAGTGAATATGGTTTTCTCTTGGTCTTTAAGATCGATGGGAATTTGAAAATACCCGGAGAAACCGTCTAAGAAGCAATAATAGTCATTACCCGCTAGACGTTCAAGCATTTGGTCCATAAAAGGAAGGGGAAAATGATCCTTTCTCGTAGCATCATTGAGTTTGCGATAGTCTATACAAACTCTCCACCCTGTAACGAGTCGAGTAGGAATCAAATCGTTGTTTTCATTGGGCACAACGGTGATTCCGCCTTTTTAGGCACACAATAGACCGGACTAACCCATGGTGAATCCGAGATAGGGTAGATCATTCCCGCATCAAGAAGTTTGATAACCTCTTTTTTGATAACGTCATGGATCTTGGGATTCACCCTTCTTTGGTTTTGAATAGTGGGTTTAAAGTCGTCCTCCATGAGAATTTTATGTGTGCAAAAGTGAGGATCAATTCCACGAATATCGGAGATTTTCCAAGCAATCGCTTTCTTATGATTTTTCAGCACGGCGATAAGGCGTGATTTTTCTTCTTCTTTCAAGTCCTTTGCGATGATGACGGGTAACTTCTTGTTGTCTTCAAGGAAAACGTACTCGAGATGAGACGACGGATCCTTAAGCTCTAAATCCGGAGGATTTTCGATTGAAGGCGTAGTTAAATTCGGTTCATCGATAGAGATTTCCTTAGGAGATGGCGGAGAAACATGGTCCTCATTGAGAAGTTTCTCAATGGTACGAATGTCTTCATCCCAATTGGAGGGAGAATCGTCATATTGTAAGTCCACATCTCCCAAAGTTGCTTCAAATTCTTTCAAAAGGAGATCACTTTCTCCAAATGGAGTTAGTGATGGAGCAATAGAGGCAACGGTCTCAACAATGGGAAGAGAAGAAGAACCACTTTTACAAGATTCTTTGAAATGTTCTTCGCAAGCCTCATCAAGAACGTCAATGAAATTAACACTCTCGTTTTCAGAAGGCTGCTTAGAAAGTTTACCCATGTTGAAGACGATTTTATCGTCACCAACTCTCATGATTAATTCGCCCACGACTACATTGATGAGAGTGCGACCGGTCCTCAAGAATGGACGTCCAACGATTAATGGAACACGGGGGTCCATCTCGTAGTCAACGACAACAAAATCCGCTGGAAAGGTGAATTTGTCGACACCAACGAAGACGTCTTCGGCTATCCCCACCGGATAAGCAACCGTACGGTTAGATAATTCCAAAGTCATTCGTGTGGGGACTAGCTCGGGTAGAGATAATTGTTTCCAAACACTTAATGGCATTAAGTTTATACTAGCACCTAGATCGGCTAGGGCCATACAATTCTCTACCCCGGGGAAGTTGCAAGGAATGAGAAAACGACCCGGATCACCAAGTTTGGTTGGTAATTTCCTTAAGAGCACTACGGAGCAATTCTCATTAAGTTGGGTCTGAGCGATATCAAGAAGTTTCTCCTTATCACTAAGAAGATCTTTAAACATTTTAGCATATTTCGGCATGTGAGCGAGAGCCTCAGCAAAGGAGATGTTGAAATTCAGTTGTTTAAACATTTTGAGAAAGTTAGAAAGCTGAATATCATCCTTGTTCTTCAACTTCTCTTTCCTCAACCTTGAGGGATAAGGAATATTGGGTTGAGATGAAGGCTTTGGTATGGAATTTTCACTCACATCCTTGGGTGGTGGAGGGGTGGAAGTAGAAGGTGGAGGAATTGGGGAAATAGAAGGTGGAGGGATTGGAGAAGGGGACTCGTTTTCCTTTGTCACAATCACCGGTGTAGGTGTAGGAAGCTCGGGTTCCTTTAAACGTTTGCCACTTCGAGTGGTGATTGCTTTCATCTCCCCTCTTGGATTAGCAACAGTGTTACTCGGAAGAGAACCCGAACCAGAGGTTTGATTACTTTGGAAGAAACTATCCATCATGTCCCTTAAGTCATTCGTTTGACTGCTCAAAGAGTTCCGCATATCTGCTCGAAGATCATTCCCTTGTTTCACCATATCTCCTTTCAAGTTGGCCATTTGCCGCTGAAGATTCTGCACTATCGCATCATTAGTCCTCATGTAAGTGTCAACCTCTTGATGAAATGCGGTGGGTTGGGTGGGAGGAAGAGCATGGTAGGAAGGTGGTTGATAAGCGAGTTGTTGGTGAACTTGATTGTTTCCTTGAGGTGGATATGGGTTTCTTTGGGTTTGATATTGATTTGGAGCTCGTGGTTGATGTTGATTGTTGCGATTGAGGTTGTTTGGGTTTTGAGGGGGAAAACCGGGTGGTGAAAGAAAGTTGTTTGAACGATAACTAAGCAAATTGCGGTCACCTTGAGGACGTGCTTGATAGCCTCCGGTAGAAAAGTTACCGTTGGCGGCATACACATTTTCCGAATTGTCATGAGTCGAAGGACAATCGGTGTATGAATGAGATCCCCCGCATATTTCACATGACTGACTCATAGCATTAACTTGTGCATTGATGGATTTGGTATTGTTAGCGGTTTGGAGAGCAAGTGTTTCAACAAGCGAAGTAAGCTTATCAATTCTCTTGTCACTCTCACTAGTGCTAGCACTAGCTACATTAGTCCGAACACTCTTAGTTTGCACTCTAGACTTATTCTCAATAATATCCCATGCGGCATTAGGAGACTTAACCAAAATATTACCCCCCGAGGTACTATTTAGTGAATCTTGGTCATTCATGCTTAAACCATTGTAAAAAGTATTAATTTGATGTACTTTTGTGAAACCATGTTGTGGACACTTTCTTAAAAGTTCCTTAAAACGATCCCAAGATTCACTAAATGTCTCACCGTACTTTTGTTCAAAGGTAATGATTTCATTCCGCAAAGCGGTAGTACGTGGGGGTGAGAAAAAGTAGTTGATGAATTTAGTCTCTAAATCCGTCCACGTAAGAATACTTTGTGGCGGTTCCTTATCAAGCTAATGTCGGGCTTGTCCCTCTAAGGAGAAAGGAAAAAGTTGTAAGCGAATTACCTCTTGTTAAACCCCATTATACTTGACCGCATTAGTGAGTTGAAGAAGCCGTTTGATATGGTCGTGAGATCATCAAGTGTGCGCCCCAAGAATGGTTGAGCAGAGACCATTTGAATGAAACCAGATTTGAGCTCAAAGTTGTTGGCTCCAATCTCGGGTATAACAATAGCATCGGTATTGCCCTCCACTTGCGATTGCAAAAGCTCGATCATTGGTTGATTGTCCATGGTGACAATAGGTGGAGTAATGACTTCAGATTAAGCTGCTTTCTTCTTACGAGCACGGGTACGCATACACACCTACAAAAGGAAAAGAAAAATAGACAAGAAATATTTTTGGTTTTTTATGTTTTTCTATTTTTTTTTGTATTTTTGAAAATTTTATATTTTTTTAGGATTTTTGAAAATTTAAGCAAGAAAAATAACGTTCAAAGATGAACGGATCCCAAAATCCAACGCGTCTCTCACTAAAAACCGTTAATCTTAACGAAAAGAGCCGGCAGCGGCACCATTTAATAACTAGGTTTTAACTTAGTTATGAAAGTTCGTTGAATCCGATCTTTTCGAATTGATTACTAGTTAAAAGTGCGACTCATTCGTTCTTGGTGGAAAATAAAAAGGTTTGATTATCTATTTTAAACTAAAAGTGAAAATGTCGTTGAGTAAATAAGTAAAAATGAAAGCATGAAAATATTTAAACTAGAATTAGACTTTAAAAATTGAAAAGTAAATGATTAAAACTTATAAAAATGTAAACTTTAAAGATTAAACTAAAACAAGACAAGTTAAAATAATGCTAAGTAAAAAGGCGGGAAAAAAATTAAAGTTTGAAAAATTAAACAGTAAACTAAAAATGAATCTAGTCCGGAATAAGGATTATGACCTTATCCGGAATACCTTGTTGTACAGCTTATCTGGAATAATTAGCTTGAGAGCTATCCGGAATGATGAAATCTGCAGCTTAACCGGAATGTGGGAGACTGGAGCTCTATCCGGAATCCCAAAATCAGAGACTTATCCGGAATGTATTACTATCCGGAATCCTTGGACACTCACTATCCGGAATCTTTGTTTGGAGACTTATCCGGAATACGGGATTAGTAGGTTATCCAGAATGTGAACTAGGGAAGTTAGCCGGAATCGGTGTTTGATCACTTATCCGGAATAAGACTTTTGAGCCTTATCCGGAATTGGGTCTTCGGTGGCTTATCCAGAAAAAAATCTCCTTTTCTTTATCCGGAATATATAAGGGAGCTTATCCGGAATCTATTGAAACACACTATCCGGAATTTTAGGTACTTAAGCTTATCCGGAATCCTTGGACAAGCTTCATATCCGGAATGATGATTCCTACTACTATTCGGAATCTAGAATTTGGAGGATGTTCGAAAAACAAGGGTTTAAGGAACCCGGATAATACTAAAATCAAGCAAATAAGATAATCTAAAATAAGCACTTACCAAAACTTAAACCAAAAAGATTTTTAAGAAAAACTAATAAGCCACAATTTAAAAACTTATAAAAACACTAAATAATCTAAATATTAAAAATCAAATTTTTTTATCAAAATATTAAACTTATCAAAATAAACTTATTTTAAGAACTATTAATCATAAAAATTAAGAAAATAAGCACTTTTAATCTAAAACTTTTAAAATCACCAATTCAATAAACACAATCAAATAAGCTACACAATCAAATCATCAACACAATTAAATGAACTACATGATTATCAAGATTAAAAAGAATAAGAAATGTAGAATGAGAATTAAGAAATAAGCTTGATTTGATTAAAGATTAAGATCGAAATATTACAAGATTAATGTTTGATAAACTTGAAAAACTAGAGAGAAGGGAATTAAAAACACACTTAAAATAAAACTAAAAATTAACTAAAAACTAACTACAAACTCACACCCTCCTAATGACATATTAGGAGGGTATTTATAGGAGGTGGGGAGGTCTAGTGTTTATGCTTCCTTCTTTCTTTCTTCTCGTCTTGACTCGATTTAATTTCTTTGCATTTCTCGACGTCGTCTCGGGATTTGTCGACATAAATTGAACTTGTCTTATAATCTTCTTTTATAATTAGACTTGAGTTCTTCGACTTCATTAAACTTCCGTCTTTAGATTTTTTCTTCGATAAATCTTCAGAATAGGCCTTGGACTTCCGTTCTTTTTGCACTCTCGATCTTTTGACTTCGTCTTTTGTCTTTTTCTTCGATAAAAGCCCATGATAGCCCGTGTTTTCTTCCTTTTTCATATTTTTACCCTGAAACACAATAAAAACACAAACCACGCATAATTCCGAATTTTACGACATAAAATACACGTTTTGGTCTTGTTAATATTGGAAATAAGTGGTAAAAGGATAAGTGTTTTCACACTTATTAGGTTTCAAATTTTAGAGTGAAATATAATAAAAGATATATTGAAGGCAAAGGATAGGATCGAAAACTGATGTCATGTTTGACATTATTCATACAAGAAGACTTAAATTTCAATTACGAAGAACTTTTGAAGAAACAATGTTAGTTATACTAGTTATAATACTCGTGCACATGTTTTTTAAAATTAATAACATCGAAACATGAAAAAATAGTTAACTGTAGTTTTTCTAACTTTCTTAATAACGTTTTTTAGCTATTTGCACCTGACTGTTGATGTGAAACACATATTTATCAATTTTCTGAATTCATATAAATAATGCAGGAAGTTGTTCACATTAAATGGTTGTTTAAAAAATTTTAGAAACCATCTTCATCTTCATCATTAATCATCTTCGTCGTGGATTACATATATGTTGGTGCTTGTTTTGTGTTTATAGTTATTCTTCAATGTTGCACTTGTGATCCTTCGAGGTTAATTTTTGTCTTTGAAAATCTGTTAAAAATGATTATGTCATATTTTTTTCTCGTATGTTTTATCTGACTGAAATTATATAAATTATAAGTGTAATACCTTATTAGTTGATTTTGATCTTAAGCTTCTTTTTCTATTTTCTTCATGCGAGTCGTCATCTTTGTATTCTTTGTTCTTGTTGCGTTTGTTTTGCTGGGTCTTGTTTAGTTGATGTTTATAGTTTCTTCTTCTTGTTATAATATTATACAATTTATAAAAATTTACCATTACGTTTTGCTTCTATTTTTTTAACTTTTTGTCTTCAAAACCTTCTTTAATTATGATTGTGTTGTTGTTATCTCCATTTATTTTTGTAGGTCTCTTTTGTTTGACATCCGAAGATATATAACTATTTATATTAGTTGAATGTGCATTTATAAAATGTTTGTATCACGTACCTTGTTATTTTTTGTTAATATGTTTTCATGCCTTTGATCGTCCATGGTTTTAGGCTAATAGATCTTTGCTAAAAGTTATTTGATATGAGAAATCTTTGTTTGCCAATGCAAATGAATGTATTATCACCAGATGCTATTTTTTTATTGATGTTCATATTATCGACAGTGCAATTTATAGTTTTGAGGGATTCAGTTGAGAGTTGTTGTTTGAAGCTGAGAACATCTTAGATGGTTAGAAAATGGTTTTATGCTTTATTGGTCATGAGACATTTCTTTTAACTTTATTTAATCATATTGGAGTTCAGATTGATGGGGAAAAACTTACTGATGGTAAAATATTTTAAAATCAAATTCGAAATTTTTTATTACCCTTTTTTTAATTAGCATATTAATTCGTTTCAGTGGATATAAGTTTGTAAATTTTATGAAAGGAGTGTTGGTTGGAATGGTTTTGCTTGAAGACATTGAATAAGCAATTGAAGTTGTTGGAAACATGCACATCTATGCCTACGTTTTTATTGCAAGCGTGTTTGTACTTTACCTCTGTTAGGTTTGTTTTAGTCCATAGTTATTTGGATTGTTTAATTTAGTTTACTGTATTTTTAGTCATTCCTAATGAAATCTTGTTGTGGTCTAAATCAACATGTATAATTTGTCGTACTCAAAACTTCTATGTGCTGGTTGTAAAATTGTATTTCATTTTCCTAGTAATTGATAAACCGCTTTATTATCTTTTTAAAACTTCTCTATTTGCTTATTTGGGACAAACTTTTGAGACTTTAGCTTTCTGGTGCATGAGACTTTAGCTTTCTGGTGCATGAGACTTCACCTTTTCTCTTCATTGAAGTTTGTTAAAAAGATTAACTTAATGTTAACGATTTCTTTCAATTTTGTGCCTAGTTTTACCCTTCACATTTCATCGGACATCCTATTGGTGGTCAGTGTTTTAGTGACCGAATAATAAGCATGTCATTTATTGGTATTTTTCAAGTTGAGAACTTACTTAAGGGTCATGGGTAGAAGACCAGCCACAATAAGGTGTGGGTTCGCCAATGGGTCAAAACGGATCAGGTTGTGGTGACCCGCTAACATTTTATGTTTCTCTTTTATCTTGTTTGTGAAAAATAAATTGTTAGATATGTAGATCAGAATCATTATCACAATATTGGATCGCTCTATTTACTAAAAATACATGAATACTTGATTATGTCATTGATATGTTTATTCATTCTAAAACAAATCATATGATTGTTTGTTTGTTTCTTTATTGATGTTGGTTGTATCCTTGTATTTACATTATCCGTGGTGAGCATGAGGATGAGTCTGTCATTCTCAAAAATGATGATTCAATCAAAATTAGGGTTTCAAAGTTTAAAGGAGAATATAGAATAAGATATTTTAAAGGCAAAGGATGGGTCGAAAATGATGTCATGTTTGAAATCATTCATACAAGAAGAATTAAATTTCAATTAGAAAGAACTTTTGAAAAAACATTGTTAGTTAGTATAAATTTTACTTTGGAGGTTGTTGAGTTTTATTCTAATAAGTAAAATATGTATAATATTTTCTATTTATAATACTTATTAAATTTTGATGTATATGACCCGTCTCTAAAGATTATTAATTCAAACCGTAAGGCAATTATGTTTTCTTACCGACCTTGAATGGCATGGTTGATTTTAATACCTTTTAAATTTTTTTATGTTGAAAGCCATCCTTTAAACTGAATGTACGCCTTTTACTTATATCAAATTATTTCTTGAACTCCTTCCTACAACCTTTAATTATATCAAATTATTTCTTGAACTCCTTCCTACAAACATATCAGACATAGCCAATTTTTTGCAAAATAAAACATGTTACACAACTCAAAGAAACTTAGTAAATATATTTGCGATTTGCGGGTCTGTATGACTCTTGGTAGTTTTGATTATTCTAGTAGACACCTTTTCACTCACTAAATGAACCTCAATTTAAATATATCTAGATTTTTCATTAAAAACAAGATTAGCTGCTTGCTAAAAATTAGAATTATTATCGCAATGTAACGCAACAGGATACAAAGTAGACACACTAAGGTTAAGTAGCAGAAGCCATGTTTCTAAATCGAACTTCTATATAACTTCTAGGAAGAGTGACCAGTTTCTTGCTTTTCCAAAAGAGTAAACATTTTCCTAAGAAAACACATAACCTAGAAACAAATTTCTTGTTTTAGGTTACTTTGCCCAATCGACACAAAAAAAGACTTCTAAATTTAATTCAAAAACTTTTGCAAATTGAATAACCACCCTAGGTGACCCATTTAGATAGATATGACTTAAGTCCATATACTACCAGTGTACTTTTCAATAGGTAACTAACTACAAATATTACAAATATGGTCATTAAAAGTTTTAGTTTTATTAACATATAAGTAATACGGCCGACTCGGGGCCGGTTTCAAATCGATGATAACTAACACATCACTTTTTTTATCTTATATGGATATACCACCTCAAATATTGACTTATATTTACTGTTGATGTAAAACCCGCATTAAAAACCTATGAACAGTACACGTGAACAGTAACATACGAAAACACGATAAAATTTTAACTTTCCATTTATAATATTAATACACGTGTCACGACAATAAATATCGAACAATCATGAATATTTTAAATGTGACACGATCACGAATACCAAAATCACGAATATTAAATCACGAGCATACACGATAATTTGTTTAACACAGAAAAACTTCGGGTTACCCTTAGTGGGCCCCATAGCCGCGGCAAAGACAAGGAGAAGGCCAAGTGGGCATTTTGGCCCAAATCAAACTATTAACAAAACATCATGAGAAATCCTTTTTCATTATTTTTAGGTTTTCAGAAAAGTTTTTCCTGCCTCCTTGTCTCATCATTGCCGCCGGCCACCATATTCAACAAGGAAGAACCAAACGATTTTTGTTATTGGTTTTGTGTTCGTGATCATTCCCTTTTTCTTTTCACGCATTCGGTATAAATCAAACCTTTTTCTTTTTATTTAATTCTTTTGATTTCATGTTATTATTTAATTAATCATCAAGAACAAGAATAAAACATGTAATAGATTAATTAAATACATGGTTCGGGTTTGGTTTGTGTGTGGGTTGGTTCGGCCGAGACACCCGAGACCCCATATGGGGCTCGGATTGTTTTTGTTACCACCACCGAGAGTTGCAAGACTCTCGACTTGGTTGGTTTTGGCTCGAACGCAGCAAGGCAACCCCGACCAAGGGTCGGGGTGTGTTTGTTTGTTCGGTTGGTTTTTGTTGTTCGGACCCGAGGCCAAAAGGACCCCGACTTTGAGTCGGGGTATGTGTACATGTTTGGTTGATTTATTTAGTGTCAACCGAGACCCTCCAAGGTCTCGGTGGGACTTTGTTTGTGACTTATTTGGTTCGGCTTATATGAAACACGGGCTCGGGATCGGGATTTTCATGAAAACTATTTTATAAGTCATGTTATATTAAACTTTAGGTTAATTAATTTATTAAATTAATTCATGTATAACCTAAGGTATTTTTACTTAGTCATTTAATTATGACATGTATTTTAATTAAAATCATATAACGTATAGTTTAATTAATTAACCAGTTATTTAATTAATAAACTATAACCAAGACTTGTATTGTACTAATTAAACTTTAATTATTAATTATAATCCATCTTAATTTTAATTATAAAAACTTACTATTTTTGGAAACTTTCTATTTTTAGAAACTTACTATTTATGGAAACCTGCTATTTTTAGAAAGTTACTTAGTATTACAATACAAGTATTATAATACACTATTACGTAATTAATACACAACTGAACATCATAATAATTACAGTTAACACAGTAAATAGTAAAACATGACAGAATACGTATAACAAGCTAATAATACACAGAACCAGTAAAACACATGTAATTCAGACAACTCATACACGTCCATATTTCTTATGTAGTGTTATCTGTCGAGGCGGATTAGTCTTCATCGTTTTCCTTAGCTTCTACTGGACATAAGGTACGGATTTCCCGTCCTTCAGTAAGGACAATCTCTTCCTTCATTAGGACTTCCCGTATGCAGCGAACTGTTTTCCCCAGTAGTTACAAATTAAATGCTTATGTTTATTAGTTACCTTAGCCATATATATGCATGACCAGTTTCACCTAGTTATGGAGGTACCATAACCATAACACTAGAGGCACTAGTATTATGACTTCACCACGGCGGAGTGATAGCTCGTGGCGTCCCTTTCAGTTATTTGGCCATTATATTTATTATAGTATCATGTGGGGCGTATGGGTGCATCCTAGTTACATGTTTCAATCAGGATTTCATGGTGAATGTGGTGTGTGCCTTGCATCCTTCACAAGGAGTTGATCCCTCCTACCCATTTACCTATTAATTAGAGGCATCCCCTCTAATTTGCATGACGAGATCACCCCTCCAAGTATTCATGAACGTTGTTGACCTCATGACCTATATTGGCTATTATGGTACATTAACTAATATAGATTTTCATAAGTAACATAAGCTATGTTTTCAGAACTAAAACCAGTTTACATGACAAACAACTAGGTTTTCCAGAACTTATTCATTTCCGCTGCCATTCATGCTTTATACTCTTTATATGCTTTCATATTCTATGTTTTCCATGCTTTATTGTATATCTGTGCACTGAGCGTTATGCTCAGCCGTCTACTTTTCTATGTTCCCAAACGGCAGGTACCCAAGGACGCAAGTAGGAACTCCAAAGTATGTGAATTCAGATTGGAAGCTATCCGGCCTCTTTTACCTTATGCATTTATTCCTACTTTATCATACTTTACTTATTTTGGACATTTTTTAGTCCTTTCCACTTACAGTACTTATTGCTTGTGTGCGAGTTACTAGACTACCGATGTTTGATTCTGGTATTTCTATTTATGGTCATGAATGTTTAGACATTTACCTTGCATGCTTTGATGACACGCCATAATTTACTATAGCATTCTATCCTATTATATGGGTGTTACAATTATGGTATCAGAGCCAAGGTTTCAACCTGTAGCTCTGTAAAACATGACCTGTGACATACGAGTAGTCACTAGTGTCTTCCTAGAACTGAAAGTTGGTTTTCAGCATTCATTCATTTTCATTTTATTTCATGTATTCATATCATTGTAGCAGGTTTATGACTAAGTAATGGTTGGTACAGGACTGGCCCTATTTAGTCGCATGTGCTTTTATCGAAACTTTTAACTTTGGGACCGATCCATTGGCGTCCCCGCCCCATGTCTTTTGTTTTGAGTGAACTGACCATAGGCGTTCACTCCCATTCATATAAAAGTTTTATAAACTGCATGATGCATTTTTACATTGTCTCATGCATTATAAACTGCTTCTTTGTTGTTCATGCATTTTTATGTTATCTCATTTCAGATTTATGATTTATGTTGCATTTTGTTGTTTTAAACTGTCAGATAGTGAACAACCGCAATACTCCAGATTTGATAGCAGCTGTCAATGCAGCTCTGCAAGCCCTCCTTCCCCAACTTCGCAATGAAATCAGAGATGAAGTTCGGGCGGAATTCCAGGCTCATGGCAATCACAACAATCCTCCACCTCCTCCTCCACCGGTTACTCTTATGACTTGGTTGGAGAGATTCAACAAACAGCGACCCCGTTCGTTTGAGCAGACTGACAGCCCCAACGAGGCTGAAGCTTGGATTTCTCACATCAAGAAGATTTTCGATGCAATGGGTTGTGATGGTGTTTTCAAGGCAAGACTGGCTTGCTATAAGTTTGAAGGTGATGTGCTACAGTGGTGGCAATCGGTCAAGCAGTCCAACTGTGGTGACAATTGGGTTGCAGACATGGGACCGGTTTAAGGAGCTCTTCCTTAATCAGTACTTTCCACATGCTGAGCAAGAGAAGCTCAAGAGGGACTACCACAACATTCGGCAGATTGCTGGTGAAAACATCAACGAATTCATGCAAAGGTTTCTCTGTTTGGCAGGATTTCTGGGTCCAGCCGCAGGAACTGCTGCGGAGCAGGCTGAGAAGTTTCGTTGGGCACTTCGCACTTCGGTTGCCAACAACTTGGTATGTGCTACTTTCACTACAGTGGCACAGGTGGCCGATGCAGCCCGTAAGCTCTAGATGCTTCAGGAGCGAGAGGAGTTTGGTGATGACAGAGCAGTGAAGAGGTATCTTCAATCACTAATAGTAAACAATTCATTTCCATTAGTATTATTCATTTCAAATAATCCTCTGTTCAACGTTATATTCCAGGCAGAAGACTGACGACCGTAAGCCTACGGCCGCTCAACAACAAGCATCCAAGGGAAACGGTCAGACTAACGACCGTTCTGGTTCTAAGAGGCGTGGCGTTAATGATGGTTACCGTAACAACGCTAACAACTCGAACAACAGTAGGTCCCTAAATTAACCTTCTTTCATGTTCAACTATTTTATGTTATGTATTCTGACACTCCAACAATTGTTAATTCAGGAAAAATTGTAACGACAGATATCAGGACCGTAGGGGTTCACAGCCTAACCGTTCTACCTCATCTGGTAAACTTTAGACCTTCTATGAAATCATGTTTATGTTCCACGATCATGTCTCATGCATTAATCCTTAAACAGGCTCTCAGCTAACTAGGACGCCTGCTAAAGGATTCACGCATCTTGTTTGTCCTACTTGTTCACGCAGACACTCTGGTATTTGTCGCCGAGGTACTGGTGGTTGTTTCAAGTGTGGCCAGTAAGGCCATCAGCAGAAGGATTGTCGCCAAGGTGAGATAGAAGGCACCTCTAGGCACGCCGACACCAAGCCACCTCCTACTTCTGGTCGCGTGTTCACTACTACTAGAGACCAGGTGAATAAGACTTCAAGTACCATCACCAGAAATCTCTTTATGAATGGTTTGGCAGCATGTGTTCTATTTGATACTGGAGCGACGCATTCAGTCGTGTCCACTACTTTTGTTGTACGTGTCAGGATTTCCCCGATGCCATTAGATAATGCCTTATGCATTTCCAAGCCACTTAGGGACTCTGTACAAATCACTCAGGTGTACAGAGATCTTCCCCTAGGATTTGATGATAAGATCCGCAAAGTTGAAGCACTTCCTTTGGACATATGCGATTTTGACTTGATTTTGGGCATGGACTGGTTATCCAAACACCAGGCCACGATTGACTGCTACACTTATCGGGTTATCTTCGGTGATGTTAAATCTACAGAGTACATACACCATTGTTTTCTGCCAGGGAGGTCAGTACAAATTATTTCATCCATGGAGGCGCATGCATTGCTATCACACGACTATCAGGGCTTCATAACCAATATTCATGACATTACTGCCGAGTCTCCATCGATCCAAGATCAGCCTATTGTGTCAGAGTTTCCTGACGTATTTCTAGATGAAATTCCGGGTATACCACCTGTTCGTAATGTCGAGTTTGGAATCGAGCTCATACCAGGTGTAGAGCCGATTTACAAAGCTCCTTACCGTATGGTTCCCATAGAGCTTAAGGAACTAAAAGATCAGCTGCAGGAACTTTTGGAACTAGGATTCATCCGTCCTAGTGCATCTCCATGGGGTGCACCGGTACTGTTCGTGAAGAAGAAAGACGACATCATGCGTTTATGTATAGACTATCGTGAGTTGAACAAGATCACAATCAGGGATCGTTATCCTTTGTCGCGTATTGATGACCTGTTCGATCAACTTCAGGGCGCCAAGTACTTCTCTAAGATCGATCTGAGGTCTGGCTACCATCAGTTACGGGTTAAAGAGCAGGACATCTCCAAGACTGCTTTCCGTACACGTTATGGGCACTACGAGTTCGTAGTCATGCCATTCGGACTCACTAATGCTCCAGCTATCTTCATGGATCTGATGAACCGTGTCTTCCACGAGTTTCTGGACAAGTTCGTTATCATGTTCATTGATGACATCATGATATTCTTCAAATACAAGGAGGAACATGAGGAACACCTTCGTATAGTCTTATAGATTTTTCGTCAGAAGCAGTTGTATGACAAGTTCTCTAAGTGTGAGTTCTGGTTAACCAAGGTGGAATTTCTGGGCTATATTGTATCCGCAGAGGGGATCACCATAGATCCTACCAAGGTTGAAGCTATCACTAAATGGCCGAGACCTACATATGCAACAGAATTTCGAAGTTTTATGGGTTTGTCTAGCTACTACCGCAGGTTTGTAGAGAACTTTTCACGGTTAGACTTATCTTTGATTAAGCTAATGAGGAAAGGATAGAAATTCGTCTGGATGGAAGAGCGAGAGAAGAGCTTTTAAGATCTAAAGCAGAAGTTAGTAACTGCACCTATTTTTACTCTCCCATCTGGCTCAGGTGGATTTCAGATATATAGTGATGCTTCAGGAAAAGGTTTAGGCTGTGTTCTCATGCAACATGGGAAGGTTATTGCATACGCATCACGACAGCTGAAACCTTATGAAGAAAACTATCCTACTCACGATTTAGAGCTTGCAGCAGTTGTTTTCGCGTTGAAGTTCTGGAGACATTATTTGTATGGTGAATCGTGTGACATATTCACCGACCACAAGAGTCTCAAGTACATCTTCACCCAGAAGGAACTAAACATGAGACACATGAGATGGTTAGAGCTATTGAAGGACTACGACACCAACATTCAGTACCATCATGGTAAGACGAATGTGGTGGCTTATGCTCTAAGCAGAAGGTCGGGTATGATTGCTGGCATTTGGATTGCAAAGAAGATCATTCGTGACCTATAGATGATTGATATTGAGTTTTGTGTACGAGGACAACATGGTTACTGGGCTAATCTTAGAGTGGAACCAGACTTACATTCTGGGATCAAGGAAGCTCAGAAGGACGATGGTGAGATTTGGGCTATCATTCAGAACCTTGATCAGCAGACGGAGTTTCGTGTTGACGACAACGGTATCTTATGGCAGGGTACTAGACTAGTGGTTCCTGATGACTCTACACTCAGGGAAGCTGTGCTGACTGAAGCTCACAGTTCTCCATTTACCATACATCCTGGTTCTACCAAGATGTACCACGACATCAAGCAACACTTTTGGTGGAGTGGTATGAACCAGGATGTTGCCAACTTCGTTTATAAATGTATGATCTGCCAACAGGTGAGATCAAACACCATCGAGCTAGTGGTTTACTACAGCCATTAGATATTCCAGCATGGAAGTAGGACAAAATATCCATGGATTTTGTTACTTGTCTTCCGGTTACTCAGAAGAATAACGAAGATATCTAGGTCATTATGGATAGGTTGACTAAATCTGCTTATTTTCTGT
The DNA here is from genome assembly GCA_025667525.1 of Glebionis coronaria. Lineage (NCBI taxonomy): Eukaryota > Viridiplantae > Streptophyta > Magnoliopsida > Asterales > Asteraceae > Glebionis > Glebionis coronaria. The sequence continues at coordinate 185,464,873 of CM046881.1, forward strand.
CGATTCGCAAGGAGCATCCGGTCAGCAAATTAGCAGACACATTCCAGAGGGAGATCATGAGACTACATGGTACTCCATCAGAAATCATCTCTGATAGAGATCCCTGTTTCACATCACGTTTCTGGCAGAGTCTACAGAAAGCTTGGGGCACTAAACTTAAGCTCAGCACTGCCTTTCATCCTCAAACCGACGGACAGTCGGAACGTACCATTCAGACATTGGAGGACATGTTGCGATCGTGTGATCTAGAGTGGTCAGGAAGCTGGGATGACTATATATTCCTAGTAGAATTCGCGTACAACAACAGCTGGCACGCTAGTGTCAAGTGTGCTCCCTTCGAGATGTTGTACGGTAGGAAGTGTCGCGCCCCAATCTGCTGGGATCAGGTGGGCGAACGACTGCTTGAGGGTCCAGAGATGATTGAGGTGACCAATGAGAAGGTCGCTGTCGCCAAGGCAAAGCTTCAGGAAGCTCGTGCTCGTTAGAAGAGTTATGCTGATAAACGTCGTAGAGATGTGTCTTTCAACGTAGGTGATCACGTTTTCCTCGAGGTATCGCCTACACGAGGAGTTAGACGTTTTGGAATCAGAGGGAAGCTCAGTCCTCGCTTCATCGGACCGTTCGACATCATAGAACGCGTTGGTGAAGTGTCATACCGTTTAGCGTTACCGCCTCAGCTATCACACGTTCACACCGTGTTCCATGTATCCTTACTCAGAGGATACAACTATCATCCAGTTCATGTTGTCCAGTATCCACTTGATCGGATTCGAGAGGATCTTTCATATGTCGAAGAACCCGAGAGAGTTCTTGAGCGACAAGATCGTGTCATGCGGAGGAAGACGATCCCTTTTGTTAAAATCCTCTGGAGGGATCATCCTGAGCGGGAAGCCACTTCGGAGACGGAGGAGTCTATACGGGCTTCTTACCCTTATTTCTAGTTCTAATTCGGGTATGTTTTCTTTCAGTTTACGTTTCTCCAATTCGAGGATGAATTGTTCTTTTAGAGGGGAAGAGTTGTAAAACCCGCATTAAAAACCTATGAACAGTACATGTGAACAGTAACTTACGAAAACACAATAAAATTTAAACTTTCCTTTTATAGTATTAATACACATGTCACGTCAATAAATATCGAACAATCATGAATAATATAAATGTGACATGATCACTGTGTGTTTGCTATATAAGATCCGGTGGTCTAGGTGGGTGGTGGAAAGTGGTGGTTGCCATGGTGGAGAGAGAGATAGAGGGTTGTGTGTGAAAAGAAAGAAAAATGTATTAAAACACAAATGAAAACACAAGCAACACCCCTCCTTGGAAGCCTTGGATGGGTATATATAGTCACACACCATACCTAAACTATACAACGTTTCCTAGTCTAGTCTATGCGTGTGTGACTATGATAACTAATGGGAATTCTTAAATGTCGTCACATAAAGTGAATTTCCAACAATCTTCCCCCATGGAACGACGTGTAGAATTCCTTACAATATTTTTCCTAACAAGTACATAATGATTAAGAACAAAAGCTTTCATGAAGCGTCCAATGCTGATGATGTCTTCTGAGGCCTTTGACTTCAAGTCTTCACTTCAAAACGACTCATCTTTAAAGTAACTTGTAGTAGAAATACTGTAACGACACGAGCTAAGTAATCCATATACTTCTGGTTAAGGAGAAGCTTCTGAATTAACTTCCCCCAATTCATGCCACATAAACTTGATGTAGAAGCTTTTAAATAGCTTCCCCCTAAACTGACAATCCTCGTAAGCAACTTCAAAGCTTTCAATAAAGCTTAAAATGATTAAGCGCACAACGGAATTTAAAAAGCAAACCCCATCATATAACATGACAATGTTACTATGAGTGATTGAAAGTAAGGGGCACACCAAGTGGATCAACAACGTCTCTTCTCACCCTTGAATAATTCTTCTAAATTTTTCTTCCCCTGAGAGTTCAAGTTATGCATACTAGAAAGAATCAAGACATTTCTTCCCCCACATAGTTGAAGAAAATAAACCAATCCCAAGTATAAAGCTCAAATACTGAAGTGGACACTTTATCCCATTCATGAAGTTGACATCGTAACACCAGAGTCAATTCAGTCCTGGAAATGCACATATCTTCTTCCGGAGATGCACCATAGTCAATTAAGTCCCGGAAGTGCATATCTCTCCATATAGGATAATGATGATGAATAATTGCAACATCAAAACAATTAAACATCGAATCAGTAGTGTACCGTTTAGAGATTGACAACGCCACGAGTTAAAACACTGATTTTCTCTGCGGTAATGACAAATGTCTTCCCGGAGTGTCTTCAAATCAAAAGAAGGTATGAAGTTCATCACGTGTACTCGTGGTGCGTTCAACATGTCTTCTTCTTCCCCCTTGATGGTTTTGAAATTCGGAACCATCAATAAATCGTACGCACATGTACCTGAAATCTCGTGAGAATAATAAATAAGCTGAATTATATATTTGGCGAGAATCAGTTGTTGATCGAAATTCTCTACTCATAAACTCTCCATGACCATCTTTACCAACCCACTTGTAAGCAATTTGAAGTGACCACTGATAGAATGAACCGGATATACCAAACATGAAACTGAATTAGAATCCCTCGATCTTGTGACTTAAGCTTGCACAATTGTTGAATGAGGAACGGTGGAGAAATCTCTAAGTACCCAATACATCACTTAAGAAGTATATAAGCACAACACCTCTTGAAAATTATCCACGTCGACTAAGCGCGTGACACTGAGTACAACAATGTAACCCCTTTAAGTGATAGTTATCCGAGTCATCAACCAACCACCCTGAACCCGGAAACTAGATAAATAAGTCTTCATTCTAAGATTAAGCACGAGCAAGTTATCTTTCAAAGATAAAGTTAATACACGCCTTCGAAAAATCCGTCTCCAACTTCACATAATTAATACCCGATCAAACAAATCCGTAGCCACTAAAAATATACCTATTTTTCTTTTTGGTCTCGTTAAAATAAATCTTAGTCACTTAGTCTCGTCACATTGTCACGTTCTCACTTTTTCTCGACCCAATGTCACATTTAAATCCCGACAATATAACCGATGGCTAAAAAATTACTAGTAAAATTAAATTAACAAGATTACTAGTAACATTCGACTAGCCCATCACAACCAAATCTGTTCCAAGCCCACCCTAGCCCATTAAACAAATAAACCAACACATACCCAAATCTGGATAAAAGCAAGACGGCCAAAAAAATATAAGCAACTAAAACCCGGTCCATGAGAAATTAGGAATATATATTAAAGTTACCCTAATCCCTCTCACAGATAACCTAATATCCAAACTTAGAATACTCCGCCTCCAAATATCCTTCTATCCCAAAATCTTAATTTGAGCTAAACCATCTCGAATCTCTTCAGATCAACCAACCATCGAATCTCAATAATTTAAGCCACCCTTTATATCATCACGTGATGGTCATCCTGTTGTTAAAAAAAATCATCCTTGATGTCAATCATTCTTCTAAGCACCGAACCACATATATATATTCAAGATGAAGATAAAGTAGTCGCGGATACAATATCATTCCAAAGATCTCGGGTAGGTTCGAATATTTGATTGCATGTCAATTTTGTAGTCAACAAGACCAAGATTATTTATGACATAATTGTTATTAGTTAATCTTGATACTCAAAAATTAATTACAGATCTATGAAGATATGATGGATTTCGTGTATAAGTACTTAATTGATCTCGGTTTACATGTCCAACCACGAAAAAAAATTGAATCTGAGATCCTTTAATCTGTTAAGTTTGAGTCTAGAAACGATAGGGATTAGGTAACGATGGGATAGGTTAGTTTTGGTGTTGATCGGGAGTAATAAGGTTGTGGTATGGAATTGTCTCGGTCAATGTTTAAACTACATGGTCTCGTTTTTTGTTAAACTTGTCACAAGGTTTTTTCAAACTGCATCGCATTCATTTCTATCTACCCATCGCAAGATAAAAAATAAGCCATCGCAGTGAACTTTTAAAACCCATCGCAACATAAGTAATATGGCCATCGCATTCTAGTACTACCCCCATCGCAACATGATGGAAGCCATCACGATGGTTCCCATCGCAATGGGCCATCGGAATGGCTCCATCGCAACAGACCATCGCGGTGAGCCATCGGAATGGCACCATCGCAGGTCAACCATCGCAATCAATGCGATCGAAACAATAAGCTCAGACCTTATCCGAATGTACTTTTTCCATATTTTCAGGATCATGTTTTTCTGGGCTATCTTCATCTGGATATGATTTTCTGGGCAATTCTGGGCTCATCTTCATCTTCTAAAATATCATAAAATTCATAAATGATGATGAAACTTATGACATAAAAGATGACACCATGAAACTATGACCCATGAGACTGACAAAAACAACTTTTGACCAGATATTCTTGTGTGACAGTTTTGGACAAGACAAATGAACAGTAGACAATGACCAGTTAACCACAACAATCGTGACTAAAAGATTTAACAGATTCAGACACCAAAACTTTAATTTGTAACAAAAAAGTTAAAACAGATTGTAAAAACTGTTATACAGATTTTGAAACAAAAAAACTTAGACGACCAAAATCAAAAACAAAAAAAACACGACGATCCAAGGATTGAATCGAGGCTCTGATACAAATTGTGTGTTTGCTATATAAGATCTGGTGGTCTAGGTGGGTGGTGGAAAGTGGTGGCTGCCATGGTGGAGAGAGAGATAGAGGGTTGTGTGTGAAAAGAAAGAAAAATGTATTAAAACACAAATGAAAACACTAGCAACACCCCTCCTTGGAAGCCTTGGAGGGGTATATATAGTCACACACCACACCTAAACTATACAACGTTTCCTAGTCTAGTCTATGCGTGTGTGACTATGATAACTAATGGGAATTCTTAAATGTCGTCACATAAAGTGAATTTCCAACAATCATGAATACCAAAATCACGAATATTAAATCACGAGCATACACGATAATTTGTTTAACACAGAAAAACTTCGGGTTACCCTTAGTGGGCCCCATAGCCGCGGCAAAGACAAGGAGAAGGCTAAGTGGGCCTTTTGGCCCAAATCAAACTATTAATAAAACATCAGGAGAAATCCTTTTTCATTATTTTTAGGTTTTCAGAAAAGTTTTCCCTGCCTCCTTGTCTCACCATTGCCGCCGGCCACCATATTCAACAAGGAAGAACTGGACGATTTTTGTTATTGGTTTTGGGTTCGTGATCATTCCCTTTTTCTTTTCACGCATTCAGTATAAATCAAACATTTTTTTTATTTAATTCTTTTGATTTCATGTTATTATTTAATTAATCATCAAGAACAAGAATAAAACATGTAATAGATTAATTAAATCCATGGTTCAGGTTTGGTTTGTGTGTGGGTTGGTTCGGCCGAGACACCCGAGACCCCATATGGGGCTCGGCTTGTTTTTGTTACCACCACGAGAGTCCCAAGACTCTCGGCTTGGTTGGTTTTGGCTCGGACCCAGCAAGGCAACCCCGACCAAGGGTCGGTGTGTGCTTGTTTGTTCGGTTGGTTTTTGTTGTTCGGACCCGAGGCCAAAAGGACCCCGACTTTAAGTCGGGGTACGTGTACATGTTTGGTTGATTTATATAGTGTCAACCGAGACCCCTCCAAGGTCTCGGTGGGACTATGTTTGTGACTTATTTGGTTCGGCTTATATGAAACACGGGCTCGGGATCGGGTTTTTCATGAAAACTATTTTATAAGTCATATTATATTAAACTTTGGTTTAGTTAATTTATTAAATTAATTCATGTATAACCTAAGGTACTTTTACTTAGTCATTTAATTAAAATATGAATTTTAATTGAAATCATATAATGTATAGTTTAATTAATTAACTAGTTATTTAATTAATAAACTATAACCAAGACTTGTATTGTACTAATTAAACTTTAATTATTAATTATAATCTAGCTTATTTCTAATTATGGAAACTTACTATTTTTAAAAACTTTCTATTTTTAGAAACTTACTATTTATGGAAACCTGTTATTTTTAGAAAGTTACTTAGTATTACAATACAAGTATTATAATACACTATTACGTGATTAATACACAACAGAACATCATAATAATTACAGTTAACACAGTAAACAGTAAAACATGACACAATACGTATAACAAGCTAATAATACACGGAACCAGTAAAACACATGTAATTCAGGCAACTCATACACGTCCATATTTCTTATGTAGTGTTATCCGTCGAGGCGGATTAGTCTTCATCATTTTCCTTAGCTTCTACTGGACATAAGGTACGGATTTCCCGTCTTTTAGTAAGGACAATCTCTTCCTTCATTAGGACTTCCCGTATGAAGCCAACTGTTTTCCCTAGTAGTTACAGATTAAATGTTTATGTTTATTAGTTACCTTAGCCATATATATACATGACCAGTTTCACCTAGTTATGGAGGTACCATAACCATAACACTAAAGGCACTAGTGTTATGACTTCACCACGGTGGAGTGATAGCTCGTGGCGTCCCTTTTAGTTATTTGACCATTATAATTATTATATTATCATGTGGGACGTATGGGTGAATCCTAGTTACATGTTTCAGTCAGGTTTCATGGTGAATGTGGTGTGTGCCTTGCATCCTTCACAAGGAGCTGATCCCTCCTACCCACTTACCAATTAATTAGAGGCATTCTCTCTAATTTGCATGACGAGGTCACCCCTCCAAGTATTCATGCACGTTGTTGACCTCATAACCTATATTGGCTATTATGGTACATTAACTAATACAGATTTTCATAAGTAACATAAGCTATGTTTTCAGAACTAAAACCAGTTTATATGACAGACAACTAGGTTTTCCAGGACTTATTCATTTTTGCTGCCATTCATGCTTTATACTCTTTATATGCTTCCATATTCTATGTTTTCCATGCTTTATCATATATTTGTGCACTGGCGTTATGCGCAGCCGTCTATTTTTCCGTGTTCCCAAACGGCAGGTACCCAAGGACGCAAGTAGGAACTCCAGAGTATGTGCATTCGGATTGGAAGCTATCCGGCCTCTTTTACCTTATGCATTTATTCCTACTTCATCATACTTTACTTCTTTTGGACATTGTTTAGTCCTTTCCACTTATAGTACTTATTGCTTGTGTGTGAGTTACTAGACTACCGATGTTTGATTCCGGTATTTCTATTTATGGTCATGAATGTTTAGACATTTACCTTGCATGCTTTGATGACACGTCATAATTTACTGTAGCATTCTATCTTACTACTTTATAAAAGGTTTAGACCATTTTATATTATTGGAAGTTTTAAAATATTAAGCCTCCAACATTGCCAAAAAAAGAAATATTAACAATTGAGTCAATTGAGTCAATATTAATCAACCTGAAATTTTATTGCTCTAGCAAAACGTATGCCATAATTTATTATAGTAACAGCCCTTTCATTATTCGATTCATAATTTTCATAAACAAAAAATAACAGTTCTTTAAATATGCAAAATAAGTTACAGTTTTCATGTCATATATAAATTATCATAAACCACCCACTCATACACATATTTACGTCTCTTTCTCTTTCTCTTTGTTAAAAAAAAATACAATACAAAAGACAACACACAACTTCCTTATCACCTTCTCAACAGCCACAACCTTCACCACTTTCGTCGATGCCACTAATTCAGCCGCCGCCACCATCAACCCCAAACATTAAAGGTTTGATGTGATTTGGTGGTAGATATGGTGGTTTTTGTTAAAAAAATAAAGTTTGGTGTATGGATTATAACAGAAGCAAAAACCATTGGTTTTATGGTGGTTGATGTTTCGGTTTTATAATATATGTTCGTCATAAACTTAGTTATCGAGTACCCGTCGCCGCATTGCGCGGATGCTCGGCTAGTCCTATTAAATGAGGTGTTACAGTTGACAAGGATATACCATTATTTATAAATAAAAAAATTAACAAAATTTATACCCTAGATCTGAACTTCTCATCTTATTCTTAGACATCTTTATTTATCTCATCCAAATCTTCATCTTATTCTTAAACACAAGAAATTGATTAATCTTATTTATCTCATCCAGATATACTTAATGGATTCGTCTAAGTTCTTGGTTTATTTTTTTACTTATGGGCCACACTGAAGTAGATATAAGAAGTTACAAACGGTGTCTACGTGTTATTAACATATAAAAAGTCCACGTAGAATTTTAAATAATTATTTGTTTATTTAGAAATTAGGAAGTCATAATACTTATATTTTAAAAAACTAGCGGGTTTCGATAACAATAATAGTAATAAACTTTGTTAATTACCTATATGTGTAAAAATTAAAAAAATAAATTAGTAATATACGGACTTAACCAATGTTTTGAAACCCGGTTCGACCCGGTCGGGTCAACCGGTTCGACCGGTTTTGGCCTAAAAAACAGGTTAAAACAATCCGGTTCGTAACTTTTTGAGACCCAGTACGACCCGGTGGTTTTTGGAAAAACCGGTTCGACCCGGGTGTAAAATATCCACCGGGTTTTGTTTTTTTACTACTCTTTTAAAAAGAAAAAAGTAAACATTGAACCTTATCTTTATCTAAACGTTTCACTATCTTTGTACCAAACTTATACCAAACAGCCACCATTGTTAACCCTCCAGATCTCATATCCGATTGAAAAAAAATACAAAAGTAATCACGAAATCAAATTTCTAGCTATATTCTATTGAAAGAAATCAAGAATCCTAAATTAATTGCACAAGCAGGAACCTAATACTTATTGGAGGTAATTGTTGTATATTCTAATGATTTAAATGTTATTATTGTTTTATAAAAAAGCATGATCAAGAAAAATAAAAACTTAGCGATTGGTGTTAAATATTTCTTTTCAAGTATGAAACTTGTAATTTGGTAGGATTTATGGAAGCTTGGATGATTGTAATTTGGCAGGATATATGGTTCTTTCATGCTTTCTTCTTTTCTACAACAGGCAGTAGTTCTACAACAGACAACAGGCAGCAGGATACATATATTATATGATTTTTTTAACAGTGTAAAACCGGGTTGACCCGGCGGTCCAACCGGTTGGCCCAGTGACCCGGCGACCCGGACACTTGACCGGGTCGATTACTGACCCGGGTATCAAAACATTGGACTTAACTTTTTAGATATCTCAAGTTGTGTATTAATAAGATAGATAAGTTTCCCTACCATCTTTTGATATCTTGAAAGTTAGAAAAATAATTATTATATTTAGTTTTAACACAATTTAAAACCAGGGACGGAGCTACTATATGTGTGGGGTAGGCCAAGGCCAACCCAAAAATATCTACAAAATCCTATCTAATGTATATACAGGTTATAAACTTTAACAATTTGGTTAGCTAATAGATATTTGGCCCACTCAATAGAGGGTTTAAGGCTTCAAGCTATATCTGAAAATATGAAGATGAAAAAAGTTTGTAGTTCAACTGTTATAGTTTATCACGTACATATAAATTTCGATACTTATTTTTATTTTTGTATAAGATTACGTACTGATTTATTTATACGTGGTTTGACTGTTATAAACTTCACCATACTTGTTACATTAACATCTTTTTAGTGCAAAGACTATCTTAAAAATAGCAGCAAACTTGTTACATTAATAGCATTAAAGTTTAGTCCCCACTTATTTTTGACTTATTTTACGTCGATTAGAAGTATTCTACTTAAATTGATCCAAAGGCCGTTTAGATAGCTCAAGGCTTATTGTCGATTTTCATTTACTTTATCGTAAAATGGTCTCAAAACATTTTAAATACATGATTGAACGTTCATTTGTCATGAGTTGTCTAAAAGGAGGCTTCATATTGGTTTTCATCTTATTAATAGAATTAGTAAATTACGATTAGTATGATCTCAACTTTAAGCAATGTTATTTCGTTGGTCAAAGTACTAGATTTGTTTTTTGCCCACCCTTAACGAAGATCTTGGCTTCGTCACTGTTTAAAACAGTATTTTCTTGCCAGAGAATATATGGAGGTCTTGCAGATGAATCTCATATTCATGCAATAACATAAATCATTACAGGGCCGTCTCATTGATTTCGGAGGCCATGTGCCGTTTAACAGCGTGGGTCCTTGAATTATACTAAAAATATGTTTAGCTTAAAATAACTAACCATTTACGCCGTCAGTTTATTAATCATTATGCCATTAGATCATATAATTAAATCACTAATAATTTATGTAACATTTTTTTCCCGATTTGGTTATACCTTGTGTATTTTCAAATATAATGAATTGATCTTTTGTAAAAAATTTAAAAGCATCTATAAAATCAAAAAATTTAACCATAAATAGTGTGGCATATCATGAATATACACATTTCTTCAAAATATTTGTTATAATTTTTTTAAAATAAAATATTTGTTAGTATAATTTTAGCATCAGACAACGACACTTTATATTTAAATTATATGTCAATATCAAATATATAGTACTATTTTATTTTAACAATTGGGTTCGTTTTTTACTTTTTAATAAAAGAAAATAGCACATTGTACCAAATACTAAAAAAGTCATAGCTTAATTTTCAGATTACTATAGTAAAAGGACTAAATATAAAATTGACAAGAAAAAAACAAAAAATATGCATTCTGTATCATCTTCTCCGGTTGGATATCCTCCCTTCCATTTTTACTTCGTGAAAAAGAATGTGACTATATTTCACCCCTGCAACTCAAATTAAAAGTTTTGAACATTTTTAAACATGATTTCTTAAGAAAATACCGTTTTCATAGATTAAAACATCCAAAATCGAGTGTATACTAACACTAACATCTAGAAATTGGAGGCCCTAAAAAAAGTGAGACCTTGTGCTATTACACCTCCTGCACATGCCTAAATCCAGCCCTGAATCATTATTTCCTTTTAGTCATACATAAACCTTTTTCATCATCCAATAACACAATTGATAGAAAATATTCTAACTTACCCGTATATTTCATACTTAGAAACCTCTTAAACTCGTCACTTTTTCGTCACTTTTTCTCACTTTATTTCTAGTTACAACTATATCATTAACATATTGCAACAAATCAGCAAAGAGGCATTACTCCCACCACTCTGTTCAATATACAAAGAACAGACATTATGAAGCGATGCTCAACCAAATCCGTGATATGTTTGCCTTTTCATCATTTTAGGCTTGCTTCAACCTATATAAAGACTTATTAAGTTTGTCTTTGACATTATCAATATTTCATACATAAGATGCAAAGACATGTAAACATTCTCATGTAAATCATCACGTAGAAAAGTTTTAACACTCACATGTAAACTTGACATACTCGGTTAAACTCTTTTCATAGTGCAAACATCTTAGCCTAGTTATTAGGATAAGAGCACTCAATATACGTCAAGCATTCAAAAGCTTTTTAATATTTTAAAAAGTGTTTTGATAGAATTTTTGTCATTGTATGAAAATTTTTATAGAAAACTTTTTACAGTGATTCTTTAAACTTAACATTTTTATAAAAAATGTAATATTTAAATGTGCAATGCATTAAATGCAACAAGTTTTAAAAACTCTGTTGGTCTAGCAACCAACATCTCTCAAAGTACATGACCAACGCGTTGATGGAGAATGATTTAACACTGACGCGTCAGTGGGGTGACAAACACGTGCGTCGAAGCCCACTGCATCCGGTGTTAGTTTTCATATGGTTAGCTTTGGAAATGTGACTTAAACTCAAAAGAGCGTTTACAATTTAGCTTAAAAATATAAAAAGTTTAACTCACGGCTAAAATTTTTAATGTTCATTTCATAAATTTGTTTTAGATAATTTGTTAGGCTTGTCCAAAAAATTTTGTTATTTTTTATATGTTTGAATTTGATATATTTTAGATCATTGATTTCTTATATATAAGATTCAATGAAATTAGTTTTTTTATAACTTTTGAATTGTAATATTTAAATTAATTTTTCGCAATGTTTGTTCGAACTCTTTTGTTTATTTTATTCGTTTGAATTATCAACGATTTAGATTTAAAGGATTTGTTTATTTTATAGAGTATTACTTACATTCCCACTTGAAGTCATTGTAGCGTCTCTATTCGTTTTATACACTACATCGAAGAGCACAGACCTGACTATTCTCAAATAATATAAGAAACAAAGATCAGAAGTTAGCTTGCAGAGAACAATTAGACACAATTCAAGTTAGAGAATCCCTTTCACAAGATCAAAGCTTTCGCGAGACGATGCTACTTGCTACCTAGCCTACTTTTGTAAGACGTCTAACGTACTTTTGACATAACTAATAAATAGTCTCTACTATATATATAGTAATAAAAAACTTATTCTATTTATAAAAATGTTATAAAATCAACTTATTATTTGTAATGTTTTTTTTACAAATCAATATACCTTCAAAATTGAAGATGAAAATAATAAATATCATTTAATACTTATTATTAAAACTAATTAATACATAACATTAAAATTAATTAATACATCATTTAATATTCATATTAAAATAAATTAATACATAATAATCAATACCCACTTAAAAAAATAATTAATACACCTAATTACTTATAAATACTATTATATATTCACATTGTAAAACAATTAAAAACATATATATCTACAAAATCAGAAGTTAGCTTGCAGAGAACAATTAGACACAATTCAAGTTAAAGAATCCCTTTCACAAGATCAAAGCTTTCGCGAGACGATGCTACTTGCTACCTAGCCTACTTTTGTAAGACGTCTAACGTACTTTTGACATAACTAATAAATAGTCTCTACTATATATATCTTTTTCTTTGTAAAGCAAAACCTAAAGTAGGGACTTTTCTAAGAGATTCTTTCCTTAGTAGGAAATAGTCATTCTATTTATTCCTTTAAAAAGTGTATTTATTTCTTAATTTAGTAACAATGTTTAATTTTCGTATTTATGTTTAATTGGAAGTAAAAATTTGAGTAAAAAACATACGTGTCAAAAACGTAAAAAGAACTTAAAAAAAGAAAGCGGGTTTAAAACTTTAAGACTTTAGGGTTGAAACTATCAGTTGTAAAACTTTAGGGGGTTATAAATCACCTTTTTAATTCTTTTATCCTAAAAACAAAGAAAGTCAATAAGCCATCACAACATCTACTGTCATCCTCTGAACACCACCACAACATCAAACACTAAAGGACACTGATGATAACAACACAAATGAGGCCATCCACAACGTCACAAAGGAGGTAAGTTCAATTTATCAATTACAAACCTAAATTCAGATTAATTGTTAGGGTTAATGGTGAATTTTATACGGGTTGAAGTGGATATTAGGTGGGTGGCAGTAGTTAGTCGACGAGATTTAGAGTGATATATTGATATGAGCTTAGAAACTATCTCTCAGGTTCAAATTGAACCATATGCATGATTTTGGCTGCCATGATTCTCTTTGGTTGTGGGTGTTTGCCTCAGGATTCGACTGCACTATGAAATTAAACCACCGACCTCAACATGTTACAAAAACATGAGGTAGTTTTTTTTTACTCTTTTGTTATCTAATATTCTTATATACGTGATTTCTTTTTAATGATTTTGACTTTTGATTATGGCGTGAAATAATTTGGGTATTAGTGTTTCTTCATGTGGGTTTGTGGTATTTTTGTTCATATTTCAAATATAAAAACATGGCGATCTTTTGTGATCTGATATAATAGAAAAAAATGAAGATGTTGCCAAAACATGCTCAAGTTAATAAAACTTTGGCATGATATGTGCAGGATGTTTTTCCATCATTTAATGTGAGATGCCATCTTTAACATACTCATCGTTAATAGTGTTTTGTTAGTATGGAATGATTTGTTGAATTTACCCAAAAGAATAGTGTAATCTATGAAGACTGTGATCAGAAGCATCAAAGGTCTAATATGTATTGTAATCTTTTATATAATAAGTCTTATATATGAGGAAGTAAAAACTATATCGAATGTAATTTGTTTAACCAAAATTCAAAGTCAAAGAAGGATATAGTTTCCTCTTGGTACTGGTTATGCTAAAATGTAGGGCTGAACATCGGCCCAAAATCGAACCGAAAACCGATTTTAAGGAAAATGTAAACGAAAACCAAACCGAAGTAAAGCAAACAAAACCGAGACCGAACCTAGAAAAACTGAACTGAAAATATTATTTAGGCGTATTTTTGTCGATTTTAACCCGGAACCGAACCGAACCAAGCAAAACTGAAAATCAAACCAAAAATGATCGGTTCGGCTCGGCTCAGTTTGTCGGTTCGGTTTTCGATTTTCGATTAGGTTTGCTCAGCCCTAAAATGAATCACAACCAAAATTTCATATAAACTTACAAATAATTTGAAATTTTGTAGGGCATGCAATATGGCTAACACATCGATTGAAGACACTGCTGCTGAACTTTATTGTCAGGATCAAAAGTCTTACCAGGACACTTATCTAATATGCGGCTAATTAGGGACAATCTTATTCTTTAGACGTGCAGGAAGTTGAAGGTAATGCCCCCACCCCTACCTTATTAGTTCAAAGAAGTATTTTTGGCAATTCTTATTTCCATATGCGTAATATTATCAGTGGTGGCGGATCCAAGATACTGATATATGGGGGCAAAATATTTATTATTGTAAAATTTTTAATTAACAAAGAAATAAAAATGAGCTTAACCGATTTAATATTGCATAAAAATGTAATATGGTGCTAAATTAACAATAAAACACACCTTTTGTATCGTGAAAATATCGGGTTTTTAGCATACAAACACCCTTTACTGCAACACCCAAACAACGCTAAACACAACACCAAAAACAGCTTTTACCAGCAAAAACAACATCATTTAACAGCAGATTTTCAGCAGCTAATTACGTCATCCAAACACCCTTATTGCAACACCAAACAGCACCAAAAAACAGCTTTTAACAGCAGCATTTCAGCATCTTTGTAACAGCTTTTCAGCAGCAAATTCATCCACTTTTTAGCAGCTTTTTAGCTGCAATTCAGCAGCTTCTCAGCGGTGAATTCACCAACTACTTAGCAGCAGTTCAGCAGCTTCTTAGCAGCAATTTAAGCAGCTTTCAGCAGCAACTTTTATAGTGCAAATATATTATTGTTTTTTTTACACTTTTAAACAAGTTGACTGCTTCCTATATCAAGTAAATAAGTATAGAAATGTATATCCATTAGTTCAGTTTAGTTGATTTCTCTTACATTCAAAATCAAGAAATTAATCATAATTTGACCCAAGCATCCTAAATTGATACACCTCTTTATATTGATATAGTAATAACTGGATCCAGTCAAGTGGCTTATATGTAACTATGCTTATTTGCAGCCAGGTAATTTTTTTGCAAGAAGTGAGTAGAGAAAACGATAATGTTTGGAAAACATTACGTGTCAGAGAGGCGTTATGTTGTACTATCCGACTCCGACAAGGTTTGTTCATTGGTCCATGGGTTGAAAATGTAGTTTAGAATAATAGGTCAAACGGGTAATCTATGAGTCTAATTGTATGAGTAAACATGAAATGCACAATGATCATCTAACTGATCTCCGAATTGTACTTATCTAATTTGGGAATTAATAAGCAACCGTATTATTTAGGAACTTAGGATCAGAATAAACCAAATGTTTTTCTTTACATATTTGTAAAAAAAGGCTTGAAGTAATGAGAAATAAAAGATGATGACTTTTTTCATGTATGTATGAGGTGTCATAAACTATGGATGTTCTTATGGTGTAGCCGAAGTAGTTGTGCCATGAGTGTGGCAAATAATAAAAATGTATATGTTCTATAACTTTGAAATCAAATGTTCATGTATATATTTTGGAATCATATTGTTCTTTGAATAAAATGCTTTAGGAGGTTTTATGCATCAAGCATACACTATTGGACCTTAGTAAAATATAAGAACATATTTGCCCATTCCTTTAAATTGGTATAAAATAATTTTTATTCCCATTTAACCAATCGTCTCATCTCTTGATCACTTTATCTGTTCAAATTATTTAATAATCATAGGTTTAACCTTAACTAATTAATCATATCCCATTAAGTTATTTTGTAAATTTCTTTTGCGGGTGTGTGGTACAATAGGCCATCGGAATAGTAAAGAGTCGAAATTGTCAAGGAGATAAGAGCTACATACACATATGTCCCAGATGGAAATGATCATTAGCGTGATTGAATTGCTTCTATGTGGACCTCAATATGGTCCTTTGATCATCCGTTCAGTTAGAGGTCTCGGGCTACCTTTAGTTGTTGATGGGGAATGCTATAGATATACGGTATGTACTGTCTTTCTTTAAACAAACAAACATTTAGATTTGTTAATTTTTGATAAAAGTAGCGCAACACAGTGGTATTCACATAAAGAACTAGAGCTGTTTCATCATATATGCTTTAAAAGTCACGGTTGAGAAATTTTAAGGTACTAAGTTGGTCAAAAAGAAAACATAGCATCGATGTACGTGAACCGAGAAAACTAACTTTTAGTAATAACAATCTATTTCTTGAGTTGTTTCATCATACATACTTGAGAAGCCATAGTTAAGAAAGAGATAAGATCAGGAATTTTCAAATTTAAGGTACTAGAAGAGAAGTAGATCCATTTGGAAGATTTGGTCGTTGTAGTGACGTATTAGGCGCTGGTGTAGTAAAAAGTATCTAAAGAGGATTTGACCAAGTAGAAGCATAGTACTTTGAATTTTATTAGTGAGGCACGTGCTTTGGGTAACTTGAGGGATTATATGAAAAATCATAGACAGATGTCGCTTAAAGCGTTGAAGAATTTAACCAAGTAGAAGCATAATAATTTGAATTTATTAGTGAGGCACGTGTTTCGGGAAATTTGAGGAATTATAAGAAAAATCATAGATGGTTGTCGCTTAAAGCGTTAAAGAAGTGGTCTGACAGATTTTGAGGGGTTTGGAGTACCTTCATACTCATGAGTCGTGTATCATTTCATTGGGACCTTAATTGTAGTAATATCTTTCCTGATCCCAAATGTTTATAATTGTTACAGAGACACAAATCTGAAATTCAGAAACTTATAATGCTGGATTTTAAAGGGTTTTAGGGTTGGTGCCAAACACTAGGTTTAAAGTGTATTTTGATATAATGTTGCATTTTAGTGGTTTTAGGACTGCTGCCAAGCAACAGGTTTAAAGGGTATCTTGATTTCGTAAAACACTGTAATTATAAGGTTGTTTAAGTCACCTACAATACAAGTTATAACTATATAAATTGGCAAAAGAACAACTTATAAGGTAACAGACTAAATGGGTCAATAGGTGTATGACGCCAAAACTATATTCCGATATAAAATCATCAAAATATCTTAGGTGGTTACTAGGTTTATACATTTATTAAAACGATTCGACAATTATAGGCATATTTGACATACTGTTGGAACAAAAGAGTTTAATGTCAATCCAACCCGTTATGATGCATAAAAATAATACCAGTTTTGATCCATAACACGAACCCATCAAGTATTAAAATCTGATGTATGGCCTGCATTTGAACGGGTCCTCCCAACTATGAATGCAAAAGAGGTTAGGATGTATTTTCTGATAATCAAACGGGTCAAAAGGTGTAAGGCGCCAAAAGTATATTACTAATGCATAAACATTCTATATATTTTGTGTGGTTTCTAAGCATTTTCTAATACTCACCCATACTCGCTTTAAGCAGTTGGTACTAATCGTGAAGCAATGCTCTTCATGATATGGTGTTTTAGAAACAAGGATACAAACAAGTTGCATTTTTTGCAAGCAGGTATAAACCTGTTTATTTTGTATTGTTTCGTATTTAAATTACCTGTTTTGTTTCTATAAGTTGTGCTTTAATCTTTGCGTAAACTGGATTCCTACATGGTGAAGATTTTACATGCTTTGTATCAAGTCTCTGCCCTACAACAATTTTTGGCATAAATATTGTTATGTTAGGTGGTAACTCGAGAATTCATATGACTATTGTGTCCACTATTTTCTCATGTTCTTGATGTTTTATTGTTACGTTTTATTGTTATGTTTTTTGCTTTCACCTATGGTTACCCATTATTAATGAAAAGTTAAAGGATGCTTCTGATTACTTATTAACTGTTTTATTTTAAAATAAATGAGCAGGATTAAGTGTTTGGCTCTTTTACTATCTGTTTTATGTTAGCATTTAAAAGTAAATCTGTTAGAACTTGCTATGTATGAGACAAGCAGTTTAACTAAGTAATCCCAAACACCCCCTATCTGTTTACTCGGTATTTGATTGAAAATTTAGAAATGAGCACTTTTTTCCCAACACATTATTAGACTGTTAATGTTTTTTATTTGTAGATTAGTTGTATACTGCTATGATCTGACGGTAAAAGAAACCTGAAAATACCTAACAAGTTGGGTCTAATATTGTATAACTTATTTAAAGTTGTAGGGTGTCAAATAACAATTTGAAAAATCAAATCTAACACAGACATTATGAAATTATATAGCACAAAAATAGCCACCAAAACGCCCCCTTTTTTCTCATCGACTTAACCCTCTAACCTCTTATTCGGTATCCTTACTCTACGAGAATGTTTATTGATTAGTAAATGAGTCGCTAATGAATGACATCTTCCTAATGGAAAGTAAGTCCAATAAAAAGTGATTACGACTTTGACCAATTTACGTCATGTAGTTGTGCAAGATGTATCTTACTTTTTTGTTCTACCACCCCTGGTTGTCATGAAGATCTTAAAGAGGCAGCATCAAGCGTGTTATATGCAGCTCCAATTCAAGTATCAGACTACAACTCAAGCATTCCATTTAGTTTAAAAATTCAAACAGAGATGTCAAATTTCTGATGTAATATTCCAATGTGGATGTCAAGTTGTGAATACCACAGTTGCGGTATCTTGAAACGGTAACTTTGTTTTGATATGCGGTGTTTTAATTTTTGGCAGTTAAATTTTTTTACTTCACTTTCCTTTTGTAGGTAGAATCCCTTAGCAAAAATGTAATATGGCGACATTAGGCTTCAAAACCAACTGTGTTTCCATAGTTGAATTTGTAATAATCGTATTTTCCAAACTAGAGGACCACGGTAAAGATGACTTGACATGAATACACTTTTCGACCTTTGTGGTCAAACTGACTTCTAGATTTTGTCAAGTAATGGATAAGATAGGTTGATAGTCAAAATCAGATGCTAAACGAAAATGATAATTGAACTTTCTTTTGGAAACATCTTGGATTACTATTGAACCATTTGACAAACTTGACCCATTTGACCTGTTTCGTATTACTTATTTTTTAAAGTTAACCCATTATAACATCTACGCTTAAAACATGACTCGATTAGCAAAAAATATGCTATTTCTTATTAAAATACTTGAAATTTAGAAAAAGACCCGTGCGTGCACGGGTATTATACCTAGTATATATATATATATATATATATATATATATATATATATATATATATATATATATATATATATATATATATATATATATATATATATATATATATATATATATATATATATATATATATATATATATATATATATATATATATATATATATATATATATATATATATATATATATATATATATATATATATATATATATATATATATATATATATATATATATATATATATATATATAGTAATAAAAAAACTCATTCTATTTATAAAAATGTTATAAAATCAACTTATTATTTGTAATGTTTTTTTTACAAATCAATATACCTTCAAAATTGAAGATGAAAATAATAAATATCATTTAATACTTATTATTAAAACTAATTAATACATAATATTAAAATTAGTTAATACATCATTTAATATTCATATTAAAATAAATTAATAGTACATAATAATCAATACCCACTAAAAAAATAATTAATACACCTAATTACTTATAAATACTATTATATATTCACATTGTAAAACAATTAAAAACATATATATCTACAAAATCGTACATATTGTTCACTTATAATAATGAGTTTCAACTGGGAACCGGAGTCACAATCGATTCAACTAGAAAAAAAAACCGTCAGAAGACGAACCGAAGAAGACCCACTGAAACAGATAAAAACGGCACCGTTATATTAATTTGTACTACGTTTTTTGAACAACACATAAATTTGTACTACTTATAAAAGAGATTGTACTCTCTCTCTCTCTCCCAAATTTTAAATAGCAAAACGTTATAAGGTTTTGGTACAAACCTTTACATCACAAAATTTTTATAAATTTATTTATATATTAATTGGTGGGCAATAAAATTAAATGATAAAATTAATACAAATTAATATGCAACATGTACAAATGATTATTGCTATAAATTATAATTTTTTAGATACCATTATTTAAATTGTTTAGTAATATAAATTTAATATTAATTTTTTATGTTTGATTTTTTAGATACTATTATATTGTCTATGTATATATTTTAGTACAAAATTTAGTTAAATGCTGATCAGTTTGTTAATGAATTCCATTAAATGGTACACATCAAAGTAGTAAGATTTTAAGGTCATTATAATGTATGAAAACGTGTAAACATATAATTAATAAGATTTTATATATTTATATGTTATATAATATAGGTTTATAAATATTATTCATCATTGATCATCACAATCCTGTAATACTATTAATGTGAAATGGTTTATTATTACTTAAAGTGATCTCAACTTAAAACTATCATCATTATTAATAAATATAATTATAAAACATCGTTCTTGCAGAATTTTAGTTTCAGATTAGTCACAGCCGTAACGGGCAGATACCTGATAAGCTGCTAGTAATTGTTAACTAATCATTGTTAACATGGTTAAAGAGAATCCAAGTAAATGAATAAATAATATTTGTATATGCTTTTTCAAACACTAGTCCGGTACTCGCGTAATGTGACAGTGGGTACTTGTGACTATATTTTGAGGCAAACGAATGAATTATTATAAAAAAAATCACTGCACATTCAACATGATCGGCTAAACTATATAAACATATGACACACACAATTGTAGCGCAACACCGCCAAAATAACCAACAAAAACAATTTAAACATAAGTAGAATACATATGTTGTGACGAAGATGTAGATGTAGTAATTTTAGAATATAGTGACAACAAATGGTTGAGTTGTATGTTCGAAATGTTTGAAACCAAAAACGACAGTCAAAACCGTCTTATAAGTTTGGTTGACATGGGCTGTGACAATATGAGAAGACGGTTACAACCATGATTTTAAAGAATGCTAAATTTAAAAAAATTTGAGAATACTAAATTGTTTTAAAGAATGCTAAATTTAAAAAAATTGAGAATACTAAATTTTGAAAATAATCTAAATGTTTTATGAGGTATATTAAGATTAAGATATACACTACCATAAAACTTCGTTGACTATATATAAGCGTACATGTATTTAATTAACCTTGTCTTCGCATTACCACTTCCTCATATAAACAACCTGAAGTTGATAGCTTTCCCTCCTCAAAACGTAACAAGCCAATATGAACACCACAACGAACGCTGGAGAACCACCCAACGCCATGACAAACTCCGAAAATCCCAACGGAAACGTCCCCTACGGCCTTGGATTCGTACTCATAGTTATGTTCCTCCTAGTCACCCTTTGCTACGGTTCTTACCTATATAATCGCAGCATGCGCTCTCGATCATCATCACCACTTCCATTTATCATAATTTCATCTAGAACCGCCTATATTCGTAACCATGGTGAAAACATAATATTTTCTCAAGGCATTGACGACGAAGTCCTCGTGACGTTTCCAACGTTTGTTTACTCTGAAGCCATGATGTCTCAAAAAGGAGATGCCAATAGCTCGGATTGCTCTATTTGCTTAACGGAATATAAACCTGAGGACTTTGTGAGGATGTTGCCCGAATGTCGACATTTGTTTCATGTAAGTTGCATAGATCCGTGGTTAAGGGTTCATCCTACGTGTCCCGTGTGCCGGAACTCGCCATTGCTTGAAATTTGATGTTTCCGTGTTGGAGAATTTGATTTAATCTTTTATATAATACAAGTAGCTAGAAAAACATTATTCTATGTAACAAGATTATACCATTCTTTGTAATTAGTGGGCAACTTGTATTAAACGTAAGTTCTTGGCATTTCTTAAATTTCGAAGGTTTTACATATTATATCAAGTGTTTGCGTGTATCTAAAAGCCAATTCCTTAAATATAGTCTAGTTTCTTTTCTATGAATTGCAACGAAAATTACAAGTATTACCATATGTTGAGAATACGAGAAATTGAGAATACGGTATCTTTGTCCAATTATACAAAATGTTAACAAAAACACTAATAACGTTTATAAGCATATTTCTAACCAAAAACACAAATAATGAGAACGAAAAATCAAGAGAGTGATCGACCGGTTTCGTATTATAAGAGTAAACAAGTATCGTCTGGTTTGCCTACCCTAACGCAGGACTTTGTTTTTGACGATCAATTGATTACTTACGAGAAAGTAGCAACCACATAAGCAATTTTCAAGAAAATACGATTAGTGGCACTTGTAAAAAGTTAGGCAAGGTTTGGTAAATTTTGACGGTAGAAATGCTTTTACCATTGCATCCTGATTAGTCGAACATACAATATTTCTTTTCCTCATCATATAGTTGTGTGTAGTCTTTGTTTTTCTCAGTTTTAATGCTTCTTCGTTCAGTGTATTGCTTTTCGATTACGTACTTCTTTCCTAACCGGTATAAACTGAATATATGTTCGAATTTCTATTAGATGGTATATTAGATCATGCACGGTTGTGGCCTGTGGGCAAATATATACTCTACTACTACTTAATAAAAAGTTTAAAACTTTTTTAAATAAAGAAGTGTTGAAATTTTTAAAACTAAACGATTATTCGCGCATAACGGTAAAAATTCTTAGCGACAAATAATTAAGAATATATGATATTGTGGTAAGCGTTTCGTGATTCAGAATGATTTGCACTATATATTAATCTGAGTCTAGAGTATACATGAATAAATTTAATGAATTGGACCACTAAATGGGCTCACAAAACATACATACTATATATGTTCATATTGAAATTTAAATATAATGATGAAAATACAAATACGGGTAAACTGCAAATTTCTTCTTTGTATTTTTTGAAAATGGTAAATTTGTCACTAAGAGCAAACTGCAATCAATTTTGCCACTATACTTGAAAATATCGTGTAATTTTACCATTGAGTTAACGTTTTTGACTTTTCATCGT
Source organism: Glebionis coronaria (assembly GCA_025667525.1). Taxonomy (NCBI): domain Eukaryota; kingdom Viridiplantae; phylum Streptophyta; class Magnoliopsida; order Asterales; family Asteraceae; genus Glebionis; species Glebionis coronaria. The sequence goes on from CM046881.1 coordinate 185,488,145, forward strand.
TTTCATACGTTTATTCCCACACGTGCCTAACACGTGTGGGCATATTCGTCATTTCTACTCATACCAAAAACGCTAGCACTCTTCCTTTTACCTACAGGCAAAAAACGTCCCCGAAACAATTGACCCACCTTTCCTTCCCGTTATTATTATGCCTTATTTACATTGTACCTTCCCGCCAAAACTTTCCCATGACTAAATTTGCAACATCAATATTAAAACTTTCACTAGTATCTCAGACATTAAATACCCTAAAACCCTAATCTCGATACATAATGGTTCAACTTAAATTCGTACTACCAACCCAAAACTCGATTCAATTGCCTATCAAGTAGTTCTAATGGCGTATCAGAAAGAAGTTGTTTTCAAAATGCACAATAATGGGTTTTTTTGTACATGATCCATTGAGGTATGTAAATGGCAATCATAGCCAAATTTGTGGGTTTAGTTTCGAGGCCAGGATATTTACATTTGGCCTAAATCATATATTCGGAAGGCTTGATGATGTGGAAAAATGGGCTTTGTTCTTTTGTTTGCCTAACAAATCACTAGAAGAAGGTTTGAAGTTGATTTACACCGACAATAATGTGCATACGATGTTGGAAATGGCTTATAGGAATGGTTCAATTGATTTGTATGTTGTTCACAAGAAATAGAGACTAGCTCAGTATTATTTCAAGAAGCTTGATTAGATCTAGATGATGCAGATGGGGATATTTGGGATGGGTAGAAGATGATGCTAGGTTGCGTTGTTATAGTTCAACTCCTTTTGTGACTGAACATCCGTTTCAGAAAATGAAGAGGAACAATAGAAACCAAACTCAAGGTGGTAAAAAGAAAAGATTGAAGAGAGCGGTTGTCTTAACAAAAGAAAGAAACTGTAATGGACAGGGCAAAGAGAAGAAGAACACATAGGGGAAACAAACGAGTACTAGAAAAGGGTAAAACATGTGATTGAGGGTACTAGTGAGACTGAGCCTCGGACTTCATTGGTGAAGAAGAAGAGAGCTCTAGAAAAGGATAAATGGATCATGATTGAAGAGGATTCGGGTTTTAACCCGAGTGTTGGTGCTATCCGAAGTAGGTCTAAAAAAGGGCTGAATGTAGGGGCCGGGGATTCTGCTTATGTTGATAATGTGGCCGAAAATAAAGGTCATATAAAAAGGTTTGTTGTGCTTGGGGTAAAAGCTACTAACAAGTTATACGAGTATCAAAATTTTAAGATTACGAACTGCATACTAGGTCTTAGAGCACCAACATATGTGGGAAACCAGTGAACTGAAGATGGTTGTTACAAGGAATGTTTGGGATAGTGTATATGCTTATTCGAAATACTTTGTAACTAGATAACCCTATTGTTAAGAATTGTTAGGGATATGTTTTCGTTAAAAAAAAGATTATAGCTTATAATCTGCTCATTGATGTCTTGTTGGTGATTATTACTGTGTTAACATTATTTGGTTACTCTGCATATTGTTAATGAATGTTAAGGATATATTTTGTTAAAAAAAACTTATAGTTTATAATCTGCTTATTCCCCTGTTTGGGATAGTGCTTATTACTGTGTGAACAACATTTGGTTACTCTGCATAAAAAAAGCAATGGTTAAATATCGACTCTAACCTACGGCCTCACCCTCATAACACACAACAATTACCGTTAGCACCCTAGGGACTTTTACATAAACATTTGCAGACCAATTTATACGTATAACCTTACTTGTTAACAGCTTATTCGCTTATTCATTTGTAACTGCGTATTAACCTTACTTGTTAACAACTTATTTGCTTATTGATTGGGTAACTATTTTTTAGAAACTAGAAGGGGGATTGAATAGTTTCTCTAGTTAAAATGATCCAAAGATCGGTTTTCAAAAATCCTTTTCAAAAACTAGATTCAAGTGATTTATGTGAAACCTTCTTATGCACAATATGAACAAGTGATAGTATATCTAAACTAATAATCACAAAGTATATGCAATAATGAATAATGAATGAAAGAGATAAGGAAAGGAAAGATAAAACCGAACACCAATGATTTATAGTGGTTCGCAACGAAGCTCACTCTTCGTTCCTACTCCACTCCTCGAGTACTCCTTAGTCGAGAGTTCACTACTCAACAAACTCCTTGAGGTGGAGAAACCTTACACATCGCTTAACCAATTTCTGACGCTAAGCTAAAATTTGAGACCTAACTTAGCTAGGACCAATCTACACCAATATACTTTGAGGCCTAAGTATTAACCACAATACATACACAACTTCCAAATATACACAATAATTTGGATCTCCACAACAACACAAGCATGAAACAAAGTTTAGATCTTGAGTAGATCTTGAACTTGACACAACACTTTAAAGATGAAAGTGTTCATCTATTTGCAATTGAGAGGATGAGATGAGAGTAGAAAGATTCACTTCTTAAACAAGTATAATCAACCAAATAACCAAGGATTTGTGTGATTAAATTAAAGAGACGAAACATAAGAAGTTACTTTGATTTTGGGCTTGAGATCTATGGGTCCTTTGGTTGAGGTCACCTATGACATTATCTAGGGCATGATCCTTAGATTCCTTAATATTTACTACCATTTCAATAATAAGGTCTTAATCTCCTAGTTTTCTATTCTCTTTGGCTTTAACTAAGTCTAATTCATCAAAGTCATCATCTACCAAAGGTGGTGTCTTAGACGAAGGAGGAGTTTCATCGAATGTCACACTGGGTGATTCTTCGATTACGCTCGAGGTTCTATTAAGAACTATGTAGGCTTTACTAGATAGTGAATACCCTAAAAAGATACCTTCGTAAGACTTTGGGTCGAACTTGGTAAGGTAATCTTTGGTGTTTAGAATGAAGCAAAGCACTTGCTTCCAAACATCTTAAAATATTCTAATGAGGGTTCCTTACCTTTAAGAATCTCATGGGGGTCTTTCCAAGAAAAGGTCGAATGAGGATTCGGTTGAGAATGTAGGTCGATGTGTCCACGATATTGCACAAAAATTTTGAGGCAAGGAATGCTCGTTTAACATGGTCATACTCATCTCTTGGAGTGTCCTATTCTTTCTTTCGACTAACTCATTTGATTGTGGAGTGCGAGGAGCCGAAAAGTTATGGGTAATATCATAAGCTTCACAAAAGGCACCAAATTGCACTTCATCATCAAATCCCATACCATGATCCGTACTGATAGACACAATTGGACATCCTAGTTGATTTTGGATCTTCCAACTAAAGATTTCAAAATGATCGAGAGCTTCATTCTTATTAGCCAAAAATCTAGTCCAAGTGAATCTAGAATAGTCATCAACTATTACTACGGTATAAATGTTACCTCCATAACTCTGTATGGCAAAAGGTCCAAAGAGATCCATATGTAGGAGCTCTATGCACCGAGAGGTCGAAACCAAATTCTTGGCTTTATGACTAGAGTGAACTTACTTCCTAATTTTGCAAGCATCACAAAAGTTATTGTCAAACTTGATCTTGGGGAGATGTTTACCAACTCCTTAGAGACCAAAGATTGAATTAAACGCATATTAGCGTGACCTAATATCCTATTCCAAAGAGTAGAACTTTCATCTAAAGTCGCTAGACATGTGTTGTCTTTTGACTTCATACTAACCTTCATGACATAAAGCTCATGGTTTCTAACACCTTTTCCAATGATTTTACCATCGTTTACGATTTCACTATCATGTTCCGAAAAGATGACCTTACACTTATTGTCACAAATGTGACCTATAATTAGTAAATTAAAACCTAAGTTATCTACATGCTCAACATTTTCAATGGTTAAGGAGTCAAGAGAAACCGTACCTTTGCTAATGATGTTACCACGTAGATTACTAGAGAGAGTAACATTACCTCCATTGTATGCTTTGTAAGTAGAGAATAGACATCGAGTTCCCGTCATTTGTTTAGAACAACCACTATCCTTAATCCACTTGTTGGGATCTAAATCAATCCCCAAGCATATCTCGGTAACAACATACAAAATCAAACAAATGGTCCCCAATATCTCAAGGGTCCAAAGTTATTAGATACAAACATCCGTTGCATTTAGTTAGGATGCATGAATAGAGGACACATACCCCACGAAGAAAAAACATTGTTGCTGAAAATTGTTCCAATTTTCCGGAGTACTTTGGTCTCCCTTGTTTTTCTTAGGCATCTTAGACCTTGATCTAGAACGATTGTTGTTTCTAGATGTAGGTGTTTTACTTCTAGGCCGTGACTTAGGATGGTCATTAGTTTTAGGTGTTGGTGTTCCACTTCTAAACCTTGAATCATTTCTTACTCTTAGAGAAGGAGTAGATGATTTCCTAATTACACCTTTTGTTCCCATTATAGGTTTACTATAGAATTTACCAAACTCCTTTTCATCAATAATGGGTACTTTGGCTTTATTTTTAACAAGATCTTTTGGCCCTTTACCTAAAACAGATTTTTCAAAAAAGTTTATTTTCACATTTTTTAAGCTTTATGTCTGTGGTTCTTTATCTCCTCTCACGGTTCCAAAAACATAAGAAACCGCGGTGAACAATATTGGTCCACGGTCAGTAGATACTTTTTCTGAAAATTTAACTTGTTTGGTTTCACCAGTAGATGCTTCATCAGTGTTAAAACCTAAACCAAATCTTTCTTTTGAATGAATTTGTCTACTAAGCATGTCATCAAGAGCATTAGTACCTTTCATGAATTTTTCCAATTTAATGGATGTGCTCTTGAGATTCTTATTTTCTTGTCTAAAGTTTTCACAAGTTAGACATCTTACATCAACTTCTTTATTTTTTTCCATTTTAACTAATTTACTTTTTAGCTTACTAATATCATTCTCAAGTTTAGCTTTAGTTGATTTTAGCAATCTATTCTTTTCTATGAACTTTAGACTTAGCTTGCATAGATTATCATATTGACTCTCTAATTTTAAATCATCTAGAGAGGAACTATCATTGCTATAATCTTTAGTTTCAGAATGTACCTCTTTTGAAGAATGTGTCATGAGACACTTCTCATCTTTAGCATTATCATCGCATTCTTCACCACTATCACTCCACGACCCTCCAACGAGTGTCGCATGGTTCTTGTCGCGAGGTCGCTTAGGACATTTCACTAATTAGATGATTTGGATCACCACATCTAAATATTTTCTATCATTTTTGTCATTCTTGAAAAATCGATTATTCGAGAATGATTTCTTGTTGTTGCTTGGTTGCCTCACGTATTGAACTCGTCTCTTGAATAACTTCTTGAAGTCTCTAACCGCCATAGCATACTCCTCATCAACACTATATGAGGATGAGCTTTCGTGATCACTTTGCACTTTCTTGGCCTTCAATGCTAGAGACTTTCTTTCACTCTTGCTTTTGACCATCTCTGAATCCTTTAAAGTCTCATCTCATGAACTTTTAAGTTTCCAATTAGTCCATCAAGTGATAATGTAGTGAGATCCTTTGATTCTTCAATCTTCGTAACTTTAGCTCTCCACTTTGGATGCAACGCACGAAGAAACTTCCAAACATTGTTATTGCTAGAAAAACATTCATCAAGTGCTTTTAAACTAGTAATAATAGTATTAAACCTAGCAAATGCACTATCAATAGTTTCATCTTCTAAGATGACAAATTGTTCATATTGCTGAACAAGATGATCGGTTTTGCTTTCTTTGACTTGACTATTATCTTGGTGGGTTATCAAAAGAGTTTTCCAAATTTCTTTGCCGTTTTTACACATAAAAATCCTTTCATACTTTTTCTTAGGTAAAGCATTATAAATAACCATTTTAGCCTCATTATTTTTAGCAAGTTTCTTTTTAGTGCCATCATTTTAAACTGTCAAACGTAACTATTTTTTCTTTTTAGAAACTTCATTATATTGTAAAGGCAAAAAAGTCACCAATGATAATAACATGCCAGAGATCTAAATCTTTTGATTTCACATAAGTCTCAAATATATTTTTTCAATAAATAAAACTATCGGTTTTAAAAAGTGGTGGTTTTTGCATAGATTGCCCTTCTAGATACTTATTGTAATCCATAGATCGATTCAAGTTTTAAAATAAAATATATTTTAAAAGCTTGAGCAACCCTCTCTGATACCAATTGTAGAAACTAGAATGGGTGGGGGTTGAATAGTTTCTCTAGTTAAAATGATCCAAATATCGGTTTTTCTAAAATCCTTTTCAAAAACTAAATTCAAGTGATTTATGTGAAACCTTCTTATGCACAATATGAACAAGTGATAGTATATCTAAACTAATAATCACAAAATATAGGCAATAATGCATAATAAATGAAAGAGATAAGGAAAGGAAATGTCAAACCGAACACCAAAGATTTATTGTGGTTCGACAATGAAGCTCACTCTTCGTTCCTACTCCACTCATCGAGTACTCCTTACTCGAGAGTTCACTAATCAACAAGCTCCGTAAGGTGGAGAAACCTTACACGTCGCTTAACCAATTTCTGACTCTAAGCTAAAAGTCGAGACCTAATCTTAGCTAGGATCAATCTACACCAATATACTTTGCGGCCTAATTATTAAACACAATACATGCACAACTTCCAAATATACACAATAATTTGGATCTTCACACCAACACAAGAATGAAACAAAGTTTGGATCTTGAGTAAATCTTGAACTTGACACAACACTTCAAGGACGAAAGTGTTCTTCTCTTTGCACTTGAGAGGATGAGATGAGAGGAGAAAGATTCACTTCTTAAACAAGTATAATCAACCAAATAACCAAGGATTTGTGTGATTAAATAAGGTGTATTGAATCTGATAATTTATGTGCAAAAGAGGTTAAAAGTAAATCTGGAAATAGTCAACTATTTATAAGAGAAAAGGCCCAATGACTAAATCTGAGTGCGGCTCATTAAATAGGCATGCGGCTCATTATCACTAATGATCCGTAGGGACCTATAATGATCCGCGGGCTCTAGGATCTACTCTTTTTTGTCTTTTAGTGGGGAAAGTCAATCTGGTGGAATAATTATCCAAATGGCATATCCTTTATCCACAATGAATATCCTATTTTTAAATTTCTATTTTCTTTTTAATAAAACATTTCTTAAAATTAAAGTTTATTAAAAACTTTTGTCACTTATAAATAAAAGTGAGTTTTAAGAAAAATATAAATATTTGATCACTTAGTTAGGTTAAGAATATGTTTATTCATACCTTAAGTGATTATGGATAAAATAAAAAATACTTGAACTTAAGAATTCGATTTTCATTGTTTTCGTAAATGCTTGTTTTTGTATATTGTTGTAATCAAAATAAAGCGAGACCAAAAAATGAAAATAACGATTTTAGGCATCATTGCATTACCATGCTTATTAACAAATGATTTTTCTTTTCTGTTTTTCTCTTAAGGTCATTAGCTTATTTACCAAATATAACAACACAAGATTAACAATTAACAAAATACCTTCGTTAAAAGTTTAGAATATCCAATAAATTTTTCACGGCCATACTTAACCTTTGAATTAACAACAAAATCATTATAGTTTTTTAGAAAAAACAGAAGTTCTAGAAGACCTTCTTAAGTTTTGAGTTTCCTTAGCTAAGGTATTTGGATTTTGATCCAAATTTCCTTTAGACATATTATTGTCATCAAGTGTGGCTGCCTCCTCAACCAACCCAGCATCAATGTCTTCACTGTTATGAGCATCATCCCAATGATTGGAAAATCAACAGTGTTCACATTGTCCCCATGGTTAGAAGAGTGAACACTATCACTTTGTGACTCAAGGTCACTGTAATAACCCGAACTTAACGTCATTATGTTATCCTAATTATATAACGGATTTGTAATTTCTAAGTAATGATGAGTATTACTATATTTGACGGTTTTAGTTAAAACCGATAATTTGTGAATTTATTTAATTGTTGTGACGATTGAAGAGTACTAATAGTGATCGAGATGCTAATGGATGCTAAAATATTATATTTTAGTATCGATTATTTCGATATTTGATATTTCTGAAATTTTTATTTCATTACGTATTAAGTCTAGTTGAACTTTATCATTTTATTTTGTGTGCGTTTAATTATTAAAACGATCGGTTTAACAAACGATATTTATATTTTTATGAACCCGGGACGAAAACAACTCTCGTAAATATTTATAAAATTGACTGGAAGTCATTTCCCGCTTTTTAACTAATATTTACATTTTAGTCCACAAGAATGCACCAATTGCAAAATCTACCCTCCACCCACCATATATAAATGGAAAACAAAACACATACATGTATTTCACCCACCAAAATCTCTCTTTTTTTCTCTTGCTCCTCTCTTGCCGTGACCCCCCATCAAATAAAACACCCCTTTTATTTAATTTCTAGCTTGATTCAAGCTAATCTAAACAAAGTCCCATGTTTGAAATTCAATGGTGATTCTTATGGTATGATTTTTATTAACATGCAAGTACTTTCATTTTTCAAAGATTTTTATTATAAAGAACAATGGTGTTTGATCCATTGTTGTGTTGTATAAAGGTGTTATTATTATTATATTTGATTTTAAAAGTGTTGCATGTATGATTTGTGTAGTGGGTTTTGAAAGTATTAATCATGCAAGTGATTTAGGGATGATATAAGATGTTGTAGATGATGGGTATAGCATATTTGAAGTGTTGATGTTGTTAAAAATGGGTGAAAACGGTTGTAGATGTGATTTTTAAATGGGTGTTTTACATTAGTGGGTTTAAGGCCGATTTTCATACAGTTGATGTTGGATAAAGTTTGATATTATTAGATATTGTTTTAGTATTCGTCGATACACTTGTTTCGATATAAGATAGAGCTTTTAAATCCAAACGAGTCAAAAGTTATGCTAGTTTGATTATTCGTGTACCGGGAGACGAGTATTGACACAATACGAAATTGTTGTCAATATTTGGATCGAACCTCGGGGACTATAAGTTGAGTTTTAAAATTGATCAAAGGCTGTTGTTGGGTTCTAAACTTAGTATTTTGAGTCTATTTTCAAAGTCAAGTGGCGATTTTGTAAATGGAAATATTTAACAAGGTCAAAATGGTTTTACGATACAAGTGTGCAAAACTGTCCGGTTTTTAAAGTCTAAAGATGTGTCGAGCAGGTGGTTCGAAAATGTGAATCATTGAATGAAATTTAAACTGAGTCTTATACAGATTATAAGTGAGTTTTTCACCAAGTTTCGTCGAAAACGGAGTTGTTTAGGTATGGTAAAACAGTGTGTACATTTGGTAAGTACCGGCTGAGTACTTTTTGGGAGGTACTTAACCTCGCGTCATAGTTTGAGGCGAGAGGCCACACTATTAGCTTCTCAAAGTTCTAATAGGATATAAGTCTTATGTTTGGGTGTATATTCTGAGATTGGAGACCCATTTAGGGTACTTGAATCGTATTGATTTGGCATCTTGAGATGGATCAATATCGAAGGTGCTAGTCTTGGAAAGCTAGTACATGTTGTGGGGTTTAGAAGGGTTTCACGTGCATTGATTGGTCATGTTTATGTACATACTATTTTGAATCATTGATTTTATTATACTAAGTATGTTTTGAAAAACTTAAGTATGTTGCTAAGCGCGCACCTTATTTGTTAGGTGGCGGATTTTGATGTGTATATATTTGGGAGGCATCTTCACTTCGGCGATCACTACTACTACCAGCTTTATGTATTATTTAAGGTAAGTCTATAGCCTCGCTTTTACACTATGTTGTAAATGGTTTTTAAACCCGCAAGGGGGAATACATGTTTTTATAAACTTAGAACACAAGTCTTTTATGGTATGCTTGTCCCTCTATGAATGGACCCGTGGTTACCTTTAAATTGCATTAAGTGATTGCCTTTGTTAAAGCCTCAATTATGGACCGTTAATTAACCTATGATGGGTTAACCGCTAGTACAATTAATAGATCTATGGGGGAAGCCGCCCCGGTTCAGTTTGTGTGGACTTGTCACAAAATCTTAGGCCCGACCTCCACACTGTTTGAACATATTGTATTGAGAAGTCAGGTATACGGCAATGTACCAATAATCTGGAGGTAACGACAATTAATAAATCTCTCCTCTTATTAGACTAATATGGGAGTGTCTAAGGGCTCGGTTCCATGAGCTTGATGCAATTTATGCTATATACAATTATTATTGTTGATGTAAATTATTCAATGTTTGTTGCCTTCAAGTATGCCACAAACTTATAATCTTTGCTTGTGTTCAAAATGATTTGTAAAACCTATAGACTTGCTCAACCTTTATGTTGATGATTTTACACATGTATTTCAGGTAATCAAGATGGATAGCATCGGAGCATGCGAGGAGGAAGTTGGTGCTTACTTGTCTAAATCTTTGTTTACTTTTCCATCCTTTGAAATGAATAAACTGCTTTTAAGCATTTAATGTATTGTGATTGGTAACGGTTTTTGGGACCAACGCTACTCTGATTTTATATATATATTAGGATGGGAAAATTTTTAGACAATGTTGTATATTATTTTAACGTCTCATTTAAGGTCGTTGTCTATGATTGTGTGCGATGTGCTATGAGTAGCGCCCCAAAGTGGTATTCGCTACGTGGTAATTTGGGGGTGTTACAAATTGGTAATCAGAGCCATAAGTTATAGAGAACTAGGTCGGTTTTGAAAATGTCCTAAACTATAACTTTTGGTGTGTTTTAAAAGGTTTTAAGCACGCAACTACTCCGCATGGCTCCGGTAATGCTATTCTTGTATTACTTTATGATTGATTGTCATTATGTGAACCTATGTGTATGTAGCAACGATAGTATGTATATTTATGAATATACTATAATATTTAAAGGCATTGCACGTGAAGCAATGGTCCTTGAATGATTGTCGTACATTCTACAATACGGTTTTGTATCGGAATTTGGTTTCACTGCCAATCACCGACATTGATGATTATGTATTATCTGAATACGAGCGTGAAACTCATTTGATACTTTGAGTATGTATATATGGTTTCGTAACCTATCGCATATCGACTTGTTTAAATTCGATTGTTATCATCGTATCGTGATGTGCAATTTTTGGACATCTTCTTTCGAAATGTTATTGATAAATGCGATGTTCGTGTTTTCGTTACTACTTATGATTTTGAAGAATCATTTATCCGAGGCGATCTCCTACGTAATGCGACGTGTGATTAAATTTTATATGACCACGTTTTACTGGCGAAAAGGAGGATGCCAATGTTGGACTTAAGATATATATATCCTAATCAAATATATATAGTTTGGGTACAACAATGATATGCTTGTAGTAGTCATTCGGTTGAGTAACTTAATACTGTGTATCTAAATGGAATGGGACATTTAGATATATAGATTTTAACTCGCCCAACTAAGATTCGTTTAAGGTTGTCTTATTTAAATGGATTGGGACATTTGAATAAGAATATTTTAAACCACTAGACCTTAAATTGTTATGTTTTCCTTATTCAGATGGAATGGGACGTTTGAATACGGAAACCATGATGTAAGTTTATTGACATCTTGTATGTACTATGGTATTTTGATATGATATCGTGTTGAGAGGTAGTAATACTTGAGTAGGATGACTTATAATCGTTTTGTTGAAATGGATTGGGACGCCTTTTCATTTGAAGCAGAAAGTTATAAGTTCCCGAACCATAAATTTATAAACTCTTGTTAACATGAAAGGGGACGCCTTTGGATGTAGACAAGGAGTTATAAATGAGTGAGCCCAAGTGTGTCTGGCTCGATTTGTGAGTGTATGGTATGCGTACGTCTTTCATCGAACCCTGATTCGTTGATATAAATGGTTCAGTGTCGTCGTTATTATGATTATCGTCTATGTACGAGTAACCCGTTGGACTTCTCTCGAGTTATGAGTTACTTCTATGGACCATTTCTAATGTGTCTCGATGATCGTGAGCTTTATAAGCGGATTGTTAAGAACCGTTGATCGTTCCGAGAATAGGCGACTTGTTTAAGCATTACCAGTATTTATGCATGTACTTGTGGATTGACTGAGGATCAAGTTATCAACGACACCTTATCATGGATATGAAGATTTTGTAATTCTACTTGCTATTATCGAAGGGTAACCGAAGACTTTTCTTGATGACGAAACTCTTGGGGCTAGTATGATGAACTAAACAAGGGAGATGATGCATCACCTTGAGCACTGAATTAGAAACTATTGGAACACCTTCGCATGATGATTGCTGAAGTAGAAGTTAGTGGGACACTTTTGCATGTTGAACCTTGGAGCAGAAGATAATGCTACACCCGATATGTTGTGAATTTTCGCCAATGGACCGAATTTCTTAATGATTGGAATTAATAAATTCTTTATCACTTCGAGGAGTATGTTGTAGCCGACACCGCAAGTGGAACGACTTTGGAGATCGATTGGTATTATCAAGGGTTCGTTCAAGGTTTTCTCGATGATCGACGGTGGAGATCTATATTCGATGCTTATGTTCGACCTTTTATTTTTATGTACTTATATGGTGTGTGATCTACTCTAATGATCGTAAGTTGTGTGAACTTGAGACGGCATTATCCAATGACGTCCGATCATGGAGAACACGTACCATGTAATATCTTTTTGACTTCCAACGACGATGTTTATTGAGACTTTAATGCGCGTGGGCGGAAGTGAGATGGTGTCTGTGTATTATCTTTTGAGTAAGGATCCGCGTGTGAGCACCCTCTGAGGACGAAAATGTTTTTCTTGTTAGTTCTTTTTTTATGTGTGTCCATGTCTATCCGGCCAATGGATATCCTTTAATTTGAAACCTTCCTTTTGACTGGACTTACCCGAAAATCCTGTCATCTACTCTTGTCGTCGAATGAGCTTCGTGTAATTCATAAAATTTTCATGTGTCGAGCTTGAAGGAGTGATTGGTGGATAAGGATTTATTCATCCTCTTTTGGTGAGATACAACTTGACGACAAGTTGTGTTTTGTAATAAGAACCAGTGGATCGGAATTCAAATGGGATCGTGAGAGCTTCTTTAGAAGAAAGTTCCCTTATCTTTCCTAGTGGAACGTAATACGAATATGATGCAAGGTGAGCGTTGGGACGTCGCTCCTTTAAGGTGGTGAGGATGTAATAACCCGAACTTAACGTCATTATTTTATCCTAATTATATAACGGATTTGTAATTTCTAAGTAATGATGAGTATTATTATATTTGACGGTTTTAGTTAAAACCGATAATGTGTGAATTTATTTAATTTTTGTGACGATTGAAGAGTACTAATAGTTATCGCGATGCTAATGGATGCCCAAATATTATATTTTAGTATCGATTATTTCGATATTTGATATTTCTGAAATTTTTATTTCATTACGTATTAAGTCGAGTCGAACTTTATTATTTTGTTTTGTGTGCGTTTAATTATTAAAACGATCGGTTTAACAAACGAGATTTATATTTTTATGAACCCGGGACAAAACCCGACTCTCGTAAATATTTATAAATTTGACTGGAAGTCATTTCCCGCTTTTTAACTAATATTTACATTTTAGTCCACAAGAATGCACCAATTGCAAAATCTACCCTCCACCCACCATATATAAATGGAAAACAAAACACACACATGCATTTCACCCACCAAAATCTCTCTCTCTTTCTCTTGCTGTGACCCCCCATCAAACAAAACACCCCTTTGATTTAATTTCTAGCTTGATTCAAGCTAATCTAAACAAAGTCCCATGTTTGAAATTCAATGGTGATTCTTATGGTATGATTTTTATTAACATGCAATGGTGTTTGATCCATTGTTGTGTTGTATAAAGGTGTTATTATTATTATATTTGATTTTAAAAGTGTTGCATGTATGATTTGTGTAGTGGATTTTGAAAGTATTAATCATGCAAGTGATTTAGGGATGATATGAGATGTTGTAGATGATGGGTATAGCATATTTGAAGTGTTGATGTTGTTAAAAATGGGTCAAAACGGTTGTAGATGTGATTTTTAAATGGGTGTTTTACATCAGTGGGTTTAAGGCCGATTTTCATACAGTATATGTTGAATAAAGTTTGATATTATTAGATATTGTTGTAGTAGTCGTCGAGACGCTCGTTTTGATATAAGATAGAGCTTTTAACTCCAAACGAGTCAAAAGTTATGCTAGTTTGATTATTCGTGTACCGGGAGACGAGTATTGACACAATACGAAATTGTTGTCAATATTTGGATCGAATCTCGGGGACCATAAATTGAGTTTTGAAACTGATCAAAGGCTGTTGTTGGGTTCTAAACTTAGCATTTTGAGTCTTTTTTCAAAGTCAAGTGGTGATTTTGTAAATGGAAATGTTTTACAAGGTCAAAATGGTTTTACGATACAAGTGTGCAAAACTGTCCGGCTTTTAAAGTCTAAAGATGTGTCGAGCAGGTGGTTCGAAAATATGAATCATTGAATGAAATTTAAACTGAGTCTTATAAAGATTATAAGTGAGTTTGTCACCAAGTTTCTTCGAAAACGGAGTTGTTTAGGTATGGTAAAACAGTGTGTACTTTTGGTAAGTACCGGCTGAGTACTTTTTGGGAGGTACTTAACCTCGCGTCATAGTTTGAGGCGAGAGGCCAAACTATTAGCTTCTCAAAGTTCTAATAGGATATAGTCTTATGTGTGGGTATATACTCTGAGATTGGATACCCATTTAGGGTACTTGAATCATATTGATTTGGCATCTTGAGATGGATCAATATCGAAGGTGCTAGTCTTGGAAAGCTAGTACATGTTGTGGGGTTTAAAAGGGATTCACTTGCATTGATTGGTCATGTCTATGTACATACTATTTTGAATCATTGATTTTATTATACTAAGTATGTTTTGAAATACTTAAGTATGTTGCTAAGCGCGCACCTTATTTGTTAGGTGGCGGATTTTGATGTGTATATATTTGGGAGACATCTTCACTTCCGCGATTACTACTACTACCAGCTTTGTGTATTATTTAAGGTAAGTCTATAGCCTAGCTTTTACACTATTTTGTAAATGGTTTTTAAACCCGCGAGGGGGAACACATGTTTTTATAAACTTAGAACACAAGTCTTTTATGGTATGCTTCTCCCTCTATGAATGGACCTGTGGTTGCCTTTGAATTGCATTAAGTGATTGCCTTTGTTAAAGCCTCAATTATGGATCATTAATTAACCTATGATGGGTTAACCGCTAGTACAATTAATAGATCCATGGGGGAAGCCGCCCGGGTTCAGTATTTGTGGTCTTGTCACAGAAGCTTAGGCCCGACCTCCACACTGTTTGAACATATTGTATTGAGAAGTCAGGTATACGGCAATGTACCAATAATCTGGAGGTAACGACAATTAATAAATCTCTCGTCTTATTAGACTGATAGGGGAGTGTCTAAGGGCTCGGTTCCATGAGCTTGATGCAATTTATGCTATATAAAATTATTATTGTTGATGCAAATTATTCAATGTTTGTTGCCTTCAAGTATGCCACAAACTTATAATCTTTGCTTGTGTTCAAAATGATTTGTAAAACCTATAGACTTGCTCAACCTTTGTGTTGATGATTTTACACATGTATTTCAGGTAATCAAGATGGATAGCAGCGGAGCATGCGAGGAGGAAGTTGGTGCTTACTTGTCTAAATCTTTGTTTACTTTTCCATCCTTTAAAATGAATAAACTGCTTTTAAGCATTTAATGTATTGTGATTGGTAACGGTTTTTGGGACCAACGCCACTCTGATTTTATATATATATTGGGATGAGAAACTTTTTAGACAATGTTGTATATTATTTTATCGTCTCATTTGAGGTCGTTGTCTATGATTGTGTGCGATGTGCTGAGTAGCTCCCCAAAGTGGTATTCCGCTACGTGGTAATTTGGGGGTGTTACAGTCACTATTATGATTTGGTGTTACTCTCTCATCATCATTAGGAAGCTCAGGGTCATCTAAATCAAAAAAGTTTAACAATTTTTTTTCTTGACTAACATTAGACATATATGAATTATCATGGTTATTTTTTGAAACAGAATCCTTATAAGGAAAAATGGATTCAAAAAAATTAACATCTCTTGAAACTAAGAATTGATGTCTATCAAGATTAAAAAGCCTATAGCCCGTTTTGAGAATTAGAGTAACCCATCATAACACATTTCTCAAATATGTTAGATAGTTTATCATGACTATTTAAAATAGTAGCAAAGCATAATGATATGAGCAAAATCTCATATCAGTTAATCAACAAATCACCCTAAAACACATAGAAAATACCTAACTTTTGTGTTATAAAGCAGTATTATGTGGTATGTTTTGTGTTTGTGCTTAAATAGGTAACAAGGATACAATTTTAAGCAAACAAGAGGAAATCAAGCTCATTTATGATGAAAATACAAGAGAAGGATCAAAGATGACAAGCCATTTGAAGATGAAGGACCTATCTTGACAATATTCAAAAGTTGAGGGACTTAAATGCAAACTTTGGAAAAGTTAAGATTAAAGTCAAACTTGGTCAAACTTCAAGTCAAACAAGTCAAGGCAGTCAAATAATCAAGAATACAAGTCAAAGGACTAAAATTGCCATTAAAATGAAGAAAGAAGCTCAAATGAAGAAGCTGTTTAACTATGAGGGCTGAAAGTGTCAACATATACAAAAACTTTGGATCAATCCGTGTCTTTACCTTGTGGACCAATCAAATTGCAAGAAAAAGGGAGTATGGATTGCCAGCTCACTCTCTCATTTAATAAACGAATCCAGGAACAGTGGAGCGCACTATCCCTTTATCACCCAATGAGAAACCAACATGCAATATTACCCTTTATCCAAAATAGATAATGATCCGCGTGAAATTCCATAATCCAATCAGATAGTGACACGTGGCATCTTCAACAAAGAACAAGCCTAGTATCGAATTTGGGCTACAAGGCATTTCATGAAAAACTTTCTACATGAAAAAGGCTTCAAATGAGAAGACGAATTCAGCTATGCAACTTAATTAGACTGAAAGTGGAGGAATAAGAAAACCCCTTTTGTGTTCTTGGAGTCAAATCCATAATTCACCAGTTTTTGACACCTGGCATCTCCCCATTGGATGAGACACGTCGACTACCCCAACAACTCGTCATCAAACCTCTATAAATAGCAGCTAGGCCTTTCATTTGTGTAGTGTAGTTAAGTGTGAAAAAAAACACACACTTGTATTTTCTCTTTCCCATTACTAGTTAACCTTTCATAGTTAGCTTCTCTCAAGTGTTTGACACACACTTGAGAGGTAGTTATTCAGTTAGCCGTTATAACTACTTTTCCCTCCTAAATCAATAAAAGCACAAAAATATTCATTTCATATTCTCATCTTCATTTACTCTACTCAATCCAGCATTTCTGTTAATGCTTTGTGATGTCATTGATCATAACTGATCAATGAAGTGTTTCTGAGTTTTTTTTGGAAGCTATCCAGTTTGATTCAGCCTAGCAGTTCATTCCAGTTCCTATTGTAGCAGTTTAGTAGCAGATCTTGTTGATTTGAGCAGTAGTAGATTTTGGAGGTGATAAATTGGGTTAATGGTGGTGTATTGGTGGTGTTCTTGCAGATCTTAGTTGGCTCAGCGCCATACTACTCCATCAATGGAGGCTTCACAGCTAAAAGGAACTTCTTCTTGTTAAAATTACACTAAAATGAACTTTGTATGCTAAAATTCCTAGTGTAAACACTATTTTCTGAATTGATCATGTGTTTAGATTTGTTCTAGCATATCTGTGTTGGATTGATAGTCTTTGAGTGATCTAGTAGTCTGAATCATAGTTTACTTGATTTTCAGTTTTGTTTTTCATCAGTAATTGGTCTTTAGTTTCAAATTGCAGTCAAGAGTGTTTACTAGATTATTTTCAGTCTTAATACATCTCATTTTGTCATCTAAACATATCCTGATTAGAGTCATAACTTGATTCACATTTGTGCTTAAAGTTCTTTTAAAAAAGTCTTGTTCAGATTAATAAAGTAGTGTTTGGATTTACTTGATTTTGATAATTCAAGTCTGTTAAAATTGTTGATTCTTGTTCATTTACATTTAGTAGCATTGTGTGATCAGTCTTGGTTCATTTTATAGTCAAAACATCAGTCAAAAAGGCAATTGGTTAGAAAAAGGTTTGGGTCAAGTATTTTCATTAGTTCATTCAGAAAACTTGCTAGATTCAAATCAATGCCATGACTTACATAACCATTTTGCTTGAAACCAGTTCTCAGTTGTAGTCTAACATCCAAAGATTAAGGTTGTAAGAGGAAATTCTACAGTTTCAAGTTTTCAGTTAGCAATCAGCTTTTTAATAAGCTCATTACCAAATGCATGTTTCTGTGATAAAAGCTCCACTATTTTCTCATATCTCTATTTCTAGTTCATAAATGTACTCATTTTCTTTCACAAACCTTGTTACAAACATGTCATGAATGAGTTTTGAAATTTTCAGCTTATTGAAAAATCTGGTCAACGTTGGTCAAATAAGCACTTTTTAGCTTAAAATCAGTTTCCAGCTTATCTAGTTAATAATTTTCAAATTGGAAAGACATTCCATACTCCTTGTAAGCTGTTTAACAAGATTGATCATTAAAATCAAGTTGTGGATGTCTGGATATTCAGTTTGCTTATTCTTGGCTTATTTGAATAAGCTAATTTGTGTTTTACTAGCTTTTAAGCAAATTCCTTTTGCATACCTAGCTATTTGTCCATTTTAAGCCTTTTAAAACAAACTAGAGCTTAATTGGTCCATTAATAAGCTCATACGAGCTTATTCATTTGGTTGTGGCCGTTTTTGTTAAATTTTCCATATTAATTGCTCTTTGGTCCTTCTTGTTTGTTATAGTTGTCATTTGTAGCTAAACTTGCTTAAATTTAGGGTTTTAATTTTGGACTTTTGTCAATTTCAGTAAGGAAGTTTGTTAATTGGTTAAATTTGTTACAAGTTTGTTAGAATTTTACATTTTTGGTCCTTTTACTTTCTGAAATTTACACTCCAGTCCTTTAACTTTCATTTAGTTTACATTTTTAGCACATTTACTTTTATGCACTTTAATTTTGGACTTTTGTGAATAATATTTGGTAATTACAAAGTGTTTTACGAATACTTAGCTTAATATTTTTCACCTTTTTTACGTGTTGATTGAAATAGACATAGAATTTCCAAATACCCTAACAACCAAGAACAATTAAAGACTTGAGATTTTTAGGACTTTCAATTTGTCAAGAATTGAGAGAAAACGAACTTCAAAATACTCAATTTCAAATGGCCCGCTGCCGGTTCATGACATTACAAGATACTATTGATTGACAATTTTCATTGGCTTTTGGGATCCGTTCATCCCGTGAACGTTATTTTTATGTATCATAAATAAAAAACATATAAAAAATCAAAAATATAAAAACAAAAAAAAAACAAAAACAATTCTTTTCCTAAAGAATTGACCAAAAAAAATAAAAAATTCAAAAAGCAATATTTTTCCTAAGAGATTGCAACAAAAAAATATATAATATTGGATTTCCTCGGTTTTACGTACATATAGTATTTTCTTTAAAAAAATTAATAAATACAAAAATATTTTCTCTATATTATTATATGTAGATACGTATACGTATACGAACAATCAATACACATATCTCCATAAGTATTGCTTTTGCAATACACCGTGTTAGGGAGCGTTCCAGTCCTTGACACGTGTATCGATCAAATTTAATTAAGCAAGAATAGATAAATACTTTCAATAGGCAAGAATTAGAAGAATACAAACTACAAAGTGAATATAAAGGCGACGTGCTACAAAATTCCATCTAGGGGTTAATAGGTACTTAAGTGCTTCGCGCCACCAAACCCCCCGTTCACTAGTGCGTATTCTAAAAAGGAAGGCTTGATTGGGGGTCTTGCACCCAAGTAGCACTTACGTATATTATACTTTCTTGTGGATATTTCATATTGAATCTCGAAGAGGATAATCCCTTCTTCTTCAAAGTTGAACGAGAGCTTCTCTCTCACTCCTTGATTTGAGTTGCATGCTCACCCGCGGGCGTGCACAAATACCATTTGGTGTACAACCCCTTCCTCCTAAAAGGCCTAGAATCGTGCTTTGATCCACACACAACAAGAAGCCATGGCCGGCGTTGACAATCGACCTTTGATGGAGCACTTGCAATCCAATGTGAAAGGATATGCCGATGCTATTAAGATACCCGAGATTCCCGCAAACACCTTTGAGCTTAAGACATCTATGATTAACTTGGTTTCAAACACACCATTTTTTGGGAAATCTAATGATAATCCACATGATCACCTTAAGAAGTTTCTTGCTCTTTGCAACACCATTAAGTACAATGGAGTTCCCCATGATGCCATTAAGTTGATATTGATACAGTTTTCACTAGAGGGCAATGCCAATTATTGGTTAGATACACAACCACCCGAGAGCATTACTACTTGGGATGATTTTACTAAGAAGTTTTTGAACAAGTTCTTTCCCCCATCTAAGACCACGGCTTTGAGAAACTTAATTATAGGCTTTCAACAAAAACCTAGTCAAACCTTTAGTGATGCTTGGGAGGAGTTCAAGGAGTTATTGAGAAAATGCCCAAATCATTGATTCAATGAAGTTCACCAAATCAATACTTTCTATAATGGATTAAACCTCATCACCAAGATTCACTTAACTCTTCCGCGGGTGGAAATATTCTTTCTAAATCCATTCAAGAAGCTTGGGACATTATTGAGACCAAATCAATGGTGCAAACTAACACACAATTTGATGAAAGGGTTCATGTTGTGCAAGATAGTTCTCAAACACCTTGTGATAACCAATTTCTCAAGAGTCACCAAGAGATACTCAAAATAATGGAAAGGAATCAAGACATGAATCTTAAGTCAAATCAAGAATTAATCCAAACCATTAAGGGCCTTTCTTTGAACAATTCCACCAATGATGTGCATGTTATTGCTCTTTCATGTGAGACTTGTGGAGGTCCCCATTCCTATCAACAATGTGATAAAGTTCAAGGTGTAGAATATTGATAAACTATTAATCTATGAAGTGGGTTGAAGATTCCTAGAGAGAGAAACTAGTGAGAGAAAGTGAGAGAGAAACTATGTGTTTTTCATTAAATGAGAAAAATGGAATGTCAACAACCAACCCCTTTCCATGGTGGAAAGGGGTATTTATATCCAAGGCCATTATTTGGGCTTGGGCCGAACCATGACAAGCCCATGGGTCGGTTTCTTACTTAACTTAATAAGTAACATTAACTACGAGCTATTACAACATTAATACTATTGTGGAGTGACCGATACTTCTAATATACGTTAAAACGTATTTCTAACAATCTCCCCCTAAGGGAGGTCACTCCACGTTACAAAGTTCTAAACCTAGCATACTATACTAAGTCTTCATTCTTCAGCTCGTAGTCTTTTCTTCTTTTTTTTGTTGTGAATATTTTGATTTGATCTTTTAGACTTTGGCTTGAGAGCATTGTTCTTTTGACCAATCACGTGCGATCTTTGCCTTCTTGTGAAACTTGCCTCCTCGTGACTCCATGTTCCACACACTTATGTCTTTTTGTTGAATTCTCGAAAGCTTCAGAATTTGGTACAGCGGAAGACTTCATTTTGCACTTTCTTGAATTTTGCTGAACTTTGATGCAGAAAAACATAAGCATGTGGGAACGACTTCTACAGGTACACCGCAACACCACCGTCTTCACCTGGTACACAGCAACGCCACCGTCTTCAACAGGTACATAGCAACGCCACCGTCTTTAACAGGTACACAGCAACGACACGAATAAAATGGCTTTGACATTTTATTCTAATTCGGTAGCATTTTACCTCCGGTCGGTGAAGACCGTTGGACGATATTAGATATCGTACCCGTGACGGATAGTTTCAATTAAGTAACTTCCTGACAGGATTTCGCGGGTAAACCCGTTCTCTTTATTCGACCGTCCAAATCTGACTGCGAACATAAAGAGTGAATCACTTGGATAAATTATCCTTGTGATTGAAGCCGTCAATTCATGAAACCTGGAACAAGTGAATTTCAGTTAAGATTTTCACCATCGTTGCTTTCCAGTTATCACGAGCTTAATTCATAAAGAATCTTGCACGTCACCTACCAAGTGCTGTTTGATGTTAACACTAGAAGGATTTCCACTCGTCACTGTGATCTATAAAGAGTCACTCTGAGTGTTCTGGCAAGATCATATGATAATGCGTAGAGGCCTGGAACGAGTTTAAGTTCAATTAAGAATTAAACTACTGTTTCTTTCCAGTTTTTCACAAGATTGGTTCTAAAAGAACCGCACGTGTAACCTACCATGAGCTTGTTTGATGTTGGCTCAAGCAGGATTTCCATCTTCATTGTAATACTTGCGTATTACTCGGATGTTCTGGCAATATTACAAGAATACTGCGTAGGACTCATAAAAATCTCTTACTTTTCACAGTGTGTGAGAAAGCAAGGAATAAATGGAAAGTGTCCTAATGAGACTTTTGATGATCTCTTGGCTCTAGACTTGATAGTGCGTTTTGATTTAGTGAGCGATGGCTGGAGAGGAGTGCCACCTTTTCAATATCAGTCTATTCGGAGTGAATAAAGCAATAGATAACGTGTTGATCTCCGTGTGATTAAAACAAATACCTTTTGAGAGATATTTGAGTTAGCTGGAAAGGGTTGTGCATTGCATCACTGGGTCCATGATGTCTTTCTTCAATATCGAGAATCATTAACAAAAATGATCTCAATAGCATATGTATTGACCCGGTTTCTGCCTAAAGTTGTAAGGAGGGCTTCTTTCTTTACACCCTTTATCTTTACAATTATTTTTCATTCTTCAACCCCTTCAATGCTTACCAATACGTCATAACTAGCACCTTGTTGTGATTGTTCCAGTGCTAGCTTAAGTACTTGGTCGGCATTCAGCTACGTTCACAATCTTTCTCCAACTTTACTAGGACTTCTAATTCTATCTAGGGAATTGTCCTTGGGAAGATTCCATCGGCTCTGATGAATCATTGGACTAAACCTATTCCTACCACCCTTTTGTCACCACATTCGTCGTGAGTTAAGCGTGTTTTGGGAAAGTATAGCCACCATGAAAAATCATTGAAAATCACCTAAGGTACTTGTGATATTGAAATCAAAAGTTTTGTACCTTAGGTGTTTTGTTCATCAAAAACGCTCCCCCTTAACACGTGCTTTACACATATTAAGTTGGATAATCGTTAAGTCTTTTTCATCTTTTAGCCAAGTATCATTTAAGTCTCCTTAATCCCATTTTCTCCCCTTATCCAAAATGTTAACCATTAATATTTGGGATATTGAATGGATTAACCGGTCTTTGGGTAAAAATGAAATCGAAGTTTGGCCATAGAACATGTTAATGCTCCCCCTTAAATTAATAAGGGATAGTGGTAGTGCTTTAGTATGATATATTTTAAAAGATTTAGAATCTCGTGAGAAATTCTTGAAAAGTTATCATACCTTAACACTACATCAAGCCGTAAAAGCACAATATTCACAAATTTACATATTCACAATTAAAAACCAATATAAAGTGGACCTGAAATGTACGAACCATTAGATGGATCGTTGCAGTAACTTGTGGTGCACTCCATATGGTCTACCACCAACGAATCTTTCTAAGCTCCTCATCAATCTACGTTCACGGAGCTTTTGATCAATCTTCTTGATCACATACTTCGCCATTTGCCGATAACCCTGATGCCAATCCTCAGTCATCTCTGGTAAAGACCCACCCGAATTAAGATGCTCCAATTTTCCTCTGACGTAAATGAGAGTCCCATCACTGTACTTATAAAGCTCACCTACCCTCATAAACTTCATTATCCCGCGACTGTTCAAGTAGAAAATCCCGTAATTCGGAACAGTAATGCCGGTATAGGGACATCTATCGACATGTTGAGGTAGAACTTGATTCATTGGACGGGTGAGGTTAAGCTTCCTTTGGTAGCTTTCGACTCCCAATTGAAGATCTTCAACTCGTTTCTTGATAACAACGCTTCGTGTGAACATACGAAGTGCTGTATTCAAGGCAATGATGTCTTCATGAGCAATATGGGTGAGTTGATCCCGGGTCATCATAAGCAACATGTCTTCGATATCCTCAAGGCGAATGATAGAAAAATCTCCCAGCTGGATTTTGTATTCTCTGTCATCCTCTCTTTTTAGGTGAATCTCCGTCACATGATAATAGCCATTCTTGGCTTCAGTTTTCAGTCCCAAAATGTTGGAGATGCGAATATTGGATCTAACGTTGCTTCCTGAATTGGCTAAGCAACAACCTCTGTACGCCCTTCGGACTCGTTCGTCCCAATGAGATGCACCTATAACAGCATACATATCATAATTACGAGTTACCTTTAGGACCCAGAGTCGGTTTACCTTTTCCTCAATCCAGGGTATTGTCCCCCTGTTAGCAGCTTTCAATAAGGTCAGGGAGGTTGCGTACTTTGATGAACCCTTGAGGAGATACTCAAGATCATAGGTGACGAAGAAGTCGGGAGCGATTTGATTATCTTGAGAAGGATCAAGTGGAGGTGGAGCTCTTTCTGATTCATGGAGGCCTGGCCTTTGAACGGTGTTAAGAGCTTTCAGGACCTCGTCAGCATAATACTCGTACTCCATTCGGGTTAACTTGGTTTTGGCGCGAATTCTCTTATCCTTTAGCGCTCTCTTCACCAAAGACGGAGTGACCAAAGTCTTATATTCATGAGCCAGAAATGCACACAAGTCAATCGGACTACGGATACGGAGATATAGAACATCTCTGTCAGCGTCTGTGATTGGATCATATTTAGCAGCTGCCGTGATCCAAGCTTGTGGCGGTGCAGTTTCATCAATCTCAAATGTATCCGCCCAGTCCCGTGTGCTTGACTCTGGAACAGTAGATTGTGGTTCTTGTTGTAGAGGAGTAGAAACATGAACATCTGCTGGTTCTGATTCAGGCATCTCGGCGGTGTCATGAACCGGCGAGTGTTGTGCAGCTTCAGGTTCAGTTACTGACTCTGCAATCACAGGAGCAACAACAGAACTAACAGGGTTAGTGGTAACAGGTATAGACACAACAATAGATGTACCGGGAATCGATGACGCCGTAGTAACATTCACATCATGGCGCCACTTGGATCGTCTTGATTCCGTTGACGTGGATTTTTCCTTTTCCGCAACATCTTTCTTAGACTTGGTTCCAGACTTAGAAGGTTTCTTTGTGCTGGCAACCTTATCCCCTGTTTCAGGCTGTTTACTATCATCATCCTCATCGCTATCCTCGTTGCTTCCCTTAGCAATCTCCTCATTACCATCACCACCATCATTATCATCATCATCATCCTCATCATCATCACCATCCTCGTCACCATCATCATCATCTTCTTCTTCTTCTTCTTCTTCACCTTCTCCTTCCCCCTCACCCTCTTCTTGTTCACTGTCTTCCCTTTCTTCCTCAGGCAGAATGTGGTAAGGTACCACACTTCCAAACATTTTAAATAATCGATCATCCTCCATGATAGCATCATTTAGTGACTTGTAGAGAGTCCGTTGAATCTTAGATTTATCAAAAGATCCAAGTTCCCTCATGCGAGCTTTGAGGATCTTCTTTAATTCAAAATCCGTTAAATCATAGGCAATTTTGTAGGCGGATTCAGAAGGATTGGATGACTTGATCATCAAGTTATCAGCCGCGAGTGTCTTCAACTCATCACGTAGTTTTGGCATAATGGACTCAACGGATTCTTTCACTCTCTCTTCAACAGAAGCTTCAAGTGTTTATTTCTGCTCCTTGTATTTATCCCTCATAGCTTGAAGTCTCGTGATTCGTGCAACATACTTATCAGCTTCGGCCTTTTTAACCTGAGCAAGTTCTTCTGCATGAGCTTTACGTGTCGTCTCCATCTCTGCAACGAACTTAGCAAGCATCTCTTCTTGTGCTTTCTTTGAGGCTTCTTCACTTTGCACTCGTCTAAGTAACTCTTGGCGAAGTTCATTCATCTCTCTTCTTTGATTATCCGTGTGTTTATCCAAGAGTTCTGCCATTACAAATGCAGCCATTGAAGATGATGCAGAGCTGCTTTGAGTTGGTTGAAGAGGCTCGGTTGTGACTACAGTACTTAGGATGGAAGTTATTGGAGGTGGAAGGAATGGTGTTTGAACCGGTCGGGTTGGTAAGGGCTGTATTGGTGGAGGTTGAGTTACTAAAGGTTGAGTAGGTACCATGATTGTAGGAGCACCGGACTCCTTTTCAACACTTGCTGAAACAGGGATGGATGTCTCCTTCGAAGTAGAATAGCGTTCAGGTGATCCAAACTCATCAATATCCTCTGGTTCCTCGTACTCTTCTTCAATATTTATCTGTGCACCCAAACCACTACCGCCCGTGTCCCTCCTACTCTTTTCAATAGCTATCTTCATTAATTTTCTCTCAGCCTTGTCAAGAGTAGGATCATCAACATCTTCTTCATCGCGGAGAACTAACTCATCAGCCGTACCCTTTCCCTTCTTGGCCTCATTCTTCTTCTTCTTGGTTTCGGGTTCAGATAAAGCAGCTGGTTGCTTACGTTTACCTTTACTCTTGACCGTAGTAGACGAGTCTTCTCCTGTCTGAAGGCTTGCTTTTAGCTTCTTGATTTCTAGTAGCAATAGTTTGTAATCAGCAGAAGCTTTAATTTTATCCGTCAGAAGATAATCGGGAATAGGACCAGGAATAACACCACCAGATGGTCCTTCATGCCTTAGATCCATAGTGTGATCAGCCTCTTCAGTATGATGACGACTTGCTGCACGCTTATCAATAGAGATATCATTCTTCATAAAATAGTTAATAATAAGCTTGATAAACCGAGGGTAAGGAAAGAAATTAGTCTTCAGCTTCTTGTTTTGGAAGAGTTGAAAGTTAAATTCTTCCCACATCAATAATGCATAATCTGCATTTGAGCCTTTGTACATGCCATAGAAGATGTTCATGATTGGACTACGCAAAGCATCATGCCCAGATGTTTTAGGTGTGAGACATCTACTGAGAATACCCAATATTTCTCTCCAAGGTTGACCTACTTTAGCGGTGGTAAACTCAAACACTACTCGTATGTCAGGACATCCAAGAGCATCGAACATCTCCATGAGTTCGTCTTTGGTAGGATCCCTAGAAAATGACATACTTTTGGGTGTATCCCGTATTCCAAAAATCTTGCGGAAATCTGAAACTGTAAGTGTCTGTTGCTTGTTGTCGAGAGTGAAGGTGATCTTGTTTGAAGTACTCTCCTTGGTAGCCCAGAACTCATACATGTAATCATATGGCACCGAGGCTGTACTCCTTAAAGCATTCTTAAAGTGAGAGTGATCAAGGATTGCTATGGCTACTTTAAATCCATGGTGAGTGGATTTTGAGACTTGCTTCAGCCGGTAATTGTTTGGTATGAACTTGAGTGTTCTTGCTTCGGCAATTGCGGCTGTTCTAGCATCTTGGAGTGCTTGTACTGTTGGATTTGTCATCGTATCTGCTTAAGATAAGACATAAAAGGTTGATGCACAAACAATATATAGATATATATCTTTATGACTTCTAAGCATAACACATTTCAACAAGTAATTATAATAGGCAAACAACTATCAATCCAACAACTCTTCATCCGGAACTTTCCTTCATTCGGAACTCTTCATCCGGAAGTCCTTCATCCGGAAATCCTTCATTCGTAACTCTTCATCCGGAAGTCCTTGGAACTCTTCATCCGGAAGTCCTTCATTCGGAACTCTTCATCCGGAAGTCCTTCATCCGGAAGTCCTTCATTCGGAACTCTTCATCCGGAAGTCCATTCGGAACTCTTCATTCGGAAGTTCGTTCGGAACTCTTCATTCGGAAGTTCGTTCGGAACTTCTTCATTCGGAAGTTCATCCGGAACTTCTTCATTCGGAAGTTCATCCGGAACTTTTTCATTCGGAAGTTCATTCGGAACTTCTTCATTCGGAAGTTCATTCGGAACTTCTTCATTCGGAAGTTCACTCGGAACTTCTTCATTCGGAAGTTCATCCGGAACTTCTTCATTCGGAAGTTCACTCGGAACTTCTTCATTCGGAAGTTCATCCGGAACTTTTTTCATTCGAAAGTTCATCCGGAACTTCCTTCATTCGGAAGTTCATAATCCTTGTTCATCCGGAAGTCATAAACGCACCCTATTAATGATTATTCTAGGCGCGATTGTGAGTTTTAAGGCAATCTAAGGCAACCATACACTTTCTAATGCTAATCCGCATAGAACCCAACTAAAACCCCTAATTAATTAACCCTAAATTAAGGCAGACGAACCCTAATTAGATTAATCTTAATTCACGAATTAACTAAGTGGATTTAAATGAGATAGGCGAATTAGAAATCAAAGATATGATGTTAGTACCTTGTTTGATCGAATGAAACGGATTGGATGATTGAATCGAGAGTTTTTGAGACAGCTTGTGTGAGTGTTAACGGCGGATGGAGAAAAGCAGAAGAAAGAAAGAAGAAGAAAGAGACGGGGGGTTTGGTTTGACTAGGTAAAAAGTTTTCCAACTTTCACAAATGTCACCTTAAGTCCCTATACTTTTCTATTCTTTTCCTTTTTGGTTTATAGCTCCTATTAGGCTAACATCCGTTAAGATACTTAACTCTCGTTAATCTAACTCATTTTAATAATTATTTTAGTCCTCACACAATTTAAGCAACGCATCCTATTAGCAAAACTCCGAGATCTAAAGCAAGTCCTATCTCACAAGTCGTATTCTAAAGCAAGACCACTCATAAACCATTTAGCCAATTAATATCCAACAAACGCTTTTGAAAATCGTTTTGATGACGAAAATGATTTAATATATTCTCCCCCTTAAACGATGACCCGTTTTCTATTTAAAGAGCTGTAGTCATTGTTTAAAGAGTCAAATATTGATGAAAACTTTTCCAATTAATATCTTTAAAAGATTGATTCGTGGTGGCAATAAGATTTCTCTTATTTTGACAAATTAATGCACTAATACGTACACTAACTCGTGTTAGACCAAGTTGTAAAGTAAACTTGATCCTTTTTTGCATGATTTGGCTTGTAAATCATGCCCGAGAAAATTAATTCCCGTTGTGAGCCAACGTTTTCCAAGGAAATACGTGACTTTAATATGAAAACCGGGTTGCAGTCAGAAATAACTACAAGCCATAATGGGCATGTTTTAAAAATGTACAACTTTTATACGGACTCTATTTATGGCGCCGTGTCAATATTGATCAATATTTCTAAAGCCGTAAATATTACCGTACTAAAAGACATGCCCGATTTTAAAAAACGAAAAATATTTTTGTATTTTTCTTGGTTTTATATTTTGTATTTTTCTTTTTGTGGTTTATATATATACGATAATATACATGATCACGAACAAAGGATATGCTTGAATAGTTTACCACCACTATTCAGCTGATTCTTCTGCCAATTCTTTGAGAGTCGCCGGAGTGAATGATTTCATGCCAAGCTTGTCGATCAAAAACTCGATTCGTCCTCGATCTAAGGCTTTGGTGAACATATCTGCCAGCTGATACTCAGTGGTGACAAAATACAGCTCGATCACTCCGTTCTCCACCTGCTCTTTAATGAAATGGTAGCGAATGTCTATGTGCTTGGCCCGGGAGTGTTGAACGTAGTTGCAGCAAAGGGCAATGGCGCTCTTGTTGTCACAATACATCGGGATTTTGTTGAATCCCAAACTGTAGTCAGTTAATTGTGATCTCATCTAAAGGACTTGAGCACAACAACCGGACATGGCGATGTATTCAGCCTCCGTGCTAGAAATTACAGCGCTTTTCTGCCTTTTTGAAGACCAACTAATCAATCTGTCTCCAAGGAGTTGCACAGATCCAGAAGTGCTACGCCTCGTGTCTTGACACCCAGCATGATCGGCATCTGCGTATGATATTAAAGCAATAGAGGAATCTTTCGGATACCATAGACCACGATGAAGTGTTCCTTTGAGATACCGAAAGATCCTTTTAACAACATGTAGGTGCTTTTCGGTAGGCTGAGCCTGATACCGGGCACACATGCATACGGCAAATTGCAAATCAGGCCTGCTAGCAGTCAGATAGAGAAGGGTGCCGATCATCCCACGGTGAAGTTTTGGATCGACAATAGTCCCATTCCTATCTTCATCTAACTTGGATTTCTCCACCATTGGAGTGTCTACGGGGTCACAATTTTCAAAGTTATATTTCTTTAAAGATTCTAGAGCATATTTGGATTGATTAATAAAGATGCCTCTGGGATTCTGAGAAATTTGTAAACCTAAGAAATATGAAATGTTTCCCATCATTGACATCTGAAAGCGTGTGGACATTATCTTCTCAAAGCGTTTTGACAATTCTATGTTAGAGGCAGCAAATATTATATCATCAACATAAATTTGTACCAGTATCATGTCGTTGCCCTCCTTGAGAGTGAATAGAGTGGGGTCCACCTTGCCTTTGGAGAAGCCTTCCGAGATGAGATATGTTGAAAGGAGATCATACCACGCGCGTGGAGCTTGTTTCAACCCATAGAGAGCCTTCTTAAGCCTGTACACATGATTAGGAAACTCCGTGCTAACGAACCCATCCGGCTGACTAACATAGACTTCTTCCCTTAGTTCACCATTCAAAAATGCCGTTTTCACATCCATTTGATAGACGATCATGTTCATATGAGCAGCATACGCAAGGAATAGTCTAATAGCCTCCAATCTTGCAACAGGAGCAAAAGATTCTTCAAAGTCGATACCCAAGGCTTGTTTGTATCCTCTAGCAACCAATCTAGCCTTATTTTTCAAAACTGCACCCATCTCATCGAGTTTAACCTTATAAACCCACAACAAAGTAATGATGTTAACCTTGTCAGGGAGAGGAACTAATTCCCATACTTCAAGTCTTTGGATTTCATTTAGTTCCTCCTGCATGGCTTCAATCCAAGATGATTGAGTCATAGCCTGTTGCCAATTTTTAGGTTCAACTTCGGAGAGAAATGCATCAAAATAGAAATAGAGTGCACTCTCTTGTAATTGATGGCGTGTAGAGACTGGTCGATCGAGATTACCAATGACATTCCTAATTGGGTGATCTTTTGTCCATTTGGTGCTATGTTTTTCAATCCGTAGTGGTCTGGAATGAACAATTGAAGGAGCTTCTTCTGAGGTAGACGCGGCTGAAGGGTTTTCAGGTATCGGTACACCAAAGAAAGGAAGCTCTTGTAGGTGAGCATATTCCAAATCATGATCAATAGAATCCTCTTCAACATCATTAGGCACAAGTAAGGGTGACGATTCAGGTGTAGTTTGAGAATCACTTGGTAAGGGTGCATCCGGTTCAATGTTAATTGAAGATGCATTAGATAAAGCTTCATTTGCTTGAGCAACAACTTCAGGGATTGGAGCTATCACTACAGGTGCTGGAACTTCATCATTTGGGGGATCAAAGAATTCATCAAACAACGGTTAAAACAGTTTATCCCACTCGGGCCTTGTAGGTGGTAAAAATGATGTAGAAGTAGGATTATTGGGAACTAATCCGGAACTAATAGCACCGGTTCCCATCTCATGAAGCGCGGGTTCAGAGCTGCGTTGCTCAGAAGCCATCGCTATCAGCTCATCGAAATCTGCGTCCATAGTTTCTACTATCTTACCAAGACGACGGTTGTAAATTCGGTATGCTTTCTTGGAGGGTGAGTAACCAATAAAAATACCTAAAACGGCTTTCGGTTGAAGCTTGCCCAAGTTCTCACTATTAATGTTTGGATAACAAAGAGCCCCAAACACATGAAAAAATGAAACATCGGGTTTACGATCATGTAGAAGCTCGTAAGGTGTTTTTCCATGGCGTTTCCGAATGATAGAGCGGTTTTGGGTGAAACATGCAGTAGATATAGCTTCTGCCTACAAGAACAATGGAGCGTTCGCATAAATCAGCATAGTCCTAGCAGCTTCCATAAGCGTACGATTCCGTCTTTCAACGACACCGTTTTGTTGTGGAGTACGTGCAACGGATGTTTCATGTGAGATACCAACTTCTTCATAGTAAGCACGAAGAGTCTGGTTGACGAACTCTGTTCCATTATCTGTACGAATACGGCGGACATTAGTATTTAAATGTACCTGAATGAATTTCAGAAAAGTGATGATAGCCTTCGGTGCTTCATCCTTTGTACGTAGAAATCTAACCCATGTAAACCTGGAGAAATCATCCACAATAACAAGAATGAATTTCTTACCGCTCACACTTTCAGTTCTCATTGGCCCACAAAGATCCATATGCAAAAGATGAAGTTTTTCTTGATTGGTGTCTTCAGCTTTGGGCTTGTATGATTTCTTGGTACTTTTCCCTCTTGAACACGCGAAACATAAATGGTCCTTGTGAAATTTGAGCTTTGGAAGACCACGAACTAATTCGTTTTTAGCCAGATGATTAATAGCATCAAAGTTGAGATGAGATAATCTGCGATGCCATAACCATGACTTGGTCTTAGATGCTTTAGAGAGAAGACATACTGGAGAGGCGGCCATCATGTCTTGTAAGGACAAAGTATAAAGATTTGCACCACGAGACCCCTTCAACAAATCTTTTCCTTCTAAGTTGCGGATGAAACAAGTATGTTATCGAAAAGCAACCTCTAGGTTGGAATCACAAAACTGTCCTACCGAAAATAAATTATGACCAAGACCTTCTACATAGTATACCCTTGAAATCGTAACGTTTCCAATCTGATATTCACCATAACCCATTATCTTTGCAATATGATCATTACCGAATTTAACCGTTCCAAGAAACTTGCTGACGAAATTTCGGAGCATCGAGCGATCTCCGGTCATATGCTTTGAACAACCGGAGTCCAAATACCAGAGGATGATTTGGACCACCTGAAAATATCACCAGACGAGGACAATGTAGAGGTATCGGAATCTGAATGTTCCTTGTTATTAGCAGGTACAGATTTAATAATCTTAGATTTGCTAACTCTAGGTTTCTTAGATTTCCTAGCCTTCTTCCTAGTTGGTGGTGTAGATTCTAGTTGGCTTAAATCCTGAGGTATTTCTTCACTGATAGGCACTATAGTGGGGGCTGACCTAATTAAAGGGCGCTGTTTCCATACTGTAGTGCTAGTGTTCCTAACTAAAGGACGCTGAGACCTAACCTCAATGGATGCATTCCTAGTTAAAGGGCACATTTTTCCATCTAATGTAAAGGTCCTACCATTGGGACGCCATTGCCATCCAACTTGGGTACGAGTTCGCCCAGTTGGCTTCCATTCAAGATTATTCCTAATGGCATTCTTTTCATTCACATGATCAATAAGACACAAATCATGACATTGGGAAAACATGCACTCATTACAATTCCAACAATTCAA
The DNA here is from genome assembly GCA_025667525.1 of Glebionis coronaria. Taxonomy (NCBI): domain Eukaryota; kingdom Viridiplantae; phylum Streptophyta; class Magnoliopsida; order Asterales; family Asteraceae; genus Glebionis; species Glebionis coronaria. The sequence goes on from CM046881.1 coordinate 185,521,539, forward strand.
ATTAGAATTCACAAATGTTTTAGGCTTCTGCACAGGCGCAGAGCTTTTAGTCTTAGCAACATGATTCTTTTTATTTAAATCTGACATAACATTCCTGTGGTGAGCTTCTACTTTCTTCTTGTTGGTACTACTAGTGGAGGGCTTGATCTTATCTTTCTTGAGTGGCGATCCTTTAGCCTTAGTAGACTCTTTTACTCCTGTAGAAGGCAAAGTGGGAACATTAGCAACAGATTTTAAAGGTGCCTTACTTGATGGTGCCAATGACGGTTTTGCTCCTGGGGTCTTATTGAATGGAGTTACAGCAATGGGTCGATTAGTGAGTAGTGCAGAACCTGGTTTACCTATGTATTGCAAACATCCTAAGCAATATTGAACTCGCTTAATGTATTCATGAGCTGAATAATAGTAGCTACTTGAGGGATCTAAGGCATAAAGATCGTCTAAAATATCCCTAACAAGATCTACATGCTTAATTGCATTCCTCATATAATCATCGTAGGTAACCGGGTTTTTCTTATGGAGCGGGTTCTTATAAAGCACTACTGACTTGGTTGTTGGAGCACTAGAGGACGGTACAGAGTTGGTAGCTAAGCTATTAACAACTTCTTGTCGGGTGAGAAGAAGTGTCTCCTTTAACTCGGCCAAAACCATGTTTTTGTCAATGAGCTGGATGTTTAAGTCAGAGATTTCCTCACACTTTTGGTTCAGTTGTTCAACATAAGATTGTTGCTGTGCCGCATTAAAAGCGAAGCGTTCTTCTAGTGAACCATAAAGTTTGGACATACCCTGTCTTGCACGATCCATCTCCCCTAGAATAGACGAAAGTCTAATTTCTAAGTCCTGGTTTTTAGACTCTGCAACCTCTAGTTCCAATTTTAGTGTTTCATTTGATGACACATCTCTCTTTAATCTCATAATCTCTTCCTCTAATGCCTTAACTATTGCAATCATCTTGTCACTCGTCTCAACACTGTTTTCACAACCATTTGTTATCAAAAGATCCTCATTCTGAGTTTGTTGTTTTAATTCTAAAGATATACAATGTTGTTCAAGTTGATTAAAGCGTTTTGAAAGTAAATTGTAAGAATTTTGAAGCTTTAAAAATTCAGCGTTAGATTCGTGACAAGAATGATTATCTACCTCATTTACAGTATCAGCAACATTTACAGAGAGATCACACACATCATCACATATATTCACAATATCACATTTAATCATAGCGGATGTAAGCTCATTCGAATAATTAACATTCACAGTAGTAAGCACATCACACGAAATTACTTGGGACAAGAATCGGTCATATTCGGATAAAATCTTTTCCTTTTCAATTAATTGTAGTTCGTAAGCGGTGTCCATTTCATAAAACACTTTTTGAACTTCTGCAATTTCAAACTCAAGATTTTCCGAAAGAGATGCAAAACTTCCTTTTAGACTTTCGACAAACGGATTGATCTCATTCTTAAACACCTGGTTCATGTGTTCGAAAGCCCATTCTCCGGCGTTTAGGCCATTTGAAGTCGTACATTCCAAAATGACCTTGTCAAAACTAGCAAAGTATTGATTAATCTCTTGCAAGTTTAACCATACAGTGCTAACAGGTGGAAGATCCTTTGGAATTTCCTTAGGTCCTTCCATTTTGACAAGTGTAGGAAGTGTACTAGGGTTTTCTTTATTTAACATGTAGGTTGGTGTTGTGATGAGATCTTTATCCATATGGAAGCGAATTCTAAAATCCGTTTTAGCAAGCTCCTGATTCATTTTAAAATAATCACACTCGGGATATTTTGCAAAGTTGTATGACCGATTCTCATCAACTAGATCCTTATTTGTGCGATCATCGAAAATAACAATCGGGTCTAAGACCAATCCTAATTGGGTTGCATTATAAAGTCTTGGACTGTGGCTAAAATCTTGTTTTGCATACTGTGGGTTAGGGGGAAGGCCTTTTTGACGTGATAAGTTAAATTCTCTAAACGAAGCATCAAATAAGTGCACTAGTTGAGAGGCAGCGTATTGTCTTAAAAGCAAATAATCTAAACTTCTAATCTTATTAGCCGCATTAATTTCCATTTCATTCTTTTTAGACTCGAGTAACTCAAAATCCGTTTGAAGTTTGTGAAAATTAGTGACCACTAACTCTTTTTCTTTAAGTTTGTTAGAAAGAGCTGCTCTTAAGGTTTCAATTTCTTGCAAATGACTCATTTGTTTGTTTCGAAAATGATCATATTCGGGATTTGTTAGAACAGTGGACGAAGGAACTAATTCCAAAGTTTGAACTTTTTCGTTGCATAAGGCTAGCTCATCAGACAAATTCTTATTCTTAGCTAGGGTTTCTAAGAGTGCAGCATTCATTTGGCTAAGTAATGTAGCAAGAACCATGACCAAATCTTGTTGAGCAGGAGTATGCGTATGCGAAATGGCTCCCGGTTGTGATTCACTCAAAGTCTGGGGACTCACATTGATATTACTATCATTGATTGTCTCCTCATTTGAAAGACTCACCACCGAAGACTCATTCGAATCAGCACGCTCTTGCACAACTTGATGTGGTTGAATACTAGTATCAGTGGTATTATCAGTGGTATTAATAAGTACCTCAGATCTTTTTCCTGGCCCTAGGCTAGAGATAGTTGCCATAAGAGCTGCCTGTGCAGATTGAAGTTCATCGCAGTCTGAATCGTAGGCATCAAGATCATCTGCTTGGTATGCTGCATTCTGTGTAGTGACAACGTCTTGTTCAGCAATCCCTGGATCAGCAAGAAATGCAAGCTCCTCTTCATCAAGTTCCCTTCCTTGTGCCTGAGCGTTTACCAGATAAATCTTCTCTGCAAACCATTGACCATCCCTTCTCCTCTTGGGTTTTTTGCAATCCCTGGACATGTGACCTTCTTCCTTACAGTTGTAGCATGTAATCATTCTCAAATTGCCTGTAGAATTAGCCCGTGGAGGAGTGTTAACCATTGTAGCAGGATTGACCGTGCGTGCATTGGTAGTTGATGTAGTAGGTCTCCCCTGATAAGGTTGAATAGGTTGAACCATTATGTAGAAAAGCTAAAATGGATCCGGTGGTCTAATGTGGTGGTAAATGGTGGTGGAAGCCATTGATGGCTTAGAGAGAGAGAAAGAGAGGTTGAGAGTAAAAGTGTGTGTGTTCCCAAATGAACAAAATACAATCAACACCCCTCCTTGGAAGCTAAGGAGGGGTATATATAGTCACGCACTTTACAACGAGCCTAGTCTAGTCTAAATGTGCGTGACTATGATAACTAACGGGAATTCTTAAATGTCGTCACATAAAGTGAGTTTCCAACAATCTTCCCCCATGGGACGACGTGTAGAATTCCTTACAATATTCTACCTATCAAGTACAAAATAATTAAGAACAAGAGCTTCCTTGAAGCATCCAATGCTGATGAAATCTTCTGAGGCCTTCGTCTTCAAAACGACTCATCTTTAAAGTAACTTGTAGAAGAAATACTGTAACGGCACAAGCTAAGTAACCCATACACTTCTGGTTAAGGAGAAGCTTCTGAATTAGCTTCCCCCTAATTCATGCCACGTAAACTTGATGTAGAAGCATTTTAAATAGCTTCCCCCAAGTAGATCAACAACTTTTCATCTCACGCTTGAATAATTCTTCTGAATTTTTCTTCCCCCTGAGAATTCAAGTTATGCATACCAGAAAGAATCAAGACACTTCTTCCCCCACATAGTTGAAGAAGGTAAATCAATCCCAATTATGAAGCTCAAATACTGAAGTGGACACTTTATCCCATTCATGAAGTTGACATCGTAACACCAGAGTCAATTAAGTCCCGGAAATGCACACGTCTTCTTCCGGAGATGCACCAGAGTCAATTAAGTCCCGGGAATGCATATAGGATAATGATGATGTTTAATTGCAACAATCAAACAATTAAACCTTGAATCAGTAGTGTACCGTTTGGAGATTGATTAATAACGACACGAGTTAAAACACTGATTTTCTCTGCGGCTATGACAAATGTCATCCCGGAATATCTTCAAATCAAAAGAAGGTATGAAGTTCATCACGTGTACTCGTTGTGCGTTCAATGTGTCTTCTTCTTCCCCCTTGATGGTTTCGAAACTCGGAAACATCAATAAATTGTACGCACATAAACCTGAAATCTTGTGAGAATAATAAATAAGCTGAATTATATATTTTGTGAGAATCAGCTGTTGATCGAAAATCTCTTCTCATAAACTCTCCATGGCCACCTTTACCATTCCACGTGAAAGCAATTTGAAGTGACCACTGAAAGAATGAACCGGATACATCAAACGTGAAGCTGAATAAAAATCCTTCGATCTTGTAACTTAAGCTTGCACAAATGTTGAATGAAGAACGGTGGAGAAATCTCTAAGTACTCAATGCATCACTGAAGAAGTCTATAAGCACAACACCTCTTGAAATTATCCACGTCGACTACGCGCGTGACACTGAGTACAACAATGTAACCCCTTTAAGTGATAGTTATCCGAGTCATCAACCATCCACCCCGAACCCGGAAACCAGATAACCAAGTCTTCATTCTAGGATTAAGCACGAGCAAGTTATCTAGTAAAAGATAAAATAAATACACGCCTTCGAAAAATCCGTCTTCAACGTCATGTAATTAATTCCCGATCAAACAAAATCTGTAGCCACTAAAAATCGCCCATTTTTCTTGGTCTCGTCAAAATAAATTCTCGTCACATTTGTCACTTCATTTTTCGCGTCACATTTCTCGTCACCCCAGCAGTGTCAAGAAAAAAATTAAAGAACCACAAATGCAACAAAAAAACTACAAATTCAAAAAAAAGGAACTTGTTTGTTTGAGCATCCATACTCCTTAACAATGTCTCGACACTTTTTGTCGTCTCGTCCCGATAAGGACCGAAGTATATCATTAGACACAAAAAACTTTTATTCAAAATAAATGATTTTTGAAACAAAAATTTATGTATAAGAGTGAAAAATATACTGGTCCAAAAATCATTTCCTTAAACTTGGTGCAATTGACTGGCCCATTTGAGTGCTTATACCCGGTCCAACACATTTGGTTATAACTTTCCAATCCAGAAAATCGCACACAAGTTTAATACCTAATCTCACAACTTCTCTCACACATTCTCGTTTACACCGCCCTCACCAAACTCTCTCTCCTTCACTCCCAACCTTGTAACCATCGCCCCACCTTTTCTCTCTCCGTCCCCCAGACACCATCTCCTCACAACTTAACCCTAATCACATAAATCAATACTCTCCGCCTCTTTCTTCTATCTACCTCCCAGCCACCATTTTACCTATGATGAAATAGGACCCACGAATCCCTTTTGTTCCATTCATTTCCAATCCAACATACTTAATTTGTTAATGGTTTCAATCCATCTGATGGTGTAGATCTAGAAACAACAGAAACACGATATGAAGAACGACTTCAAGATCTTGTGTAGGTCTCGGGTAGGTTCCTTATGCATTCTGGCTTTGTTTTGAAACGAATGAATGAATTTATTATAACAAAAAAATGTTATTAATCTTTCATATAATTCGTATATTAGTTGTGGTTTAAACCAAACAGCAGATCTGTGATGCATGTATTTTTTCATGTGTAGATCTATAAAGATCTCTGATATTGATGTATCACATGAAAAAGAGTAAACTGAGATCTTGTTTATGTTAAATTTTATTTCGAGTGATTAGATGGGATAGGTGTCGATGGGTGTAGGTTTAGATTGTGGAGTTGAGGAGTAAAAAGGTTGGCAGTTGAGTTATGGTCGACTCAGTGGGTTGACTGAGTCAACTCGGTAATTACCGAGTTGACTCGGTTGAGATGGGTGAAGTTGTCACAGTTTTGGTCACAAAATTTGGTTCACTAGTCTTTTTCAATACAGTCCAATCGGAATGACATAAAGAAATTCCAATCGGAATGTTTGTTTTATGAGTCATCATCGGAATGTTTTGGTCTGTCTTATCGGAATCAAACGAACACCCCAATTGGAATAACCAATCCGAAAGTTCAATCTGAAAGCCAATCTGAAAGTCAATCTGAATGTCAATCGGAAACCCAATCGGAAACCCAATATGAAAACCCAATCTGAATGTCAATCTGAATAAGCTGTTGGAAACCCAATCTGAAAAGGGTTTTGAAGGACCCTAAAATAGTGGAACTGCACATTTTGTCCTTTTCTAACTGCATAAACCCAGAAAGATAAACCCAGAAACAGTGACCATAAATGTATGACTTTTGACCATGAAGATTGATGAGACCAAGAAAGAGTAAATTAATACCCCAAAAACGTGTGACTGAATGGACGAATTGGACAAAAAAAATTTATGACGTTACCCAAAAAGTTGTGATAAAATGGACAGAAATTAATATAACACGAGACACAAAGAATAAAATAGACCACCAAATCGCATATATAAACACGATCCAAGGATAGAACCGAGGCTCTGATGCCCCAAGATATAAGGAGTGTTGTTGTGTGACAAGCTTGGTTGATTCGCCATCAAAGCTAAAGAATCGGGGTACATACCTCGAGGCGAACGGTGCATGATCACGTGTTTCTCATGCTGCTGAAGAAAAGTATAGAGTTGATCCAAATTGCACTTATGCAAATCCCTGGTTAACTTAACATCGGTAATATACTCACCCCATTCAGCTTGAGGTAAAGTATTCAAAAATTTGGTGTTAACCTGGAATGGAGCAATCACGAGATTGTATACCTTCAGATCATTCATGAGAGTAGTGAATCTGAAGTAATAGTCGTGAAGCGTTTCCCCTGGGCTGTACGTGAATCTATCAAACAGATCATACAACTGACATTCCCTTTCCTGTTTGGTAAGAGACGTACCTTGTAGCAACACCTTTAGACGTTCCCATAAATCCTTTGCCACCGTATACTGACTTACCATTCGATAGATGTCATGTGGAAGAACTTGGAGAATGGTTTGAAGAGCCTTTTCGTCTGCATCGGCAACAAGTTGTTGAGCTGGTGTAAGTTCTTCAAACTCCCTTGGTCGAGTCACATTGTTAACCACGATGGTATCATAGTCAAGTGGACCATTTAGAATTGACTTAACCATAAGCCTCCCATATGTCGGTTTTCCCTTAAGGTATGACATCATACGGCCTTGCCATGCTTCAAAGACTTCTTTAATGAGCATTGGAGGACGATTATCCGTTCCCGTAATGACGGAAATGTCCGTAAGTGATGTCATCTGAGGCATTAATGAATTCGGATTCATTTTGATCAGTTCAAAGAGACAAAGATTATCGGTTGATCGAGCAGTGAAGTAAAGTTTGTGAGTTGTGTTGAGTTTTTGTTGTAAGAAACCAAGATTAAATCCTCTAAAAAAATCGTCGAAAAAACAAGTAAAATATCCCTTGATCCAGAACTTTTGTTGATTCGGAAGTGTTGATTCGGAAGATTTTGGCTTGGAACTCCTTGATCCGGAAATTTTGGTTCGGAAGATTGATTCGGAACTTTTCTTGATCCGGAACTTTCCTTTGATCCGGAACTTTCCCTTGATCCGGAACTTTCCTTTGATCCGGAACTTTCCTTTGATCCGGAACTTTCCCTTGATCCGGAACTTTCCCTTGATCCGGAACTTTCCTTTGATCCGGAACTTTCCTTTGATCCGGAACTTTCCTTGATCCAGAACTTTTGGTTTGGAACTTTTTGATCCGGAACTTTGTCTTGATCCGGAACTTTCCTTGATCCGGAACTTTCCTTGATCCGGAACTTTTGTTCGGAACTTTTTGATCCGAAACTTTTGTTGATCCGGAACTTTTTGATCCGGAACTTTTTGGTTCGGAACTTTTACTGGGAAACAGAAACTTGGTTCGAGTAACAGACGAACAAAAATATGAAGAAAAAACCAAGATTTTTACCAAGTTACCCAAAAAGTTTTGTGATTTCTACTAAAATAAGTAAAAACTAATACTTATCTACTAATCCCAATCACAAAATCACCAAAAACTCCAAGAATCAAGATGGATCTTCTTAAAGAACACTAATACAATCAAAAACTAAATAACAACACAAATCATTACCTTAAATCACCCCATAGCTCTTGATACCAAATGTAGAATATTGATAAACTATGAATCTATGAAGTGGGTTGAAGATTCCTAGAGAGAGAAACTAGTGAGAGAAAGTGAGAGAGAAACTATGTGTTTTTCATTAAATGAGAAAAATGGAATGTCAACAACCAACCCCTTTCCATGGTGGAAAGGGGTATTTATATCCAAGGCCATTATTTGGGCTTGGGCCGACCCATGACAAGCCCATGGGTCGGTTTCTTACTTAACTTAATAAGTAACATTAACTACGAGCTATTACAACATTAATACTATTATGGAGTGACTGATACTTCTAATATACGTTAAAACGTATTTCTAACACAAGGTTATCAAGTTAAGTGTTATGCTTACCAAGAAGAACATAGAGAACATTTCAAACCCAGTATAAATCAAAACAACCTTTCTTACAAGTCTCAAAACTACCTTGCTCCACCCGGATTCCCACCCCATCCACCCACCTATACTCAACCTAATCCCCCTCAATTGTTACAAAGGAACCAAGGGCCAAGACCACAATACCACGGGAACAACTATAAAGCACCCACCAACTTTCACAATCAAGGAAATATTTTTCATCCACCCAATCAAGGATTTAATCGACCACCCACACCCTTCCCAAATCAAGGATACCCTCAAGTTCAAAATCAAGGATATGGGCCACATGATAATCATGAGTATATTGAGAGGAGAATTCGTGAAAGTGAAAAGAGAATGCAAGAGAAAATGAGACTTACAATTGAGGAGAATACTAAGAGGGTTTTGATGGCATTTAATCAAAGACCACAAGGGGCTTTACCTTCTAACACACAAACAAACCCGAGGGCCAATGTTAATGCTATCACAACAAGAAGTGGAAAAACGACTAATGATCCTTCACCTCCTACACCTTCTATTGTTAAGCCTACTATGATTCCAACTTGTGATAATCCTTCTACATCTTCTTCACCACCTCCAAGCTCTACCACTTCACCACCTACACCTTCTCAACCTATACTCACTTCTCCTTTACCTTCCACAACTCCCAATGAAGAAGCTAACAAAGACAAATCTTCCACCACAACACCTACTCAACCCACACCTAAACCAAATCTTCCTTACCCTTCAAGATTAAGAAAGGAGAAATTGAAAAATAAGGATGATATATAAGTCTCAAACTTTTTGAGGATGTTTAAGAAACTTAACATAAACATCTCCTTTGCGGAAGCTCTTGCTTAAATGCCAAAATTTGCTAAGATGTTCAAAGATCTCCTTTCCAACAAGGAAAAATTGGTGGACTTGCCTAACACATCCTTTAATGAGAATTGCTCCGCCGTATTGCTCAAAACCTTACCTACAAAACTTGGAGATCCAGGGCGCTTTTTGATCCCTTGTAATTTTCCCGGGGTGGAAAATTGCATGGCATTGGCGGATCTAGGGGCAAGCATAAATCTCACGCCTTTATCGGTTTGGAAAAAACTCTCTCTTCCCGAGCTCACTCCAACTAGGATGACCCTTGAGTTAGCCAATCGCACCATAGCTTACCCGGTAGGTATTGGAGAGGATGTGTTTGTAGGTGTGGATAAGTTTACCTTTCCGGCCGACTTTCTCGTGGTTGATTATGACATAGACCTGAGAGTTCCTCTAATTGTTGGTAGACCATTTTTGAGGACGGGTCGTGCTCTCATAGACGTGGCGGAGGGAGAACTAATTATGAGAGTTGAGGATGAGAAAGTGGTGTTTAAGCTAGGAAAAGTGACTAAGAAGTCTCAAGCTTGTGAAACAATTAACATAGTGGATGTACTTGATGAGGTGTGTGATGAGCATTTCCATGATGCTTGTAAGAGTAATAGTGAAGACATGCCTCATGTAGAAACCGTTGCCTCAATTGCTCCCTCCTTAACACCTTTTGGAGAGAGTGATTTCCTCTTGGAGGAATTTGAGTCCAACTTCCTTGGTAATGATGATTCTCCCATTATTTGGGAAGAAGACATTCGCACTATCCAAAAGTTGCTCAATGAGTATCCCATTCCTTCACCTATCCCACAAGAAGTTACCAATGATGATCCATCCATAGTGAAACCTTCCATAGAGATTCCACCTACCCTTGAACTTAAGGACCTTTCATCCCACCTAGAGTATGCTTTCTTAGAGGGGAAAGACCAATTACCCGTGATCATTGCTAAATATTTGAAAGAGGATGAGAAAGAAAAACTCATAGAAGTCCTTAAGAAACATAAGCAAGCCATAGCATGGAAAATATCTGACATAAGCGGAATTGATCCAAATTTTTGTACACACAAAATCCTTATAGAGGATGATTACAAACCCGCTATTCAAAGCCAAAGAAGGTTTAACCCTAAAATCCATTAGGTCATTAAGAAGGAAGTTATCAAACTCCTTGATGCGGGCATGATTTATCCCATTTCCGACTCTCCATGGGTTAGCCCAGTACATTGTGTTCCTAAGAAGGGTGGAATCACCGTAGTGCCCAATGAGAACAATGAGCTTATTCCTACTAGACTTGTTACAGGTTGGAGAGTTTTTATTGATTATAGGAAGCTCAATGATGCTACTAAGAAAGATCATTTTCCATTGCCTTTTATGGACCAAATGCTTGAACGCTTAGCGGGAAACGAGTACTATTGTTTTCTAGATGGATTCTCAGGTTATTTTCAAATACCCATTGACCCTAAGGATCAAGAAAAGACCACATCCACTTGTCCCTACGGTACATTTGCTTACAAGAGAATGCCTTTTGGCTTGAGTATGCACCGGGGACATTTCAAAGGTGTATGATGGTAGTTTTCCATGACATAATTGAGCAAACTATGGATGTTTTCATGGATGGTTTCTCGGTTTTTGGAGATTCATTCACTTCTTGTCTCTCCCATTTAGAACGTATGCTTAAGAGGTGTGAAGAAACACGTTTTGTTCTTAATTGGGAGAAGTGCCATTTCATGGTCAAAGAGGGGATAGTCTTGGGACATAAGATATCCAACAAAGGTTTAGAAGTGGATCATGCTAAGATAGATGTGATTTCTAAGCTTCCCCCACCTACCACGGTGAAAGGAGTTAGAAGTTTTTTGGGTCATGCGGGATTCTATAGACGTTTCATACAAGATTTCTCTAAGATATCAAGACCGATGACCCACCTCTTGGAAAAAGAGGCTCCTTTCATTTTCACCCAAGAGTATTTGGACTCTTTTGAGATTCTTAAGGAAAAATTGACTAAGGCTACCGTTTTGGTTTCTCCAAATTGGGATTTGCCTTTTGAGCTTATGTGTGACGCTAGTGATTATGCCATGGGGCCCGTGTTAGGACAAAGAGTGAATAAGAATTTTCAACCTATACATTATGCTAGTAAAACCATGACGGGTGCTCAACTTCATTATACCACCACAGAGAAAGAATTTCTTGCTATAGTCTATGCCTTTGATAATTTAGACACTATCTTGTGCTATCCAAAACCATAGTGTATACGGATCATTCCGCTCTTAAGTACCTCATGACAAGGCAAGATGCTAAGCCTAGACTTTTGAGATGGGTTTTATTGCTCCAAGAGTTTAAGATAGAGATTCGTGATAAGAAAGGAGCCGAGAATTTAACGGTGGATCATTTGAGTAGACTTGAGCATCCTTTTCAAGGAGATTTGCCTCATAAGGAAATCAATGAATCCTTTCTATTATAGGAGCTCATGTATATCTCTTCTCAAGAGGATGCCACCCCTTCGTTTGCGGATATTGCAAACTATCTTATGGGGGATGTGCTCATAGAGGGTCTCACTTCACAACAAAAGAAGAAATTTCTTAAGGAAGTGAAATACTACTTTTGGGATGACCCTTACCTCTTTAGGCAATGTGCAGACCAAATCATTAGACGATGTGTAGATGGGTCCGAGGCATTTAAGATCTTAGAAGCTTGTCATAAGGGACCTACGGGTGGACATCTTGGGCCTAACTACACCGCTAAGAAAGTCTTTGATTCGGGTTACTATTGGCCTTCTATATACAAAGATGCCCAAGAGATGGTGAAATTTTGTGATGTATGTCAAAGACAAGGAAAAATTACTCAACGAGATGAGATGCCACAAAACTTCATACAAGAATGTGAGATTTTTGATGTGTGGGGAATAGATTTTATGGGACCTTTTCCATCTTCTAAGTGAGCCTTACCTACTAATGATGCTCGAGTTGTACTAAAGTTTTTGAAGCACTTATTTGCTAGATTTGGTGTACCTCGGGCCATCATAAGTGATCGTGGTACTCACTTTTTTAATGATCAATTCACAAGAGTTATGAAGAAGTATGGTGTTAACCATAGACTTTCTACCGCGTATCACCCTCAAACCAATGGTCAAACCGAGGTCACAAATCGTGGTTTAAAGAGAATTTTGGTAAGAACGGTGGGAGAGCATCGAGCTTCTTGGTCAGATAAGCTTGATGATGCTTTATGGGCTTTAGCACGGCTTTTAAGACACCAATTGGTTGTACTCCATATAGGCTTGTCTATGGAAAAGCATGCCACCTCCCATTCGAGTTAGAGCATAAGGCTTCTTGGGCTCTCAAGTGGGCTAACTTTGATTTAAACCAAGTCGGTTCACATAGAAAGGACCAACTCAATGAAATGGATGAATTGAGAGCCAATGCTTATGAGAACTCATTGCTTTATAAGGAAAAGACTAAGCAATTGCATGATGCTAAGATCAAGAATCGTGAGTTCAAAGTTGGAGAGTCGGTTCTCCTTTTTAACTCAAGGTTGAAACTCTTTGCGGGCAAACTTAAGTCGAGATGGTCCGGTCCATTCACTATTGCTCAAGTATTTCCATATTGAACTATTGAGTTGTCACAACCCGATGGTCCAAATTTCAAAGTGAATGGTCACCGTGTTAAGAAATATTTTAGGGAGGACATTTCCGTGGAAATGGTCCAAGAGATCCCTATTTTTCCCTTGAATTAATTCATTGTGGGAAGAGTCGAGCTAGAGACTCCTTAAATCAAGCTTGAATAACTAGGTTTAGAGTTTTTAGACTTAGAGTGTTGTAGGTTAGAAATAAAGATGGAGAGTTTATGAGAAGTGTAGGGGACACCTTCCTTTTGTCTTCATGTTGTTTGTAGGGTTGCTCACTCATCACGTGCTTTGGAGCTTATGGAGGAGGCCCTTGTATCCGGTTCACTTCGTTACTATTGTGATTTTTCATAGACACATTGTTCTTAAAAAATGAATTCACTTTAGTTGATCTTTCCTTAGCTTGGGTTAAGCAAAGACTATTCATTGTTATAAGTGTAGGGGAAGTATATACTTACATGCTCTTAAGCATTGAGGACAATGTTTAGCTTAAGTGTAGGGGGGTCTTCTATCGAAGTGACCTTACCTAGACTTTGTCATTGTGGGAAAATTAATTTTTCAAACATTTTTCAAATTTTTTATCTACTTTGGCCACCAAAATATGCATTCATAATTTTTGCATTAATCATTTTTCATTTGCATAACACATTTGCATTGTATATATTCTTCTTTTATTTTTCATCAAAAAAAATATAAAAGAAAAAAATATAATAAGAACATGGTTTAACAAATTTAGATTTCTTTGACATATTAGACCCGCCATGGATACTTTGACTCAACTCGAGTTTTCTTATCCAAGCATTCTCTAGCTAGTATCCTTAACCATGTAGTCCTTCATTGGTCTATTAGGCTAAGTATCCACGACTGTCATTATTTGAGATTTTAAATTTGTGGAGAATGGAAAATGATAGAGTTGAAGCAAGTATAAAAGGGCTAGATAAACTTCATGATAATTACTTGTGGCTAAACCCTTCTTATTCTTTGCCTCTAATTTCTTTGCATGTATATATGTTAATAAATAATCAAGAACGGTTTTAATTGGCTTGTAGTCTCTTATGCATTTTTGTCTAATCATTCATGGTTGGTATAAGTACGTCTTAAGATTCTAAGTTAGAACGTTTTATGTGTACTAGACTTATGTCATGCTTAATACTTAGCGGGTGTTTTTCCTTTTATTCTTTTCAACTTTCTTTGTGAGGAATAAAGAAAAATAAGAGCGGCTTACAAAAAAAATAAGTGGCTAGAAAAAATAAAAAAATAAAAGAAAAAAAAATAAAAAAAAATAATTATACAAGACTCCCAAGAGGGACAGTGAAGTGTTAGTTATAGTAACTATTAGATTTCAATATTACCTTGACGGGTTGCGGGGTTGAAGATCCAAAGTCTCAAAAAGGCGGCGGATGTAAATTATTGCGTGAGTTTTATTTTTCTTTCTTAGCGAGTGTGTAGCCCTAAGGCGAATGACTTATTACTCTTGAAATGGACTTATATTAATTCCGAGCGGTTTTTCAAGTAATGGATGAGAGGATTACTTAGGATTAAAACCGTGCTTCCTTATCTTTGATTTTACATTTCTTACATTTCATGTTTCAAATAATGACAAATTTGCCTTCAAGAAATTTGCTCAAATAATAACCGGTTCCACATTTAATTGTCATGAATAAGTTGATGCACTTTTTACTTGTGAATGCAATGATCCCATTTTTAAGCTTGGTATGGGGAAAGTGAAACTTGAGGGTGATAAGTGTCCATGGTACCAAAGCCCTAGTTTAAGTCATTGATTTCTTTATGAATTTTTCCATCAAAACCATTTATGAAAAATCAAAAATATATAAATAGAATTGCTTTCTTTGCATTGCATTGTACAAAATCAAAATCATGCATCATATTGTAACACCCCACTTGGATAAATGGACCGTTACGTGTATTTATGGTGTGTCATCAAATCATGCAAGGCAATGTATTAAACATTAACTGACCATACGGAAATACCGGAATCAAACATCGGTAGTCCAACATAAGCTCAAAATATAAAAGGTTTAAGTACTGAAAGAAAAGGACGAAACAGTGTCCAAACAACCAAAGTAATGTAATGTAATGTGTGCATAAAAATAAAGGAGTCTGGATAGCTCCCATCCAAATGCACGTACTCTCTTAGAAGTCCTAAGATCGTCCCTGTGTACCTGCCGTTTGGAAACATGACAGGAAACTACGGCTGAGCATAACGCTCAGTGAACGGATAAAAAGCATGATAAGAATGTACTGAAAGTAATGGAATAGATGACAACAAATGAAGCTATGAGACTGATATGTAACATATGGTAGAACTCTGTAAAAATCTGATAAACCTGGTTCATACATACTGAAACTGAATTATTAACAATTAAATCTGAAAACATGCATTTACTGTATTTTAATTGCCAGAGCTTATATAGGTCACGTGTTGTAACAACCGTGCATGAATAACTGGAGGGTGACCTCGTCATGCTGTAGAGGGGTGACCTCTAAATAACTGTAGAGGGGTTACCTCTAAATACTGTGTTAGGTGGAGGGATCAGCTCCAATGTGAAGGATGTAGAGCACACACCACATTCACCCTGATAACTTGTAAACTGATAAGCCTAGGATGCATCCATACGCCCCACTAAACATACATATAAAAATGGCCAAACTGAACATGAGCGGGACGATGTAGGATATCACTCTCCTTCATGTGAGTCACGACACCGGTGCCTCTAGTGTCATGGTTACGGTACCTCCGTAACTAGTACATAAACTGGTCGTGCTTGTATATAATGCTCAGGCAACTTATTTCGTTTTTAACATGATTTCTGATAAACTTAAACACATACGGGGAAAAACATTTGGCTCCAGACGGGGAATCCTAATCATGCATAGAAAGTAAGTCCTTACTGAAAGGACGGGAAATCCGTACCTCGTGTCCGATAACCGACCGAGATTAACTGACGGAAGTTCTACTCTGATTTCATGCGAGCTACATGAATAAGGGACGTGAATAAGTAAACTGATATTCGCTTGTTTAATTTCATGATCTTATTGGCGTTTCATTTATTGATTTTATTTCTGGAAATCTGTATGCATATTAACTGATGAATCTGAATTTATAATAATTCTTTCAATATTTATGACCTAATAATTATTATTATACGAACGTATTCCGACATGATATTAATACTATAATAAGTGACTCTTAATAATACGAGGTTTTCTAACTTATAAAGTTTCCAAAATTATTTAATTCATATAATAAAAATATACCCTTTTACAATATTAAAACAAAACTATTTTAATTTAATTCATTTAAAATACAATTTAAAACATTTATAAAACTTATAATAAAAAGGTATAATATAAAGATCTTCGTTTTATATGTATAAACTATATCCCGAGCCTACCGAGATACCCCCATCTCGGTCGCACTAAAATGATTAAACCAAATCTATAAAATCTGTCTACATGAATTAGTGACAGAATTCTGTGTCACTAAAAGTGTCACCAAAAGCTGAGAATTTTAAAAACTGTCATTAAAATGAATCTGCGACAGAATTTTCTGTCGTTATTCTGTTGCTAATGTTATAATTTATTTCTCTTTTCCTGTTTTAGATTCCACCCACTGTTTAGACCTATAGTTCCCACTGCTATTATGTTCTTCCCACTGTTTTCTTAACCCCAAACACCCCCTTATTCGGTTTCACAGCCCGAGTGGGCTTATTTCGGTTATGACCAAGAACAGCCCTACGCCGCCCCTGTGTGGGTCATGGCTGGGCAAGTAAGGAATCCACCGAGGTTGTGGAGCCTCGGTTCCATGAACACAACACAAACAGACCCGACTTGGGGCTGTTGTTTCTCGGTCGGCCACAACATAACACACCGAGACCTGCCGTGGTCTCGGTTTCCTTTACCAAAAACAAACCGACACCCCTGATTGGTACATACCCACTGTTATGAAAGTTACTAGCCTGACTTAGGGTCTGAGGCTGTAGGTGGTCCGAAAACAAACACCACCGAGACATCCCCATGGTCTCGGTTCCCATAAAATCACCCAAACCGAAACCTTAATCGTGATTTTATGTGAAGATGTTAGATTTTTTATAAAAACACAAAACGTTTCAATGTCCATTAAAACAATACCGTGGTTAATTTACTGATATGGGAAAATATGTTTACCTGGTTTGATGAACAAAGAACTCGACACCCTTTTTTTTCTTCTCTTCTCGGCCGCACAAAAGAGAAAGTGAAACCCTAAATTTTTTTTTCGTCTGCTATGTGAGAAGGGTTAAAGTCCCGTGTTTTTATTTTTTTACAATGGGCTTGGGCCCAAAATTTTTCTTTTCTTTCCTTTCTTTAAATTAAAATCGGCTATAAGGCCCTTTTATTTTCTTTATTCTTTTTTTTAATACTTGAATATAACTTCCCGCGTTTGTTTTCGTCCATAATTTATACGTAATAGTTTAAATAATTAAACCGCGTATTTACATTCTCAGATTTAAATACGGGTTTTACAATTCTTCCCCACTAAAAAGAATAATTCGTCCCCGAATTAAGGATACGACCGTACTGGGTTTACAACTCTTCCCCTCTAAAAAGAATTCGTCCCCGAATTATAAGGTATTTATGCTGACTGGAGTAAAAGCCAAAAATGCTAATAATCTGGAAGACATAAAAGCGGAAAATACATACGCGAATCAAAACTGAAAGTGAGGATAAGAAGTCCGTATAGACTCCTCTGTTTCCCAAGTGGCCTCCCGCTCGGTATGGTTTCTCCACAGGATTTTGACGAAAGGAATGGTCTTCCTTCTCATAACTCGATCCTGGCGATCTAAAACTGCTTCGGGTTCCTCAATATAAGATAGATCCTCCCGAATCTGATCGAGTGGATAATTCACTTTGTGAAGCTCGTGATAGTTGTACCCTCTGAGTAATGATACATGAAATACGTTGTGGACGTGTGAAAGCTGAGGTGGTAACGCCAACCGATATGACACTTCACCGATACGTTCAAGGATTTCGAACGGTCCGATGTAACGAGGGCTGAGCTTGCCTTTGAGGCCAAAACGTCTGACGCCGCGTGCGGGTGATACTTTGAGGAACACACGATCCCTAGTCTGAAATGATAGATCTCTGCGATGCTTGTCGGCGTAACTCTTCTGGCGAGTACGCGCTTCTTGCAGTTTTGCCCTAGCAATGGCGACCTTTTCATTGGTCAGTTCTATTAATTCTGGTCCTTCAATCAACCGTTCTCCTACTTGATCCCAACAAATAGGAGCACGACATTTCCTGCCATATAACATCTCGAATAGAGCATGCTTGATACTAGCATGCAAACTGTTGTTGTACCAAGCAAATATAGTCATCCCAGTGTCCTGTCCATTCTAATGCACAGGCGCGTAGCATGTCCTCCAAGGTCTGGATGGTACGCTCTGACTGACCGTCCGTCTGCGGATGGAAAGCTGTGCTGAGCTTGAGCCTAGTTCCCCAAGCTTTATGCAAACCTTCCCAGAAATGAGAAGTGAAACGTGGGTCCCTATCTGATATAATTTCTGAAGGTGTACCATGTAACCGTACAATTTCCTTGGTGAATAGTTCTGCTAATTTACTGACTGCGAAATCTTTACGGATAGGAATGAAATGTGTCGACTTGGTCAAACGATCGACAACAACCCAGATTGCATCATGTCTCCACTGAGTTTGTGGTAGTCCAGTGACAAAATCCATAGAGATCTTGTCCCATTTCCAGATTGGAATGTCTAACGGCTGAAGAAGACCACTGGTACGCTGATGCTCTATCTTAACCTGCTGGCAGGTTAAGCATTTAGACACAAAAGTTGCGACATCCTATTTCATGCCGCTCCACCAGAAATGCTGCTTAAGATCGTGGTACATTTTAGTGGAACCTGGATGGATAGAGAACGAAGAGCTGTGAGCCTCAGTCATTAAGGCTTCTCTGAGAGCAGGGTCTTCTGGAATGCAGAGTTTGGTACCCTGCCATACGATACCATCGTCATCGATACGAAATTCGGTTTGCTGGTCAATGTTCTGGACAATCGCCCAGATTTCACCATCATCCTTTTGTGCGACTTTAATCCTAGAGAGTAAATCTGGTTCTACCCTCAGACTAGCCCAGTATCCCCTCTGTCCACGTACTAAGAGCTCAATATCATACCGCTCTAAGTCCCGAATAATTTCTTCTTGAACTTTGATGCCATTTATCATTCCTGACTTTCTGCTAAGGGAAACTGCTACCACATTTGCTTTACCTGGGTGATACTGAATATTAGTGTCATAGTCTTTCATCAGTTCTAACCATCGCCTCTGTCTCATGTTCAGCTCTCGCTGGGTAAATATATACTTGAGACTTTTGTGATCGGTGAAGATATCACACGACTCACCGTATAAATAATGCCTCCAGATTTTAAGGGCGAAAACGACTGCTGCGAGCTCTAGATCATGAGTAGGATAATTTTTCTCATACGGCTTCAGTTGACGCGAAGCATAAGCAATGACTTTCCCATGCTGCATAAGAACACAACCTAAGCCCTTTCCTGAAGCGTCACTATAAATCTGATAACCACTTGTACCAGATGGAAGAGTAAGTATCGGTGCTGAGATCAATCGATGCTTGAGTTCCTCAAAACTCTTTTCTCTCTCCTCGGTCCATATAAACTTCTCAACTTTTCGCATAAGTTGGGTCAAAGGTAACACCAAACGTGAGAAGTTTTCCACAAAACTGCGATAATAACCCGCCAACCCAAGAAAACTACGTATCTCTGTGACAGATGTCGGTCTCGGCCATTTGGTGATAGCCTCTACCTTTGCAGGATCCATAGTGATTCCTTCTGCAGAAACAATATGCCCTAAAACGCCACTGTATTCAGCCAAAACTCGCACTTCGAAAATTTAGCATATAGCTTTTCTCGTCTGAGAATCTGCAAAACTGTACGGAGATGATTCTCATGTTCCTCTTTGGATTTGGAGAAAATAAGGATATCATCGATGAATACGATCACAAACTTGTCTAAAAATTCGTGGAAGACTCTGTTCATCAAGTCCATAAATACTGCAGGCGCATTCGTGAGACCGAATGGCATAACAACAAACTCGTAATGACCGTACCTTGTGCGAAAAGCAGTTTTGGATATATCCTGCTCTTTTACACGCAGTTGGTGGTAGCCTGATCGTAGATCGATTTTTGAGAAGTGCTTGGCACCCTGAAGCTGATCGAATAAATCGTCAATACGAGGAAGTGGATAACGGTTACGAATAGTGAGCTTATTCAACTCACGGTAGTCAATACACAATCGCATACTACCATCCTTCTTCTTGACAAACAAAACTGGAGCGCCCCAAGGTGACACGCTTGGACGAATGAAACCCCTTTCTAGAAGTTCCTGAAGCTGATCTTTCAGTTCCTTAAGCTCTACAGGAGCCATACGGTAAGGAGCTTTAGATACTGGTTCTGCACCTGGAATGAGATTGATACCAAATTCTACCTCTCGCATGGGAGGTAAGCCTGGGAGTTCCTCTGGAAAGACATCTGGAAAATTTGACACCACTGGCTGATCATGAATTGAAGGTGCCTCAGAAGTCGTGTCATGAACTGTAGCTAGGAAACCCTCACAACCATGGTATAGTAAGGTACGAGCCTGTAAAGCTGAAATGATCTGAACATGTTTTCCTGGTAGGAAGCCCCGGTGAATATACTCTGGTGTCTGGACATCACCAAAGATGACCTGGTGAGCATGACAATCTATGGTGGAACGATGAACCGACAACCAATCCATACCCAGAATAATATCAAATTCACACATATCTAAAGGAAGGGCACTGACTGGACGGATTTTATCACCAAACTCAAGAGGGAGATCCTTGTACACCTGGGTAATGAGTACAGAGTCTCGCATGGGGGTAGATATACTAAGTGCACTGTCTAGTGGCGTAGGGGTCATGTTTATTCTAACAGCATATGAAGTAGATAAAACTGAGTGTGTGGCGCCTGTATCAAAAAGTACGCAGGCAGACTGTCCGTGTATAAACAAAATGCCAGTAATGGTACCTGTGGTCTTATTTGCTTGCTCACGGGTAGTAGTGTAGACCCGACCAGTGGTTGGTGGTATTGGTGGTGGTGGAGGTAAAATCTGAGGAATCTGGCCTGAAGTACCGGCAGCATCCCCGCTCTTGCAATCCCTCTTCAAATGGTCTGGCTGACCACACTTGTAACAACTACCCGTACCACGACGACAAGGTTCCGTGTGTTTCTTCCCACATGTGATGAAAGTGGGATAAGAATACCCGGTAGAAGCAGCTCTGGTTTGCTGAGAACCTGATTTACGAGGATAAACACGTGTCACGATTCTGATAACTTAACTGAAACAAGGCTGTTTGGCTGAAATTTAAAATTACCAGAATTTGTCGGTCGGGCAAATTGCTGACCTCTATTGTTTTGGTCACGCCCCTGTCCAGCATCTCTGTTGGAATTTACAAAAAAATTTAAGATCTGTTTTACACGATAGTCTAGTATTTCCGGAGCTTAAAGAATCACCTGTAGTTGCCAGATGAGTTTGAGCTGCCGCGGTAGTTATCACCACCGCTCCTCTTATCTGATCGATTACGGTCATATGACTGACCGTGGTTCCTGTAGTTCTGATGTGGAGTAGCCGATTGGGATCGGTCTCCTCCTCTGTGTTTGTAAGATTATAATTAGATAAGACATAACATATAAGTTGACAAGTAATAATGGGAGTTATATTGTTTAAGTCTGTTGGATGAGATGTACCTCTTCTCCGGACGCTCTACATTCTCGAGCTCATCCCTCTCGAAAAGCATCTCAATATCACGAGCTGCATTAGCTACTTGTGACACATTAGTGAATGTGGCACTCACCAGCCTATCTGCAATCCTAGAGTGAAGAGCCCAGCGAAATTGCTTCGCTTGCTCCTCTGCGGTACCCGCAGCCTCCGCTAAGAATCCAGCCATCCCGAGGTATCGGTGCATGAACTCTATACTGTTCTCACCATGATTCTGACGAATGAAGTGGAAGTCCCTCTTCAGTTTAGCTTGCTTCGCATGCGGGAAAAACTGGTCATAGAACATCGTCTTGAAACGTGCCCAGGTCAATGCAAGCTCCCAAGCATCTCCCCCATTGGACAGCTTCTGAGACCTCCACCAATGCAGAGCAGGACCCTCCAATTTGTAAACTGCAAGCCTAGCCTTGAAAGCATCACCACAACCCATAGCTCCAAAAAATTTCTCTACATGGTAGATCTAGTCTTCCGCGTCAGTTGGAACTACAGTCTGCTCAAAAAGTCGGGGTTTCTGTTTGTTAAACAAATCTAGCCAAGCGGGTAAAGTGGCAGGTGGTGGAACAGGAAGGTTGTTATTCTGCTGAGGTCCATTTTGATATTCAGCTCGAATCTCATCACGAATTTGGGGTAACATGGCTTGTATAGCAGTCTGAACAGCAGCAGCAATGGCAGCTGCGTTAGGATCATTCTCGGTTTCGCGTCTGGGTGGCATCTGAAATAATAGAGGAAAAGTTGATAAAACTGTCAGAACCTGGAGTAATAAGTCTGAATATGCATAGTGTAATTCATGAAGGCATAGCCAACAAAATATGACATGAATACTGGTGAACGCCTAGGGTCAGTTCACAAAATGACAATTTACTGAAACATAAATCTGACATGAGTAAGGATGAACGCCTATGGTCAGTTCATCTATACAAAATTTAATCGGGCAAGGGTGAACGCCTATGGTCAGTTCACCAAAACGAAAAGTTCGCTGAAAAGCACATGCGATTAAGTATAGCTAGTCTTGTACCAACCGTTTACTTACTCAAAATTTTGAAAATCCGACTGATAAAATACATGAGTAGCATGGAAGATAATGACGCTAAAATACAGGAAGTTCTTGGTGACTACCCACTAGTCACAGGTCAAGTTTTAGAGCCTACAGGTCGAACCTTGCGCTCTGATACCATAATTGTAACACCCCACTTGGATAAATGGACCGTTACGTGTATTTATGGCGTGTCATCAAAGCATGCAAGGCAATGTATTAAACATTAACTGACCATACGGAAATACCGGAATCAAACATCGGTAGTCCAAACATAAGCTCAAAATATAAAAGGTTTAAGTACTGAAAGAAAAGGACGAAACAGTGTCCAAACAACCAAAGTAATGTAATGTAATGTGTGCATAAAAATAAAGGAGTCTGGATAGCTCCCATCCAAATGCACGTACTCTCTTAGAAGTCCAAGATCGTCCCTGTGTACCTGCCGTTTGGAAACATGAAAGAAAACTACGGCTGAGCATAACGCTCAGTGAACGGATAAAAAGCATGATAAGAATGTACTGAAAGTAATGGAATAGATGACAACAAATTAAGCTATGAGACTGATATGTAACATATGGTAGAACTCTGTAAAAATCTGAGAAACCTGGTTCATACATACTGAAACTGAATTATTAACTATCAAATCTGAAAACATGCATTTACTGTATTTTAATTGCCAGAGCTTATATAGGTCACGTGCTATAACAACCGTGCATGAATAACTGGAGGGTGACCTCGTCATGCTGTAGAGGGGTGACCTCTAAATAACTGTAGAGGGGTGACCTCTAAATACTGTGTTGGGTGGAGGGATCAGCTCCAATGTGAAGGATGTAGAGCACACAACACATTCACCCTGATAACTTGTAAACTGATAAGCCTAGGATGCATCCATACGCCCCACTAAACATACATATAAAAATGGCCAAACTGAACATGAGTGGGATGATGCAGGATATCACTCTCCTGCATGTGAGTCACGACACCGGTGCCTCTAGTGTCGTGGTTACGGTACCTCCGTAACTAGTACATAAACTGGTCGTGCTTGTATATAATGCTCAGGCAAATTATTTCGATTTTAACATGATTTCTGATAAACTTAAACACATACGGGGAAAAACATTTGGCTGCAGACGGGGAATCCTAATCATGCATAGAAAGGAAGTCCTTACTGAAAGGACGGGAAATCCGTACCTTGTGTCCAGTAACCGACCGAGATCAACTGACGGAAGTTCTACTCTGATTTCACGCGAGCTACATGAATAAGGGACGTGAATAAGTAAACTGATATTCGCTTGTTTAATTTCATGATCTTATTGGCGTTGCATTTATTTATTTTATTTCTGGAAATCTGTATGCATATTAACTGATGAATCTGAATTTATAATAATTCTTTCAATATTTATGACCTAATAATTATTATTATACGAACGTATTCCGACATGATATTAATACTATAATAAGTTAAATAATATGAGGTTTTCTAACTTATAAAGTTTCCAAAATTATTTAATTCATATAATAAAATTATACCCTTTTATAATATTAAAACAAAACTATTTTTATTTAATTCATTTAAAATACAATTTAAAACATTTATAAAACTTAATAATATAAAGATCTTCGTTTTATATGTATAAACTATATCCCGAGCCTACCGAGATACCCCCATCTCGGTCGCACTAAAATGATTAAACCAAATCTATAAAATCTGTCTACATGAATTAGTGACAGGATTCTGTGTCACTAAAAGTGTCACCAAAAGCTGAGAATTTTAAAAACTGTCATTAAAATGAATCTGCGACAGAATTTTCTGTCGTTATTCTGTTGCTAATGTTATAATTTATTTCTCTTTTCCTGTTTTAGATTCCACCCATTGTTTAGACCTATAGTTCCCACTGCTATTATGTTCTTCCCACTGTTTTCTTAACCCCAAACACCCCCTTATTCGGTTTCACATCCCGAGTGGGCTTTTTCGGTTATGACCAAGAACAACCCTACGCCGCCCCTGTGTGGGTCAAGGCTGGGCAAGTGAGGAATCCACCGAGGCTGTAGAGCCTCGGTTCCATGAACACAACACAAACATACCCGACTTGGGGCTGTTGTTTCTCGGCCGGCCACAACATAACACACCGAGACCTGCCGTGGTCTCGGTTTCCTTTACCAAAAACAAACCGACACCCCTGATTGGTACATACCCACTATTATGAAAGTTACTAGCCTGACTTAGGGTCTGAGGCTGTAGGTGGTCCGAAAACAAGCACCACCGAGACATCCCCATGTCTTGGTTCCCATAAAATCACCCAAACCGAAACCTTAATCGTGATTTTATGTGAAGATGTTAGATTTGTTTATAAAAAACAAAACGTTTCAATGTCCATTAAAACAATACCGTGGTTAATTTACTGATATGGGAAAATATGTTTACCTGGTTTGATGAACAAAGAACTCGACACCCTTTTTTATTTCTTCTCTTCTCGGCCGCACAAAAGAGAAAGTGAAACCCTAAATTTTTTATTTTTTTTCGTCTGCTATGTGAGAAGGGTTAAAGTCCCGTGTTTTTATTTTTTTACAATGGGCTTGGGCCCAAAATTTTTCTTTTCTTTCCTTTCTTTAAATTAAAATCGGCTATAAGGCCCTTTTATTTTCTTTATTCTTTTTTTTTAATACTTGTATATAACTTCCCGCGTTTGTTTTCGTCCATAATTTATACGTAATAGTTTAAGTAATTAAACCGCGTATTTACATTCTGAGATTTAAATACGGGTTTTACACATATAGTGTAGAGTAGTGTAAAGACATTCCATAATGGCCAAGGTGGGTTAATTATGAGGAAAATGTAAATTTATGCTTTAAAATATAGCATTGCATGAGGTCATAGCAATGATCAAGTGTAGGGGATTTGATATGAGCAAAATCCCATATCAATTAATCAACAAATCACCCTAAAACACATAGAAAATACCTAACTTTTGTGGTATAAAGCAGCATTATATGGTATGTTTTGTGTTTGTGCTTAAATAGGTAACAAGGATACAATTTCAAGCAAACAAGAGGAAATCAAGCTTATTTATGATGCAAAGACAAGAGAAAGATCAAAGATGACAAGCCATTTGAAGATGAAGGACCTATCTTGACAATATTCAAAAGTTGAGGGACTTAAATGAAAACTTTAGAAAAGTAAAGATTAAAGTCAAACTTGGTCAAACTTCAAGTCAAACAAGTCAAGGGAGTCAAATAATCAAGATTACAAGTCAAAGGACTGAAATTGCCATTGAAATGAAGAAAGAAGCTCAAATGAAGAAGCTGTTTAACTATGAGGGCTGAAAGTGTCAACATATACACAAACTTCGGATCAATCCGTAAGGGAGTATGGATTGCCAACTAGCTTGCCATCTGACTCTCTCATTTAATAAACGAATCCAGGAACAGTGAAGCGCACTATCCCTTTATCACCCCAATGAGAAACCAACATGTAATAATACCCTTTATCCAAAATAGATAATGATCAGCGTGAAAGGCCATAATCCATTCAGCTAGTGACACGTGGCATCTTCAACAAAGAACAAGCCCAATATCGAATTTAGGCTACAAAGCATTTCATGAAAAACTTTCTACATAAAAAAGGCTTCAAATGAGAAGACGAATTCAGCTATGCAACTTAATTAGACTGAAAGTGGAGGAATAAGAAAACCCCTTTTGTGTTCTTGGAGTCAAATCCATAATTCACCAGTTTTTGACACCTGGCATCTCCCCATTGGATGAGACACGTCGACTACCCTAACAACTCGTCATCAAACCTCTATAAATAGCAGCTAGGCCTTTCATTTGTGTAGTGTAGTTAAGTGTGAAAAAAAACACACACTTGTATTTTCTCTTTCCCATTTCTAGTTAACCTTTCAAAGTTAGCTTCTCTCAAGTGTTTGACACACACTTGAGAGGTAGTTATTCAGTTAGCCGTTGTAACTACTTTTCCCTCCTAAATCAATAAAAGCACAAAAATATTCATTTCATATTCTCATCTTCATTTACTCTACTCAATCCTACATTTCTGTTAATGCTTTGTGATGTCATTGATCATAACTGATCAATGAAGTGTTTCTGAGTTGTTCTGGAAGCTATCCAGTTTGATTCAGCCTAACAGTTCATTACAGTTCCTATTGTAACAGTTTAGTAGCAATTCTTATTGATTTGAGCAGTAGTATATTTTGGAGGTGATAAATTGGGTTAATGGTGGTGTATTGGTGGTGTTCTTGCAAATCTTAGTTGGCTCAACGTCATACTACTCCATCAATGGAGGCTTCACAGCTAAAAGGCACTTCTTCTTGTTAAAATTCCTCTAAAATGAACTTTGTATGCTAAAATTCCTAGTGTAAACACTATTTGCTGAATTGATCATGTGTTTAGATTTGTTCTAGCATATCTGTGTTGGATTGATAGTCTTTGAGTGATCTAGTAGTCTGAATCTTAGTTTACTTGATTTTCATTTTTTGTTTTTCATCAATAATTGGTCTTTAGTTTCAATTTGTAGTCAAGAGTGTTTACTAGCTTATTTTTAGTCTTAATACATCTCATTTTGTCATCTAAACATATCCTGATCAGAGTCATAACTTGATTCACATTTGTACTTAAAGTTCTTTTGAAAAAGTCTTGTTCAGATTAATAAAGTAGTGTTTGGATTTAATTGATTTTGATAATTCAAGTCTGTTAAAATTGTTGATTTTTGATCATTTACATTTAGTAGCATTGTGTGATCAGTCTTGGTTCATTTTATAGTCAAAACATCAGTCAAAAAGGCAATTGGTTAGAAAAAGGTTTGGGTCGAGTATTTTCATTTTCATTCAGAAAACTTGCTAGATTCAAATCAATGCCATGACTTCATTACTTAACCATTTTGCTTGAAACCAGTTCTCAGTTGTAGTCTAACATCCAAAGATTAAGTTTGTAAGAGGAAATTCTACAGTTCCAATTTTTCAGTTAGGAATCAGCTTTTTAATAAGCTCATTACCAAATGCATGTTTCTGTGATAAAAGCTCCACTGTTTTCTCATATCTCCATTTCTAGTTCATAAATGTACTCATTTTCTTTCACAAACCTTGTTACAAACATGTCATGAATGAGTTTTGAAATTTTCAGCTTATTGAAAAATCTGGTCAACGTTGGTCAAATAAGCACTTTTCAGCTTAAAATCAGTTTCCAGCTTATCTAGTTAATCATTTTCAAATTGGAAAGACATTCCATAATCCTTGTAAGTTGTTTAACAAGATTGATCATTAAAATCAAGTTGTGGATGTCTGGATTTTCAGTTTCCTTATTCTTGGCTTATTTGAATAAGCTAATTTGAGTTTTACTAGCTTTTAAGCAGATTCCTTTTGCATACCTAGCTATTTTTCCATTTTAAGCCTTTTAAAACAAACTAGAGCTTAATTGGTCCATTAATAAGCTCATACGAGCTTATTCATTTGGTTGTGGCCGTTTTTGTTAAATTTTCCATATTAATTGCTCGTTGGTCCTTCTTGTTTGTTATAGTTGTCATAACTTGCTTAATTTTGGGTTTGCTAGATTTCAGTCCCTAAAGTTTCAGGTTTTTGTCAATTTCAGTTAGGAAGTTTGTTAATTGGTTAAATTTGTTAC
This sequence comes from Glebionis coronaria, assembly GCA_025667525.1. Taxonomy (NCBI): domain Eukaryota; kingdom Viridiplantae; phylum Streptophyta; class Magnoliopsida; order Asterales; family Asteraceae; genus Glebionis; species Glebionis coronaria. The sequence goes on from CM046881.1 coordinate 185,549,939, forward strand.
AAGTTTGTTAGAATTTCACATTTTTTGTCCTTTTACTTTCTGAAATTTACATTCCAGTCCTTTAACTTTCATTTAGTTTACATTTTTAGCACATTTACTTTTATTCATTTTAATTTTGGACTTTTGTGAATAATATATGGTAATTGCAAAGTGTTTTACGGATACGTAGCTTAATATTTTTCACCTTTTTACGTGTTGATTGAAATAGACATAGAATTTCCAAATACCCTAACAACCAAGAACAATTAAAGACTTGAGATTTTTAGGACTTTCAATTTGTCAAGAATCGAGAGAAAACGAACTTCAAAATACTCAATTTCACATAAACAACCAAACATTCTGATAAGAGAGAGATTAGGACAAGTATTATATATCATTTCATAAAGGGATTTTCCATTTAGCACAAAAGAAGGAAATCTGTTAATAAGAAAAGTGGCAGTTAGAATGCATTCAGACCAAGATTTCAAAAGAAATCCCCCCTGAAACATAAGACAACTGGCAACATTCAAAAGGTGTCTATGTTTCCTTTCAACAGTCCCATTTTGTTGTGGAGTATATGCACAAGATGTTTGGTGAAATATCCCTCTATTATTACACAAATTATTAATATTTTGATTATTTAGTCTCATTGTCACTTCTAAAGATTTTAATGGTACTATTAAACTGATTTTTGATCATATTATAAAAATTACCAATGAAAGTAACGACTTAATATTTAGAGTTAATGAGATACACCCAAACAACTCTAGTATAATCATCCACGGCAGTCAAAAAGTATTTGTGACCATAATGATTGGTCACATTATATGGTCCCCACAAATCAAGGTGAATAATATCACCTAACATTTTAGTCTTATGATCACTTAAAGGAAAAAGTTTCCTAGTCTGCTTAGCTCTTTGGCACATCTCACACTAATCAGACTTATCATTTTTGTTCATTTTTAAAAACCCTTTCAAAACATCTAAGGCAGGATCTGCCATGATGGCCAAGCTTGTAGTGCTAATCAGAGTAAGAAACAGAACAACTAGTGATAGTTTTACTATTGTTACACTTAATACCTTTAGTATCTAAGTAGTATAAACCATCACATTGATTACCAATCCCTAGAACATTTCCCAGATCAAATCCTGATTAAAAAACAATCACTTCTTCTCATCAAACACAACAAATATCTTATTATCTTTAGCAAGTTTATGCATAGAGATCAAAGTGATACAGTACTCAGGTACAACCAACACATCAAACAAACCAACCCATTAGGTAACTTTAGGTTTTAAATTTTAGATATAAAAGCCTAGTCCTATTAGGATGAGCAACTATGATTTTAAGATGAGATATGTCATAAACATTATCTACCTCCTTTCATTATTGGTCATGTGTTGGTTAGCCCCTGAGTCAATAACCTTCCCATGCTGAGTCAATTTAGACTAAATATTGGTGTTTGAACAAAGAACTTTTTGAAAATTATCATTGAAAATCTTGCTAGAGTTAAAGTAAGCACCTGCCATATTGGCTTGTACATTTCTTTCAGAACCATTATTTTCTTTAATGAGATAGAATAGAGTGGTAACTTGTTCATCAGAAAAACCAGAGTTGGAGGTGGTGCCCACAGAATTATTAGAAATATTTTTTCCTTTAAAATTTTGACTAGGTTTTTTGTCCCAAAATCAATTGGATACCTAATAGTTTTAAAGCACCTATCAATAGTATGCCCATTATACCCACAATTTTCACACACCAACTCAGGATTTCCATTGGGTCTAAATGTGTTAGGTCTGACACTAGTATTGGGTCTAGGGGTATTTCTAGTATTAGGTCTAAACTTACTAGAGTTAAAGTTCTAGTTTCTTAGAAAATTGTTTCTAGTAGGCCCATTAGATAAGAAAGCAAATGTATGAGTCCTCTGAAAGGATCCAAACACATTTCCAGATGCAACTCTGTGAGATTTTGATGCGTACCAGTTAGAGTAGATTGAAACAAGTTTTAAGTTTATGAACACGAATTACCGGAATGAACTATAAACGCACGGACAAGTATGACCCTTTCGTTTGTGGTACAGTTTTAATGGTAAACCAAGATAGTTCACGGGGATTTGGAAAACCTATGATTATTAAAAAATCAAACAATAATCATTTTTATTGTAGCTATATGAAGACAAATTAAACAAGTAAATATGATGAGAAATAACATGATTAAAAACAATAGTTGGTAAAGATTAGTTTGGGAATCTGATATGGTATGATTGTGATAGACAAGTAAACTTACGATTGTGATAATTAGATGCTTAATCCAATATCTTGTTTTCAAAAGCTTCAATACTCCTCAAGACTTTGGTTCAAGAAAACATGCATTAAACTCAATCACTCAATTCAATACTTAATCCAATTTTAACTCGTTTGATTCGCGGTTAGTTTCACAAACTTGTTAACACTTATAATTATGTTTCTTAGTGATTAAAACTTCTTAATAAATGGTCAATACAAAAGCCAATCCATATACAAATCGGCTACGACTTGTTGTTAGAAAATAACCCTTTAGACCTATGAAATCTTTAACAACAAATTAAGTTTTGACAACCAATGTCACATCAAACATAAGTACCAACGATTCAAAAGAAAATCTTAAAATTGAATTAAAACATAAATCACAATCACAACCACATTATCATACCACAAACATCATCTTACCAAGTGTAAAATGAAACTAGCCACACATATTAGACATTGACATAAACTCAAAAAATATAGTCTTAAAAGTCATAATCAAGAGTCTTACAAAGTGGAAATATAGTTAATGATTAGGGTAATGATTACTTAGAGTTTAGTGTAGTGAACTTTACTTTTCGGGCTCCAAAGTGACTTTTCTTGCACCATCTTGCCCAAATCCGAATTTTAGGTTTTGGATAAGGGATAGAGAGTTTATTTGGTTGGAAAATAGTTATGAGAGACTTTGATGAAAGTTGTTATGAAAGCATATGAAAGATGTGACCCCACGGGTCTTATTTATTGACAAATTGATGTCTATAACTTGAATGCATGGCTTGGTGGCTAAGGCATTTGCTTGGTTCCAAAGGAATACTAGAACCTCTAATAGTATGTTCTCGTGGCTTCTTTAGATGCTTCAAAAATGTATTGATAGCTTGTAGTAAATAATCTGCCCAAGGAAAAGGAGATGGTGGCAGCTGAAGTTGGTTGGCATCTACTTTCATGGTTGGTGGCTGGTGAAGGAAAAGGAGATGGTGGCAGTTGAGGACGACTGGAATCTACTTACACGATTGGCATCCACTTTCATGCTGAGTTATTTGTACACTTAATACTACAAGTAGCTACTTCGTTTCTCTTACACCAAGTTGGGATCACTTGTAAAACTTGTATATTCTTGAAAACACTTGTTCTTGCACCCGGAATTGATCTTGAAAGGCTTGTAATTTGTACACGGGTCTTGAACTTGGTTGGAGCTTTTCGTACTTGTAATAATCTTCGCTTTTTCATTGCTTTCTATGTCTTTTTATCCTTTTCCCTGCATTTGGCTACAATAGACTTGCAAACACATTTTTGGCACAAATATGTACAAAAGTATTGTAAATATAACCAAAATACATGTACAAAAGAACAGATAACACTCCCAAAAACAATTTCGATTTAGGCGTTATCAGATTCCTCACTAGATATGATAGAATAAGCACCTTTAACATCTGGAAAAATCTCTCTAGAGATGATAGAGCTTCTAATAGTCATATAAGAGTCATCAATTTCCTTCAAAAATTGCATTATTTTTAACAACTTGTTATGATTCTTAAATTCATTAGTAGCAGTGCAAACACAGTTAGGTAACTCAACCATAGCATCATATTGCTTCCACAAAGCATTCAATCCATGATAATAATCAAATAAACTAGAACCATTTTGCTTCAAAGTGTTGATCAAATGGTGAAGGTTAAATATAACATACCCATCAACTTTATGATAAGTTTCTCTCAAATCATTCCAAACATGTTTAGACTTTTTTTAAAAATTTGTCCAAGAAAAAGTAGTTTAAATATAGAGTTAAGAATCCAACCTAACACCACAGCATTGACCCTATCCTATTGTTTTCCTAAAATATCATTGGTGATGGACCTTTTACAAGTTTCATCAATAAAGCCAATTTTCTTTTTCCCCTCTAAAGCAAGTAACATAGCATTAGACCAAACTTGTTAGTTTTCAGTCCCTTTAAGTTTTACAGATATAACAGTTAAGGTAGCATAGCCATTAGAGTGAAGATGTAAAGGGTCACTAATGTCAAGTTTACTAATCAAGGTTACTGAGTCACCCCCAACATGTTCAGTAACCGAGTCACGATGTACATACATGGTGAAGCTAAAAAACAAGCACAAACAATAGGAATGAACAACTTAATCAGTGCCAACAAAGTTCCCAGGCTTCCAAACCACTCAAGGGTGGCAGGTCAAGAGCAAGGCAAAGATTAAGGGTCCAGATAAACAAACACCACAGATAATCAAAAAAGACACAACAAATTATAGAGTGAAAACAGAGGTGTTACGGTGCATGCAACAAAGCATAATCGATCTGTCTCTCCTAGATTCACTTAGTCTAGGAAGAAACAGACCCGCCAAGACCAAACCCTAATTTATAAAAATTAGGGAAAACCAAGAAATCCAACAGATCTATACAATAGATCTAATGAATCAATCACTTGCGCCAAACCAGGATGATGAAACAATATATTATCGAAACCCTAAAAAATATTTAGAAACCCTAAAATTTTTCTACAAAATATGAAGAGGATATGTATAAAAAATATAGATCTGACTATCTCAATAGCAGATTTACCGAAAAAAGATATCAATTTCAAAATTCCCTAAATTTTTACGAAAACCCAAAGTTTTTTTTTTGATAATTTCAAAGCAACTTGACTCAGATACCATGTAGAAAAACAAGATCCGATAGTTTTAAACAAGTTTATGAACAAGAATCTAAAACCCTTTTATTAAACCAAGATTAACTACTAAAAACAGAAACAAAAGAACACCACAGATACACTGGTATGATCCTATTATCTAACTTGATAATAGTTTTACAAAAACTGATATGGGTTACATGATAAAAACGAGAGAGTTTACAAAGAAAACACACAATGAAACCCAGATAGGGTTAAGTGTTTGTGGCTAGAGTAATAAACACGAAAGAGCCATTGGACTTGATCTTGGATGTGGGCTTCCCAATAGGCTCGAATATATGGACTAGAGAACTTTGAAGTCATGGCAATAGTAGTCTCCAGTCTTTATAGAGGCTTCCATTGTAAGTCCTTAGGATAATAACTGAAACATAAAACAAGCCAAGTTAGTCCTTTTGACTAAAAAGGGTTAACAAATTAGGTCCTAATTTTAACAAATAAATTACGACAATAGTATAAACTGTGATTGTGCTAAATAACTGCTGAGGTTTTGAATTTGTAAAAAACTGTTGTGTATAGATATAAATGATAGCAAGAACATAGAAATGTTTTAGAGATCGACAGCCTATTATAGATTGATAAGATACAAAACGTATCACGTAATGTATTATAAACTGTTGTGTATAGATTGAATGTCTACGATATCTTAGAATTTGGTAAACTATGATTAATCTATGAAATGGAATGGAGATGGAGGGTGAAGGAGATGAGGGTGTAGAGAGAGAAAAGAGAGAAAAGAAAGATAGAGAGAGAAAGTAAGATTTATTAAAATGAAAATGTAAATGAAAGAACCACCCCTCCTAACATGCTAGGAGGGGGTATATATAGCCCACCCTACATGTGGGCTATATGGGCTATACTGTTTACAAATGGATCACGAGCCCAATACTAGAATATATCTTTGGAGTGACCGATCCTTTCTAAATACGTAAAAACGTATTTCCAACAATCTCCCCCTAAGGGAGGTCACTCCAAGTTACAATGTCCTAAATAGTCTATAGCTCGTGATCTATGCTAATAATGATGTGACCAAGACTTTCTTTGGAAAAACGTATTTCCAACAATCTCCCCCTAAGGGAGGTCACACCATTTTACAAAATCTTAAACCTAACATCTATGCTTGAGTCTTCGATCTTGTTCTTGTGAATGTGCTTGATGTGATCTTTGACTTTAGTCTTGAGCATGTTTCCTTGCCTTGACCTTGTGCATTCATCACTTGTGAAATTTGCCTCTTCGTGACTTCATGTTCCAATACTTATACCTTTAAATTCTTGAAAGCTTCAGAGTTTGATACAACGGAAGACTTGACCTTCAGACTTTCTTGAATTCGTTGAAGTACTAAGTGTATGTAGTATAAGCATGTGGTGACGACTTCTTCTGGATTATACACCGCAATGCCGCCTTCTTGTTATGCTGCATAAGACAGTTAGCAACAAACCATATACACGGATGAAATGGCCTTGAACATTTCATTCTAATTCGGTAGCATTTTACCTCCGGTCGGTGAAGACCGTTGGACGATATTAAATATCGTACTTGTGACAGGTAGTTTCAATAAAGAACCTCCTTGACAAGATTTCGCGGGTAAACCCGTTCTCTTTAATCGACCGTCCAAAGCTGACTGCGAACGTAAAGAGTGAATCATTTGGATAATATTATCCGCATGATTTGAAGCCGTCAATTCATGTTCCTGGAACAAGTGAAGTTCAATTAAGAACCGCACCATCGTTGCTTTCCAGTTGTCACGAGCTTGATTCATATAGAATCTTGCAAGTTACCTACCAAGTGCTGTTTGATGTTAACACTAGAAGGATTTCCATTCGTCACTGTAAATACTTAATAGTATTACTCTGAATGTTCTGGCAAGATCACTAAGATATTGCGTAGAGGCCTGGAACGTGTTTTAATTCATTTAAGAGTTTAAACCACTGTTGCTTTCCAGTTATCACAAGTTTGATTCATAAAGAATCGCACAAGCACCTACCATGAGCTTTTTGACGTTCGCTCAAGAAGGATTTCCATCTTCATTGTAAATACTTTCGTAATACTCGGATGTTCAGGCAAGACCATGAAGATTTTGCGTAGGACTCTTAATATCTTTCTTACTTTTCACATTGTGTGAACAAGCAAGGAATAATGAAAGTGTGTCATAATGAGATATTTGATGTTCTCAAATGGCTCTAGACTCAATCGTGCATTTTGGATTTTAGTGATCGGAGGCTGGAGAGGAGTGCCACCATTTTAATACCAATTTATTCGGAGTGAATAAATCAATAGATAATGCGTTGTCTCCGTGTGATTAAAACAAATATATTTTGAGAGATATCTGAGTTAGTTGGGATGGGTTGTGCCTTGCATCACTTGGTCCATGATGTCTATCTTCAATATCAAGAATCATTAAAATGATCTCAATAGCATATGAATTGACCCGGTTTCTGCCTAAGTTGTAAGGAGGGCTTCTTTCTTTACACCCTTTATCTTTACAATTATTTTTCATTCTTCAACCCCTTCAATGCTTACCAATACGTCATAACTAGCACCTTGTTGTGATTGTTCCAGTGCTAACTTAAGTACTTGGTCGGCATTCAGCTACGTTTACAATCTTTCTCCATCTTTCCTAAGGACTACTATTTCTAGCTATGGAATGTCCTTGGGAAGATTCCTCCGGTTATGGAAGAATCATTGGACTTTAACCTATCCTACCATCCTTATGTCACCACAATCGTCACCGTCGTGAATTAAGATGTTGTGGGTAAGTATACGTCACCATGAAATCCATTTTAATATCTAAATCCATTTTGCTCCCCCTTAACATATGCCACGATATTCGAAAACATTTCGCACATGTCGGGATGAGCCATCACATTAAATAAAACCATTATTGATCTCAATATTAAATCATATTTTCTCCCCCATATTAAAAATATTAAGCCAATCGATGTTTTTAATATCAATTGATTTAATGTTGTTTTAAGAAAAATTTGGGAAGAAAAATACAAATCCGATTAAATCCATTTATCTTCATGATTTTAACAAGCTCCCCCTCAAATTAATGAGGGTATACTTGACACGTAAAGTAAATACCTTTTAAACACAAGTGTAAGGTATTTATCACGTGCAAAGATCATATATAATAATGAATTCACAAGATTATAGTTTACGAGTTAGGACCTGAAATGATGAGAACATCATGTGATAAGATCACGTGGTTCTTGTCTGCGGACGTTGGTCTTCCTCGTAACTTCTGAAATTATCTTCTCCTTTACACCACATGGACAATTGATATCGTTGTCTTGACACCAACTTGTGAACATTGGCACTTTCGGCATCGAAGAGTCTGAACGCTTGACAATTGCTCCCCCTCAATTGTTGACCCGTGTTCTACTTAAAGAGTTGTAGTCGTCGTTTGAGTAGTCGCATCGTCTAGTATATAGATATCAATTGCAACGAACTTCGGATTGTGGAGTTGATAACTTCGGATTCTGAAGTCAAAGCTTTCCGGTGAAATACTTAACTTCAATGTGAAAAGCGGGTTACTATTGGAAATAATAGCAAACCATTTGGAGCATGTTTTAAATCTTTTAAACTTCTGCTCGAACTTTATTTACAACCCCGTGTCATTATTGAACGACATTTCTAGGTTCGTAAATATTATCGATTCCAGAAGACATGCTCTTTTTATCAAAACATTTTGAACACACAATTTTGAAAGATTTTTAAAAAAAAATCTTTTGAAAAATTCTTGAAAAATTGTGTTCCAAGTTTTGAAAAACAATTACTTGAGCTTAAGATGTTGAATATCTTAAAAGCGAGCTCAAGTCCGAGAAGTTGTAAGCTTCCTGTTGTTAAGGATAAGTTACCATCGGCGATAAACTTTCCTTTTATCTGAAGGACGAGTCCTAAGCTGACATTTACTTAGAAGTCGTTTTCATGAGCTTGAAAACTTTGACTGTTTTAACGGAAAGCTCATGACCGAGAAAGGTTAATTTCTCGTTATGAGAAAAAGTTCTCTTATTTAAAAGATACACTTTCCTTTCTGAGCTTAAAACTTCGAATGTTTTCATACAAGCTCATGACCGAGAAAGGTGAATTTCTCGTTAAGAGGATAAGTTATCATAAAAGATAATCTTTCCTTTATTTTAAGTTCGAGTTACAGTCTGACATTTAACTGTAAGTCATATACACGAGCTTAAAACCTTTAAATAGTTTTAGTGATAGCTCGTATCCGAGAAAAATTAATTTCTCGTTAGTAGGATAAGTTTATCATCGGCGATAAACTTTCCTTTCTTTGAAGTCCGGGGCATAAACTATGATGTGATTATACGCCATTTACACGAGCTTAAAACCTTTGAATAGTTTTAACGGAAGCTCGTGTCCGAGAAAATTTAATTTCTCGTTTTGAGGGTAAGTTATCGTTACGAGATAAACTTCCCTTTCTTTCAAGAACGGGTCACAAACTGTTATTTGAATGTGAGCCTCTGTGCATGAGCTTAAAAACTTTGAATATTTTTAATCATAAGCTCATGCCCGAGAAAAATGAATTTCTCGTTTTGAGGATAAGTCATCATCGGGATGAACTTTCCTGTCTTTTGAGATCGAGTTACAGTCTGTTATGTGACTGTAAGTCCTTTGTATTGCAGCTTAACCATGAATCCCCTGAGACATTTGTTTCTCTGATATCTGATTCTTCAGCAACCAAACTCTAAGAGTGTCCTTAGCTGAACGGTATACAATGATTGGACCGCTTCGTTCTTTTGGAACATCAACTTTGGTACCTGCATTCTCATTAGGAATTTGCTTGCTTTGACATGGGTTAACGATATCAATTCTAGAAGCACGTGGGGGTTCACAGTTGGCTTTACTTGTGTCAAAGGCGACCTGAGTAGATGATTCACTTATCTTAGCTGGCAAACGTTTCCTTTTATAGAAAACCTTAAGTTTAGGCTTAAGTGACGTATCATCTTTATCGATTTCCTCCCTAGTAGTCTTAGTAGAATCAGATACTATCCTAGTTAAAGGGCACTCGTTTCCTACAAGAGTGAAAGTTCTACCAGTGGGGCGCCAAACTTTACCAAAAGGTTTGATTTTAGCTATCCACTGGGACTTAATTCTAGCACGGGAGTTCACCTCATCAAGTAATTTCTTGACACAAGAATCATGATTTGCCGTAAAGACACATTTTCTACATGTTTTACAAGTAGCATATTTAATGTCCGAGTATTTCCTAGATGATTGATCGATGCTCCTAGGAGACGTCATGCTACGGTTAGTAGTGTTGGGTAATCTAGAAGGCATCTGACTAGGTTGGACATTGCTATCTCTTACATGTGTCTTTTGAATAGTTTCCCTTTGACCAACATCATGGCGCACATTAGTTGAACTAGTTCTAGACGTGTTCTTTAAACTATTCTTAGAGAAACTAGAGGCAATCATGTGATGAGGTCTTGCTAAAACTGATTTAGTCACATTAGGCCTAGTTGGTGGAGTGACTGTTCTAGAAATATGACCCAAATCAACTTGGGAGGCAAACCGCGGTCTCGAGGATTGTGGTCGCTCGGATCTAAATGCAGTAGGTTGTCTGACAATCGGTTGTCTGGCGAACTGATTTGTAGCGGTTTCCCCAAGATTGATGGTTTTTCAAGCTTAGTGTCCACACTAGGTCCTCTATTTTTCCTTAACTCGTTTTTCAACGCAGTTATAGCAAACACCTTTTCTTGGACTTGAGCTTTTAAAGTCTCATTCTCTTTGAGCAATCTATCTTGGGATGCCAATTTAGACTCTAGTAACTGAATTTGTTTCAAAAGATTTTCCTTTTCAGCTTTAGAATCTAAAACTTTTTTATCCAATTTTCTTTCAAGAACAACGTTTGACTTTTCAAGTTTTTCAAAGTATGTTTCAAATTTGTCCGTTTTCTTAGAAAATTCAAGTTTGGCATCCTCAAGATCTTTTGATTGTTGAGCTACAATCGTTTCGAGCTCTCTAATCATGGAATCAGAAGCAGTCAATGAAGCAGTTATAATACAATTATCATGATGTACTATAGCATTCTGAACAATATCTCCCCCATTATGACTTACATCGGATGAATCAGAAGTGGTATTTCTATCACTCTTTTCCATCCCATGTTTGTCATAATTAGGTTCAGAATGCTCAATATGCGGCATATCATCAGCATATACATCATAAACAACATTACATTGTACCATGTTTGCAGGCTCTGCGTCATAAATGGGTAAGGTGTCATCAAGAGAAATCTCGTGAACATTCCCTGACGTGCCACTGGTATCATGTTGTCCTCCTGATTCCGTGCTCTTGCCATCGTTAGGCTCCAAGTTGTCAACCGAATGACCATTCTCCTCTTGCATCTGCGTCATTGATTCTTGCACTCCATTATCATACGCTTGCTGAAGTCGTGATCTTTGATAAATCGAAGACGACACCGATGTCATGAGTTTGAATATTGTATCACGGAAAACTCGAAGCTCGGTATGTGTATCTCGAAGAAATGATTGGCAAATCAATGAACTTTCAAGCTTGACAATATTGAATTGGAGGAAAGGCGTGAGTTGTGTCACAAGAGTCTTATATGCAAGTGCCGATGCAGAGTGATTGAAGTTTTCATTGTTGAGTTGCTCGGTGAGTTGGGTCAAAGTGGTGAATATTGAATCGATGAATATATGACGATCTTGACCAAAGATGGTCACAAATTCGCTCCCTCCTTGAATCCTCGAAAGAGTGACAAGATGAGACTAAAGCATTTGAAATGAAGTTATACCACCTTCTCTAGCTTTGACTTGCATTTGATGCAATTTTCCCTCTTGAAACGATTCTATTGAAGTTTGATGAAAAATTCTTGAACCCTTTGTTTGGTAATTTGCCTTTTTCTTGGTTCAATAATATTTGTTGGTTCAAACTTGATAAAACAAACCGGAGACCAAGTAAAATTCGGCTCACTCTAAAAATAAAGCCCGTCAACAAATAAATCCAAGCTACGGTTAATATAATGATCAGCCCGACAATTTATATCTAATTTTTCGTGGTCTCGTCAACTAATTTTTGTCACTTAATCCCGACTCGTTGTCACGTTAAAACTCGAACAATCAACCAATTTTAAAAGAAAAATCCCAATATGAAAATTTTTTAAATAAATTAGCTCCCAAAAACAATCCCAAATTAATTACTTCCCAATTTGAAAAAAAATTGAAATTAATTAAACGTGAATATGAAAAAAACATTGATAAGAAAAATCCCACAAAAAACGTGGCAGAGAATCTGACCACCGCCCCACTTCCCAATCAATTTGACACACGTGTCCTCCTTTGTAAACTCCGTCCACTGCTCAAAATTTATATAAAAAATAAAACGTTTATCTCTGTTACTATATCTCTCTCTCTAAAAAACACAACCCTACCTTTTCTTTATCTCTCTCTCTAACCTAATCGCTATCAATACCAACACAAAACCAGTTACAAGATCCGTTGATTATAACACATCTAATCAATCCACAAAACCCATCTAATCTTTAATCCTTGAAAGGATACTTGAGTTGATGAAAGTAGAAGACAAGGACTTCAAGATCTTGATCAATCAAGGTCGCGGGTAGGTTTTTCCTGATTGTTTGTCGAGTCTTTCTATCATCTGTCGAGTCTTTCTGTCTAGTGATGTTTTTCTTTGATTGATTGATCGAATTAAAGAAAGATTGTAACAAAGTTGTTATAAATCTTCTTTATTTTCGTAGATTAATGACATATCTATGATGAAATGCTCGTTTTCGTGTTAGATCTTAATTGATCTATGCATGCATGTTGAATCACAAAAAAAATGAATCTGAGATCTTGGTTTTGAGTTTGTTCGAGTCAAGAAGTGTATGTTTTGAAAGATATCGGGGGTGTTGGGGTGTCGAGTCTGTGAGAAAGAGTGTGAGTCGAGTAGATAAGACGAGGTGAGTGGTTCTGTTAAAGAGAGTGTGAGGGTGGGTGTTGGGTTTGTTTCGAGAGATTGTTGGTTTAGATATTGGAGTCGAGAGTAGAGGTTGGGTGTGAGTTCAAGAGTGGTTTGTGTTGGAGTCGAGTCGAGTGGGGAGAGTCGTTTGGTGAAATCGAGTGGTGTTGAGTGTGGATTTGTTTGTGTCACAACTGAAAAAAAATATGGGTTTGATGTCGAGAGTGTTGGACGAGAGGTGATGATTCTGGTGTGTTTGGTGTTCGGTTGTGGTAACACAAATCACTGATGATTTTGTTCAAAAAAATCAAGATCTACAAAAAAGGTTTATTAAATATAGAACTAATCTGAGATACTGATTTTCTGTTTGTTTCGAGTCTAAGTCTAGTTTCCCGTTTTGTTTGAATCACTCCTATACGGAATAAATCCTATACGGAATAAATCCTATATGGAATAAATCCTATACGGAATAAAATCCTATACGGAATAAAAGCCTATACGGAATAAAAGCCTATACGGAATAAAAGCCTATTCGGAATAAACGTCTATACGGAATAAATTGTTATACGGAATATCTTTGAAGGAATTTTTCATTCGGAAGATTGACTGTTTGGACAAGAAGACTATTACCAGAAACTCCCAAATGACTGGACAAAAAGGACAGATTGGACTTAATTGGACAAAAATTGATAGAAACAGAAATAAAAACCGATAAAACAAAAGAAAAAAAATAAATAATAAAAATAAAATATTAAAACACTGATGATTGTGGAAACTGATAAAATTGATAGATTTTAAAAAGAAACTGATTAATTTAAAAAGTTTGATAAAAACTTATTATCTAAAAAAATTGATAGATCTAAAAAATTGTTGCTAAAAAATCCGTGAAAACTCAATCACCAAAAAGATTATAGAAAAGAAGAAAAAACTGATGATATATGAAAGATTGATCTAAACAAGACGAAACATCAAAAAATTTATAAAACAATTTAGAAAGAAAGGATATTTAATCAAATCAATAGATAAAAAAACGCAAATCCTAAGATTTAACCATGGCTCTTGATACCAATTGAATGTCTACGATATCTTAGGATTTGGTAAACTATGATTAATCTATGAAATGGAATGGAGATGAGGGTGAAGGAGATGAGGGTGTAGAGAGAGAAAAGAGACAAAAGAAAGATAGAGAGAGAAAGTAAGATTTATTAAAATGAAAATGTAAATGAAAGAACCACCCCTCCTAACATGCTAGGAGGGGTATATATAGCCCACCCTACATGTGGGTTATATGGGCTATACTGTTTACAAATGGATCACGAGCCCAATAATAGAATATATCTTTGGAGTGACCGATCCTTTCTAAATACGTAAAAACGTATTTCCAACAACTTGCATGTCTAAAGACTTATAAATTGGAGTTTTTTGTTTTATTAGCTGTCGAAGTGCACTTGAAAGACTACATGAATATACAAACACAAAGAAACCGTAAAATAACCAATTGGCCTATTCAGCCAGATAAAATTATAAACCGATCTTAATTAAGAATGATTATACCGTATCACGTAATCCAAATGTTGGACCACATAAATTTTGCCCAAAGATTTGACTTTGTAGATGATCACCTTACAAGTTGACAACAACAGCAAAAGGGCAGTTAAACACTTGAAACATCTAAGTAACGACCTCATTGGTTATACGAGCAATATAAATAATGTAAACCTACACTCTTTAACCAATAATCATTTGGTCAAAAACCTTGATATGGATGAACAAGAAAAGAATGTGGTCCTTAAGTGTTTAAGTTATGTTGCAACTTTCCAATTTGTGGTTTACTTTTACAAATAAGCAATGTCAATTGGAACAACTTGAATTAAAATACCTATATAGATAGCTGTAAATTATAATTAAAAAATACAGAACCCTCAAAAACATATTTATATTAGCGCTTAATTCAACTCAAGGGTTAGAGCTAGATTTTGTCCTAGGAGGCTCTTAGCATGCCACTTCCTCATATAAAAACACCAAAGTTCACGAATCCATTTCCTCCTCACACACGAACTCAATATGAACGACACAACTAATGCCGGATCAGTACCATCCTACAACACCGGTAACGCCGAAAATAACAAAGTAGGCGTCGCCTACGACGTAGGATTCTCCTTCCTAGTTATCTTTTTTGTATTCGCCATCCTCTACACGTATTTCGTTTGTAAGCGCAATTCAGACGCTCGATCACCACAGCCAGGCATCACGATAACCTCTTTTCGCACCACTATTGACCCTGACGACAGTGATGATGACCAATGTGCAAAACCCTCTGGTGGCCTTGACGATGGCATCTTGTTGGCTTTGCCTACGCTTGTTTACTCTGAGGCCGTGAAGCGGCCTCAGGACCATAACATTTGTTATGGCTTAGGATGCTCTATTTGTTTGGGGGACTATAAACCTACGGATGTCATACGAGTGTTGCCAACATGTAGCCATTTGTTTCACGTGAGTTGTGTAGATAAATGGTTGAAGGTTCATCCTACGTGTCCGGTGTGTCGTAAGTCGCCAATACCAATGCCAGCATCGGAACAAGTTGACTTGAATGATTCGTGAACAAATTGGATCCTTAGTTACGTGTAAGTTAAACTTAGGATTCGTGCTTAATCATTGGCTAGATTTTCCTTGTTTATTTTATTTTTTGTATGTAGCAAAAAGGTTGTGTTTATATTAGTGTATAAACTAGTAGGCAAGTTGCAAAATGGTTGCATTTCTTGTGCTGCTGCTTATTTTTAGACACAATTCTAATAATTTTATCAGTATTGTATATTTAAGCCTCGAACTAAAGGTGTTGGTTGGTTTGAATTGATTGTTTTTTAATTTAATTGTTATTTTAGCAATAGTAAAAAGTCAAACTACCTTCAATAACATACGTCACATTTTGCTTTCAATTGTTTCTTATGCAAACATCATAATCACTAAAGTAGAGATAACAGCATCTTATATTTTTTAAATGCCAAAAAATTTCGAATATATTAAACAGTTGTTTTAAATAAATATATATATTCATAAGAAATACTTATAAGATGTAGTAATATTAATTAAAAATGTTATTGATCTTATTCTTTTTTGTTAGTTTCAACATGGAAGCATTTGATAAAAAACTGAACTTAAAATCATAAATTATGTTTGTGGTGCAGAAGTTCGTTCACGAATAGGTTTGGCATAGTCTAAAAAGTTGATACAAACCATCAATTTATCTACCAGAATTAAAATTGACAACTAATTCTACCTTATATAATAGAGGGGAATCACGTTTCCATAGAAATAGTAATCTCGTCACATTTTATTAAAGAAATATTACTCTTCCTTCTCACACAACTCTTCTCCCCTCACAGTTTTAACACGCACTAGCACTTACAAGTTTCCGTTTGATTTTTCCCGTTTGATTCCGTTGCATAATGGTGCCCGTTTTCATTAATTGGGTGTTTGCACTTTGCCCTTTGGATGATTAATTTGCCTTTTTGTGAGCTAATTAATTGCTCAGTTTGCCCTTTGGAGATTAATTATCACTTTCCCCTGTGCTAATTAATTGCTCAGTTACCCTTTGGGATTAAAGAGGATTAATATGCCCCCTCCACTAATTGTCGTTGTCCGGTTGTGTGGTGGGTTGTGTGGTGTCACGATGTGGACCCTTGGTTCCATATATATAGCAATATCACCACCCAGTTGCAGCTGGGTTAGCATTATTTGTGAGACCAATTGCTACATTGTTTCCATTTTCCCTTTTGATCTTCATCTTTGGGGGTTTGCTAACCGTTTCATCTTTGGTGGTTTACTGCTCACACGATCTACAACCGTATGTAAGTTTCCCCCGTTGTTGATCCTTTATGATTACCTATGTTTATTCATATGCTTGGTTCGAGCCTATTTTTCGTAAATAATATACATGATTACCTATGTTTATTCGTATGCTTGGTTTAAACCTGTGTTTTCGTGATTAATATACACACATATCTGTGTTTGTTCATTTATTTGCTTAAATCTATACTTTGTAGTTCCATAATGTTAATGTCTCTTTATTGATGTGTTTGCTTAAACCTGTGTTTTCGTGTTTCGTGTTATGCGTTTTTAATACAAGGTTTTGCCAAGTATAAAAATAATGTTCGTTGAACCAGTCTTTTCGAATTGATTAGTAGCTGAAAGTGCGACTCAGTCGTTCTTGGTGGAAAAATAAAATGGTGTGATTACCTATTTTAAAATAAAAGTAAAAACTTGAAGATATAAATGTCGTTTAGTAAAATGAAAGCTTTAGAATAAATCTAAGATAAAAACAATAAAAAATAAAGTTTAAGAAAAGTGGCGGGAAAAATAAAGATTTGAAAATAATTTGGAAAACAAAATTAGAACATAAATCGGAATATACCAAAAACACAACCTAATTCGGAATCAATGTTACTAGATCTAGTTCGGAAACTGTCACAACCTGACCTAATTCGAAATAGTTAAAGCTTGATGTAATTCGGAATATGGGATCTGAACCTAACTCGGAATCTGATTCATGATGTAGTTCGGAATGTGCTACCTTGGCGTAGTTCGGAATCCTCGTTACTAATGTAGTTCGGAATACCACACTCAAGACCTAACTCGGAATAAATGAAGTACATTTAACTTGGAATTCGTATCTTGCTTACAGTTCGGAATCTTCCTCAGCTACCTAATTCGGAATACACTTTTGACATATAGTTCGGAATAAGCAAACCTGAACCTAGTTAGGAATCTGGACCTTGACGTAGTTCGGAACACCAAGAATCCCACCTAACTCGGAATGTGATCAATCACGTAGTTCGGAAAAACGAGCTTTGTATGTAGTTCGGGAAATTAAACCCTTATCTAATTCGGGAAAGTAATATGTTGTATGTAATTCGGATTACACTACAACTACCTAATTCGGAAAGGATTATTTCCTTATCTAATTCAGAAAACCAAAATTTGCATTTAATTCGGGAAAACTCAACTCAAACGTAACTCGGAATATGTTACCTCCCACCTAATTCGGGAAAATCTGTTAAAGACTACACCTAGTTCGGATTAAAAGGGTTTTAAAAGAATCCGAATAAGATCAAAATAAGCAATATTCAAATAAGCACATACCAAAACTTTTACCAATTCAATTTTAAGAAAAACCTTATAAGACACAATTTTAAAACTTTAAAAAAAACACTAAATAAGCAAATTTTTAAAATCAACTTGTTTATAAAAATATTAAACTACCAAAATCAACTTATTTTAAAAACTAATAAATATAAAAATTAAGCCAATAAGCACCTTAATCTAAAAACTCTAAACACACCATCTCAATAAGCACAATCAAATAAGCAAAACAATCACATCATCAACAAAATTAAACCAACTACATGATTAATTAAGCAAAATAATAGATTATTAAGAAAGGTAGAATGAGAATTATAAAATAAACTTGATTAAATTGGAGATTAAGATCAAAGATTACAAGATTAATGAAGGTTTGATAACCTTGAAAAACTAGAGAGAAGAAAAATAAAACATACTTAAAAATAAAAACTAAAAATTAACTAATTAACTAACTAACACCCTCCTAATGACACATTAGGAGGGTATAGATAGGAGGTGGGGAGGCTAAGTGTTGATGCTTCCTTCTTTCTTTCTTCCCGTCTCGACTCGATTTAAATTCTTTGTCTTTCTCGACGTCGTCTCGGGATTTGTCGATATTAATTGAACTCGTCTCATAATTTTCTTCTTTAATTAGACTTGGTTCTTCGACTTAATTAAACTTCCGTCTTTAGACTTTTTCTTCGATAGATCTTCAGAATAGGCCTTGGACTTTCGTTCTTTTTGCACTTTTGACCTTTTGACTTTGTCTTTTGTCTTTTTCTTCGATAAAAGCCCGTGATAGCCCGTGTTTTCTTCCTTTTTCATATTTTTATCCTGAAACACAATAAAAATACAAACCACGCATAATTCCGACTTTTACGACATAAAATACATGTTTTGGTCTTGTTATTATTGGAAATAAGCGGTAAAAGGATAAGTGTTTTCACACTTATTAAATCCCCTACACTTGACCATTGCAATGCCCTCATACAATGCATTAATTTCAAAGCACAGATTACATTTCTCATCATAATTAACCCACCTTGGCCTTTATTAAATACTAACCATTAAGGAAACTAAAAAGATAGAAATATATACAAAACAAGTAAAGAAATCAAAGACTTACATTGGGGTTTTGGTTGTCATGAATGTTTATCATCCTCAAGTTTCACGTTCCCCACACCAAGCTTATAAACGAGATCATTGTTATTATAAGTTAGCAAACTAACACGAACTCGTGTGGCCCAACTATTCACTTAGACTCCCTTATTCCTAGGTGTATCTCATATATTTTATGATTGTCTTGAATGATCACGACGATGCATTGTTTGACTTATTTCGATAGTTTATTTAGGCCGAAAATAAAGTGGGACGATTTAATCAATAGTTAGCTAAAGGACAAAATCTTTTAAAACTGCTTCTCGGGACCTCTTAAAGTTCATATCTTGGCATAACTTGCTTCACGATTTGAGACCTTTCTCGGACCGATATTTGGCAGCGACTTCATACTTCGAATCTTGAGAGACGTTCTTGAAATTATGGTCTTCTCTTCATAATAGGAATTTCTTCACTTAAAGTTTTTGAGAGATTCTTCATACTTGGACCACGACTTCTTCATTTTTCTCCAATCTTTATTTTGGATTTTGATATACAACGATCCGCCTTCTTTTAGGACTTGGATCTATTTATCCTCATACCTTTCTAGGGTCTTTTCGGATAGACTTCTCCATGATCTTTACGGGAGTATTTGCTTTTCGTCGTGTGTCTCGATCCTTCATATTGAGTTTTAATAAATGATTCTTCACATCACTTGGGATCTTTAGCAACAAAATGTAGCCCTCATGCCTTGTTAGGGCCTTTTCGGACTCACCAATCTTCGCATCCCGCTTCAATAAGTTATGCCTTGGCTATGAACTCTAATTAATACCGAGCAACTTTTAAACGATCTTGGGCTAGAAGCTAAGTAACTTTTCAAATCGTACAACCTTATTTATTGCAAATATATGTATTAACAAGCGATGGGAGAAAAAGCTTATAATCAACTCACATAAATTCATGAAAGAAAACCAAACTTATAATTGACTCTATCATCTCTCGTTCTCCACACTTTAAAATCTCAAGGAATGAGACTCGTGGATGCTTAGCCAACTAAATCAAAGTTTTGGGTTTTCAAGTCATCTATAGGATCTTGCAAATTCTTACTCTTTCAAGTTTAGAATTCGCATTTTAAAGTTCCCTTGATAAACGACTTTCTAGGATCATTTATAGGAACTTGCAAAAAGTTCTTGTTCTTAACCCGTGAGAGTTAAGACTTTCGCGTTTTAAAGTTCCCTGTATAAAAGCCTAGCAAAACTTGACTTAAACACGTTAAGGATACTAGCTAGAGTAAACTTAGATAAGTAAACTCGAGTTGAGTCAAAAGATTCACAACGTTGAAAAATTAAAACCACTTTATTAAAAAATTTATTTTAGCAAGGAAAGTAAATAAAGATAACAAAGGAAAATACTACTATACTACTAGGCCAAAATAGATTAAAATTTTTGAAAAATGTCGAAAAATCAATTTTTCCGGTTAAAATGAGGACAAATTCATGGAAAAGCCCACTTACTTCGATAGAAGTCCCCCTACACTTAATATAAACATTATCCTCAATGTTTAAGCATGTTGGAGTAAACTCCCCTACACTTAGGACATTGGGCACGTTGTTTAAAGCTTGCTAAGGGAAGGACAACTATAGCGATTTCAATTTGAACATATAAGATATGAAATATTGAATCACGACAGTTTCGGATAGAACCGGGAAGACGGGTACACGGGATCACGGGTCGTAAAATGTCATCAAAAGTACTCTTTGAAGCTTTAATCCCTGCACATCATAAGAAACAGGACAACAAACACCTATGGGATCCCCCCACACTTATTATGAAAACGGTAAAGGATAGATGAACGGGTTGCCTCCCGAGAAGCGCTTGTTTTTGTTAACCGAGTCACGAGCCTGACTTGACCCAGAACTAATTCAAGGGAAACGTGGTGAGGGATGGAATCATCTCATGAGAGATGTCCTCACCAAAGTACAACTTCACACGCTGGCCATTCACTTTAAAATTAGGCCCATTTGGTTGAGCAAGCTCAATGGTGCCATAAGGGAAGACTTTGGCGACGGTGAATGGACCAGACCAACGGCTCTTCAGCTTGCCCGAGAAGATCTTCAACCGAGAGTTAAAGAGTAAAACTTGACCACCAACGTGAAACTCTCGGTTCTTAATCCTAGAATCATGAATGAGCTTGGTTTTCTCCTTGTAAATCAATGAATTCTCATAAGATTCATTCCTAAGTTCATTTAGCTCGTTGAGTTGAATCTTCCGAAGATCACTGGCTTTGTTGATATCAAAATTGGCCCACTTCAAGGCCCAATACGCCTTATGTTCCAACTCAATAGGGAGGTGGCATGCCTTCCTGTACACAAGACGATATGGAGTGCAACCAATAGGTGTCTTATATGCGGTACGGAAAGCCCACAAAGCATCATCTAACTTATCGGCCCACAAGGCACGATGCTCTCCCACAGTTCGCTCTAAAATTCTCTTCAGTCCACGGTTAGATATCTCGGCTTGACCATTTGTTTGGGTATGATATGCAGTGGAAATACGGTGATTGACACCGTACGTAGCCATGACTCGATCAAATTGATCATTGAAAAAATGAGTCCCGCGGTCACTGATGCTAGCACGAGGAACACCGAATCGAGCAAAAAGTTGTTTCAAAAATTTCACAACCACCCTCGCATCGTTCGTAGGGAGAGCCTTTGCTTCAACCCATTTAGATACGTAGTCAACGGCTACGAGGATGTACTTGTTCCCTTTGGATGATGGAAAAGGCCCCATAAAGTCGATACCCCATACGTCAAAGATTTCACATTCTTGTATGAAATTTTGAGGCATCTCATCTTTATGTGTGATCATGCCTTGACGTTGGCATGCATCACAATGTTTAACCATTTCATGAGCGTCATGATAAATGGAGGGCCAATAGAATCCAGAGTCGAATACTTTCTTCGCGGTATAGTTAGGACCAAAGTGACCACCAGTGGGTCCTTTGTGGCAAGCTTCTAGGATTAGTAACGTTGCCGGCCCATCAATACACCTATGAATGACAAGATCCGCACATTGTTTGAAAAGGTAAGGGTCGTCCCAAAAATAGTGCTTAATGTCTTTAAATAACTTTTTCTTATGTTGAGACGTTAACCCTTCCTTGAGAATTTCACCTGCCAAATAGTTTGCAATGTCCGCAAACCGTGGGGTTTCATCAAGATTGGAGTTAATAGAAAACAAGGCCTCAAGGGGAAAAGAGTCATTAATCTCTTGATTTAGGAGCTCCCCTTGATAAGGATCCTCGAGTCTACTAAGATGATCCGCGGCTAGGTTTTCCGCTCCCTTTTTGTCACGAATTTTGATTTTAAATTCTTGTAGGATCAAAGCCCAACGAAGAAGTCTTGGCTTGGAATCTTGTTTAGTTAACAAGTAGAATGGTCGGTATAGACAATGGTGGTGGAAAGAACAAGATAGGGGCGGAACTTCTCAAAAGCATACACTACAGCTAAAAGCTCTTTTTCGGTAATGGTATAATGCAATTGAGCCCCGTCATTGTCTTGCTAGCATAATGGATTGGTTGGAAGTGTTTGTTCACTCTTTGGCCCAAAACCGCTCCAATAGCAAAATCGCTAGCATCACACATCAATTCAAAAGGTAACTCCCAATTAGGGGTAACCAAGACAGGTGCCTTAGTTAATTTATCCTTAAGAAGATTGAAAGATTCAATACACTCTTTAGAAAAGATAAAAGGAGTATATTTTTCCAAGAGGTGGGTCATCGGTCGAGCGATCTTCGAAAAATCCTGAATGAAACGACGATAGAAGCCCGCATGACCAAGGGAACTTCTCACACCCTTCACGGTTGAAGGTGGAGGTAATTTAGCAATTACTTCAACTTTAGCACGGTCGACTTCAAGACCGGCTTTGGAGATTTTATGACCAAGAACAATACCTTGTTTTACCATGAAATGGCATTTTTCCCAATTAAGAACGAGACGAGTGTCTTCACACCATTTGAGCATACGTTCTAAATTGGCAAGGCAAGTAGAGAAAGAATCACCATAGACCGAGAAATCATCCATAAAGACTTCCATAGTTTCTTCAACCATGTCATAGAATATAGCCATCATACACCTTTGGAAAGTCCCAGGATCATTGCATAAGCCGAAAGGCATTCTTTTGTAAGCAAATGTTCCATAAGGACAAGTGAATGTGGTTATCTCTTGGTCTTTAGGATCGATGGGAATTTGAAAATACCCGGAAAAACCGTCGAAGAAGCAATAGTAGTCATTACCCGCTAGACGCTCGAGCATTTGAACCATGAAAGGGAGAGGAAAATGATCCTTGCGAGTGGCATCATTGAGCTTGCGATAGTCTATGCAAACTCGCCAAGCCGTGACAACTCGAGTAGGAATCAACTTATTGTTTTCATTGGGAACAACGGTTATTCCGCCTTTCTTAGGCACACAATGGACGAGACTAACCCATGGCGATCTGAAATAGGGTAAATCATTCCGGCATCTAGAAGTTTGATAACCTCTTTCTTGATGACGTCATGAATTCTAGGATTAACCCTTCTTTGGCTTTGGATTGCGGGTTTAAAGTCATCCTCCATGATAATTATATGAGTACAAAAGTTCTGATCAATTCCGCGGATATCGGAAATTTTCCAAGCAATTGCTTTCTTATGATTCTTCAGCACGTCGATAAGTCGATATTTTTCTTCTTATTTCAAGTCCTTTGCGATGATGACGGGTAACTTCTGATTGTCTTCAAGGAAAACGTATTCGAGATGAGATGGTAAATCCTTAAGCTCTAAATCCAGTGGATTGTCGATGGAAGGCGTAGTCAAATTAGGATCATCGATAGAGATTTCCTTAGGAGATGATGGAGAAATATGGTCCTCATTGAGAAGTTTCTCAATGGTACGAATGTCTTCATCCCAATCGGAGGGAGAATCGATAAGTGTAGGGGAAGTTTTCTACTTCCATGCTCTTAAACATTGAGGACAATGTTTAGCTTAAGTGTAGGGGAGGTCTTCTATCGAAGTGACCTTACCTAGACTTTGTCATTGACCTTCATGATAACATGGAAAATTAATTTTTCAAACATTTTTCAAATTTTTGATCTACTTTGGCCACCAAAAATATGCAATCATAATTTTTGCATCAAACATTTTTCATTTGCATAACACATTTGCGTTGTATATATTTCTTCTTTTATTTTTCATTAAAAAATAAGAAAAGAGAAAAAATATAATAAAGGATATGGTTTAGCAAATTTAGACTTCTTTGACATATTAGGCCCGCCATGGATATTTTGACTCAACCCGAGTTTGCTTATCCAAGCATTCTCTAGCTAGTATCCTTAACCATGTAGTCCTTCATTAGTCTATTAGGCTAAGCATCCACCAATCTCATTATTTGAGATTTTAAATTTGTGGAGAATGGGAAATGATAGAGTTGAAGCAAGTATAAAAGGGCTAGATAAACTTCATGATGATTACTTGTGGCTAAACCCTTCTCTTCTTTAACTCTATTTTCTTTGCATGTATATATGTTAATAAATAATCAAGAACGGTTTTAATCGGTTTGTAATCTCTTATGCATTTTTGTCGAATCATTCATGGTTGATATAAGTACGTCTTAAGATTCTAAGTTAGAACGTTTTATGTGTACTAGACTTATGTCATGCTTAGTACTTAGCGGGCGTTTTTCTTTTTATTCTTTTCAACTTTCTTTGTGAGGAATAAAGAAAAATAAGAGCGGCTTACAAAAAAATGAGTGGCTAGAAAAAAAAATAATAATAATACAAGACTCCCAAGAGGGGCAGTGAAGTGTTAATTATATTAACTATTAGATTCCAATATTACCTTGACGGGTTGCGGGGATTTAATAGTTGCGCCAATCCAATATTACCTTGACGGGTTGTAGGATTGAAGATCCAAAGTCTCAAAAAGATGGAGGATGTAAATTATTGCGTGGGTTTTATCTTACTTTCCTTATCGAGTGTGTAGCTACTTATTAATGCATGACATGAGGATTTTACATATAAGGCGAATGACTTATTATTCTTGAGTCGGACTTATATTAATTGTGAGCGGTTTTTCAAGTAATGGATGAGAGGATTACTTAGGATTAAAACCGTGCTTCCTTATTTTTGGATTTTACATTTCTAATACTTCACGCTTTAAATAATGACAAATGTGCCCAAAAGCAATTTACTCAAATAATAACTGGTTCCACATTTAATTGTCATGAATAAGTTGATGCATTTTTTACTTGTGAATGCAATGATCCCATTTTTAAGCTTGGTATGGGGAAAGTGAAACTTGAGGGTGATAAGTGTCCATGGTATCTAAAGCCCTAATTTAAGTCATTGACTTCTTTATGAGTTATTCCATCAAAGCCATTTCAAGAAAAATCCAAAAATATATAAATAGAATTGTTTCTTTTGCATTGCATTGTTCAAAATTAAAATCATGCATCATATAGAGTAGCATAGTGTAATAGCATTCCATATTGGCTAAGGTGGATTAATTATGAGGAGAATGTAAATTTTTGCTTTTAAAATATAGCATTTCATGAGGTCATGGCAATGTTCAAGTGTAGGGGATTTGATATGAGCAAAAACTCATATCAATTAGTCAACAAATCACCCTAAAACACAAGGAAAATACCTAACTTTTGTGCTATAAAGCGGAATTATGTGGTATGTTTTGTGTTTGTGTATAAATAGGTAAGAAGGATACATTTTCAAGCAAACAAGAAGAAATCAAGCTTATTTAGATGAAAAAGACAAAGAAGGATCAAAGATGACAAGACTTTGAAGATGAAGGATATATCTTGATAACACTCCAAAGTTGAAGGACTCAAAGTGTAAATTTGTCAAAGTCAAGATTCAAGTCAAACATGGTCAACTCTTCAGTCAACCAAGTCAAAGGGTCAAACTAGACAAGTATGCAAGTGGAAGGACCAAAAATGCCATTAAAATGAAGTTCCTAACTCATTTGGATATTCTGCCTAAGTATAAGGACTTAAATTGCCAAAAATACACAAAGTTGTGTATGATCCGTGTGCTATGGTTATTATCCAATGAGAGTGCAAAGAATAGGTGATACAGATCACCAGCTGGCAAGCCACATCACCAAAGAAATAAATGTGCCATCCAGCTACAGTCAACCCCACTATACTTGTTTCTAGCCAATCAAAAGAAGACATAGAAAATCCAAATAACCCTATCAACCAAAAACGATAATAAACCTGAAATTGTTAGGACTTTCAATTGGTTAAGAATCGAGAGAAACGAACTTTAATTCTTCCAAATCCCCATTGACCCTTGTGATCAAGAGAAAACTACGTTTAGGTGTCCATATGGAACGCTTGCCTATCGTAGGATGCCATTTGGACTTTGAAATGCACTGGGTACTTTTCAAAGGTGTATGATGGCTATTTTTCATGATATGACCGAGAAGACAATGGAAGTATTCATGGAAGACTTTTCGGTTTTTGGTGAATCGTTCACCTCGTGTCTTCATAATTTGGAAAGAATGTCGATGTGAAGAAACTAACCTCGTGCTTAACTGGGAAAATATCATTTTATGTTTCGTGAAGGTATCGTGTTAGGTCACAAGGTTTCTAAAGCGGGAATTGAGGTCGACAAAGCTAAAATCGACGTCATTGCTAAACTTCCTCATCCCACCACCGTCAAAGGAGTTCGCAGTTTCTTAGGCCATGCGGGCTTTTATCGTCGATTCATTCAAGATTTTTCAAATATTTCTCAACCCATGACGCATCTTCTAGAAAAAGATGCCCCTTTTATCTTTTCGGAAGATTGCATTCGATCCTTTGAAATTCTTAAAAAGAAACTCATCGAAGCTCCTATTTTAGTTGCACCAAATTGGGACTTGCCATTTGAGATCATGTGCGATGCAAGTGATTTCGCGGTAGGAACCGTATTGGGGAAATGTCAAAATCGTCACTTTTTGCCTATACACTACGCTAGCAAAACAATGATTGAGGCTCAACTCAAGAACACCACAACGGAAAAAGAATTACTAGTCGTGGTGTGCGCGTTTGAGAAATTTCGACTTTATCTTGTTTGACAAAAAGCGTTGTGTATACGGATCACTCGGCTATCAAATATCTATTTTCTAAGCAAGATTCCAAGCCGAGATTGCTGTGGTGGATTAACCTCCTCCAAGATTTGATGTCAAAATACTTAACCAAAAATGAGCCGAGAATCTCACGGCCGACAATCTCTCTCGTTTAGATAATCCTCACCAAAGTGAGCTCGAGAACAAGGATATCACCGAAACATTTCCTCTCGAGACACATGGCATGATTAGCTCTAAAGAAGACTCCACCACCCCATGGTTTGCGGCCATTGCAAATTACCATGTGGGTAACTTCATAATCAAGGGTATGGCGTCTCAACAACGAAAGAAATTTTTTCGAGGCGTCAAGTTTTATTTTTGCACGACCCTTATCTTTTTCGAGTTTGTGCGGATCAGACAATTCGACGTTGTGTTTTGGCACCGAAGCTACTAATATCCTTAGAGCTTGTCACGAAGGCCCTACGGGAGGCCATCATGGTGCTAACCTCACGGCTAAGAAGGTTTTTGATGCCGGTTTCTTTTGACCTACCATCTATCGAGATGCACATGAACTTATCAAGTCATGTAACTCATGCCAACATCAAGGAAAAGCTTCTCAACATGACGAAATGCCACAAAACGTAATTCAAGTATGTGATATCTTTGAAGTTTTGGGCATTGACTTTATGGGGCTGTTCCCATCATCTCGTGGTAACATATATATCCTTATCGTCGTTGACTACTTATCAAAGTGGGTGGAAGCACAGTCACTCCTCGCCAATGATGCTCGTGTAGTAGTCAAATTCTTAAAGCAATTATTTTCTCGATTTGGAACCCCTCCTGCAATCATAAGCGGCCGTGGTACTAATTTTTGTAATGATCAATTCGAAAAGGTCTTAAAGAAATATGGTGAGACACATCGTCTTTCAACGACTTATCACCAACAAACGAGTGGGCAAGTTGAAGTTTCAAACCGTGCTGTGAAAAGGACTTTGGAAAAGTCGATTGGAGAGAACCGTACATCTTGGTCCGAAAAAATTGACAATGCTTTATGGGCCTTTCGCACCGCTTATAAGACACCCACCGGTTGTACTCCTTATAAGCTTGTGTATGGAAATAATTTTCATTATCCAATCGAGATTGAACATAAGGCGTATTGGGCCCTTAAGCATTGTAATTTTGACTTAATAACCGCGGGGGGTCATAGGAAAATACAATTGAATGAACTAAACGATTTACGTGATCTTGCTTATGACAATTTTTTAATTTATAAGGAGAAAACTAAGAAATTACACTATTCTAAAATTAAAAACCGAGTTTTTTAACATTAGTGATCGAGTTCTTCTTTTTAACTCACGTTTAAAGATATTTTCCGGAAAATTGAAATCCCGTTGTTTAAGACCATTCACTATTACCCAAGTTTTTCCATATGGGACCGTTAAGCTAGCTCAAGATGACGGTCCTAATTTTAAAGTGAATGATCATCGACTCAATCGCTACTTTGGCGGGGAAATTCCTTCAATGGTTGCCCCCGACCAACATACCTTCCCCAATGACAATTGAATTATGGGGACCGAGTCGAGCTCATGACTCGGTTATAAAAAAACGAGGTGCCTTTCGGGGGAACTCCCATGCTTATCCTTGTACATATTATCGCTCTCTAATCGTATTAATATGAGGAGACTTGTACTCTTCCAAACCTTTGTTCCGTGGTTGTTTATGATTGTGATTATCTAGGATCATCGTCATCAATGAAGCCTCTCGTGTTTATCTTACGTATCACTCGAGCTTCGATCATTTGCTTTGAAGAATCCGATATCCGATGATATCCTTTTGTGTTCTAACGTTTCTCTTTTAGCACACTTAATAAACGGCTTTTAGATCATTCGTTATACCCTTTCCATGCTCGGGATTAAGCATTCGACTCTTCGTCTCTAGTATGGGGGTGTTTCACCCTTAGACTTCAAATATTGAGGACAATGTTTAGTTTTAGTATGGGAGTAAATAGATACTTTCTTTGCTACGTCTTCACGCAAACCAATTTTCATCGTTTTGTTGCAAAATAAGGCAAAAATGGCCAAATTTTAAATTTTTGTATATTTTTCATAAGTGTTTAAGACACGAATGTAGGTTTTCCGTTGGTGAGAATAAGAGTAATTTTTTACTCGGCCGTACGTATTGAGCACTTTGCTTCGTTCCTTTACTATATTAGGCTAAGTCTCATTAAATTGAGGACGAGTAATGATAAAGTTAATTATAAGTTATTATGCTAAACGTAGAGTACTCGTATTCTTTCAAAAACTCACGTGTTTTAATTATTTTCTTTTTCTCCCAACGCTTTAATATAATAAATTGTTAATAAATATTGACTTAGGGGTTTAATCTTTATAGTTGTTTTTTAACTAATTCTAATAGTTTCCATGTAATTAAATTGGAAAAACATTTAGGATTCGCCAGCGTCACGGATTTGAAGTATTGGCAAACCGAATAATCGAAAGTTTCCCCAATAATAATTTTTAAATTCATATCACTAAATTAAGCAAACATCTGAAGCTCACAAGGCCGAAAAATCTATGCAAAATGAAAGTGAATGTCATAAAACCTCAAAGCTTTAAAGATCCAAAATTCATTTTGACGTGAGGATATATGTCTTTGGCCATAATAAACACCTCATGGCGAGGTTTAAGTAAAAGGCAAGGCAAGACCAAAGTCATAATAAAAGCTCCATGGCGGAGTTGAATAAAAGATGGAGGTAAACCAAATATAATAAAGCCCATCCGGTTAGGGGGCATATAAAAGTCTTGGTAATAAGTCAAATGTTCAAATCCATTGTAAAACCGTGTTTATCAAATCTTACTTGTTGACTTAATTTTTTGACATCGTTATCTATTAGGAAAGGTTACTAATTCGATGATTTTGCTTACACCGTTATGACTCTATATTTGGACCTTAATCTCTATTTATACATAAGTAAAAAATGTATCCTCGTGATCATTCAAGACAAAAATAAAATATAAGAGATACCCTCTAGGAATAAGGGAGACTAAGTACGTGATTAAAGCATATAAGTAGTGTTAGCATTACTAACTTATAATAACAATGATCTCGTTTCACGCTTAGCATGGAATAAAGTGAAAATCAGGGACGACGAAATTATTTATATGAAGCATTCATGTGTTATAATTTTTTACCCTAAAAGTGACTTAATCGTGATGAAAATCATACATTATGTCTAAAAAGCATCTGGTAGTTAAGTTAAATTTATGTTTCAATAAATGTCAAATAAAAAATAAATTTTGGAAGTGCTATGATACTTAATTCTAGCATTACGTGAGGGCACGACAATGGTTTAGTATAGAGGAGATATGAGACTCTAACTATACATAGTCTCATCGCCTAAATCGGACTTAAAATACGGAAAAATATCATAAAACTGTGCAAACTCCCTATGTTTTCTTAATTGTGTGATTGTAGGTATGGATATCATGAAATTGCCAAAATATCACAAGATTCAAGCAAAAATGAACACGGGAAACGAAGCCGCACAATGAACCGGACCCGAGTGTTGATTTTTCAAAAATACCCTTGAAGATTGAAGAATTTACAAGATTGGTCCCTCTACCTTGAAGAAATGACACTTTATACCCTTGTAAATCTCATAATTACAAGTTTGATCCCTAAAGTTTCACAATTATACAAGAATGGTCATTGAAGAAATCCAAAAATGCAAAACAAGTCATTTTCATAATTGTTCCAAGCTGTAAGGACCAAATGTGACAAAACGATCAAAGTATTAACAAGGGAAAACTGCCTTATATTTTTCCTAAAGTTATGGGGACTATTTTTGCCAAATCACAAGTACAGGGGTCAAAGCTGTTCAAATCAAACCCAAGCCCAACCCATTAAACACCAAAACCCGTCCAGCCCACCAAATGCCCAAAACCAACAAACCATACCCAACCTATAACCACATTACCCAAGCCATGCCTGGTTTATTAAGTAAACTTGGTGAAATGGTCAAATATCCCAAAAATAACACTAAACATCTATTGTTCCTAAACCAATGGATCAAACTATGCCTTTTTAGGCATAAGCCCTAATCACTAATCATCATCATAGCAAAGGGTTTTGATTAGAGCTTTTCCAGATCATTAATTGCACATAATTGTGACTCACCCATGTGCAAAAACCTAACAGCTCACCACTGTGGACCCCCACCTCGTGCTCCCCTACACCATAAAACACTCGCAAACAAAACGTTGGCAGAATCTTAGACGGTTCTGATTTTTTTCGTGTTAGCCACACCAAATAGACGTCCCAGATCAAGTCCACCAGCTGGCACCCCATGTGCAAACTCAGAAGTCAAAAGATGGCACTACATTCAAATTTTTCAAACGGGTTAATATTGGAATCCATCTCTACATAATCTTCAAAGGGCATATATGGAAGATCAAGTGCTAGGGTTTTTAGTTTTCTAGGGTTTCTAAAATCATCTGTGTAGCTTATAAAATACACTAGGTCTTTTACATTTAGTTTGTTCCAGAATTTGTAACCCTTTTTTCTTGTTAATAGAGAAGTATTTTTAAGCATTTTTTGATTTCCTTTAATTTTTAATGCAATCTGAGTTCGAGTTCTTTTGATTTTATACAAGTTACCTTTTATTTTTACCAAAACTTTTATCAAATATTTTGTGAAATTTTGGGCCCAAGCCTTATAATTAATCATGGGTGTTTGATTTTGAGAAGATCAAGCATCTATAAGATTTATAAAGCTTGTTTAATTTTTATTTGGATACTTTTTTCACTTTGCAAAATCTTGGCTTCAAAATATTTTTGGAAAAATCAATTTCTTTCATTTTTTTATTTGTGTGCTTACTTTATATAAGCTCATTATAAGCCACTCTTCAAGTAAGCTTATAGTGAGAATATTGGGCTTGTTTTTACTTGTTGGTGATGTGTTTCAAATAGGTCTCAAAGATAGAAGCACATAAAATTTTGTAGTCTATGTGCTTGTTCTGTTGTAGTCTATGTGCTTGTTCTGTTGTAGTCCCCACCTTTTTCATATGCTCACTCCTAAGCTTCTCAAGCCAAGGATAAGCTCCTTAAGCATAGTTGCACCCTACCTGGATGTAGGTGGGGTGAGGTATAAGCTTTGGAACCCCTCTTTAATTTTTCTAAAAATTATGTGCGTATGTAAACTTGGAATACCTGCTGTTCTTGTTTAGTTTATAGTCATTTTGATGTTCTTTGATGCTGATGACAGTAGATCTTGTTGGTTTTTAGCTAAACTTGTCCTTAAGTTTCATGTGTTTTTTGTTGAAATTTTGATTTGATTAAGTTAAAAAGGTGTTTGGTATAATTTACTTAAGACTGTTTGACAAATAGATTTAAGTCATAATTACCTTTCACACATATAATCTTGTTAGGTTAGTTGATTTAGACTAAAAAATCATTTAGTTTAGGGCAAAGTTTGAAATTTCATGATTTTGGGAGTTTCTGATGAAATGTATGATTCCGTGTTTCTATGGCATGTCTGATATCTGATATATAGTAAGGCCAAGGTTTCTGATGTCTAGTTTTTACTTGCAATTGCACACGTTTTCTTTTAAAAACAGCCAATCACATCACTCACTCTAGGTTGTTTATTTTTAGGTTGTGGATTTTTAAAAACTGGAGAATAGTTAGATTAGGACCTTTATTTTATTTGTTTAAGGTCAATTTTGAATTTAGACAGATTTTTGATATATTCTGTTAAGCCAAAGTTCACAAATAAGCCAAGTGCATCAGATATAAGTCTCTGCCTAGGGACGAGCGTTTCATCCCGAATCTCGAGACAGAACCGGAACCGTACCGATTCTCAGAACCCGAATCTCGTTCAGTACGGTACCGGTACTACGAAATAAGGTGGAAAAAAATTCGGTACCACAAATTAGGTACGGGACCAGTACCAAATCGAGAAATTCCCGAAAAAACATGAAAATGTTGATTTCTCGGTACCGGTACCGGTCTCGATATCCAAATCATGTTCGGTACGATACCAGTACCATTAAGTTATGCTCGAAAAAAATTCGATACCACTAATTCGGTACGGTACCGGTACCGTGCTCATCTTTATCTCTGCCTGTTTTACACTAGCGATGGTAATATTTTTTACCACTGCTAGCTTTAGGGTAATAGCCACTGCTAGTTGTAATTTAGTTGTTTGTTTTTTAAACATATTTGTGCTTATTTTGTGTCTCTGAGTGTTTATTTGGGTGTTATTTTAGCTTATTATTACCCCAATAAACCACTGCTTATTGGGGGTTTGTTGTCCAAAAAAAGAAAATCTAAAAAAATAATTGAACAAAAAGAAGAAGGCTTAGATTCGACCCCCTACCTGTCGTGCAGGGTTCAAGGACCTTACTAGTGTACCAAGTCTTTTTCTTGGTTATAGCTTGTAATTGCTTCTTATACGCTTTCTGTTTCCCTTTTGATAAAATAAGTCGTGGCTTTTCTAGCCAATTCCAGCTTATTTTGATAAGCTGGGCTCTTATTTTTATTTTTCCTAGATACTAGATTGCATTTTAGAGTTTTCCAGCAATTTTCAGAATTTTCTATTATGTTTTGCTATTTTTAATCATTATTTATTTTCTGTTTCATTTTTCTTCATTTAAAAATAGAAAAATTAGTTTTAAAATATTCAAAAAAATATTTTTTTTGTTTTTATAAAAGTGTTTTGAGGATTACATGCAATAAAATCTGAATTTAGACTTTTTTCATTATTTTTAATTTTAGGTCTTTAATTAGATTTTTAAAATTAAATAATAATTAATTAAAAGGTTTTCAAAATTATTTTCTGGTTTTATATTGTTTGTAAGGATTTTTAGAATTTATTTACAAGTTTTTAGAAATTTTTTTAAGTTTTTATAATTTTATTATTTTTCATCATATTTTGCGTGAAAACGTGATTCGTCATAGTTTAATTCTTTTTCGCATAATCCGTCTTTACTTTTTAAATCTTTCTCTTTCCAAGAACGTCAACTAATCCAAACAACATTAATTGGCCCAATAATCCACCGCCTCGAGAACGAATCCGTCGGTTTTAAATTCAGTTACGTTTTTCCTAAATCGTTATTCGTCTTTATATACCTACACACTTTTTTCACTACATCACAAGCAAGCAAGCATGGTAGAAAATGACAAGAATGATAACACATCGAACAACACATCAGTTCAAAAACTAGGAAATGTTTCATTACAATGTCTAAAGTTGAATGACACAAACTACACTACGTAGGCATTGATGATGGAGACAATATTGAAGGCTTATGACATTTGGGAAACAATAGTTTCCAAAGACGGAGTAGAAACATATGAGAAGAAAAAAAACACATCAAAGGCAATAATCTTCCAAACATTGCCACAAGATGTTTTAATGCAAGTTGCACAATACACGACTGCAAAGAAAGTATGGGACTCAATCAAAGTCAAGCATTTAGGAGTCGATCTTGTTCAAAAAGCACGACTACAAACCTTGAGGATTGAACTAGAGACGCTAAGGATAAAACCAAATGAAAAAGTAAACGACTATGGAGGAAAGTTAAGTATTATTAAGTCCAAGTTTAAAGAACTTGGTGAAACTTTGGAAGATAAGGTACTAGTAAGGAAACTACTTAACTCTGTTCCAAAAAAGTTTCTACTTATCATAGCAACTATAGAACAATATCAAGACCTGTACGAAATGTCGTTTGAAGAAGCCATTGGAAGATTAATATCCTATGAAGAACGAATCAAGAGCTAAGACGAACTAGAAAACAATTATCAAAACAAACTTCTATTTGTAAATTCAAGTAATCAAGGAGCTAATGTCATCTCATCTATGACACTGACACTAAACCTACACTGCTTTGTAAACTCATCTCATCTATGACACTGACACTGAACCTACACTGCTTTGAAGTCTAAAGGACCTAATGTCGCAGAGTTTGTGATTAGGGGAGAATATTAGGCCGAAATCCAACCGATCGGATAATCACAACCCGCCAACAAAGACAGTTAGAAAATGGTGGTTATATAGCTGTAAAACAGTTATATAACCGAAAAGCAATTATAGTTAGTTATTTCTGGAAAGGACACAATGGTTCAAATGAACCAACGCGACTTTTCACTTGCACCCTTTCATTT
Source organism: Glebionis coronaria (assembly GCA_025667525.1). Classification (NCBI taxonomy): domain Eukaryota; kingdom Viridiplantae; phylum Streptophyta; class Magnoliopsida; order Asterales; family Asteraceae; genus Glebionis; species Glebionis coronaria. The sequence continues at coordinate 185,585,303 of CM046881.1, forward strand.
AGTATATATAGGAACAAATTCTGTAATCCAAATATGATGACAAGATCATTAATGCAAGTATAGTATATTTTGATTACAACGTTTTTTCAATTCGATCCAAGATCAAGAATACTATCCAACAAGTTTTCAAAAGGGTCGAAAAGATGGTCCAATTTCCCCATTTTACAAAGTTTAGAAAATAATTATTTTGAAGTGGTTTTTAGGCTAAGTTTGGCGCGTGATTTTATCAAAACTTATCGTAGTATGAGTTTATTATTTTTTAAAAATAAGCTACTATTAAAAATTGATTGACAGAGCTTGAATAAGCATTATGAAACAATAAGCTCCATGCTAGTTAAACTAGCATGTAAAAATAAACTCAAGCTACATACTTCAGCATCCAGCTCAAGTAATTCACTCCAGCTCCTAAAAATACCAAACATACCCTAAGATAAAAATTTCCAACAGTCAAATGAAAATAATCATCATTATATAGGTAAAATGAATTTAATTCCTGTCTCATTTCGACACATCCATAATTTCAAGTGTGTTATCAAGATAGCATGTGAAACATTCAACTAGATGTTTTGATTCTTAATGCCGCGTTTTCAGCATATGCATCGTCAGGAGCGGAGCCAGAGCATTAAGTCACTAGGTGCACAAATTTTTTAATACGATTATAAAAGAAACAAAAGTATTAAAATATTCTATTTCATGAAAACTAATAAATAAATTAACAACGTACCGCTTATTTAGATCCCCTACGATTTTTCATACCGAAAAATCGCTTACATACAACCTCATTAGTAACATTTAGAAGTTCTTCTTTTTCTATAGAACAAATTAACGCACCATTAAAATATTCCTCACCCATCCTATTGCGTAAATCTGTCTTCACAAGCTTCATTTTAGAAAAACATCTTTCAACTGTAGCGGTAGCAACGGGCAAAATCAAAACTATCTTCAACAAGCAGTAGACTAGAGGATGAGAGGTGTGTTTATTCTTCTCTACCATCAAACTAGCAAGTCTGGAAATACTAGTCAACTCAGAAAAATCCTTATCGTTGCTCATAATCTCATAGTAAACCGCAAGATCAGTATGAAGACGTAGCCTCTCCATATAAGTAAAATCATGTGGATACATCTCACTAAGTTTAACCAACTTTGATACGTTGAAATCAGTAAATGAATTATGTGGACTCAACGCCGCCAAATTTTCTAGTAAGTCAGTGCTCGACTCACTAAAACGATCACCAAACTCTTGAATTTTGAAATTGGGATTTTGCTAGGTTAAAAAGTTCGTTTTCTCGGTGTCTTAACGAATTGATTTCCGGTTCAAAGTGTGACTCAGTCGTTCTTGGTGGAAAATAAAATGATTTGGTTATCTATTCTACTAAAAAGGTAAATGCGCAAAATAATAACAATAAGCTAAAAGCAATTAACTTATAAAAACAAAACAATATAAATAATAAAACATGAAATTAAAACGAAACAATTAATATAAATAAATCTAAAAGAAGAAATTAACTATCGACTCGAAAATAAAGTTTTCTAAATTAAAAAGGAGAGAATAAAACTAAAATGGTACTTTAAAGCTAAACGAGGCAAAACCTAAAGCGGGTACTAAATAAAAGATAAAACTTAAACTTTACGAAAAATATTAATACTAAAAATCGAAGAAAAATTCAACTAAAAATACGAAACTTTCAAAAATAAAATTGGAACAACTTTCAGATAAAATTAAACAATTACGGAACAATACTATTAAATAAACAAGCTAGCAGGCTAGCTGCTGGAAGCAACCAGCCTACTAGGTGAAAATGGCGCCAACCTTAAGCATGCATGTATGCATGTAGGACCTTTTCATCGTACTATTGTTTAATAATTCCATCGTACTCAAGTTTAAATGAAGATTCCATCGCATGTTGTAATGAAGTAATGGATCGTAGTCAAGGATCGTACCCACGGATCGTAAGTAGATCGTACCCACGGATCGCACTACCAGATCGTACCCACGATCGCAGCAAGTGATCGTGGTGTGGATTAAGGAGTGTGATCGTAGTGAACGATCGTACTATGGATCGCAGTAATGGATCGCAAGTAGAAACCCTCGGGGTTTATGTGATCACACTTAGTGGATCGTACTAGTAAAACCCTTAAGCATTACGATGGCATACAATAAGCAAATAAGCAAATACCAAATAAGCACTTATCTAAAAACTTAACCAAATAAAATTTAAGAAAAAGCTAATAGACCAAAATTTAAAAACTTTTAAAATACTAAATATTTAAAAACAACTTTTTATAAAAATTAACTAAAAACCACTTAATCAAAAATAAGAAAATTAACACAATAAGCACTAAAACACTTTAAGCTATAAAAATCAAACATTAAAAGATCAATAAGCATAAATTTGAAAACTTTTAAAATACGAAATAAGCAAACTTTAAAAAGACTAAACTTTTTCAGAAAACTAAAAAGTAAATAAGCTAAATACAAAATAAGCCAATAAGATTGTCAAACTTATAGCTTAAATCGTATACAAGCCTAGATGGAAATAGAAAGATGAACTTTTTAATCAAATAAACAATAAGATTAAGCAAAACCAACCCTTAATCCGAACCAAAATCAAATCAAAACAAGAAAAGTAGGATGAGAAAGATAAAGAAAAGCTTGATTAAAGGTAAAACAAGGATTCAACAATAAAGTTAACTTACTTGGAATTAAAAGGCATGAAATTTAAGACATGAAATTAAAGAACAAGATAGTAAATGACATGAAATTAAAGTTGTGCAAGTAAAGAAAAATGGTGGAAAGACTAATTGTCACATTAGCTAACAAGAAAAATTAAATGAGATGAACTCTATTTATAGGAGGAGGAGGAAGTTGTTGGAAGCTTCCTTCTTTCTTCCTTTCTTTCTCGTCTTTTCGTCTTCTAAGTTCTTCGACTTTTTCGACTTTGTCTCGGGATTGATTAAACTCGTCTTGAAAATTCTTCATTATTTAGACTTGGGTTCCTCGGCTTTATTAAACTTCCGTCTTCAGACTTGTTCTTCGATAAATCTTCAGAATAGGTCTTGGACTTCCGTTCTTTTTGCACTCTTGATCTCTTGACTTCGTCTTTTGTCTTTTTTCTTCGATAAAAGCCCGTGAAAGCCCGTGTTTCTTCCCTTTTCACATTTTGGTCCTAAATCACAACAAAAACACAAACCACGCATAATTCCGACATTTACGTCATAAAATACACGTTTTGGCTTGGTTATTATTTTAATTAAGTGGTAAAAGGATAGGTGTTTTCACACCTATCAAATTTGCATATCCAAAACTGTATTGAAGATATCAACCTCAAAATGATGTTGATTGGTAATTTTATTCCTACATAACTTTGAATGAGATTCAGCCATATTCACCATCTCAGTACCATGGAATTCACAAAACAAAGTTACACTTTTCAATAGTGAAGGAAAACCTGATGCTCGGGTCTACTTCAATGTTCTTATGGTTCCTTTCACGAATGAAACGGCTTCCAAAATAGTCTGATCCTTCTTCTGAAAATGTCGTGATAGTACATCAGTGATCCCCAAGATATGCAATAGCAGGTACAAGTAAAACATAAAATCTAGTGTTTTGAAATATGTTACAAGGCCAGATGTTGTTTCTCGATTAACCAAAGTATTACCATCTTCTTTAACATAGTGTAAGACCCTAAGAAATTCAGGAAACAACTTTATCAAACTCGTTATAGTTCTATGATGAGACCCCCATCGTGTATCTCCAGCTCCTATAAAAGTAACCTCTTGGTTTTTTCCTTTCCCTGTTTAAATTTCTCCGCTAGCAATTTCTTTTTCTAGTCTTTCTTTGTAACTTTCTCGCATAATATCTTTCCGTTTACAAGAACCACAAACCACATTTGTAACAATTGATAAAATATCAAAAAAAAAATTACCGACACCGTCATGGTTTATTGCAACAGCCACAACCATTAACTGAAGTTGGTGAGCAAAACAATGTACACAGTATGCCGACTCATTTTCTTTTAGAATCAGTGCTTTCAATCCATTAAACTCACCACGCATATTACTTGCTCCATCATAACCCTGTCCTCTTAACTGTTAAAAAAGTAATTAAAACATATTAGAAACATAAACAATTTTAAGGTATAAAAAGGACACGAGATCAGTTTTGTAGTTTACCTGTTTCAAGCTTAATCAATGCTTGTTAAATAAAGAATCAATCTCGGCTTTAAGAGTTGAAGAAGAAGTATCTTTCACTTGAACAATACCGACAAATATCTCCTTTACAATCCCATATTTATCAACATATCTCAAAACAATAGCCATTTGTTCCTTCTTAGAAACATCACTAGACTCGTTAACTAACAACGAAAACACATCAGCACCAATTTCTAAACATATGGACTCAACTATCTCTTTAGCAAAACACTTAACAACATCTTTTTGAATATCATGAGATGTTAATGTACAATTCTTGGGATCATTCTCTAAAGTAACCGCACGAATGGCCTCGTTATGATCTCTAAGAAAGAAATACACTTCAAGAAACATCACTTTAGATAGTGAAGTTTCAGACTCATCATGACCACGCATTGGATTTTCGGTTTTCAAACATAATCTTACACAAGAAATTGTGGCATTCAATCGAATAATATATCTAGTCTTCTCAATCTCAGTTTTCTTATTAAAGGCATCAGCAATTGATAGATTTCCTTCAATAGACTTTCGATAGCTATCAACATTACCCACATGTGCATACAAGTATGCCTTTTAATGCCAACTATCAAACTCGTTAATTACAAAAGCATCGTTTCCACCTTGTTTCTCAACGTTATCCCTAAATAAGTAACAACTCAAACAAAATGCTTTGTTCGCTTTTAGGCTATACTCTAACCAACCAAATTCATCAAACCAACCTACCACAAAACGTCTAACTTTACCCCCTATATTTCTTGATGGAAAGACATGACCTCGTGGTCGACAAGGAATATTACTGTTCAGAAATAGAATCGGTTATTACACACGATATTTTTGGCTCTTTGCTTACAATGATGCCTTCTCAGTATCTCCACCTTTGTAGGATGATTTTTGATAGCATTTGTGATAAGCCTTTTGATGATGTATAGTACCTAGTCGGGCTGGATATTCCGACTCGCGGGTACTACCCGCATCCATCAGGAATGGACTAATACTTATGCGATGCGCGCACGGCCTAGGAGGCCCAGTAAGTCGTTGTCGCACATACGGTTTATTACTTAACTATGTCCTCGTCGCACTGCGACAGGATCAAACAAGAATATAATCTATCATATAGATATATTCGCCTAAAGATAAGAGATGTACACTTTTGGTTATGCGATAAGGATCAAACTATTATGGGTCATTATCTCTTCCTTTGGTCGCAAAAGTAGGAGAGCCCAGCCAGGACTCTCTCGGGTATAAAAGGAACCCCGTAGGTTCCACAAAGGTACGATACACACAATACCCTAAACCCTAACATACTCAAATTGATTACTTACTCTCACGCTGGAGTCTAATCATGGGTCACAAACCCACGGCAAGCCTAACGGTGTCTATTTTTAGTGCACATGGTCCTTAAACAAGTTTCACTTGGTGCAAGAGCCGGAGTCCACAAAACACTAAATTAAGCCTAATTCGGGTCAAGCTCGGTCCATCCAACTTTTGTATCAACAAGTTGGCGCCATCCGTGGGACCCTACACTAAACTCTAAGCAATGACGAAAAACGGTGTGAACGAAGGCCATCGAAGATCTTCGACGGTAGATGGTCATATTGTATCCGCGAATGCTATTCCTGGATCCGACAACGACGCAAACACTCGGGATGTGACAAATCCACCTTTTAGAGGAACAAGTATACTATTCTCAACTCCCCTACCTACTGCGGGGGAAAGAAATGTAGGGCAGGAATCAGCTCAGCCTCCTCCTAATAAAGACAAAAGAAGGATACCCCTCGCATTAGAAGAAAGTGGGGAAGTAATCGTTATTGATGCATGTGCGATGGAAGAATACGTAGCGCACTTTCACACCCCACCATGGCGGAATATGGGGTGCGACGTATGGATATCATCACAACAAACGGTGTCTCTATAGAGAAAACTAAATGCAAAAGAAATGTCATAAATGGCGACACAAATGTCGTGACAATATCTCAACAAAATGCAGGAGTCTAGGTAAGTAGGTAAAAGTCTTACCTCTTACCAAATATATTCAAATAACACACATCAAACATATAGGTGTCTACAAAGTATCACTTATCCAAACATTAAACAAAGACTAAGAGGAAAGGGATTCCTCCTAATGCAATCCTAGCAGCCTCTAGACTCTAGCCACCTCTAATATCATCCTTCTCAACTATCCCACCTGAAAATGACACTAAAATCTGTCAACATAAAGTTGGTGAGAACATAGGTTTAAGTTTGTACGACTTATGCACACGACTATATAGGATATAGAAATGGAGATGATGAAGAACAAGATAAAAACTAAGAATGAAATATTAGATTAGATGAAGAAGAAGGAAGAAAGATACAAGGTAGGTGATTCTAGTGAGAGAAACTAAGGAGAGTTTCTCTCTCTAAAACAAGAAGAAGAGTGTTGGAAATACGTTTTTACGTATTTAGGAAGATTCGGTCACTCTGACAATAGATTAAGTAGTAGCTCGTAGTTCTTGTTATTAAGTTAAACAAAGTTAGCAAAGCCTAATCCACAAAGACTAAGATCACGGCCCAATGTAAGCCCAAGCCCATCTCATGGGCTTGGGTATATAAACCCTTCCCTTTGATGGAGAGGGTGGTGGATTCATCATAATTTTACACATAGTTCTTTCATTTCTCTCTCGAGAAGTGTGTTTGATTCTACCAAGTTTCTATCTCTTTCTCTCTCTAAAACATAATCTAGATTTACATATCCTACAAATGGTATCAGAGCCATGGGATGATTGTTTGGTTTTTGTGTTTGTGTTCTTGATTCTCTCGCCCTTTTTGATCCAAAATCACACGAACCAAATTTTTTTCTGTGTTTTTAATAGTTAATCTTGATATACTTCATCTAGTTACTTGTTATAGTGATTTGGTATTATTATTTGGGTTAAAAACACAAAAAATTTGGGTGTTTGATTCATTTTTAGGCTTAGAATCTCCAATTGGTTGTGTTATTGTACTGTCCGTGAAAAGTGGTAAGTTGGTATCCATAGTACGATCTGATTGTTGCGATTGCATAAACCCTGGGGGTTTCTACTTGCGATCCAAGGTCACGATCACATAATACGATCACTCGTTGCGATCTGAGTACGATCGTTGGGTACGATCAAACGAGTGCGATCAGAGTACGATCGTTGGGTACGATCAAGGAGTACGATCACTAGGACGATCTGAGTGCGATCACCAGTACGATCTGAGTACGATCGTTGGGTACGATCACTAGTACGATCCGAGTTCGATCCGAGTACGATCAAGGAGTGCGATCTGAATACGATCATAGAGTTCGATCCACGAGTGCGATCTGAGTACGATCCCCACTGCGATCACGTGTTGCGATCCAACAATTTTTCAAAAACGTACTTTTGAAAATTTTGTGTAATTTTGACTTGGATTTTTTGGTTTCTCGAGAACATAATTTAGGGGATTCCAATATTATTTCTCGGCTTTAACACACAACAACAAATACATTTACTTTCTTTCATTGACCGATCAAATTTGTAAATCTTAACTTATCGAAATGGAGTACACATCTCTTACGGATAAGTCCATCCTCTCGGGTACGGATAATCGTCCACCAATGTTGGAAAAATCTATGTACGAGGATTGGACTTCCCGAATGGAACTTTACATGTTGAACAAAGAGAATGGACATCTCATTTGGGCATCGGTGCTCAATGGACCATTAGATTATGGTACAGTGACGGAAGGTACAACTACTCGTCCTCGCACAACGGGTGAATTGACTGGAGATATGAAGATTCAAGACAAATGTGATAAGTATGCTACAAACATCATTCTCCAAGCCCTTCCTCCAGATGTCTACAAACTCGTCAGCAAACATAAAGTTTCCAAAGAGTTATGGGATAGAATTCGTATTCTAATGCAAGGCACCTCGTTAACTAAACAAGAACGAGAGTGTAAGCTTTATGATACTTTTGATAAGTTTGTCTATGTGCAAGGGGAGACTCTCAATGACTACTATCTGAGATTTACCCTTTTGTTGAATGAGCTCAATATCTATGGCATGGCAATTCCTACGTTTCAATTGAACACCAAGTATTTGAACACTCTTCCTTCAGAATGGAAAAATTACATGGCGGATGTTAAATTGGCTAAGGACTTGCATAACACCAATGTGGATCAACTTCAAGCTTTTCTTCAACAACACGAATGCCATGTGATCGAGGCTCAGTTGTCTAAACCTCAAGTTCATGATCCACTTGCCATGTATGCTTCTCAACAAAACATGGCTTATACTTATCAACAACCATCATACTTGCAGCAGCCACCACCACACACCTATCAGCAACCACAGCAACCATCTTATCAACCACTAATGATGCCACAACAAGCATTTCAACAAAGTGTTCATCAACAATATTTTCCACATCAACCACCACATCAGACATCACTATCACAAGCCAACACTTCTCCAATGGGCATACTCCTCAGCAAGGATATTTTCCAATAGAAGCACAACCAGCACAAGCTTTCTACTCTAATGAACTTCCACCAATCCAAGCACCGGTCTTTACTCCAAATGATACGACAGCTAAAGTTCTAAACCATCTCACTTCCTACTTGTCAAAACTTGTTGCAACTAGAGGCTTTCCACCAACAAACAATCAGCTCCGCACCTCATCAAATCCTCGACAACAAGCCACTGTTCAAGATGGTCAAGTGACGGTACAACCTATTCAGGGAAGGCAAAATTCATATGGACCTCCTACAAGGACTGGGAACAATCAGGCTGTGAATTCTCAAGCTAGTGGAAATGGAAGTCCTATTGGTCCTCAAAAGGTTGTGACTTGCTACAATTGTCGAGGACAAGGTCATATGGCTAGGCAATGCACTCAGCCGAAAATGAGAAAGGATGAAGCGTGGTTTCGTGAGAAAATGTATTTGGTTGATGCTCAGTCTAAGGGAAAGATTTTGGATTCAGAGGAGTTAGCATTTCTTGCAGACCCAGGGGCAGCAGATACTGAAGGCATTGCCGTCGTTTCTACTTCTAATGCAGCTTATCAAGCAGATGATCTTGACGCATATGACTCGGATTGTGATGACATTCACTCTGCCCAAGCTGCTCTCGTTGCTAATCTCTCTCACTACGGTTCTGATGTCGTCAGTGAGGTACCCACCACAACCAATCTTGGTAATGATGATAACCCACATCAAATTGGGCATGAAAATGACTACCTCGAACAGCATTCGGGAACTAGTAACTCAAATGATGTGGTACCCAATCCTACACATTTGAGTGAACCTCAACCAAATGCTACGACGGGTATGAAATCTTATGCTCAACGTGATTTGTTCATGGTGCCTAAACATATTATTGATCAAATGCATATGGCTCTCAGACAATCCGTAGATACGAATTCCACCCTAACTGCTGAGCTTGCGTTGCATAAAGAAAAGGTCAAAACTTTTGAAATGGTCCCTCAAGCAGAGAAAATAACATGTTCTGAATTTGACCAACTTTGTTTTGAAAAGATTGAACACTTGAAAGAAATAGAATCATTAAAATCTAATCTTTACAATGAATTAAAAGCAAAAGAGTCGGTTGTCAATGGATTTCAGAAACTTAAAATGGATTTTGAAACTCTCGAGTCTAAAAAGGTTGAATCAGAAATTAATGCTACCAAACTTCTTAAATTCAAGGAACAACAGCTTTTAAAACAATACGCTTCCACAAAAAAGGTTCATCTTTTAACTAAATCGTTTAAAGAACTAGAACTTAAGCGTCTTCAAAATTTACCACCTAATCCCGGTTATGCAAAACAAGCTCAAGAATATATTCCATGTCTTTATGATATGACCATAATTGGCAAATCGAAAGAAGCACCTTATGTTCGTAGTTCTAAGGAGACACAGTCACTTACGGAAGAAACTCATTCTAAAATGTTTTCAAAATTCCATACGATTGATTATGATAAGCATAATAAAGATCAACTTTCTAAAAAGACACGTATTCGCTTACAAAAATAATTAGCTGAACTAACAGTTCTTGTGCCCCAAAGTTTGTCAAATGAAAACCCTCCTAGTACGTCTCCTACACTCGTAAAAATGGATTTAACAAAGTTACTTCCACCGGTAAGTAAGGCGTACGTTAACTTAAATGCGGTTCACCAACACTTAGCCGATTTTGACAAGGTCATTTTGGAACGTACGACGGCTTCGGCCATAACGGAAGGTGAATGGAATTTTGAGCACACTAGAGCTGCGTTTCGAGACGAAATTGTTCCGTTTGTAAAGAATGTTAAAGCTTGTCTTGCTAATCTTGATCAAGATTTGCATTCGGAAATAGAAGAAGTTAAACGTGTTTTCAATGAAATGGATGATGCTTATGAAAACAGTTTACTTGAAATAGAACGGGTTTCTCGCCAAAATGATCAGCTTCTGAAACAAGTGATGTCTCATGATATAGTTTCCGTCTGTGTGAATAAAAGTGTTGATAATGATTCTATTGTACATAATGTTGAATCTGTGGATCATGTGGTAGATAGTACTTGTCACGAATCTGACGTTGAATTTTTATAGCTTCAAGATTCATATTCTTCGCTTTCAAAACGTTTTGATGAGATTCAAACAAATTGTATTTCGCTTGAATGCAAGCAACAATTTATTTAAGAAATATTTGAAACGTCATTCGAAGGTGTTAATATCGATGATGCAAACTTTGAAAAGAATTTTCGATTGAATTTACAATCAAAACAGTGTCAGTCAAGTGACAAAGTTGCTAAATCTTTGCCGATAGACATAGAGAAATCTAAGGAGCTTAACTGTGTGAACGTACTTGAGGCCGCTGAGAATTTTAAACTTGATCTAGATAATCGAGTTTCCAAGATTTTGTCCAAAGTTGATCACTTAAAACAGAAAGATACACGACTCTTCGATTCAGTAAAGCCCGTATGTGTTAATACCACTGCACAGAATCAATCATTGATTGAACAATTGAATCGGAAGTCTGTGGAAATATCTGATTTGAGGGGAAAAATTTGTGATAAGAATCTGGCCTTGGCTGAGTTAAAGGAAACACTTCGTACTCTAAAAGGTAAGAATGTTGTGGATAACGCAGCCACTGTCTCAGCATCGTCCTCTAGTGCAATCAAAAGGAACCTTATAGCCGTCACACCATTTAATAAGGGCCCTAGGACTAAACCATCTCACACTTTGGTCACTAAAGATAAGGCGGAATCAAAACCAGCTTCTAATATTCCCGTGTTGCCTTCTACAGGAGTAATCACCACTACTAAGGCTCAAAGATCTAAGCTTAAAAGAAACAAGAAGAATGATAGGATCCCATCTAGTAGTCAAGAGAAGAAGAAAGTAGAAGCCCATCCTAGGAATGTTATTTCTGTTTTGAATAAAAAGAATCATGTAGCTAAACCTAAAGGCTCTATGGTTGTGCAGCGTTCTAGGCCTACTGTGAATTCTAATTTGAAATGTTGGAATTTCAATGAATGTATGTTTTCTAGTCGTCATGATTCTTGCCTTATTGACCATGTGAATGAGATGAATGCCCGGAAAAATGGATTATAATAGAAACCGACTGGGAAAGTGTTAACCCAAGTTGGTTGGATGTGGCGCCCCACTAGTAGAACTTTCACTATAGTAGGAAATGCGTGCCCTTTAACTAGGTTCACTCCCACTACAGCGAAGAAAGCGTGCCCTTTAACTAGGAGTACCAAGGCTACCAAAACACAAGCGTGTCCTTTAACTAGGAACATTGACACTACTGTAGGAACCAAGGGCCCTTTAAATAGGTCTACTCCCACTGTAGTGCCCGCGAATAATCTAAAACCTAAGAAAGTTGGAACAGTAAAACCTGTTAGTGATAAAACTCACATTAGAAAACGCAGGAAATCTAAGGGTCTCATAAATGCTAGCAATTCTGATAATCTTATATCTCTATCTACTAACACTCCGGAACCAATAGTTTCCAATGCATTGTCTACTATTGTTATTGAAAACAGGTGGTCCAAATTTTTCTCTGGTATTTGGACTCTGGTTGCTCCAAGCATATGACCGGAGATCGCTCTCAGCTCGGAAATTTCATCAGCAAGTTTCTTGGTACGGTTCGATTTGGAAATGATCATATTGCAAATATAATAGGTTATGGTGAATATCATATTGGGAATGTTATAATTTCAAGAGTGTATTATGTGGAAGGTCTTGGTCACAACTTATTTTCTGTGGGACAATTTTGTGATGCAAACCTAGAAGTTGCTTTTCGAGAGCATACCTGCTTCATTCGTAATTTAGAAGGGGTTGATTTACTGAAAGGTACTCGAGGAAATAATTTGTATACTTTGTCTCTACAATAAATGATGGCCTCTTCTCCCGTATGTCTTCTCTCCAAAGCATCGAAAACTAAGTCATGGTTATGGCATCGACGGTTATCTCATCTTAACTTTGACGCTATTAATCATTTGGCGAAAAACGAACTTGTTGGGTGGTCTTCCTAAACTTTCATTTCACAAGTATAATTTGTGTTCCGCGTGTACAATGGGGAAAAGCACTAAGAAATCACACAAACCCAAGACGGAAGACACCAACCAAGAGAAACTTTATTTGTTGCATATGGATCTTTGTGGGCCAATGCGTGTTGAAAGTCTTAGTGGCAAAAAGTACATCCTCGTAATTGTCGATGATTACTCTCGGTTTACATGGTGGAAATTTCTTACAACAAAAAATGAGGCACCTAAATTCATCATCGGATTTCTCAAGATGATTCAAGTGCGTCTCAACACTACTGTCCGATGCATTCGTACAGATAATGGAACCAAAGTTGTGAATCAAATCTTGCGTGATTATTATGAAGAAGTTGGCATATCTCATGAAACATCCGTTGCACGCACTCCACAACAAAACGGTGTCGTTGAAAGGCGAAACCGCACACTTATGGAAGCTGCTCGAACGATGTTAATTTACGCAAAGGCTCCATTGTTTTTATGGGCAGAAGCAGTATCTACAACAGTGTACACCCAAAACCGGTCGCTAATTCGTATACGCCATGGTAAAACACCTTATGATCTTCTCCATGGAAAAGTACCAGATTTATCATATCTTCATGTATTTGGTTCTCTTTGCTATCCAAATAATGATGGTGACAATTTGGGAAAACTTCAACCAAAGGCTGATATTGGTATTTTCATTGGTTACGCACCTGCAAAGAAGGCATACCGAATCTACAATCGTAAGTCTCGTAAGATCCTCGAAACTATGAATGTTGATTTTGATGAGCTGACAGCAATGGCTTCTGAGCAAAGCAGCTCTGAACCCGCACTTCATGAAATGGGACCCAGTAACATTAGTTCTGGTCTTGTCCCAAACAACCCCACTTTATCATCATTTATACCACCTACTAGGAATGAATGGGATACGTTGTTTCAACCGTCCTTTGATGAATTCTTTACTCCTCCAAGTATTGTTGCTCCAGAACCTGAGGTAATAGCTCCGGTAACCGAAGTTGTCGCTCCAGCAACCGAAGCGCAATCAGATACGTCTGCACCTACAGTTGGTCAAGATATACCATCAACATGTAATTCTCAACCAACACCTGTTTCAACTACCCATGTCATGCCTATTGATGATGAAGAGGATGATGATGATCACGATTTGGAATTCGCTCAAATGCGTGAACTTCCATTCTTTGGTGTACCAATTCCCGACCCTAATCAAGTCGGGTCGTCCACCTCAGAGAAAGCTCCTTCTACAGTCTACTCCAATCCACGGATTCGTGTACATGACAGTAAGTGGACAAAGGATCATCCTATAGATTCTATTATTGGTGACCCTAATCGTCCGGTATCCACACGAAGTCAGCTACAATAAAATGCAATGTTTTGTCATTTTGATGCATTTCTCACTGAAGTTGAACCTAAAACATGGCAAGAAGCTTTTACTCAATCTTGTTGGATAGAAGCTATGCAAGGAGAACTTAATGAATTTATACGTCTTGAAGTATGGGAACTTGTCCCATGCCCGGATCAAGTGCAATTACTCACTTTGAAATGGGTTTACAAGGTGAAACTCGATGAGTTAGGCGGAATACTGAAGAACAAAGCTCGACTAGTAGCTCGTATTTACAAGCAATTATTGGGCATCGACTTTATGGAATCTTTTGCACCTGTTGCCCGTTTGGAAGCTATTAGACTATTCCTCGCTTATGCAGCCCACATGAATATGATCGTCTATCAGATGGATGTGAAGACGGCATTTCTGAATGGTGAAATCAAGGAAGAGGTCTATGTTCAACAGCCGGATGGTTTTATGAATCCTAATTATCCTAATCATGTGTACAAGCTTAAGAAGGCTCTCTATGGGTTAAAGCAAGCTCCACGCGCATGGTATGATCTATTGTCACAATTTCTCATTACGCAAGGCTTCGCTAAAGGCAAGGTGGATCCCACGCTGTTCATTCAGAAACGAGGTAAAGATATGATTATGGTACAAATAAATGTTGATGATATTATATTTGCAGCCTCGACCCAAACCTTATCCGATGAGTTTGGGAAACTCATGTCTTCCAAGTTTAAGATGTCCATGATGGGCAAGGTATCGTTCTTCTTAGGTCTTTAGATATCTCAGAGTCCTAGAGGCATCTTTATCAATCAATCCAAGTATGCCCTTGAATCGCTAAAGAAGTATAAGATGGAATTTTGCGACCCCGTGGATACTCCAATGGTGGAACGAACTAAGCTTGATGCAGATCCACATGGAGTTTCCATTGATCAGACACTTTATCGTGGTATGATCGGTACTCTTCTGTATATCACAGCTAGTCGACCCGATCTTCAGTCTGCTATATGTATGTGTGCTCGGTATCAAACTAGGCCTACTGAGTTACACTTAGCTACTGCTAAACGGATCTTTCGGTATCTTAAAGGAACCATTAATCGGGGACTTTGGTATTCGAAGGACTCCTCAATTGCACTAATGGCATATGCAGATGCGGATCACGCGGGTTGTTAAGATACAAGGCGTAGCACGAGTGGAACTTTGTAACTACTAGGAGATCGACTAATCAGTTGGGCATCGAAAAGGCAGAAAAGCGCTGCAACCTCAAGTACGGAAGCAGAATACATAGCTATGTCCGGTTGTTGTGCTCAAATTCTTTGGATGAGATCGCAATTAACCGACTATGGTCTAGGTTTCAACAAAATTCTGATGTACCGCGACAACAAAAGTGCAATTGCCTTATGCTGCAACAATGTTCAATTCTCCCGATCGAAGCATATTGACATTCGCTACCACTTCATCAAGGAGCAAGTGGAAAATGGAGTAATCGAGCTTTACTTTGTCTGATCTGAGTATCAATTGGCGGATATTTTCACGGAGGCTTTAGATCGCGCTCGAATGGAATTTTTGGCCGACAAGCTAGGAATGAGAACTTTCTCGCCTGAGACTCTAAAGGAACTGGCAGATGAAGCGAAAGAATAGTGGTGGTAAACTATTCTCCGTATCTTTGGTGATCATTCGTATATATTGTTTATATTTTTATTCACAAAAGCAAAATATAAAAATATAAAACCATATAAAAACCATAAAAATTGAAAAATCTAGAAAAATCCAAAAACATTTGTACTTTATTTTTCAAATGCATGTCTTTTGGTACGGTAATATTTACGGCCTTAGAAATGTTGATTAATATTGAAATGGCGCCATAAATAGAGTTCGTACAAAAGTTGTAAATATTTCATAAAACATGCCCTTATGGCTTGTAGTTATTTCTGACTGCAACCCGTTTTTATATTAAAGTCAAGTATTTCTTATGAAAGCTTTGGCTCACAACGGGAATTAATTTTCTCGGGCAAGGTTTACTTTAAAACCTTGTAAGGGATCAAGTTTACTTTATAACTTGGTCTAACACAAATCTATGTACGTTTCAGTGCATTTATTTGTTAAAACAAGAGAAGTCTTGTTTTTTATGAAGCTATAATCTCTACAACCATAGCAATCTACAATTGGTATCTACATACTCGACGATGCAACTACTCAACCGACGACTACAGCTCTTTCAATAGAACACGGGTCAACAATTGAGGGGGAGCAATTTTCAAGCATTCAGAATCTTCGATGCCGAAAGTGCCATGTTCAGAAACTGGTGTCAAGACAACAATACCAATCGTACGCGTGGTGTCAAGAGATGACTTCAGACATGACGAGGCGACCAAAATATGCTGACAAGAACCATTTGATCTTATCATATGATGTTCTCATCAATCAGGTCCAACCTTGTCAATTTTTTCTAATATGGTGAATATGTGATCATGTTACAAATCGGTATCATATCTCATACATTTGGTATCATGAAGATAAAACAGACTTGCATTTTTCTTCACAAAACCTTTGTTAAAACTTCATTAAATCAATTGATATTAAAAAAATCGATTGGGTTAATATTTTTTAATATGGGGGAGAAAATGTGATTTAATATGGGAAATTAACACAAATGGTTTGACTTAATGTGTTGGCTCATCCCGGCATATGCGAATGTTTTCGAATATCGTGGCATATGTTAAGGGGGAGCAAAATGGATTTTCATGGTGACATATACTTACCCAAAACCTATTTATTTCATGACGATGAAGATTGTGGTGAAATAAGGATGGTAGGATAGGTTAAGTCCCATGATTATTCCAGAACCGGAGGAATCTTCCCAAGGACATTCCATAGCTAGAAATAGTAGTCCTTAGGAAAGTTGGAGAAAAGATTGTGAATGTAGCTGAATGCCGACCAAGTATTTAAGTTAGCACTGGAACAATCACAACAAGGTGCTAGTTATGACATATTGGTAAGCATTGAAGGGGTTGAAGAATGAAAAAGAATTGTAAAGATAAAGGGTCTAAAGAAAGAAGCCCTCCTTACAATCTTAGGCAGAAACCGGGTCAACACATATGCTATTGAGATCATTTTAATGATGCTTGATATTGAAGATAGACATCATGGACCCAGTGATGCAATACACAACCCATCCCAGCTAACTCAGATATCTCTTAAAAGATATTTGTTTTAATCACACAGAGACAAAAAGTTATCTATCGATTTATTCACTCCGAATAAATTGGTATTGAAATGATGGCACTCCTCTCCAGCCTCCGATCACTAAAATCCAAAATGCACGATCGAGTCTAGAGCCATTTGAGATCATCACATATCTCATTAGGACACACTTTCATATTTTCTTGCTTCTTCACACACTGTGAAAAGTAAGAGAGATCTTAAGAGTCCTACGCAAAATCTTCATGATCTTGCCTAAACATCCGAGTAATACGAAAGTATTTACAATGAAGATGGAAATCCTTCTTGAGCGAATATCAAAAAGCTCATGGTAGGTGACTTGTGCGATTCTTTATGAATCAAACTTGTGATAACTAGAAAGCAACAGTGGTTTAATTCTTAACTGAATTTAAACACGTTCCAGGCCTCTACGCAATATCTTAGTGATCTTGCCAGAACACTCAGAGTGATACCTTAGTGTTCACAATGATGAGTGGAAATCCTTCTAGTGTTAACCTCAAACAGCACTTGGTAGGTAACTTTCAAGATTCAATATGAATCAAGCTCGTGACAACTGGAAAGCAACGATGGTGCGATTCTTTAATGAATCAAACTTGTTCCAGGAATCAGAATTGACGGCTTCAATCATGCGGATAATTTTATCCAAATGATTCACTATTTACGTTCGTCAGCTTTGGACGGTCGAGTAAAGAGAACGGGTTTACCCACGAAATCTTGTCAAGGAGATTTTTAATTAAATCTACCTGCCATAAGTACGATATTTTATAACGTCTAACGGTCTTCACCGACCGGAGGTAAAATGCTACCGAATTAGAATGAAATGTTCAAAGCCATTTCGTTCGTGTCTACTTATGTTGCGGAATTTGAAGACGGTGGCGTTGCGGAATCCAAGAAGAAGTCGTCCCCGCATGCTTATACTTTATGCACTTAATACTTCATCCAATTCTAGAAAGCCTAAAAGTCAAGTCTTCCGCTGTATCGAACTCTGAAGCTTTCAAGAATTACGAAGGTATAAGTATGTGGGACATGAAGTCACGAAGAGGCGAAGATCACAAGTGAAGGATGCACAAGATCAAGTCAAGAGATTAATGCTAAAGATTGATATCAAAGATCACATCAGCATATTCACCAGAAAAGAAAAAGAAAAGAAAGACGAAGACTACGAGCTCAACACAAGCATAGTATGCTAGGTTTATTTTATTATTGTAACTTGGGTAATGCCCTTGTTTGGAGTGACCTCCCTTAGGGGGAGATTGTTGGAAATACGTTTTTACGTATTTAGGAAGATTCGGTCACTCTGACAATAGATTAAGTAGTAGCTCGTAGTTCTTGTTATTAAGTTAAACAAAGTTAGCAAAGCCTAGTCCACAAAGACTAAGGTCACGGCCCAATGTAAGTCCAAGCCCATCTCATGGGCTTGGGTATATAAACCTCTCCTTTGATGGAGAGGGTGGTGGATTCATCATAATTTTACACATAGTTCTTTCATTTCTCTCTCTAGAAGTGTGTTTGATTCTACCAAGTTTCTATCTCTTTCTCTCTCTAAAACATAAGCTAGATTTACATATCCTACAAAGAGAAAAATACTATAGGAGACACACACACAAATGAGGATGATGTGCCTTTTATACTAAGGCTTACAAGGTTATGAGGCCTTCCTCATTTGTGTATTCGGGACTAATTCCCGTTACATACATAACAATAACATAGAACTCTCGACACCGTTGAATAGCATTTTCCACGAGCTTCGCAAAGGTATATTATATGACCATCACTTTAAATACTTCTAACAATCTCCCCCTAAGGGGTGGTCATATAATATGTGACTTCACTTCTTTGACCATCACTTTAAATACTTCTAACAATCTCCCCCTAAGTGGTGGTCATGTATTATGTGACTTTACTTCTTTGTTGTTGCAGACTTTGAAGCTCGTTGTCTTGAGAGTTCTTTCATTGTTCCTTTCATGACTTGTGATCTTGGATCTTTGATCTTTGCCTTGACTTGATCTTGATGATTTGCCAACTTGTGTTCTTGTGTCTTTATCCACATACTCATGGTTTGCGTTGTCTTGAAAGCTTGTTAACAATCTCCCTAGATAATCAGAGTAGCGGAAGTCTTTGTTTGAGATGTTCTTGAGCTTTCTTCATTTACAAGAGCATGTGGTCTTGAATTACGACTCTTGAGGTCACGCCACTGTTTGCATTCCTCCGGTTTCCCGTTATACAGTACGAATATTGTACATGTGATTAGGTAAGTTCAAAGAACTTCCTTGACAGGGTTTCCGGCTGTGGTAGTCGTTCTCAATACTTGATTGTATCGAAAGAAATTCATAGTAAGGAGTGAATCATGCAGTTCCATTCTGCTGATTGAGTCGTCAATTCAATTTCCTGGAACAAGTTTGAATCAATTAAGAATCAAACCATTGTTGCTTTCTAGTTGAGACAAGTTTGATTCATATAGAATATCACAAGTTACCTACCGCAGTGCTGTATGATGATGACACTGGAAGGATTTCCATTCGTCACTGTGAATACTAAAAAGTATTACTCTGAATGTTCTGGCAAGATCATTAAGATATTGCGTCGAGACCTGGAACGAGTTTGAATCAAGGAAGAATCAAACCACTGTTTCTTTCCAGTTAACATATGTTCAATTAAAGTGAATCTTACATATGACCTACCGCAGTGTTGTTTGATGTTAACACTAGAAGGATTTCCATTCATCACTGTGAATACTAATGAGTATCACTCTGAATGTTCTGGCAATATCACAAGGATAGAGCGTAGGACTCTGTAAATTATCGCATGTGTTCTAGTGATGAACAACAATTGATATATGGAATAAGTGTCCTAATGAGATTTATGATGAATCTCGTTGGCTCTAGACTCTATAAGTGCTCGTTTATTTGGTGATCGGAGGCTGGAGCAGACTGCCACCTTTTCAATATCTACTATCTCGGAGTGAGAAAGTTGATAGAAATGAGTTGAACTCCATGACAATAAAACAAACTTATTTTGAGAGAAGCTTGAGTAGGCTGGAAAGGGTTGTGCATTGCATCACTGGGTCCATGATGCTTTGTCTTCAGTATCAGAATTCATCAAAGTGATTCAGATAATAGATGTATTGACCCGGTTTCTGCCTAAGTTGTATGGAGGGCTTCTTTCTTTACACCCTTTATCCTTACATTTATTTTTCATTCTTCAACCCCTTCAATGCTTACCAAGACGTCATAACTAGCACCTTGTTGTGATTGTTTCAGTGCTAGCTTAAGTCATTAGTCGGCATTTTTCTCGTACACTCAACTACTCCATCTTTCCTAAGTACATCTAAATACTAATGGATTGTCCCTGGGAAGATCCCTCCAGTTCTGGTTGGATCATAGGACGAATACCTAACCACCTTTTGACACCAATACCGTCGTGAATTAATATGTTGAAGGGTATAGATATCATAACCAGAAAAACCTGTTGAAAAAGCAATCAAGGTGTTGATGAAATCGGTGTTTACACCTTGAAGGTTTTTTGTATCACCAAAACGCTCCCCCTACATATGTGCATCATAAAAGGAAAGGTTTTTGCACATATTAGGAAGAGAAAGCACTTATATCAAAGATCTTATCCAAGATAACACATTTTAATCACTATTCTCCCCCTCAAAAATTGCATGACATTAAATTTTTTGTGAATTAGTGATGAAACATGGAGAGAATAATGTTGCATGAAAGTTTGTACTCCCCCTTGAAAAGAAATTCTAATTAAAATTAGGGGAGTATATGAGCACACAGTTTTGAAGTACTTTTGAAAAATTGTGCTTAAAAACCCGAGAAAACTTACTTTCCCGTTGTTAAGGAATAATGTACATAAATGGACATTTTCCTTGTGTTCATTAGCTTAAAACTTTGAATGTTTTGATATAAGCCCATGACCGAGAAAAATTAATTTCTCGTTGTTGAGGATAAGTTAAAGACTTTCCTTTCTTTGGGGACCGGGTTATAGTCTGACATGTGACTATAAGCCATTATGTTGAGCTCAAAACTTTAATGTTTTGTGACAAGCTCAACCCGAGATAGATTGCTCTACCCGTTATTAGGATAAGTTATCTTTAAAGATACACTCTCCTTTATTTGAAGTTTGAGTTACAGTCTGACATTTAACTGTAAGTCGTATACATGAGCTTAAAAACATGGAATGTTTTTATCGGAAGCTCATGACCGAGAAAGTTTTATTTTCTCGTTTTTAAGGATAAGTTATCATCCGTGATCTATCAATATGGGTATCGGAATATTCTATCGGAATGTGGATCTGTCGGAATACCCCTTCTATCGGAATGTCCTTCTATCGGAATGTTGGATCTGTTGGAATGTTGATCTGTCGAAATGTTGATCTGTAGGAATGCTGAGCTGTCGGAATGTTGATATGTCGGAATGTTGAGCTGTCGGAATGTTGATCGCAATATGGCTAAAACTATTTTGACAGAGTAACGACTCAATATCCCTTAAAACCCGTCAGAATCCTCGATCGCAATGAGTGATCGGAATAACCATCGGAATAAGGTGTCTGAATCCTTGTGATCGCAAAGTAAAACCCTTGGGTTATTGCGATCGAGCCTCACTCACATGAACTTTCTGATGGAAACAGTTGCTAGAATTTCGGAAAGATGAAACAAGAAATTTCTTAACTTTTGATCCAAAAGATTTGTGTTTAAACCAAAACCCAAGATACCCAAATCACTAATACACGAATAAAGAAGGTATGCGACTTAAGAACACTAACAAACACGAAAAAAATTTGAAACTTTGGTAAAAAAAACAATCAAAAACTCACGAAATGCTTAAATACGAATCCCTTGGCGAATGATACCACTTGTACGACTTATGCACACGACTATATAGGATATAGAAATGGAGATGATGAAGAACAAGATAAAAACTAAGAATGGAATATTAGATTAGATGAAGAAGAAGGAAGAAAGATACAAGGTAGGTGATTCTAGTGAGAGAAACTAAGGAGAGTTTCTCTCTCTAAAACAAAAAGAAGAGAAAAATACTATAGGAGACATACACACAAATGAGGATGGTGTGCCTTTTATACTAAGGCTTACAAGGTTAGGAGGCCTTCCTCATTTGTGTATTCGGGACTAATTCCCGTTACATACATAACAATAACATAGAACTCTCGACACCGTTGAATAGCATTTTCCACGAGCTTCGCAACGGTATATTATATCACCATCACTTTAAATACTTCTAACAAAGTTATCAAAACATCTTAAGAAACCTTGTCAACAGCTGTAATTAAGTTGAAGAAAACAAGTTAAAGCAATGGACCATAATGTGATAATCATGTTAAATGCACCTACAACAAAACTCAAACCAACTATCAATCACATCTACAATTCACAAAGCAGCCTATAACAATCAAGAAGTATCCCATCACACATAAAAGAACAAAGCACCACACTCATGTCACACACACAAAAGAACAACGCACCACACTATCCGGATCTTTCCCACACCACTTGTGGAAGATGAACCATATCCCCGTCAAGATATCTTGCCTTCGTCGAGACGATGCACAAGTACTCAGAACACAAGAACTTAGGACGGATCGTGCCCCCCCCCCCCCCCCCCCCCGCTCTACACACATCACAAATGGTCCCATAGACGCCCATACATCTATCTACCATACCAAAACAAGGATACCCGCCTTACCAATATCCACTGAGATGGTACGTGTCCCCTGATCCAAATCATAAGCACAATCAAAATTCACATATCAAAACACATATCAGAACACATAACAAAACACATAAGCACGCACGTCATACAATAACACATCTATGTCCAAACATTTATAAAAATATAGTACCAAGACATTTTAAGAACACCACAAGTGTCATCTCCATCACATACTAGAAGAAAACATTTAAAAACTCAGTGAAAAATAGGACAATGAACTCACCTTGCAAAAGCAATCCAAAGTCTCCTCACGAACAACCAATTACCTAAAGCACATAATACAATAATGTGCACGTCAACATTGACTCTGGAACTCTAATCCTTTATCAATGTAACAATCCCTATGATGGATACATCTCAAATACTTTCTCAAGTCAGCCCCATGTTATCCCTTAAGTGCCCATTAACCCAAAATGCCTAAAACATGATTTTAAGCCTTGTCGTACAAACATTAACCTTGAACTCGACACTTGTACAAATAATTCGACCAAGCTACTGACCTCCATAGGCTATACATTCTGATAATTGGAAAAGTACGTTCTGAGTACATAATTTTAGCCTTTTTAATCACCCAAAAAGCTTTAAAAACGAATAAGTTATGACCAAAACGATTTTACCTAAAATCTGCCCAGACATTAGCGACAGTTTCTGAGACAGTTTACTGACGGATTCTAACAGGTTAGCGACAGTTCCTGATTAATCCGATTTAAACCCTAAAAACGATTTTAAACCCTAAAAACCCTTCATTAATTACCAAATTCAAGCTCAAATTATATTAATTCCAGAAAATTAAAAACCATAATCTATCATATGATTATTTAATTGATAATAACATGATTATTTAAATAAAACAAAAATTGAAATCATGATTATACCTTTAATTGATCAAAATCAAGATTCTTGAAGAAACCCTAATTCTTGAAAAAATCACCGTCGGCCTCCTCCATGTTATTATGAAGAAAAAAAATCTGATTTTAATTAAGTAGTTTTTGTATTTATACTTCTCCTAAAAATCCTTTTTCTAATTTACAACAATTGGGCTTTGGGATTTTTTTTTCCTTCTTTTTTTTCTGCCGACTACAACAAATAAAATTACCAAAAATAATATTTTTTAATTAATTTATTAAATTCGCTTTTAATGTTTATTTCTTTATTTATTTAATATTTACATATATTTCCTTTATTTTATTTATCCCCCAAAGTTTTTAAAATATAAAACCTTCAAAACTAGTCGAAAACACGACCATCGTAAAAGCAGAACTTTTAATTCTTATTATTTCTAAAAGTCTAAAGTTACTAATAAGTTTAATAAAACTTAAAAACCGAACCTAAAACTATTTCTAAGGCTAATTCTAAACGTTATTCTTATAAACGTTAAATCCTCGTATCACAAAAATACGATTAACTATATAAATACACATAGCTATTACATACACATAAAATGACCTCAAAAATGCCATATCACTTCATAGTCACATTCGTGTGAACTCATGAGCACGAACGATTCCCAATGTATCATCATATAACGTACCACATACTACATAAACGATGTCTGAACCAAAGTCAAAGTCTCAAACACAAACATATAACACATAAACGCACACTCAGCACATAATCAAAGTCAAACAGTCACAAATGGAAGATCTCAAAAATTAGGGTTGTCACAGCACTCCCTCCTAACATAAATCTCATCCCGAGATTTACTCCCAAAATCAAACTTATTCTCAGCAAACAAACAAGGATACACATCCCTGATAAAACCTTCACATTCAAACGTGAACTCAGTTTATACTAAATAATCTCAACCAACAACACATGAGCCTTAACCGTCTGCGGGGAAACTTATTAAAACCATAAAGTTATGTAACCAATCTAACTAAATCTCACAACTCATCAAACAAGAACTGTCTTGAAACCAAGTTAGGAGCCGTCACATAACTCGGCGGGTTTAAAATCGTCACCCCAATTTCAGTCTTACTCATAAATGCCATAAATCAAACTCGTCAAAATATAACCACGTATTCTAAGGTCTAAAGAACTCTCAAATTATATCCTAACTCATCTTTATCATAAGAACGTAACTGGATCATCCGTATGACTACAACAACGCTCCCAATGAATATAAGTTCACGACAAATTTTAGGGCCCCCAACTTCGGATAACGGATCAAACCCATGGACAACTAACGGAAGTTTGCGTAAAAGGATTTAAAAATATGAAAAAAAACCATGACACTCCAAAAGATACTCAAAATAAACATGTATCGATTCCAAACGAACCATTGAAACGGACCAATGACACAAGAAGCACCCAACGACAACCGGAACGTATTACGACCACATGAACCGAACTTAACACCACACTTGACTCCCATCCTACTGAATTTATGTTGTCCTATGATCTAAAAACTTCAACAACAAATTTCGCTTTCTACTTACAAGTTTAACCCCTCCGTTTGGTCTCTACGTCAAACGTCGTTTTTACCAAAACTGATTTTCTGTACATGCTAAATGTTTGTCACCAAAAGCCCGACCTAAACACCATAACTTTTATTGTAAAACAATATTCATTTTACATACATTATAAAGTGTTCCCAAATCAAAAATCTTTGGCTATATCATCCGTTTGGTTAGGTTTTGACTCAAATTCCCGAAATCCAAATTTATTCCTGAACTGCACACTGTTATTGTAAAAATTGTTTGATGACCTTCCCGAACTCCATTTTCGACGAAACTTACATTTTTGAAAAGTAGACTCTCTGAACTTAACTTTAAAAAAAAGAAACTCGACCAAAGGTGCTACTTACTTCCCGGAACAGTCAACACAAAACAGCCCTAAAAATCAGACTGTTTTACGCATTTATGCACTAACCCTCTAAACCTCATTAATCACCCCTAAGTCCTTAAACCAGTCCCCTAAGATCATAAGTGGATCTTAATTTCTATATATTTTTTGTTTAACAACGCTTCTGAAACTTTACCCTTATTTCTCACCGACTACCAACAACTATTTAAACTCTTTGTAAATTCCAGTTTTTTACCAAGTAAGACTCAATACAAAAGATACAGTTATCCCAAACGCAAAAAAAAAAAGAAAATCTTAAACTATCTCAATAGCCTTTACACCAAAAGTACCGTAAAACAAACACGTGAAATGAGGACTCGAGAAATGCGCTACTACGGAAGTTGAACATCTCAAAGAGAAACGAGCTAGCAAACCATCCCAAAAATACAACCGATAAGTAGAAAAATATTTTAAATATATAGGCATAGGCGTACATACACTCAAATCCATCCAACATATACTATAGAAGCATTTATTAACCATTTTTCATGCAACCATACTTAGTAATCCATTGATGTCGTGGTACTTGTATAACTATGTTGGCCACCATACTTATGCAAGTCCCCTTTCACCAATGCACTCCCTCCTATGATGACACTTATATGAACTAATACTACACATAACACATCAGTCTACCAACTCAAATAATCACATAGATCCTACAACTCATATAAGCACATAATCTACAACATAACATAAGGTCCAAAATTCCATGTATCAAAATAACGTAGCTAATGCATGAAACACATAAACTCGTAATCTAGCTGAACCAGCGTAGAAGAAATTAAAAATGTATAAAGAACATGAAAATATAATCATACGAAATCCAACAATGACTAGTGTATACGACTATGGTTCAACCCGTACTAGTCAAAACTCGTAAATAAAGTAACATGTAGCTAAGTATGAACTTACTATGGTTCAATTCATACTAGTCAAAACATCGCAATAAATAACATCCAAACACATCAATTAATATAAAATGCACACATACTCCTATGACGCCTATATGCAGGGACCCTTAAGCTATAGACTAGGCTACGCGACTAGGCAACCTAATTCTCTATAACCATTGGCTCTGATACCATTCTGTCACACCCCACCATGGCGGAATATGAGACGCGACGTATGGATATCATCACAACAAACGGTGCCTCTATAGAGAAAACTAATTGCAAAAGAAATGTCATAAATGGCGACATAAATGTCGTGACAATATCTCAACAAAATGCAGGAGTCTAGGTAAGTAGGTAAAATTCCTACCTCTTACCAAAGACATTCAAATAACACACATCAAACATATAGGTGTCTACAAAGTATCACTTATCCAAACATTAAACAAAGACTAAGAGGAAATGGATTCCTCCTAATGCAATCCTAGCAGCCTCTAGACTCTAGCCACTTCTAACATCATCTTTCTCAACAATCCCACCTGAAAATGACATTGAAATCTGTCAACATAAAGTTGGTGAGAACATAGGTTTAAGTTATCAAAACATCTTAAGAAACCTTGTCAGCCGCTGTAAATAAGTTGTAGAAAATAAGTTAAAGCAATGGACCATAATGTGATAATCATGTTAAATGCACCTACAACAAAACTCAAACCAACTATCGATCACATCTACAATTTACAAAGCAGACTATAACAATCAAGAAGTATCCCATCACACATAAAAGAACAGAGCACCACACGCATGTCACACACACAAAAGAACAACGCACCATAATATCCGGATCTTTCTCACACCACTTGTGGAAGATGAACCATATCCCCATCGAGATATCTTGCCTCCGTCGAGACGATGCACAAGCACTCAGAACACAAGAACTTAGGACGGATCGTGCCCCCCGCTCCACACACATCACAAATGGTCCCATAGACGCCCATACATCTATGTACCGTACCGAAACAAGGCTACCCGCCTTACCAATATCCACTGAGACGGTACGTGTCCCCCGATCCAAATCATAAACACAATCAAAATTCACATATCAAAACACATATCATAACACATAACAAAACACATAAGCACGCATGTCACACAATAACACATCTATGTCCAAACATTTATAAAAATATAGTACCAAGACATTTTAAGAACACCACAAGTGTCATCTCCATCCCATACTAGAAGTAAACATTTAAAAACTCAGTGAAAATGGGACTATGAACTCACCTTGCGAAAACAATCCAAAGTCTCCTCACGAACAACCAATTACCTAAAGCACATAATACAACAATACGCACGTCAACATTGACTCCGGAACTTTAATCCTTTATCAACGTAACAATCCCTATGATGGATACATCTCAAATCCTTTCTCAAGTCAGCCCCATGTTAGCCCTCTAAGTGCCCATGAACCCAAAATACCCAAAACATGATTTTAAGCCTTGTCATACAAACATTAACCTTGAACTCGACACTTGTACAAATAATTCGACCAAGCTACTGACCTACATAGGCTATACATTCTGATAATTAGAAAAGTACGTTCTGAGTACATAATTTTAGGCTTTTGAATCACCCAAAAAGCTTTAAAAACGAATAAGTTATGACCAAAACGATTTTACCTAAAATCTGCCCAGACATTAGCGACAATTTCTGAGACAGTTTAGTGACGGTTTCTGACAGATTAGCGACAGTTCTTGACTAATCTAATTTAAACCCTAAAAAACTATTTTAAACCCTAAAAACCATTAATTACCAAATTCAAGCACTAAATTATATTAATTCGAGAAAATTAAAAACCATAATCCATCATATGATTATTTAATTGATAGTAACATGATTATTTAAATAAAACAAAAATTGAAATCATGATTATACCTTTAATTGATCAAAATCAAGATTCTTGAAGAAACCCTAATTCTTGAAAAAATCACCGTCGGCCTCCTCCATGTTTTTATGAAAAAAAAATCTGATTTTAATTAAGTAGTTTTTGTATTTATACTTCTCCTAAAAATCCTTTTTCTAATTTACTACAATTGGGCTTTGGGCTTTTTTCCTTCTTTTTTTTCTGCCGACTACAACAAACAAAATTACCAAAATAATATTTTTTAATTAACTTATTAAATTCATTTTTAATGTTTATTTCGTTATTTATTTAATATTACTTATACTTTCTTTATTTTATTTATCCCCCAAAGTTTATAAAATGTAAAACCTTCAAAAGTAGTCGAAAACACGACCATCGTAAAAGTAGAATTTTTAATTCTTATTATTTCTAAAAGTCTAAAGTTACTAATAAGTTTAATAAAACTTAAAAACCGAACCTAAAATTATTTTTAAGGCTAATTCTAACCGCTAGTCTTATAAACGTTAAATCATCGTATCACAAAAATACGATTAACTATATAAATACACATAGCTATTACATACACATAAAATGACCTCAAAAATGCCATATCACTTCATAGTCACATCCATGTGAACTCATGAGCATGAACTATTACCAATGTATCATCATATAACGTACCACATACAAACGATGTTTGAACCCAAGTCAAAGTCTTAAACACAAACATATAACACATAAACGCACACTCAGCAATCAAAGTCAAACAGTCACAAATGGAAAATCTCAAAATTTAGGGATTTAGGGTTGTCACACGAACAATCTGCAAGCCCTCATCCCACTTGTTGACGAACACATAAAAAATCAGAAGGGAATAGAATGAAAGGAGCACGCAGAACGCGGTCAGTCCTCTGAAAGCGATCCATCAAGATCGGATGATAACCTTCCTGCAAAGCGCAGACGTGAATATCACCCCTCAGATGACCTAGACTTCTCACAACCTTGGAGAAGAGCTAGAAAAAATGCTTTCACAAGACGCATAAAATATTACTCGGATACAAGAAGGCGTCGCATGCTAGCAAACGTAAAAACATACAATGAAACCTCTGACCAAGAGGATCACCTAAAAGTCTTTGAATACCAAGCAGGTATCGAGCAATGGCCAGAACCCATATGGTGTAATATGTTCAATTCTACACTTGTAGGAAACGCGCGGATCTGGTTTGATAGGCTTCCACCACGAACGATCAATGGATTTAAAGTATTGCGAAAGGCATTCAAAAGAAATTATGTGCAACAAGTGTCGTGTCACTCGCAAGAATTAAGCAGAACCAGGGCAAATATCTGGAAGACTTTGTGGAGCGCTTCAAAAGCGAATGCCTTCAAAGAAAGGAATGCCCAGAAATTATGAAAGTATCTTGCTTTGTGGCAGGTATACGCAACATTGATCTAATACGAAAGCTGAATGAAAAAAACCCAGAAACCTTCGATGGAGTACTATGGCAAGTGCGATCCTCCATACAGGGGAATCGACTGCTTTAGAAGTCATGCAAAACACCTATGATTATAGATCCCGTGACGCGCCTAATAAAGGACCTAGTAGTCATAGCAGGTCTAGAGATTTCAACTACCAAGGAAATAAAAGAAAGGGACGAGCCAGTAACTTCAAGTTCACTCCCCCTTAAGTTAATTCCAAGGGAAATCCTTATATCAGAAGGCGCGAACTTCCCAAGACCATTGTCAATGACCACTCCGGTAGAAAGGCGCATTGGCAACAGATATTGTGAATATCATGATGAGAAGGGGCACGCTATGAATGAATGTATTCAGCTATATAAACATATCGAGAATATGGTAAAACAAGGCAAGCTAAAACACCTTGTCAAAGAAACCGCGGAGGATGGGAAACCAAAAACCGCTAATGCAAATGTTTACGTGGTACAAGCGTGGCAGCGAAGGACAAAGCAAAAGGTGAGCCAAAAATTCTCTAAAGGAAGATACATCTCTTTCCCACCCCTCAGCGCGAAGAATGTGGCAGAAGGTCCGTTAGTGATAGAAATAAACATCGGTGAACACAGTATACATCGTATGTATGTCGATGGAGGCTCATCGGCAGAAATAATGTATGAACACTGTTTCCTGAAACACAGCGCAGAAATAAGGAGCCAGATGGTACCTGCGATCTCACCACTCATCGGATTTGGTGGAGAAGCGGTGTGGCCTTTGGGCCAACTAAAGCTAGTAGTGAAAGTGGGAAGCGACGAACATTCAACGAAGGTCTCAATGAACTTCTTGATAATACGATCACCATCGCAGTATAACGGAATCATTGGGCGACCTGCCATACTAGCAATACGAGCAGTACCTTCTACGGCCCATGGCATGATGAAGTTCCCAGTGGAGGGAGTAATCGTAACGATCTTCAACACAGCCATCACACTCCCAGAGTGAAACACATCGCGGAACCCCCTCGGGTTACAACGGAACCCAAGATAGATTCACCGCCGAACCTAAAATTGGCAGTCCATCCACAATATCCAGATCAAGAGATAACGATTGGAGGGACATTCTTCGACAAAGGAAATGTTGACATGTGCCACCTCTTAAAGGATAACCTAGACATCTTCGCGTGGGAACCTAAAGACATGACGGGGGTACCAAGGTCAATAGCCGAACACAAGCTGCAAATCCGCGAAGGATATCCCCCCAGTCAGGCAAAACAAAAGAAGACAAGCTCTAGAGCGCAACAAGGTGATACTTGAGGAAGTGAAGAAGCTGGTGGATGCAGGAATCATGCGAGAAGTCTACTACCATGACTGGCTCGCTAACCTAGTGTTGGTTAAAAAAACATGATGACAGCTGGCGCATGTGTGTTGGCTTCATAGACTTCAATAAAGCTTGTCCCCAAGACTGCTATCTACTCCTAGAGATAGATTGGAAGGTAGAATCGTTATGCGGATATCCTTTTAAATGCTTCCTATACGCATACAAGGGATA
This sequence comes from Glebionis coronaria, assembly GCA_025667525.1. Classification (NCBI taxonomy): domain Eukaryota; kingdom Viridiplantae; phylum Streptophyta; class Magnoliopsida; order Asterales; family Asteraceae; genus Glebionis; species Glebionis coronaria. The sequence continues at coordinate 185,616,919 of CM046881.1, forward strand.
CCACCAGATACAAATGGCAGAGCAAGACGAAGAAAAAACAGCATTTTATACCAGCCAGGGTGTGTATTACTACACAAAAATGCCATTCGGACTTAAGAACGCAGGGGCTACGTACCAGCGATTGGTTGATAAGGCGTTCGAAGGTCAAATCGGGCGAAATTTGGAGGTCTATGTTGATAACTTGGTGATAAAAAGTCACACGGAGGATGAACTTATCTGGGATATAGAGGAAACATTCTCAACACTTAGGAGAATAAACATGAAGTTAAACCAAAAAAAGTGCACTTTTTGGGCAACAGAAGGCATGTTCCTAGGATACATGATTGACCCCAATGGCATCAAACCCTGCCCAGAGAAGACAGACGCAGTCATTCAGCTTCAAAGTCCAAAGACAAAAAAGGAAGTGCAATCGCTAAACGGGAAGCTCGCAGAATTGAACAGGTTCTTGTCCAAATCCGCAGAGAAATCGCTCCCTTTATTTAAAACAATCAAGAAGTGTATAAAAAGGGAGACTTCAATTGGACTAAAGAAGCTGAAAAAGCCTTCAAGGAACTGAAAACACATTTAGCGTTGCTCCCTATGTTAGTCGCACTACGACCAAAAGAAGAGCTAATAATGTATTTGTCAGTTACACATGGAGCGATCAGTGTGGTGCTAATGACGGATAGGGAGAATGTGAAAACACCAGTATACGTCATAAGCAGAGCATTACAAAGCTCAGAACTGAATTATACGTCAATGGAGAAGTTGGTACTCGCACTAGTATTTGCGGCAAAAAGGTTGCACAGATACTTCCAAGCACATCCCATAGTGGTGATCACAGATCAACCCATAAAACAGATAGTATCAAAACCGGATGTAGCGGGTAGGCTATAGAAGTGGAGTGTTCTACTCGGGGAACACAATATTACGTACAGACCACGCAACGCCATAAAAGGAAAAATTCTGGCAGACTTCATCGTTGAACAACCAGAAGAAGGCGGGCAGGACCCAAAACAGGAGGAAGAAGACCAAGACCCATGGGTCTTACTCACTGATGGATCAGTCTGCACTGATGGAATGGAATTTACATACGCACTGCATTTTGAATTCACAGCTACAAATAATGAAGCGGAATATGAGGCGCTTATAGCAGGACTAAGAATCGCAACCCGAATGGGCGTGCAAAACCTCGAAGCAACTGTAGATTCTCGCCTGGTAGCAAATCACATACTTGGTGAATATGAAGCAAAGGAGGAAAATATGATACAGTACTTGAAAAAATCCAAGTCATTGATTGAAGGATTCAAAAAGTTCCTAATACGCCAAGTACCTAGAGGGGAGAACAAGAAAGAAGACGCACTCAGCAAGATAGCGTCCACCAGCTTTGCACACCTATCAAAGCAGGTCCTGGTAGAGATCCTTAAAGACAAATCCATAAAAGAGCAAGAAGTCACATCGGTCGTGGAGGAAGAAGGTCCTACATGGATGACACCGATCGTAGACTATTTGACGAAAGAATCACTCCCACATGACGAAATCGAAGCGCGACGATACGAAGACGCTCGAGGAAGTTCGAAGTCAGGGACGGGATTCTTTAAAAACGCTCATTCTTTCAACCATGGCTAAGGTGCGTTGGGCCGCAACAAGCGCAGTATGTCATTAGTGAAATACACGAGGGATCCTGTGGCATGCATGCAGGACCAAGGTCAGTAGTGGCGACAGCGTTGCGCAGCGGATATTATTGGCCAACCATGCACGCGGACGCGCGTACACTCATATACAAATGCAATGACTGCCAGGTACACAGGCCGGTATCGCGTCAACCCCAAGAGGAACTAACACCTATCACTTCCCCTTGGCCATTTTTCAAGTGGGGAATAGACATCGCATGACCTTTTCCTGTGGCCGTAGGTGGAATTAAGCTCCTAATATTCGCGATTGATTACTTCACGAGGTGGATTGAAGCAAAGACAGTCGCAACAATCACAGGAGACCAAGTAAAAAGGTTCTATGGGACAATATAGTATGTCGCTTCGGGCTACCTGGAGAGATCGTTTCTGATAATGGAAAACAATTCGTGGAGAACCCACTCAAATATTGGTGCACGAAAAACAACATCAACCAAAGGCACGACTGGGGGAAAACAAATGGACTTATGGAAAGAGCAAATAGGAGCCTGGGAGACAGCATAAAGGCACGACTAGGGGAAAACAGCAAAAAATGGGTCGACGAGTTATCACATGTCTTGTGGGCACATCGTACAATGATCAATGCCGCTACGGGCGATACCCCTTTCGCCTTGACGTACGGAACATAGGCAGTCATTCCAGCCGAAATTGGGTTACAAACGCTCCGCACAACAGAGGTAGACATGGTCACAAACAATGATGAACTACGACTGAACTTAAACATAATCGATGAAAGAAGAGAATTGGCAGCCATCCACGAGGCCAAGTTAAAATCAAAAATGAAAGGTTACTACGACGCTAGGGTAAGAAAGGCTTCCTTCAGGCCAGGTGACTTTGTGTACCACGCTGAAAATACTGGGAAACTTGGTCCTAAGTAGGAGGGACCTTACATGGTGACAGACGCATTGGGGAAGGGTGCATACCGACTGCGCGACATGGATGGTCGCGACCTACAGAGGCCTTGGAACATATGCCACCTAAAGAAGTGCTACCTTTAGCAGCGAACTTCTGAAACCAATGTATTATTTTTCTTTTATATCATGTACTTAAAATCTTGCAAGTATTAATAAAATTGTCGTGGTCCCTAGCTAGTTCCACGACGCATTCTAAAAAATGTTTATTTTTATCATACATACACTTTATATATACTATATGTTGCCTATTGGCGTACGCATACACAACGTTTTTAGGAGAAATAAAAGGAATGGGTCTAACCTACTAATTAGACTCGTCGAGTAAGAGGGATGAAACCCCATCGACCACGGACCATGTATCCTTGTTAGGCCCCTTCTTTTTTCTCATTTGAATTTATTAAAAATTCTTGCTATTAATGACGTCGTAGCAAGTTTTACAGCCAGTACATTCTAAGACTGAAAAGACACAATCGTGCACACATAACAACTGGTCAGCCTGACATGGCCGTCCATATGGTAGTAGCGGTCTACTGCACGTAATGAGTTTGCCTCACCCATAAGGACCACTATGTAATTACACTAATTTATAAACCAAGTCTGCGCTATAAACATTAAAGCGTGGAAACATATATTCATAACCAAAAGTGGAAAGTTTCATTGAAGATAAAGTGCGAACATTCTCACATACAAATAAATGTTCACAAAATACAACTAGTGTTTGAAAGTAAATTTGTATCATAGGAAGATCTCTTCAGCTTCAACAAGGGAGGATAGTATGTTGAGGCGCGGTGCTCTTTCATTTCCTTCTCTTCAATCACACACGCGTCTCTCTCTCGCAGTGGCAAGGGCAACACAGGGATGGAGGAAGTAAGGTGGGCGGCACTAACAGAAGGCGTAACCTCTAAACTTAGGGCATTCTTCTTAGCAGTTGCACGACTAGCATGTGCCGCTAGCACTTTAGACAATGGAACTTCCTTCTAAACCCTAAAAGGGTCATGCACATCCCTGGGATAAGCAAATATCGGTACCATCAGTTGTTCTAGGGAAGGCTTTAAGTGAAAGTCAGCATGTGTCTCCGCTCCCTCAGCCTTATGGCGCGCTAGAGTCAGTCCTTCTATAACAACTTCAAGTGGCAGCTCATGATCATTGTCACCAAGTCTGAAAGATGGCAGAGGACATACACTCATGTTCTTCAGGGCGGCCGTGAGCTTATACTCAGCAGCGGGATCATAGAAGGGCACCTCTGCCAAGTCCTTCTTCAAAAATTCGGCTTTGTGCGCTTTCACTAGGCCCTTGGAGGTGCCCTCATTCACTACAGCAATAACGGACTGGGCGAAGGCGGCCCGCAAAGTAGGGTCTTCTAGGGCACCCATGGCAGCTAGGCACAGACCATGGCGCACCAGCCAACGCTTCTCAGCTACCTCTCGCATCAAGTGCGGATACAAGTCAGCATCAAGCTCAATGCTCAGTCTCTTCAGCTGGCTGCTAAGATCCTTCACATCACCATTCACCCTTGCGCCCAGCGCATCCACACCAGCCACGAACTGATCCTTTCCCTTCTCAAAGACTTTCATTGCCTCTTCATTTGAAGCCTGAGCAGGGCGAGCTGCGCACGCTCATCTGCAAGAGCGGCGGCTAAGTCGTCTCTTTCTTCAGTAAGGGAGTGGATGAGATTGGCATCCTAGCGTCCTCTCTCGGCCTCTTGGTCAATCTTTGCTGCATCTCCCCAAGAGCAAGAGTCTTCATCTAAACAATTTGCCCAAGTCTCTCTTCCGTGGATTAGACTTGGGTGGATAGCTCTAAGAACCTCTTCTTGATGCGTGACATTAGTGTCACGTTCTGTGACGAGATGTAACTTACCTCGTCCTCAAGAATTATATCATTCATCTCATCTAGCACAGCAGCTCGGCCATGGGGCACGATGTTGTCTAGGAAGCTAGAACAGTCAAAAGCACCGGTCAGCTCCGAAGACACAGGCAGATACCAATTTGGGGCAAACACGGGGTCTTGGATGAATGCGCCTCCCCCCCCCCCCCCCCCCCCCCCCCCCCCCCCCCCCCCCCCCCGCTGTTGAAGTCTTCTTTGGGGGGGGAAGCGCGACATCATTCTTCACAGACGAATCTTCCTGGTCATCATTGTCACAAGGAAAGGAGAGATTAGAGGAATAAACAGGAGGCGTAAGTACGATAGTACTAAAGCAAAGACAAATATTTTACCTTATGTTGATGGTAGCAGGGGGAGTTCGTGGAGGGGTCCTTGCAGTGTCCCCCTTAATATTTTCTTCGGCCAGATGCGCATGGGAGGTTTCCTCCTGTTTCTTTTGCGCCCTTGTTGAGGAGGGCTCACCCCCCGTGCGAGCGGACTTACGAGAAGAAGTTGGGGAGCTTCTCCGCCTCTTCCCCAGCAAAGTAGAGTTCGCCTCCTCATCCTCCTCGAATTGTTGAGAGGCGAACTCAGCATCCTCAGTAAAATTGTCCGAGGATAGCGAGGAGCTGAGGAACGATGGTGGTTGTTGTTGTTGTGCTGGTTGGTGGGGTAGTTGCTCTTCGTCGGTGTCTTCTTGTTCTTGCGTTGTGGAAGCCTCTCCAACCTCTAGGTCCATGGTGTTCTTGTGTGCGTGCTCCTGCAGCGACTCTTCATTTTCCTTCTCGGGGCGAGAGTAGAGTATTAAATCATCGGGGAAAGCTCCACACACAAGGTCGAGCACATCCATTGCTGCGAACAGACAAGACAGACAAACAAAAAGACAAACTTTTAGTTTTTCAAAAAAAGATGGTACTTACAGGTTGCTATGAAGAACGCGGGAAGAACCACTAACCCTGGCCAGTTTGGGTACGAAAGACAGGTATCTGGTGTGCGCCACAGATAACTGCGCGACTCAGACCAAGAATAATCAACAAAGCTTCAGTGTGTGGTTGCACGGGAATGTGGTTGTTATTCAAGAGCTCCGCGTCCTCAGTATTGTAAGAGTTGGGGCCAGGGGTTGGGTCCTTCCTCACTGTTCCAGGGTTCAAAAGGGAAAATGAAAGGGAAAGGCGGCTTCATCAATCCAAAAAAATCTATCATTCCAGTCCCTTAAAGAATCTACTTTTCCATCATAGCACTACATTCCATTCTTTCGCTTAGCGAATGAAACCCATCCATTGGCGAGTTGCCGTTGGTAGAATACACGAAACAAGTCTACGGTTGGGTCTATGTCTAACGTACGGCAATTAATTTCAAAATTCGAAATTTTGGCCCCCCTATACAATGCAATTGAGATATGTGGATCTCTTAATGCATAACACGCTGATAAGGAAGCGTGACATAGGTATACGCTGATTCTCGTAGTAAAAAAAAACCGGGTGCATATTCCTATCTTTCCCCCTGGAGCCTGCCTGATATTATGCCGGGGGTTGGGAAATTCTGGGTGTAAATAATTAGGAATATAGTATTCCGTCGTGAACTGGTCAAGTTCATCTATGGTGAGGGTCGAAGTAATTTCAGAAAGTTGTTTAACCATGATTACGGAGATAAGATACAGTAGCAACAAGGATTACCTTCGAAGAAAATTGAAGGTTTTAGGGGACGTTAATGGAGTTTGGAAGTTTTAGAAGTGATAAAAAAAAGTCAATGGGCAGCATCAATAGTATATATATAGCCCTCCTAAATTACTGTTCAATGCTTAGATCTGTGCCATGTGTTACCCACTTACTAAATCCATCGGTGGAAGATGAAGGGGTAAATATGACGTGCCAGACGCTTTTCTCGGGTTTCGAGGGGGTTAGGTAAAAGGGGGGATGAATGTCTTCTTGACGGGAGTATTCGAATTCTTCTTGGATACTCATGTGTGGTCTATACGCATATTTATTTTGGAGCGCTTAGAAGATTGTAGTCTAGTAGTCGCGGTTAGAACCTGCGACCACTAGACTGGGAGACATGATGACGTATAGTCCCTAGTTGGGCTGGATAGTCCGACTCGCGGGTACTACCCGCATCCATCAAGAATGAACTAATACTTATGCGATGTGCGCACGGCCTAGGAGGCCCAATAAGTCGCTGTCGCACATACGGTTTATTACTTAACTATGTCCTCGTCGCACTGTGACAGGATCAAAAAAGAGTATAATCTATCATATAGATATATTCGCTTAAAGGGAAGAGATATACACTTTCCTTGGTTATGCGATAAGGATCAAACTATTCTTGGTCATTATCTCTTCCTTTGGCCGCAAAAGTAGGAGAGCCCAGTCAGGACTCTCTCGGGTATAAAAGGAACCCCATAAGTTTCACAAAGGTACAATACACACAATACCTCTAAACCCTAACATACTCAAATCGATTACTTACTCTCACGCTGGAGTCTAATCGTGGGTCATAAACCCACGATAAGCTTAACCGTGTCTGTTTTTAGTGCGCAGGGTCCTGAAACAAGTTTCACTTGGTGCAAGAGCCGGAGTCCACAAGACCCGAATTAAGCCTAATTCGAGTCAAGCTCGGTCCATCCAACTTTTGTATCAACACCTTCTTTGATTCATCCATTGCTGCTTTTGTGGGATCCCAAATGCCTCATATATAGACTCAAGTATATATGGCATTATTGCTCTTCTTCGGTGATCTTCTATATCACTCTTACATGGGTCCGTGTGCTATGTATTTAGAGCATGTGAGCCATAAGGAGGAATCCGTGGACTGATAGAAAGGAAAACCAATCTTGGCTTCATTGTCAAGTACAAACTAAAAGAGCAATGCTAAATCTTCCTACTATATCCTACTACTTATCCTCCTACCCATATCAAATTATAACATGTTGTAATCCACTCATTCTCTTTCTTAATTTCATCTATTGATCATTCCATTTGTCAAAATCATATAAGTAGGAGGATATGTAGGCACATGAAGTAGGAGGATAAATCATTTTCCAAACTAAAACTATATCTATTTACAAAAAGAAAATTTATAAATGGCTTTGGCTATGTTTGGCAAGAGCTTTTATAAAGCTTTTATAGAGTTGTTAGTTTTTTTGTTAAAAAATAATCTAATAGCTCTGTTTGGCACAATAGTTTTTAAGAGTTGTTAGCTTTTAATTTTAAACAAATAGCTCTTAAATAAAAAGCTGATTCATACAGCTTTTTAAATTTTCAAGAGCTGATAGAGATGTAAATTACTGATATAACCTTCAACCATATTATAATTTATTTAAATTTGTCCTTTTAAGTCATTTTACATATTAATGTTACAGTTAACAGCTAATATACCAAACACATTTATTAAAATTAACAGTTTTTTAGTAAACAGCTTACAACTTACAGTTAACAGTTAACAGCTTACAGCTTACAGCTATTTTTTCCAAACATATTGTGCCCTAATATATACTAATATCTTTTTAATCTTTAAACCATAGATAATTAGATAGTTAGGTTTAAATTTGATTCATTAATAATTGCAATTGATTATCAACATATCATCCATATCAAAAAAACAAAATCCAAACACCCCTCCTATTATTCCACCAGTACCTTGCCTGCAAAATATGATAAAAACAGCTAGGAACAAAATGGTCATGTAGTCATGTTCAAAAGCATTACAAAGTACAAATCTTAATAAGATACAACATTCTTCCACTTGCATTACCTTGTACTTAATCAGAACGAAATTACAAAAGCAGTGAAACATGCTATAGCTAGTCAAAAAGAGATCGTTAACCACCAGCAGTGTCCCATGAGACGTTATCTTGAGGAGACCGGGTGGTATAGTTGATCATGACAGTAAATATTAAGCCTATGGAACAGTGGTGAGGTAAAGTGTCGCTTACGTACTGAAAAATAGTTTTATGATTTACAGGATCCTTTATCGGAACCCGCACTGGCCCAACATGCCATTGTTCCCATGGCCGGGATGCACAAGTCTTGTTCGGGATCTTTAGTACTCTAGCCACATTGTACATGTCTGATTCAAAATTAAAATCTGCACATATAATGTACGTGTTTTAGATTCACAAACAAAAGAACAAATCCATAACTGTACTAATTTAGACAAATTTTATATGAGAGGGAACATTTATTTCTTTACTTGCCCAAATATGATATTATGCAAGTATGCAAGCATTGATAAATAAATGTGTAGTATACATACAGAGTTCGTCATCAACATGGAAATCCCGAGTAGACGCCCAGTCCTCGTAGAAAGTTTTGGTAGGAGGGATTGACCAGATGGAGTCTCCTACGATGTGTTTTACGCCACTAGCGCTCGCTGTAAAGAGTACTAGTACTATTAATGTTTGTACCACCATTTCAACCTTGTCCAGGGATGAATAGAATGAGTGAATGAATACAGTTACTCAAAAAGATAATGAAGGTAACCGTTATGAGACAGTTTTATAGTTTGGGCAAAAAAGTAACAAAAGTTAACTGTAGTCATTGATACTTTATAAATGTTACAGTAATTTAGGAGTTGTGTTGTGACCTCATGTTATCATTTCCTCTTTTCACATTTCTTGTGCAATTTTTATCATATTCGCTAATTCATTGGAGTTTTTTTCAGTTCGTGTTATATTACGTTTGGTTACATACTACTAACATTTGAAGCTTTCTTTCATATACTCCGTAAATAAGAATGACAAAAATATACAAAGTGTAAGAACACTTATACAGTAAATGAACAATTTTGACATAGTAAATGAACAAAAATCATCAATAAGCATGATCCTAGATAATTTAAGAGATCTCGGAACAACAAAATGAGGTGGTGCTCTATTATTCCAATTCCAAACAAATTCATGCCACATCAGACCTATTGTTGCTGCACAGATCAGGGCTAGCAATGATTTCAACCAGGCCATATATCTGATTAGGCTGATGGGACAAATTCAAAGGCCATATATCTGGACATACTTTTTTGGGTAAAGGGTTTCCCGGTAAAATATATTTGGATATTTCTGATGGGAGGGAGTACACATATCACACTTCTAGTTCAATAAGTAACTAAATCAAAACAAGGAAAATCATGAACATATACTACTTAAATAATTTCTTCCAACTGCATAGGGGGAAAGGAATTTTGGATTCACATTTATCTTTCCAACAGATGGATATAAACTTGTTGCAGACTTACAGCACGTCCTGTTTACCGTTGTGAACTAACAAACTCATGTCTCCCATGGCTGTAGGGATTACCATCTCCCTGTGCTTGCCAAAACCTAAAACCTTGTGCCTTTGAAACAGACAATCTGGGTAAGGTAAGAGTCATTGATTCAATTCGTTCTGTCTATGTAAGGCCCTTTTTGATAACTGTATTTGCTTGGAAATCAGACCAGAGATCAAACCCACACAAACAATTCAACACCGATCCCTCACCAGGGAGGGAAGAGATCATTACATCCCCTTATTTAACATAGTCCCCAATGGACTAATCCAAACCATCAAATGTATAATGATCTAATGGTTAAGATTAAACCAACATCTCACATAATTTCCCTTATTTTCACACACACAGACAAAAAAAAATAGATCGGGATCTCCAAGCACTACACCAGCGACCACCACAACATACTCATCAACAACCTTTTTCCGGCGACCACTACAACAAACCCACCTTCTTCCTGCGACCACCACAACAAACCCACCATTTTCCGGCGACCACCACAACAAACAACCCTTTTCCGACGACTTCCACAACAAAGCCACCATTTTTAGACAAGATCGACAAAAATCCACCAATTTCCATAAGAAACCCAGTTCTCAGACAACTTCTACAACAAATTCGTCATTTTCCGACGACTTTCACAACAAAACCCACTTTTCCGGCGACCTCGTCACTGACTCATATATGAGTCATGATACTCATATATGACTCATGTATGAGTCGTCGTGACTCATATATGAGTTGTCGTGACTCATGTATGAGTCGCCGTGACTCATGCATGAGTCACCAAAATGACGCATGGACGAGTCACAGCGACTCATACATGAGTCGCGACGACTCATACATGAGTCACGGCGGCTCATACATGAGTCACCATGATTATGTTACAAAAGTTATTACCTGTATTACAAACAGCCATATTTGCCATTGACATCTACATTTTCAGTAACATAGTCATTGACATCTATATTTTTAGTAACATCGTTATCGGCATCAGTTTCTATATATTCAGAGTTCGTCGAAAGATGCTTGTATGTTGTAGAGGTCGCTGGAAGATAGTGGCTTGTTGTGGAGGTCGCCAGAAGATGGTGGGTTGTTGTGGAGGTCACTGCTAGAAGATGGTGGATTCTTATGGAAGTCGCCGGAAAATGCTAGTTTGTTGTTGAGGTCGTCAAATAAAGGTGGGTTTGTTTTGGAGGTCGCCGGAAAAGTGGGATATAGTCGGAAAATATTGTGGATCTCGCTGGAAGTAGATAATTAGGGTTAGGGTTTAATAATGGTTAGATAATTAGTGTTAGGGTTGTATAATGATGTGAAAATTGAAAGATTTTGATCGGGATCTATGGTGGTTATAATGATCGGAATTTATGGTGATTGAAGGATTGGAATTAATGGCAGTGGGTGTGTGTGAGTATGTGTGTGTGTGTGGTGGGTGGAAGAAGGAGATAAAAAAAGGTTTGGGGAAAAAAAGAGGGGTGGGTGTTTTCTTTTTTTTTAATTTGGACCATTGGATGTAAATAGGTTGGTGTGAATTAATCCATCAAAACTTCGCAAAAAATGTGGACTCTATTGATCTTTTTACAAAAAAGATAGAATACAACTAACTCCCCTATTAATACAACTAACTCCCCTATTTTTGCGAGACATACTCATCTTAACAAACTTTGAATTATTATTGGCTACTTTAGATATCTGGCAGTTGAGCAACACTTAATGACTCTATATAAGGCATGATAAGTCTAGGTTATGTGTCATTCATGATTCAGGTGTGGGTTTATGAACGAGTCCACGAGGTGAAGTATTTTACATTGGTATTGATCCGTTCGATCAAGTGCAAGGAAATGCTGTGAATATATGAACGGAATTCAATTGAACCGACATTGAGCGGCGATGAGGGAAACAAAAGAAATTCAATCGAACCGATGACGGTGTATGGCATGATTCCTAAGTCATCACTTACAGAAACCAAATAAGAGCAAAAGAATACGTAATGTCCCGATTACGTAAACGATGTCATTCAATGTTGGTTCAATTGGTTTCTTTTAGACTTTTCGATGCATTTGAGTGAACCAATTTGAACGTAGGATAATTTCGCATGGTCTTTTTTGACTCTTTGTGGTACATATGGTTTTCGGGATTGCTACTAATGTATTATTGGGTTTTATATTGGTTTCAAATCAACACAAACGTAAGATACTAAGTTATTATATTTTGTTGTCATCGAGATCATGACGACGTTGGAGTTGGCGCTGTAAAGTTTGCATTGATCGCTTGAATGCATCAGAAATTTTCACTAGAAAGTCAATTGAACCACATTTTGGTGAATATTGTATACCTAGCTAATCGACTAATCGAGAGACTACGTTTTATTTTGTTGTGCTAGTCAGATTTAAGTCGTGGAGTGATCACGTTGGAGTTATGTGATACATCATCATTTTCACCAGTGATGGAGTCGGAGAATGACAAGAATGTTAAAGACGAAGAAGTAAACCACGGCAGTTTAATGTTTTCCATTGTATTACTATTATTGTATTGTTTTCTTATTGGATGTTAATTGGTAATCCCATATCTTTCTTAAGTTATAGTAAAGAAAAATATAAATTCTAAGTATTAAATACTTTTAAATCTACAAAACTTTATTAAATACTTTTTAAAATCACAATACTAAAAAAAAAACCTCTAAACTAATGTTACACTCTTTTGCTCATCATATTGTTCGTGCAGTAAATGAAGGTCGGAAGAAAATAGCAAACTTCTTGCATCCTTAATATATTTTATTTCTCTTTCAAATGTTAGTTTTTATAAGATGTACAATTTTATATTATGGTATAAGTATTTAGTATAATTCTTGCGGTTATTAATTATGATGATATTTCAATCTTAATTGCGTTTTTTTTAAGTGTTAAGTATCTATCCCGAACTATGTTTACTAAAAGATAGTGTTATTTCAAGCTTATTAAGTTATTTTTTTAATTTTAAATGTTATAAGAAACAATTTTTAACTTAAAAATAGTTGCACGGGTATTGTTTTTGTTGTTTTGGTTCTAACACCAGCTTGGCGAGCCAACAGGTTAATAAATCATTGACCAGTTCGTTTGAAACCGATTTTTGGTTATATTCAGTTGATTTCAACCGTTTTGGTTTAAACCGTTTCACTTGATTTTAACCTGTTTTAAACCAATCCAAGCAAAAAAAATCAAGTTAATTACAAAATCACCAGTTCGGTCTAAGAGAAACCAGCTCTAGAAAAACATATCTTTTTCAAAACTGGTTCTATTTTTTTTGGTTTGGTCTATGAACTGGTTCTTGACCGACCCTTGCAAAGAACTTGGAACATATAACATGTAGCTAATACAGCCACAAGCGTGACACAAACAGGCATATATAATGAATATCAGCATCCGAAGATGCTTCTCAAACCAGTTTTTCAAATAAGCAAATTATCCATACAGCTTAACAGGATCCAAAACAGACAGACTCATTAACAGTATATAAAGAAAACGAAAGTTACAACTGACATTATTGCCAAGACCTATAGATAGAAACCCTTAACCATAGCTCACACTTATTGTTGTGCACATTGTACCCTCTGTGCACCACCACCGTGCATGTCGTCGTCTTCATCATAAGCTTCTTGTTGAGCTTGTTGTTGTTTCCGTCTCATCTCCTCTTCAATGTTAACATCATGCAGAGTTGTCTCCTCACATTCGTCCAACTCCATGTCTGTCATCTGCATTGAAGGTCTGGGTGGCAGCACTCCCTCCAGTGCCTTGCACTGCTCGGGGGACAAGGATTCCGGGAATTCCACAGTGAAGTGGATGTACAACTTACCCCTCATAAATGGCCTCTGGTACATTGGCATACCCTCATCATTTATTGCCTTGAATTGATCTATAAAGCAATAGAAAGTATCAGCAAATATACACAAAAATCAGCAAAAACGCATCAAACAAAATCAAAAAGGTGTGAAAAGAACATTCATGGATCGTCAGCAGACTGCTTGGTTATTGATGATGCACTTTAAAAATAGACGGCGTACTTGATGGACACCAACACATTAGAAGCACCCTAAAGGTGCTATCACATACCAGTACTACAATGCAAACAACAAAAGCAGATGGCATAGAATCTGAGATGAGAAAGTTGAGATAATTACCAGGCTTAACAACCTCCCCGGGTTGAGATTTAATGAGAAGCTGTCTATTATCCAAATGAGTTAAGATAAACTGGAACCCACAAAGCGCCTCTGTTAGGCTCAGTGTGTGCTCAACAAAGATGTCATCGCCCTTTCGCTTAAACTTAGGGTGCTCCTTTTGTTGCAAGACAAAGACAATATCTCCAGTAACAGTGTCCGGCTGCAAAAGACAATACAAGTTAGATAACAGTACAACGATATTAACAAATAAAAATAGAACACAGTGTTAAGCTTACAGCTTCATCAGCTTCTCCAGGGAATGTAATCTTTTGCCCATTCTGCATGCCCTTCTCGACATGGACCTCAAGAACCTTCTTCTCCTGTACCACTTTCTCACCCTTGCATTGTGTGCACCGGTCCTTATCATTGATCGTTTCTCCCGTACCCTTGCACTCGTTACATGGATGTTGCATTTGCTGAATCATAGATGGGCCAAGATGCCTGATTGACACCTTCATTCCAGAACCTTGACAGCCAGCACATTTCATTGAAGCACCTGACTTTGACCCCTTACTGCAACATTTACAACTTCAGTTAGCCAACATAATAGGAAATATTATAAGTAGACCATATATAACAATCATGATCAGCACTTACCCTTTGCACTTGGAGCAGAGTACACTACGTGAAAGAGAAAGCTTCTTTGACGTCCCATTATAAAGATCCTCGAGAGACACTTTGAGAGGATGGACAACATCTTCTCCCCTACGTTGTCTTCGTCCCCGGCTGCTACCACCGCCAAAAGGACTACCACCACCGCCAAAGAAAGATTGGAAGATGTCAAATGGGTCATGGCCACCACCGCCACCACCCATTCCTTCCTTCAAGGCATCCTCACCATACTGATCATAAATCTCACGCTTCTCTGGGTCACTCAGTACCTCATATGCTTGGGCGAGCTCTTTAAACTGTAAGAAAGATTGCGGAAATATTAACATCCAGTAAACAATTGTATACTCATTTCCCAATAAAAACTCCTGTCACAAATGCAACTCAAACTCACACAACAAGCACTCTTGATTACAACTAATTTTCTAAAGATAACTAATTTATCTTCAATCACACTTCCAAAACTATAACCTCGTTCCTAAATGACACTAAATAATCAACTTATCTTGCATTTTTTGAAGTTGCAACAAAAAAAACTTTTAAAACGATAACCTAAGTTATTATCAACATCACAACACTGTCAAGACGATTTACGCCTATTGTGCGCTGAACATAACAGCCTAGAAACTTGTAGCTCAGCAAAAAACTAATAGTGATTTGATACTATCGATATCATTAACCAAGAATCAAAAAAACACAAACTTATGAACAATAAATACCAAATTATTCTATGTCAATAATTCAATTACCTAAATATATCAACAATTATGCAAAAATGGATCTAGTCTAACCAAATAAGCTCAATTCACCTAATCATTAAATCAAGATACACAACACTCTCAAAAAAATACAATATTTCACACCAAACACATCCAATTACATTAAAATAAACAAATCACAACATAATTAAGGATTAAAAAGAAAATTAATACATACCTTTTCAGGGTCTCCACCTTTATCAGGGTGATTCTTAATAGCAGCTTTACGGTAAGCCTTCTTCAACTCATCAGCAGATGCGCTTTGTTGGACCCCCAAAACCTCGTAGTATTTAGTATTATCGCTCTTCTTTGGCGCTCTTCCAAACATCTTTGCTTATTCTAATTCTTAATCTTCGATCTTCAAATACTTAGTTACAAATCTATAAAAATTATAAAAATTTATAAAAATTAAAACCAATATCAGATCTAATCCTAGAAATTAAAATGAAATTAAAAATTAAAAACACATAGATCATACCGGTGAAGAAGAAGAAGTAGATCGAATAAGGGAAGACTTTTGATGAGTTTGTTGTTCGGCGATAGAAAGAAAGAGGGTTTGGAATAAAGGGGATGAGTTAGAGTTATTTATTTATAGAGATGGTAAATATGGACGGTCCAGATTGCTTTTCTAAAAGATGGTAACAAAGAAGGATCTAGAATGGTTGAGAAATGTGATTGTGGTTCGTTTCCATCTACTTGCCACGATACTACCGAGTGCTCTTTCTTCATTTTTTTGTTTTCGTCAAATATTTATGTTCACATTCTACAAGTTTCGTAATACTACCAAAAAAATCATTTTTTTTTTTTCCTCAAACACTTCAAAGAAACTCGAGCGACACAGAATATCCAGAAAATTCGAGCAACATTTTCTTCAAATGTTCAAGTTGTCCATGATTTTTCGACACATGTTAAAAAAATACTGATAATCTTTCGAGTCATTTGAGTTCTTTAAAACGTTTGAAGAAAAATCATTTTTAGGCATTTGTAAACTTATCTTTTTCTTTTATTGACGTGTCACTCCTACCTCGCGTTAAGCATCTTCGCATTGATCAAACCAACCAATAAAAAGCAAAGTCTAAGTATATATTTTTTAGAGAGAATTACAGAAATGCTATCTATGTTTTGCTCAAAATGCAGGCGGCCTTCATACTTTTGCGAAAGTGCAGGCAACCTCCCCAAGGTTAAGAAAAAGTAAGCAGGCGGCCTACCCAACGTTTAAAGTTGTTAACTTTGACTCGTTATATAAGGGCATGACTGTCTTTTCCATATTAATAAATTAAGAAACACTTCTCCCCTTCTTTCCTATAAATACCGTCGATCCCACAAAGTATTTTTCCAAAATCCCCCCAAATTGCAAACCCTAATTTTTCAATTAACACCAAAGATCGATTCACCAAGAATGAATTGTGCAAGGGTGCGTAAAGCTTGTGTTTAAAGCATCTCTGATGGAAGCCAAACGACAAAAGTGTTGCACAAGTATTAATTTGATGTTATGTCCCTGTGGCACTATCACACCCCCAAAAACAGCTATCCACAATAAACCGACAAGAAAACCAACATATAATAAATCACAATTAGACTCGGTTGGGAATGGATACTAAAGCATGTCATGATATTAAGCTTCCATTGACACCAAATGCCAAGCAAAAGAGGACGCAGATTATTGTTTGCAATGGATACTATATTAACAAGGGCATATTAGATCTAATATATGGGTTGTCATCCCATCAAAAGATTGATAAACCCTAACTGAACATAATATAACTAGTTTACCATACGACCAACCAACTATTTAGACATGTCCCTAAACTACCCTACACAATGATACCGTAAATGTAGAAAAAGACGCATTTAGATGACGGACAATTCCTCATATCATCGTCGTCAACTAATCATCCACGTTTCGCCATCAATTCATCATCATCAACCCTTTCGTTTTCTGGAAGTGACATTTGCGAAGAAAGATCCTAATAAAAACTAAACCCACTGAAAACATAAACATAATTCAAAGAGATCGAAGAAAGAGAACAAAAAATAATTCAAGTAGATTCGTCAAAGACGGTATCACAAGATCGATGTACCACAAGATCGAGATCGATGACATGGGTTTGTATCGATTCATGATGTACGAAAAATGTTTGATTCCCACAAAGTTATTTCACTTTGGTGTTAATTGGAGTTTATTAAAAAGTTAGAGTTTTTTTAATTTGGGGATAAAAACATAACAAGATATCTAGATGTGTTCTTATTTATAAAAAACTTTGGGGACCATTTTTGCAATGAAATAAAAATACATATTAAGTCAATTGTGCTCAAAAGACGAGTATACCCGTAGTCAAACAAAGAAAACGAGTCAAAGTTAACAGCGTTAAACGTTGGGGAGGCCGCCTGCTTACTTTTCCTTAACGTTGGGGAGGTTGCCTGCACTTTCGTAAAAGTTGGGAGGCCGCCTGCATTTTGAGCAAACCACAGGGAGCATATCTGCATTTCCCTCTATTTTTTATAATGACATAAAGTATATGTGAACATATGGTACCACATTTTGTTTTTTATCATTGTTTTTCCTGATGTTATTCACTTTCTTTGAAAATGTGATGTCAACCAAATTTGGGTGTCAAATCCATTTTTTATTTATAAGTTTTTGATTCGACATTGCGAGTCGATTAATCTCATAACGACTGCCTTTATGGATAGCCAGATTCACCTAAATGTATACACTTAGCGAAGCTTGAGCCTTTAACCTCGTGTTTGAGAGTAAAAAATCTTTCCACTAGACCACTTAATGGTGGTTGGGTGTCACCTTTTTTTCATCACATTTGACATCAAATCTCTCTTAATGCTCTTTATATGAAGTAAATATCTTTACATATATATAACAGCAAGGATATGACTTGGAATATGTGACATGAAACATTTAATCCTACATGACATATTTAAACGATGACATGGCATCCCTTAATGCTGACATGACACTATAAATTTTTTCGGAAATGTAAAATTATGTGCTATGGACATGATTCGAACATGAGACGTGGGGCTTAAAGCCCGTGCACACAACCAGTGGACTAACCTATTGTGAACAAATTTGAAAACACATATGCCATCATATAAAAAATTATAAGAGTAACTAAATCCCTAAATTTCTTTTGCAATTAATCTGTTTCCATAAATATTTCCTTGTTGTTACAATTAATATTCAAAAATTGAATTTGAAATTCAAAAAGGGAAGATATGTCATCAATTCATTAGGATTAAGAACCATAACATATTAAAAAACACAAAAAAAACATATAATAGAAATTTCACGGTTCACAACATCAAGGTAAGATTCGAGTGTTTTGTTATCGCAGATTAGTCTCTCATTTACTAAAATACGAAATTCACTCATGATCAAAAATGTTGTATTTTTTTATTTTTTGTATGCATATATTTGTTGTTTTTGAAGGTTGGTCATCTTAATTGTTCTGTTTAAAGGTATGTGTGCGTGTTTTCTTATAACCTTAATGATGAACTTTGTTAAAAAAAATAGATTTTGTCTCTATATATTTTTTTTTTCAGGTTGGTCATCTTTTTTGTTTAGATGTCTCCTTTTCAAACTTGAATGAAACAGTGTGGTATTTTTAAAGATATTGTGTTACTTTTTGTCTCTTCAATGCACAAACTCGATCTTCAAGCTGAACATGTTTAAATCGGCCAATTAAAATCATTCCTAATTGTTTGGCAGGAAACAACTATTGGTTTTTGTAACACCCCACTTTGACAAGTGGACCGTTACTTAATAATTATGGCGTGTCATCAAAGCATGCAAGGTAAATGTCTTAAAACATTAATGACCATAAAGGAAACCGGAAACAGACATCGGTCCTAAACATAAGCTCACACACAATGCATAAGTAAAGAATGTAGAATAAGGAGTAAACAATGTCCAGCAAAGCAAAGGTATATAAATGCATTAAAAGAAATAAATTCAAGTGAGCCTTCATCCAAATGCACGTACTACTGATTTTCCTAGCTTTACCCTTTAGTACCTGCCATATGGGGACATGAAAAGAAAATACGGCTGAACAATACGCTCAGTGCATGGATATATGACAATGATATGAACACCATTAAACATAAGTAAAGTATAACAAAGCAAAATGCACGGAATAAGTGTAAGTCCTGGAAAACCTGGAGTATATTTTATAACTAGTTTATATCTGAAAAGACTTATGTTTATTTCATAAAAACTGTATTTTAAATGCCCAAGAGCCCATATAGGTCATGAAGGTTTTAACGTGCATGAATACATAGAGGGTGACCTCGTCATGCAATTAGAGGGGTTGCCTTTAATTATAATAGTCTGGGTGGAGGGATCAGCTCCATGTAACAGATGTAGCACACACCGCAGTTACGTTGTAATCAACTAACATGTACTATGATGCACCCATTCGCCCCACATGATAATAATATTAAAGGCAAAATAACTGAAAGGGATGCCGCGAGCAATCACTCTCATCGCGGAAGAGTCATAATACCGGTGCCTTAAGTGTTAAGGTTATGGTACATCCATAACTATGTGAAACTGTCATGCATGTATGTAAAACCCGTATTTAAAATTCCCGAATATTAAATACGCATCCTCAGTTTAAATAATTTATTACTACAAACTAATTATTCAGAAAATAATTATTAATGTCAGAAAATATTACGTATGTATTATTTATTATACATAAATAATTAAACGTTAAAAGTAATTTACGCAACCTCATTTTTATTTAAAATGTTACGTAATTAATTATTTTAGAAAAATAATTAATAGAAATTAGTCAAGTATTATATAAGTAGTAATAATTATTCAGGAAAATAAATAGATATGTGACGGAATTTAAAACACGAGCACGCAAATCAAAGGATTATTAAACGAAGCGAAACGAAAAATTATGTATGCTTGTGTTGGGCTGAAGCATCAAATAAAGCAAAAAAAAAGTTGGGCTTTGAGCCCATTGCACTAATAAACAAACAAACGGGGGTACACTACTCTCACAAATCAGTAACAAAAAAAAGGGAAACGATTAGGGTTTCTTGGTTTGCTGCCGACACAAAAGACAAAAACAAAGGGATTCAGGAATTAGGTCGCAGCTTTAGTTTGTGTACGTTCTTCATCTGTACCAATATAATAACAGTAAGTTGTTACCTTTTCTGATTTCAAGTTTATGTTAACTAATAAAAAAACAGAAAGAATTATAAGGGTGTCATGTTTTTGCTATATTCACGAACACCGAGACACCAAGTCTCGGTATGGTGGCTGTTTTTGGCCAGCCGAGGCCATCAGGGGTCCTGATGGTGGTCTTCGTGTCGATGACAGCATGCAGAAACAAACAGAAAAGGGGCATTTGCGTATAAGGGGGTGTTTGGGCTTACATGCAGTGAGAAAACTTTAGAGGGGTGTTTGGGACTGCACTAACATTGGGAAATATATACTAGCAGTGGGAACCACTGCACTAGCAGTGGGAACCACTGCACATATAGTGGGAACTTTAACCACAAACAAACAGTGGGAACTTTAAAAGCAAAAGCAGTGGGAAAAATATAAAAACGGTGGGAAAATATAAAAGCAGTGGGAACCACGGGGTGACATCAGTAGCAAGTGGGCCGGTTCGGTTTGACCGAGACATGAAGGTCTCGGGACGGTTTTTAGCACGAGTTTCCGGGATCGCTAATAATAATGATTACACGTGATTATTTAAATTCATTAAATCATTTTAAAAAGGAGTTTATAAGTAAATAAATTTAATTGTCGATTTTATTAATTTAACTAATAAAATTATATCGATATTGTTTTATCATGTTAATTATTTTAAAACATAGGATTTATTAAGGGTTTAATTTTAAAGGAACTATTTTGGAAACCTGTTAATTTTAGAGGCTTTCTATTTATAGCAGGTTACTACTTATAGTAATATCGTAAATATCAAAACACAATATAATACATAGTAACTAGGAATACAAGATAAACACTAATCGGTAAACATTTAAAGAAAAGTCAGATATATCGTAAATACACCAGCCAATCAGATTGATCAGTTATACGCAACCAGTAAAATAATATGAGAACACGCGATATGAATTAAGAACAATAATAAACAGTAAACAGTAATCAGACAACTCATATTATGTCCCTTATTTATGTAGTAACCATGAAGTCAGAGTAGATCTTTCAGCTTTCATTCTTATTTCATTACTAGACACGAGGTACGGATTTTCCATCCTTCAGTATGAACTTTTTTCTATGCATGATTAGGATTCCCCGTCTGCAGCCAAATGTTTTCCCCAGTATATATTATAAATTATCAGTAATTATTTTAATAATTAAGATATTGCTTGAGATTTATATACAAGCATGACTAGTTATATGTACTAGTTACGGAGATACCGTAACCATGACACTTGAGGCACCGGTGTCATGACTCACCTGCGGGAGAGTGATATTCCACAACGTCCCATTTAGTTCAGCTTGGCCTTTTTATCAGTATTATTAGTGGGGCGTATGGATGCATCCTAGGCTATCAGTTTATAGTTTATCAGGTGAATGTGGTGTGTGCTCGACATCCTTCACATTGGAGTTGATCCCTCCACCCAGCATATTATTTAGAGGTCACCCCTCTACAGCATGACGAGGTCACCCCTCCAGTTATTCATGCAACAGTTGTTACAGCACATGACCTATATAAGTTCTTGGAAATTAAAATACAGTAAATACATGTTTTCAGATTTAATAGATAACAGTTCAGCTTTATTATTTATAAATCAGACTTTTCAGATTATACACAGATTTTCGCTGAAACTTTACTTATCAGTCTTACAGCTTCAGTATTTTATCATTTGCTTCATTTCAGTATTTTATTATCATGCCTTATATCCGTTCACTGGGCGTTAGGCTCAGCCGTATTTCCTTTCATGTTCTAACGGCAGGTACATCAGGACGCTCTTAGGATTCTGAGAGCATGTGCATTTGGATGGAAGCTATCCAAACTTCTTACTTTATGCACTTCTTACATTATTCTGCTTATTTGGACATTGTTTAGTCCTTTCCTTCAGTATTTACTTTTCATATTTTGAGCTTATGTTTGGATTACCGATGTTTGATTCTGGTATTTCCTTTATGGTCAGTTAATGTTTTAGGACATTTACCTTATGCTTTGATGACACGCCATAAATACACGTAACGGTTCACTTATCCAAGTGGGGTGTTACAATTATGGCCTCAGAGAGCAAGGTTCGACCTGTAGGCTCTAAAACTTGACCTGTGACTAGTGGGTAGTCACTAGGAACTTCCCAGATTTTGGCGTTGTTATCTTTCAGGTTTCTCATGCATTTATCAATCAATTTCTTCATTTGTCGGTCAGCTTTCTTATAGTTTTTTACTAAGTAAAAGGTTGGTACAGGACTGGCCATATTTAGTCGCAAGTGCTTTTCTACGAATTTTTGTTTTCGTGAACCGACCCATAGGCGTTCACCCTTGCCCGTTCAAATTTTGTATTGGTAAACCGACCCATACGCGTTTACCCTTACTCATGTTAGATTCATGTTTTTCAGTCGAATGTTATTTGGTGAACTGGCCCATATGCGTTCACCATTGCTCAGGTCAAAATTCATGCTTTCTAGTCAAATGTTGTTTTGTGAACCGAACCATAGACGTTCACCTTTGCTCATATCATGACATTTTATAAAAAAAATTGACAAGTATGGATTGGACTACAACCAACCATATTTAGTCCCAAATTGTAAATTTCTATACATGATAGTTCTTAAAAAAATTTGACAAGTATGGATCGAACCAAAATCGCCCATACTTAGTCACATGCTTCCTATTTTGAATACTGTAGATTAAACCATAGACATCCACATCTGTCGATATTAAACCTCAGTTGGTTATACTTCTGTGTTCTTTGAACAACCCAGTTTTCATACTATCATGTGATGTCGTCTTCATGCTGATTCAGTTTTATGTCTCCTTGTGAGGATTACGTTTTCAGCAAGGTGATGATGTTTTCATGCTAAGATATAGAAGGGTTACAGTAAAATCATGTTTTCATAATAAATCATGTTTGATTTTCATCAGTCATGTCTTCATGCTGACCATTATTGAAATTTTGTTTAGACATATTCTTGAACCTCTATACAACCAGCATTAAGTCTACGCAAGAATTACCAGGCTATCATGTTACTCATTTCAGTTCAGTTTACTACCGTTTAAATCAATTTATTTCTTTGATCATGTCAGACAATTGACACCAGTATCGATCATCCCATAAAATGTCCACCAGTGCCATGTACAGTATTCCATATGTACCCCATGTACGGTGTCTCAGTTATACTCTATGTACAGTATATCATGTGAACTCTACGTACAGTGTCTTAGATATGCCCCATGTGCAGTATTCATTTTGTACTTCATGTACAGTAGTCCAAGTGTACTCCATGTACCCTACTCCCTGGATATTGCTAATCGATCCTCAATCATCTCAGGCATATCCACTTGTCGATATTCTACCAGATGCTGATGCTGCTCGTGAGTTAAAGATTTACTAGATACTGATAATGCTAACCCTTTGAAGACCTCACAAATGCTGATGCTGCTGATACTTTGGAGATTTCTCAAGATGCTGATGTTGTTTATACTATGAAGACTTTGCAGAACAAGGACGAAAACTATAAATTTGAAATTTTTGACAAAACTTCAACCATCAGACACTACCATTCTATTCCATGCTTTTACTTTCTCAGCTAGATGTCACACTTCACTCAACTAACCTTCATTCAGAAGAGTGGGACCCGGTACCGAGCCAGCCACTCAGCAAAATAATTACAGGAATTCCGGTCGTAATAATGACCGTCGTGAAACTGACAGACAAAGCGGTAATGACAACAACCGTGCTTATATTTATCAGTCAGTAGCCATCGAAACTCCAGAACGGACGTGACCAGAAATACAGAGGTCAGCAGTCTAACCGGTCCGCCAACCCTAGCAGCTACCAGAAATCTTTAACATTATTCAGACTCACCCATTAAAATACATGTCTAGACAACAGTCAAGACACATGTCTCAAGTATCATTTCGTAAGACACTTGTCAGGACATCAGTCATGGTACATGTCATACGAATATCTTCTTAGAGTACGAGTCAGAACTCATAACTCCGTATGTTTTCTAAACCAGGCCCTCGGAAATTCAGGGTACCCTCTAAGGGGGTATACCCGTTGCGTCATGCCACGTATAAATTAGACCATTAAAGATTTAGTCACAACCACTGGTGTATTATTCAGGTTAGACACGCAGTATTCATTTGGTGAGGTTACAGACGAACACATTTAGTGAAAGTCGCCACGTTTACTTCACGTATTCCTATGACGGCTTTATTTTAAAACAGGTATTTACCGACCTCCCATCCAGAAAAGACTCCACAGTACCAACCATGTTTATTAAAGTTATCCTTTCAGTTAACGAGGAGATCCGTCTTACTAAATCCCAAATATATTCATTATATCTTCTGCCAGAAAAGTCAGTACAAGTTGTTTCTGCCTTACAAGCGCGTGACTTATCAGTCCATAGCTACGAAGACTTTCTAGCCACCAGTTATAATCCACTTCTAAAATTCTTTAAATTCATGACCAGCAGATTTCTCAAGAGTTTCCAGACATAATTTCAGAAAGTTTTTCAGTGATAGGTGTGTAAACACCCATCTTTTCTACCACTTAATTACAATAATAACCGGACCAAAACGTGTATTTTATGTCTTTTATGTCGGAATTATGCGTGGTTTGTTTTTTTGTTGTGATTTAGGACGAAAAGGTGAAAAGTGGAGAAAACACGGACATTCACGGGCATTTACGGACTTTTATTGAAGAAAAAGATGAAAGACGAAGTCGAGAAGTCAAGAGTGCAAAAATAACGGAAGTCCAAGACCAATTCTGAAGATTTATCGAAGAAAAAGTCAAAAGACGGAAGTTTATCAAAAGCCAAAGAATTCAAGTCTATTTTATTGAAGAATTTAAAGACGAATTCAAAGAAATCCCGAAGCCAAAAGTCCCTTAAGTCCAAGTTTAAAGAAGATTAGAAGAAAAGGACTAAGTATGCAATTAATGAAGATTAAAAGAAGGAGGGACTTAATGACGCAATTAAGAGAAAAGGAAAGAGGGGATGAAGCTTCCTTAATCCTCCCCTATAAATAGTCATTAGGATTTACATTTCATTGTTGTTGGCTAAGTGTGACAATTAGTCTTCCACCATTTTCTTATCTTGTCATTTACATTTCATGTCATTTAAATACATGTTTTGCACCTTAATTATCTTTTAATTCCAAGTAAGTTTTCAATTTGTGTTCTTTAAATTCTTGTCTTTACCTTTCTTTATCATTTGATCAAGTTTATTTTTACCATTCTCATTCTTCTCTTCTCATTTTGTTTCGGTTTGAATTTCGGATTAAGCAAGTTTTGCTTAATCCATTTGCTTATTTAATCAAAAATCTCGTCCTTTTAAGTCCTCATACGAGATAAGCCTCGAGATTGACAACCTTGTGTGCTTATTTGGTATTTTGTTTAAGTGTTTTGGAAGTTTTCTTTAAAGTTTTAATTTTTAAGTTTTGATTTCATTTAAGTTTCTTCTTTTAAAGTTTGAAAGATTTTAACCTTTTTAGCTTATTGTTTCGTTTTGATTTCATTTCATTAAAGTTTTTGGTCACAGCTTATTAGAAGTAGCTTATTTAGAATTGTGCTTATTACGAATTTGGTTACATCGGAAAGTAAGGGTTTTTGATTGCGACGGCTAGCAGCACCACATTCCGATAGTGACAGTATTGGCCTAAGGGTTTTTGCATTCCGATCCGGGATTGCGACAGGAGTAACATTTCCTCATTCCGATCTGGGGATTGCGATCGCATATTGCGATCGCTCTTTACGACGGCTCTTGAGGCTTACTTAGACGAAGTGCTGCCAAATTTTCCTTAGCCACATTCCGATAGATTGTACTTTGCATTCCGATAGGTGAAATTCCGATCTAGAGGATTTCGATCTGAGACTTTGCGATCTGAACTTCATTTCGATCTGGGTTGTTTGGTTATTCCGATCTGAAAAGGTGACATATTCCGATCTGGGGTTTCAATCAATATTCCGATAAGGGGTGTGTTCATTCTGATGGTAAGGTTGATCGGAATATATTCCGATATGGGTTAACTTTTATGTTTTGTCTTGTTTAATTTTTAGTTTATGTTTTTTATACTTGTCTACTTTTAATTCTCGTCACGCTTTAATTTTAAGTCATTAAATTAATTTACTTTCCGTCACGTTTTTAAATATTGCACCCTTTTGTTTAATTAGATTTAGATTTATTTTAAACGCTACTTTACTTTCAACGACATTTACTTTTAAGTCTTTGCACATTTAAATTTAAAACCAACCAAAAATATTTGTTTCCACCAAAATAAAACTGAGTCACTTAGAGAACCTAGATCAATTCGATTAGACCAACACAACGAACTTAATTAATTTTTATACGGGGTGTCAAAAGCCTAGTTATCAAATGGCGCCGCTGCCGGCTCTTTTCGTAAAGATTAACGGTTTTCTGTGAGAGACACGTTGCTTTTTGGGATCCGTTCACTTGTGAGCGTTATTTTCTTGAATAAAAAATTCAAAAAATCATAAAAATTAAAAATTGATAAAAAACCATAAAAATTAAAAATTTAAAAAAATCCAAAAAGATTTTATCTTTATTGTGTATATATATTGTTTTTGTGTTTGGTTTTGTTTTCTTTTGCATTTTCAGGTGTATGCGTACTAGATCTTCTAATTATCAAGAGCCCGAGCCTCAAGAAGATTTAGATATGGCAGGTGTTAACAACAACACCATTCCACCGCACCTCAATAATAATAATAATAACAACAATGTTCTCCCACAGCCCGATCTTCGGACCATGGAGGAACTTTGTCAACCAACAATGTTTGGACGAGGAGGACCGATTGCGCCGATGCAAATCAACGCTCCTGAGTTTTCGTTGAAGCACCACATGATTCAGCAAGTACAAACAAACCCATTCCGTGGATTGCCTGATGATGATGCCAACAAACACCTCGACAAGTTCATTACAATCACCCAAAGCATGAAGTTGCCTGGTGCCACAATGGATGTACTTCGCCTACAACTCTTCCCACATACTTTATCGCATCATGCCGAGAAATGGTTTGATCGTCTCCCGAAGAATTCTATTCACACTTGGGATGACATGACTCAACGCTTTCTATCGCGCTACTTTCCACCATCCATGGTCACAAGCCTTCGCAATCAGATCAGCGGTTTCATGCAAGATCCCGATGAATCTCTTTTTGATGCTTGGGAGAGATATAATGTCTTGATCGATAGATGTCCAGACCACAACATGCTCCCTGTGACCCTAATTGATACTTTCTACAACGGTTTGACTTTTCGAGATCGTGATACGATTAATGCAGCCGCCGGTGGCACATTTATGAAAAGGAGACCCGAGGAGTGTAGAGAGTTAATTGAGAACATGACTACTCACCACAAAAACTGGGATTCCTCTGCTTCTTCAAGGAACAACCCGAGAGTCAATGTTTCCTCAACCTCAGCAAACCCTGAGATGACCGAACTCACCCGCATGATGGCCGAAATGAGCAAAAGTATTATGCTTCTCGCTTCAAACCAACAACAACAACAAGTTAAAGCGGTTGCTAATCCTTGTGAAACATGCGGTGGTCCTCACTCATACACCGATTGTCCTTCTACACAAGGAAATCCGGAAAATGTGTATGCAGCTTACGGTAATTATTCACCGGAAAATTACCAAGCTAGACAACAAGGGGATAGAAATCTGCTGAGCTACCGTTCCAACAACTACCTTTCACCCGGTTTTTCTCCTCAAAACCAAAACCCCGCCAACAACTACAATAGAAGCAACCAAATCCCACCAAGAGCTTCTAACCCTTATCAACCACCCACCTAACAAACCCCACCCATTAATCCCGATGTTGATGCCATCATGAGAACTCAAGGTGAGCAAATCAAGAATCTACAGAGCCAAATAATCAATTTGAAAGGAGATATCTTGAAGCAAGGAAATGACATTAGAACCGAGGTTCGTGATAACA
This sequence comes from Glebionis coronaria, assembly GCA_025667525.1. Taxonomy (NCBI): domain Eukaryota; kingdom Viridiplantae; phylum Streptophyta; class Magnoliopsida; order Asterales; family Asteraceae; genus Glebionis; species Glebionis coronaria. Next base: position 185,645,329 of record CM046881.1, read on the forward strand.
TTCAATCCTCCTTCAGTACTCAAACGACTGAATTAAAGAATCTGTTGGCTAGTTTCTTGCCCGAAGCTCAACCTTCTTCTTCGAGTTCTCTACCTTCAAACACCGTCACCAATCCGCGAGCTAATGTGAGTGCTATTACTACTCGTAGTGGAGTCACCATCGTAGGACCACCAATCCCACCTCCATCATCTACACCTCCTCCACCACCATGTATCCCTACTCCTCCTACACCTAGTATTAGTACACCATTACCGTCTCCGCCTCGTAATGACGATGTATCTCGGAAGGACCCTTCAACATCACAACCTTCACCAACTACACCTTCACCGTCTCCCTATCAACCAAGAATCCCATACCCTTCTCGCATAGGCAAGACCAACGAGCTAACCAAGAATGACTGTCAAGTATCGAAATATGTGAATATGCTATCTCAAATGACCATCAACATTAGCCTTGTTGAAGCACTTTGCCACATGCCGAAATTTGTCAAAGCATTCAAGGAATTGCTTAGCAAGAAGGAGAAGCTGATTGAACAAGCCAGCACACGCTTAAATGAAAACTGCTCTGCAGTTATTCTTAAAGAACTTCCGGAAAAGCTTGGAGATCCCGGTCGTTTTGTGTTGCCTTGCGTGTTCAACAAAACTGAAGAATTTACTGCCCTTGCTGATCTCGGGGCTAGTATAAATTTGATGCCACTAAGTGTTTGGAAAACACTATCATTACCCGACCTCACTCCAACAAAGATGACTCTTGAACTTGCAAACTGCACTCTCGCTTACCCCGTTGGTATAGCCGAAGACGTGTTCATCAAAGTTGGCACATTTACTTTCCTGGTCGATTTTGTCGTAGTTGATTATGAAATGGACCCTCGTATTCCTTTAATACTTGGTCGGCCATTTTTGAGAACCGGACGAGCTTTAGTGGATGTGGCCGAAGGTGAGTTAATCTTACGAGTCGGGGATGATTCAAAAGTTTTTAAAATGGGGAAGCTTACCGGAAAATCCTTTGGAAGCCGAGAATCAGTGAATATGATTAATGTGCTCGATGATTTTACCGTCTATGACAATCCTCTATTCGATTCTTCCATCGATGATCCACTTTTTGAAGATAATATGGATGATTCTCTCCCTACTTTGGACGTTTCTCCCATTTATGATTCGCCACCGATCTTTGATGCTTATGATGATAATGATTCTAGCTTAGATTTGGATGATTTTGATTGTACTTCTGAGTATCCCGAGCTGCCCACTTTCGATGATTTTGATGAGGCTGATACTCTCTCGAGCGATTCTTCACATGATGAAGATCCTCCGCCATCACTCGATCCTACTTTGGACGATTACTCATTTGAGGAAGACTTCTCTGAATTTCTCAACACTTACTTCCCTCATGAGAGTGATGCTCCTCCTTATGACTTTGAAGATTATCGTCTTGATCCTACTTTGGATTTGAAGCACATTCTATCAAAGGAGAAGAAACCAGTCGACACCGAAATCCGTTGCACATATTATTTGACACCTCTTTGTCCCCCTTCTGAGGAAGAGGTTGTGCTTCTTTGCGGATCTTCTTCACACTCGGCTGAGCCTGAGTGCTATTTCCCCTGAAGGAAAAGGTGTTCGACCCCGGTATTGAAGTCTTTAAGCCATCTCAGTATCCACCTGATGAAATAAAAGGAAAAATCTTTGGAAATTTTGAAGACATGCTTGCACCACTTCACCCTTGCTTCCACCGTGCTCAATTGCTGCTTAAGGGAACCTTGCCACTTCTTATTTGGCTTGCCTTGTTCGCCTTAAGCTCGTGCTTATTGATGGATGAAAACTATGTCTTTGATCCTGGTGGATATATTTCATGCTTCTTCCGTTGATGATCAAGGTCGAGTCAGGCTCACGACTCGGTTAACAAAAACCAAGCGCTTCTTGGGAGGCAACCCATGCATCTATCTTTTCGCTTTCTTTATCATAAGTGTAGGGGAGACCCTTTGGATTGCTATTTCCTCTCCTCACTTCTTAATCAGGGATTCGAGCGTCAATGATCCACTCTTGATGATTCTTGACGACCCGTGATTCCGTGTTCTACTTCTTCCCGGTTCTATCCTAAACTCTTTTCGATTCACTATTTTATATTTTCTCAATATTAAAATAGGAATCTCTTTAGTTGTCTTTTCCTTAGCGAGATTTAAACAACGTGCACAATGTCCTAAGTGTAGGGGAGTTTACTCCCACATGCTTACACATTGAGGACAATGTTTATCTTAAGTGTAGGGGGGACTTCTATCGAAGTTAAGTGGTCTTTTTCTTGTATTTGTCCTCATTTTAACCGGAAAATCAATTTTTCGACATTTTTCAAAAATTTTGATCTATTTTGACCTATTAGTTTTTCCCTTTGTATAGTTATTTTCTTTCCTTATTAGAATAAGTGTTTAATAAGTGGTTTTAATTTTCAAACGTTGTGAATCTTTTGACTCAACCCGAGTTTACTTATCTAAGTTACTCTAGCTAGTATCCTTAACGTGTTTAAGTCAAGTTTTGCTAGGCTTTTATACAGGGAGCTATAAAACGTGAAAGTCTTAACTCTCACGGGTTAAGAACAAGAACTTTTCGCAAGTTCCTATAATTGATCCTAGAGAGTCGTTTATCAAGGGAACTTTAAAATGCGATTTCTAAACTTGAAAAAGTCTAAGAATTTGCAAGATCCTATAGGCGACTCGAAAACCCAAAACTTTGATTTAATAGGCTAAGTATCCACGAGTCTCATTACTTGAGATTTTAAACTGTGGAGAACGAGAGATGATAGAGCCAATTATAAGTTCGGTATTCTTTCGTGAATTTATGTGAGTTAATTATGAGCCTATTCTCCCATCGCTTGCTAAATAAATTTATCTGCTAATAAATAAGGTTGTACGATTTGAAAAGTTACTTAGCTTCTAGCCCAGGATCGTTTAAAAGTTGCTCGGTATGGATTAGAGTTCATAGCCAAGGCATAACTTATTGAAGCGGGATGCGAAGATTGGCGAGTCCGAAAAGGCCCTAACAAGGCATGAGGGCTATATTTTGTTGCTAAAGATCCAAAAGTGATGTGAAGAATCATTTATCGAAAATCAATATGAAGGATCGAGACACACGACGTAAAGCAAAACTCCCCAAAAGTCATGGAGAAGTGTATCCGAAAAGACCCTAACAAGGTATGAGGATAAATAGATCCAAGTCATAAAAGGAGGCGGATAGTTGTATATCAAAGTCCAAAATAAAGATTGGAGAAAAATGAAGAAGTCGTGGTACAAGTATGAATCTCTCAAAACTTCAAGTGAAGAAATTCCATTATGAAGAGAAGACCATTATTTCATGAACGTCTCTCAAGGTTTGAAGTATGAAGTCGCTGCCAAATATCGGTCTGAGAAAGGTCTCAAATCGCGAAGCGAGTTATGCCAAGATATGAACTTTATGAGGTCCCGAGAAGCAGTTTTAAAAGATTTTGTCCTTTAGCTAACTATTTATTAAATCGTTCACTTTATTTTCGGACTAAATAACTATCTAAATAAGTCAAAAATGCATCCTCGTGATCATTCAAGACAAAAATAAAATATAAGAGATACACCTAGGAATAAGGGAGTCTAAGTGAGTAATTGGCCCACATGAGTTCGTGATAGTCTACTAACTTATAATAACAATGATCTCGTTTTTAAGCTTGGTTTGGAGAAAGTGAAAACTTGAGGATGATGATTATTCATAACATTTTCAAAACCCAAGGTATGCTTTTGATTTCTTTATTTTGTATATTTTTAATTTTCTATTTCTTTAATAAAGGCCAACGTGGATTGATTATGATGAAAAGTGTGATCTTGCTTTGTAACTAATGCATTGCATGAGGACATTGCAATGGTCAAGTGTAGGGGATTTGATAGGTGTGTAAACACCCATCTTTTCTACCACTTAATTACAATAATAACCGGACCAAAACGTGTATTTTATGTCTTTTATGTCGGAATTATGCGTGGTTTGTGTTTTTGTTGTGATTTAGGACGAAAAGGTGAAAAGTGGAGAAAACACGGACATTCACGGGCATTTACGGACTTTTATTGAAGAAAAAGATGAAAGACGAAGTCGAGAAGTCAAGAGTGCAAAAATAACGGAAGTCCAAGACCAATTCTGAAGATTTATCGAAGAAAAAGTCAAAAGACGGAAGTTTATCAAAAGTCGAAGAATTCAAGTCTATTTTATTGAAGAATTTAAAGACGAATTCAAAGAAATCCCGAAGCCAAAAGTCCCTTAAGTCCAAGTTTAAAGAAGATTAGAAGAAAAGGACTAAGTATGCAATTAATGAAGATTAAAAGAAGGAGGGACTTAATGACGCAATTAAGAGAAAAGGAAAGAGGGGAGGAAGCTTCCTTAATCCTCCCCTATAAATAGTCATTAGGATTTACATTTCATTGTTGTTGGCTAAGTGTGACAATTAATCTTCCACCATTTTCTTATCTTGTCATTTACATTTCATGTCATTTAAATACATGTTTTGCACCTTAATTATCTTTTAATTCCAAGTAAGTTTTCAATTTGTGTTCTTTAAATTTTTGTCTTTACCTTTCTTTATCATTTGATCAAGTTTATTTTTACCATTCTCATTCTTCTCTTCTCATTTTGTTTCGGTTTGAATTTCGGATTAAGCAAGTTTTGCTTAATCCATTTGCTTATTTAATAAAAAATCTCGTCCTTTTAAGTCCTCATACGAAATAAGCCTCGAGATTGACAACCTTGTGTGCTTATTTGGTATTTTGTTTAAGTGTTTTGGAAGTTTTCTTTAAAGTTTTGATTTTTAAGTTTTGATTTCATTTAAGTTTCGTCTTTTATAGTTTGAAAGATTTTAACTTTTTAGCTTATTGTTTCGTTTTGATTTCATTTCATTAAAGTTTTTGGTCACGGCTTATTAGAAGTAGCTTATTTAGAATTGTGCTTATTACGAATTTGGTTACATCGGAAAGTAAGGGTTTTTGATTGCGACGGCTAGCAGCACCACATTCCGATAGTGACAGTATTGGCCTAAGGGTTTTTGCATTCCGATCCGGGATTGCGACAGGAGTAACATTTCCTCATTCTGATCTGGGGATTGCGATCGCATATTGCGATCGCTCTTTCCGACGGCTCTTGAGGCTTACTTAGACGAAGTGCTGCCAAATTTTCCTTAGCCACATTCCGATAGATTTCACTTTGCATTCCGATAGGTGAAATACCGATCTGGAGGATTTCGATCTGAGACTTTGCGATCTGAACTTCATTCCGATCTGGGTTGTTTGGTAATTCCGATCTGAAAAGGTGACATATTCCGATCTGGGGTTTCAATCAATATTCCGATAAGGGGTGTGTTCATTCTGATGGTAAGGTTGATCGGAATATATTCCGATCTGGGTTAACTTTTATGTTTTGTCTTGTTTAATTTTTAGTTTATGTTTTTTATACTTGTCTAATTTTAATTCTCGTCACGCTTTAATTTTAAGTCATTAAATTAATTTACTTTCCGTCACGTTTTTAAATATTGCACCCTTTTGTTTAATTAGATTTAGATTTATTTTAAACGCTACTTTACTTTCAACGACATTTACTTTTAAGTCTTTGCACATTTAAATTTAAAACCAACCAAAAATATTTGTTTCCACCAAAATAAAACTGAGTCACATAGAGAACCTAGATCAATTCGATTAGACCAACACAACGAACTTAATTATATTTTATACGGGGTGTCAAAAGCCTAGTTATCATTCAGAAATTCTTTTCTAACCACGAGACAGAGTTCTACATCGAGCTTGTCTCAAGAACATAACCTGTTTTCAAAACTCCTTGTTGCAGGGCTGTGATGAGACTACTTTTATACATAGTCTCATCGTCCAAATAGGGCTTAAAATGCATTAAATATCATCAAAATACCCAAGTATATGCTTGTGTTTGTTGCTTGTGTATTTTAGGTACGGATATTGAGAAAATGACAAAAGATCACAAGAATCAATAAAAAACGAACACGGAAAACGAAGCCGCACAATGAACCAAGCCCTAGTGAAGACTTTCCCAAGATCAACCCTTGAAGATTTGAAGTATTATGAAGAAGGGTCCTCCATTTATGAAGAATTGACACTTTATACCCTTGTATCCTCATAATTACAAGATTGGTCCCTAAAGTTTGTCAAAATTACACAAAGGACCCTTAACTTTGAAGAATTGGCAAGTTTAGCCCCTCAACAAAGCTAAATTGTCAACCAATATCATCCACAAAGTCAAATACATCATGAAGTCCTTCAAAGTACAAGAAATGACAAATTTGGTCCTTTGAAAATTCCAAAATTACACAAAGGACCCTCAACTTTCAACATTTGGCAAAAATGGTCCCTCAATCATCAAGACTTGGCAATTTCAGTCCTCTAAAATGTCAATTATGCAAGTCTAGACCATTATCATTGAAGAAAATACCAAACCAGCCCTTGAAGAATTCAAATATGGCAAGAAATACCCCTGAATTCATTTTATAAAAGTTTTTGGGCCAAAAATGCAAAAGTTCAAAAGTTGATAAGGCTAATTGTGGCGTTGATAGACTTTTCTACTGAAAAGACAAGAAGAAAAGAATCAAGGGACTAAAAGGGGCCAGACATAGAAGATACCTAGACCAACCATGCCTTGACACCTGTCCCACTCACCCCTTTCAACCAATGGGAGCTCACTTCTTTGCTACCTCACAAATCCACTCAGCCAATTAAACTAATCACAACAGATTAGTTAATTTTGGCGCTTAACACCATGTTTAAACCCAAAAACAAATCAAAACCTGGCACTATTCAACGTATGAACACAATTGGGTATTTTTGTTTAAGCAACAATTAAACCTCCATCATCTCCAGATTAGTGATTAGGGTAGTCCTAATCATAACCCAACTCTCAAAACCCTTGCCACATCACCCCATTGTCACATGATGAACCCTTGTCCCACCCTTTGAAGAAGATGCCAAAAACCCTGCCAAAATCTAACTTCCCATATCCAAGCTTACTTTCTAAGCTTATTTGGGGCCTTTGGATACAATTTCTACCTTGCCAACTCCACAAACAGCCAAGAATCTATCACATGAGTCCAAGGTTTTCAAATTCTACAAGGGCATATTTGGAAGATCAAGTAGCTAGGGTTCACGTTTTTATTCAGTAACTTAGCTCATTGTACGCCTATATAAAGGCTTAGGGTTCCAACATTTAGTCTTTGCTTTTGATTTTTCCTTGTTCAAGTTTCTGTAAATCCTATTTCTAAGTTTAATGAAATTGAGTTTGAAATCTTGAAGAAAAGTCATTGGCCATTCTTATTTACTGCTTTCATTTGTTATATGCTTGTTAGTTCTTGAAGTTTAAAACCTGTTTTCCAAAGAGGAGTGTGCAAAAGTTTGCATATTTCCTCATTTTCTTGATATTTTGCTAAGTCTTGTTCCAATCTTGGAATTCTTGGGCTATAGGGCTGATCATAGCATCCTAACTGAGTTGGTTAAGGTGTGGTGAGGCTTATAACTTGGGGATAATCAAGTGTAGGGTAACAAGTTTGCATCAATCAAGTTTTCTAAAGTTTCTGATTTTTATGATATTGTGCTTAACCCTTGTTCAATCTTAGCAGGCTTATTGTGGAAGCTTGTGCTTGTTCTTGCTAGCACATAAGCTCAAAATTCGTGGGTGTGGATGTACATCCATGAGGTTTGCATACTTAATCTCAAAATCTGCTTAAATTGTGATTTTTGGTGATATTTGTATGAAACTTGTGTTCTTGTGAATTTTGTGGCTTGTTCTTGCTTGAATTTGTTTATTATACTTGTTTTAGTGTTAATTGATGCTTGGTTGGCCTGAAATCTCACTTTGCTTTTGAAAATTTTGATTTGGAAAAGATAAAGGGGTGTTTGGGTCTACTGGTTTGTGTTTGCTTCTTGTTATTGTGTTGTTAGTTTGTGTTGTTTATGCTTTGTATCTGCTATACCTTTGTTTGAGAGTGTTTTGCTGCAAGTTTCTGATTTTGAAACCTTGAATCAAACAAATTGCTATATCTTGTTGAGTTGACTGATTTTTGACCTAAAATTTTGGGAAAACCTAGAGTTTATGCATGTTTAGGGATAAAAGCTGTTAAATCATTATTAATATAACCTGTTTGAAAGATTTGGAGTGTTGAAATTGGCTTGTGTGTCAAATACATCAGCAAAAGTAGAAACTGCATGTGTTAGTGTTCATCAGTAACTTTCATTGCTTGAATCTTGCTTAATTCTTTGAACCTGTGCATGAAACCTGTTTAGACTTGCTTATTGGAGTTTATAATAGCTTGTGTGTGCATTTGGTTGAATTTGGCTGGCTGATTTGTGCTAAAACTGCTCATAAGTGCTTAACTGCTTATTGTTCATGTCTATGCAATGTCTGATGATTGATTGATTAAACTGTATCAATTGGGTGTTAGTGATTGTGTTATTTTGATTGTTATTGACTCCTTTTGATCCAAAGATCATTTGGGTGCCTTTGTGAAATCTGAATCTCCAAAAAAGTCACTAAAGACAAAAAATCAAAATAGTCAAGCAGTGGAAAAAGTTTCCACTGCTCAACATCCAAAACTAGCCCCTGCTAGTGCAATTTTGTCATCAGCTTATGAATAAGCTATTCTAGCTTATTCTGACTTGCAACAACTTATTTTTTGTAATAGATCTTCATTATTTGACCCATTTAAGTAAACTGGAGCTTATTGGACTTTGACTTTGACTTTTTACTAGAAAACCAACTTATTTGACTTTTAACATAAGTGCTTATTTGACTTTCCAGCTTATTGAGAGTGCTTATTGAGTAGGTTTTTGATTATTAAGCTTAGTTTTGTCATAAGAAACATTTTGCAACTTGAATCAGCTTCTGAGGTGGTCTAGATCATAAAAACGACTATTTTGTCGTTTTGTGAATAAGTTTGTGAACTGTTTCTGGCTTATTAAGTGGGCTTATTTGAAAATTCTTTTTGTAGAAGTCTTTGTTAGGTCAAAAGAAGCTTGTGTGTAAAATTTTAGCTTATGGCATCAGCTTATAGCTTAATGGGCTTAAAGGCCCATTAAGAATAAGCTGCTTATTATAAGTTAGCTTATTTCACATTTTCAGCTTTTGGGCCTTTGGAAAAAGTTGTTTAAAATCAAATTTTGAGTCAACCTGCGCTTTTTGGGCTTATTTTGAACACTTTTTCTTATTGGGCTTTAATTAAGCCCAATAAGGGACTGTTTTAGGTTTGGCCCATTTTCTAGGCCCAATAGGGGTATTTAGGTAATTTCACTTTCATTTCTGAGTTACTTAGGTTAAATTAAGCTAGTTTGCAAGTTTTTAGAATTTTTTATAATTTTTGGATTTTTAATATTATTTTAATATTATTTTATTATTAAAAATTAAAAGTCTAATTTTCTAGGTTTTTATATTTTTCCTAGGTTCTAAACACTTAATTAGGATTTTTGCAACTTTCCAAATATTTTTAGGTCTTTTAATTATTTTTTATAATTAATTTAAGATTTAATTGATTTTAGGAGTTTTTAATTGTTTAAAAATAGTTTTAATTGGTTTTAGAATTTTGAAAAATAGTTTTTAGCTTAATTAGAGTATTTTTGAGGTTTACAAACTTTAAAATCTTGTTTAGGGCTTTTTAATAATTAATTTTGAATTTTAGGGCTTTAATTAGCATTAAAAAGTCATTATCTAATTAATTAAAAGGTTTTTGCAAGTTTTGATTTTTTTTAAACTCTTAGAATATTATTAAGGATTTTTGGTAATTTTTAGAAATTTTTAGGTTAAGATTTTAATTTTGGTGGTTTTTACGACTTTACGTGTACGCCTTTTTAGACTTAGTTTAATCCGTCTTCATAACCGTCTTTCTCTTCTAATCCCTTTCTATTCTTTTTTTTCAAATAAAATCACAAATTAATCCATATCATTACACACATAACACACTAGCCTCCTTAAGAACGAACTTAATTGGTCATTAGTGCTCGGTTTTCCTAAACCGACACTTAATACTTGCCAATTTTATTGTTCCTCTTTTCCTAAAGGGTAGCAAAAACACTACATCAATTTTGGCGCCGCTGCCGGGGAGGCGTGTTGTGTTTTGATTTGGCATTGTTGTTTTTATACTAACCATAATTAGTATTTGTATTAGTAGCACTCTACTAATACGTATTATCGATTTTCGATTTTTGTGTGAATATTATTACTATATTGTATACGTAGAACAATAAATTCACAAGTACTCCAAATACGTGAGAAATCACAACCTTGACTTGGGAGGTCATTACCCAATCATTGTATTCGAATCTCAAACCAAAGAAAAAAGGCAAAAATAGATAAATACTTTCGTGAAGCTCAATCTTGAAAATACAAACTATAAGGTGGGTATAAGGCGGATATTATAAAATATATCCTAAGGAAAAAGGCTCTTAAGTGCTTCGCGCCGCCTCGTTTCCCCGCTTGCTTGTGAGTATTTGATTGTGAGAGCTAATCGAGGGTTTTGCCGCCCAAAGTATTACTAAGTATCATATATATTGTCTTGGTTTCTATTGATTAAACCGTCTTGAACGTTTTGGTGTTCCACCAACGTTCTAAAGTCATCGAAGGCGTTCACTTCACGTGATCGTTTTCATTCCTTGAGGCTTCTTTAATCGAGAGATTTGATTAAGGAGGAGATTTGTAGATTTTTGTCTACCTAATATATTTCACCAATTTCCAAAAAGGTTAATACAATCAAAAACCACAAAAAAAAATTGAAAAATACAAAACACCAAAAAGAATCTTCTTTGCTCGTCCCCTCGTTGTACGTGACGTTTATGCTAACTCGAAATCAAGCAAGACGTGCACGTAAACGAAAGAACAAAACTCCCACTCCCAACAATTCTAGTGAGGAGTCTCCTATTGACGAACCCATTGTAAGAGAAGCACCAACCATGGCGAATCGAACTATGATGGAGTTACTTCAAGCACCCACCGAGGGTTATGGAGAGGCTATTGTGATTCCCGCTATCCTTGCGGAGAATTTTGAAGTGAAAACGGGTTTGTTGTCGATGATCCAAAACAACAAATTCCGTGGTGATGATAAGGACAATCCACACAACCATATCCGCCAATTCAATCGTCTTACCGCTACTTGCAAGTTTAAGGATGTCTCTAACGACTCGATTAAGATGATGCTTTTTCCGTATTCCTTAGCGGGGCCCGCAAAAATTTGGTTAGAGAAAGAGCCACCCAATTCTATATTGACGTGGAAGGATCTCGTGTCTAAGTTTGTGAACCAATTTTTTCCGCCTTCTAAGACTACGCACTTGAAAAACGAGATTTCAAAGTTTTCACAAGAATTTAATGAAAGTTTTTCAACGGCTTGGAATAGGTTTAAGGAAATGTTACATGAATGTCCTCATCACGGTTTTTCCGATTTGCATCAAATTGACACGTTTTACAATGGACTTAATGATCATGAAAGGGATTATTTGAATGCCGCCGCGGGTGGTAATTTTTTGTGTAAAACGGTTGAGGAAGCTTTGGTGATAATTGAAAATAGATCTAAGGTGTATAGTCCTCGTAGTACGTCTAGTGTTCGTAAGGCTTCGTCTTCGGCTTCACCTTCTTTGTCTACTACCATCGATGCTTGCCAAATTGAGGCGAACTTGGAACACAAGATTTTTGATAAGTTGAAAGGACTTTTGATTGAGTTTAAAGTTGGTGAACCAAGTGCTCCCGCTACGGCTAAAGCGGTTGAGGTTTCTTGCATGTATTGTGGTGGAGGTCATGATTTCTCCGAGTGTATTACCAACGGTGGTAACACTTCGAGTGCCTTCGTGGCCACGGGAAATTACAACCAAAACGGTCAAGTTTCCCGCTCTAATCAAATGACTCCACCGGGTTTTGGTTCAAATCAAAATGCTAACAACAACTATCGCAACAATCAAGTTGGTTTTAAGAACAATTACAACAAGGGAAACTATGGGAATCAAGGGGCTAATAATCAAGTTTCAAACAAAAATGATTTTCAAAATAACAACAAAAGTTTGCAAACATTGAAAGATCTTCCAAGTGAGTTTGTTGAATATGCTAGTGGGAATGATGCTAGGTTTGACAACATTCAAAGAGAAATCATTAGCCTAAGATCCGAGTTTAAGAACGACTTGAAGAAAGAGTTAAAAAATGAGTTAGCTAATGAACTTAAAATCCACACCAACAAGATGGAAGGAAATGTCACTAGGTTGCAACAAAACCAACAAAAGATGGAACAAGGGCAACATGAGATTAAACAAGAGATGATTAAGGCCGAGAAAAGGCAAACCGAAGCCGTATTGAGGCAATCTAATTTTGAAGATAAAATCTCGTCTATGTTTGAGGCAATAATGTGTAAACCATCGTCAAGTGGTCTTCCTAGCAACACCATATCCAACCCTAAGGGTGAGATGAAAGTGATTACCACACGTAGTGGAAAGACACTTAAGGAGCCGACTCCTCAACCAATTGCTCCTACGGAGGAAGCAATTGAGGAAGAACCCGAGGTGGTGGTCCAAAAGGAGCATGTCCCAATCCCACGAAGTACCGCTCATGCCACACCTACGGTTGACCCATTACCATCATTGGAACCCGAGATTCCAAAGGCTATGCCTACTATGCCTCAACCCACACCACCTTTGCCCTATCCATCGAGACTTAGGAAGGAGAACCGTCAAGAGCGCGACAATTACCAATTTGAGCTTTTTATGAAAATGTTTCGTGATTTGCACCTTAATGTGAGTTTCGCCGACGCTTTGGTCATGATGCCTCGATTTGCCGCTAACTTTAAGAGTATGTTGAACAACAAGGAGAAATTGCACCAATTGTCTAGTTGTTCATCGGTTTATCTTAATCGCATACCTCAAAAAGTCGGTGATCCCGGTAAATTTTTGATCCCTTGTGCAATCCAAGACATAGAAGAATGCTTCGCCTTGGCCGATCTTGGTGCTAGCATTAATTTGATGCCACTTGCAATCTTCAAGTCGCTCAATCTTCCTAATCTTACTCCTTCACTAATGTCTATCGAGTTGGCCGACCATTCCACGATTCCCGCATGTGGTTTGGCGGAAGACGTTTTTGTGAAAGTGGGGAAGTTCTACTATCCCGTAGACTTCATTGTTGTTGATGTTGATGCAAAAGTTGGTTGATCCTGGCTAGACCCAAATTAGGCTAAATTCGGGTTAGCTGGGCTCCGGCTCCTGCACCAAGTGAATCGTTTTGGTTGGGATCCTGCACACTAAACAGCACGCGTTAGGCTTACCGTGGGAATGTTTCCCACGATTAGACTCCGGCGTGAGAGTAAGTAATCGATTTAGGGTTTATGTGAGTTTAGAGTATGAATCGTAATACCTTTGTGGAACCCTTGGGGGTTCCTTTTATAGGCAGTGAAACCCTAGTGGGCTTTCACTGATGCTTCGGCCCCAAGGAAGAGATAACCACCAGAATTAGAATGATTGTTATCTTCTAATTCTGGTAGTGAATATCCTCTCTTATTTGGATAAAGATATTCCTAGACAGAATATTATTCTGTCTAACCCTATGTCGGTCATAACGGCCGAACCGGGCCATGGGCCGCACACATGTGTACGGTTACTGTTCATCCAAGCCCATAAGCCTGAATGACATCATTCCACCCATCTGTAACGGGCCGGATACGGGTAGTACCCGTGGGCCGGGTTCGTGACCCGGTTGGGGACTATACGTCATCATGTCCCCCCAGTCTAGTTGTTACAGCCGTAGGCGTAACCTCTAGACTATGAAGGTGCTCTCCGGACATACCAAGGAAAGACATAGAAAACGAAACATTGAAATTTTTGTTGTTATGGCCGGACGTGACGACCCTTCGTAGGAACTTTTAATGAATACTACCTCAGCCGCACACAACGGCCGAGACAACTTAAATGTAACATTAAATACGGTCTTACGTAAGAGCCGCATAACCCGACAAGAATAAAAAACATTAATGATAGTCAATAACCCAGTCGCATGTCTGCAAAAGCGCACCATTAATGCCCACCCTCGAGCCACGCAAAACTGTTTAAGAAGTGACCCGTGGGTCCCCCTCTGACGTTGCAGAAATGTCAGAAACCCTATCTATTGGATAGGCGAAGTGACTGACACGTGTCAAAGATCCAAGCTACCTCGGAAACCGAGGCAACCCTATATAAGAGTGGATATGCGTGTTTGTTACACATACAACCCACTCCTTCTTCCGCCATTGTTAATCTCAAGCTTTTATCTCCCAAAATTTTTGCCTTCTTTTCCACGGATTTTCGTCGCCGCAGGTTAGATCATCACGCTCTTAAAGACCTTTTTATAAAACATGGTGAAGGATAATCCCCTTATCACGGATGTCCTGAACGTGATGTCTGCGGAAAAATACCTCGACTTTCTGTCGAGGTATTATGTACCCGAAAGCATACACCCCACCTATCCGGGTGATGGTGAAGCGATTACGGATGCACCGGCGGGGAAAGTAGGCATATATACACGCCTGTTTGACTCAGCTAACTACCGTATCCCTTTATCCAAGTTTTTGGTAGACCTTCTTTTGTATTATGACTTTCATATCACCCAACTCCACTGCATAGGGGCGTGTAAAATCAACCAGTTTGAGATTACATGCCATACCTGTGGAGTAACCCCCACCGTGAACCTTTTTAGGGCTTTCTACTTTCCCCAGTTAGTGAACGGGTGGTTGTTGTTCAAGAAACGACCCGGGAATGCCCCTATGACATATAGGAAACCGCTTGACTCCCTTAAGAACTGGTACGACCATTACTTCTTTGTAGATGAGAAGGTGTTCCCTACCCCGTTCGTACTTAAAACCAAAGCCCCAAAAGACTATCCGCCCAAATCCAAAGATTATAGTAGCCGGGACCTGAAAATACTAGATACCCATCGCACAGAATTCCATAGAGGATTGCCGGAACACTTTCTGTGCTTAGTATGGATAAGCCGCCGTTACTTTGGGAGGGATGACTTATACCCGTGCTTCTTAACGGAACAGGGAGAGGGTAGGTCCAATATATATGTTGTAAATTTGATTTATCACCCATGTGTAGAACTTTACTAACCCATATACTTCTGAAATTGTTTGCAGAGATGAACCTTCACGGACTAATCCGCCAGGGCGACCCCATGAAGGTGGCGGAGGGATTCCGGCCATTAAAGCCGAATAAGCTCCCCTTGCTAGAAGCTTTAGCCGACCGCACGATACCGCTGGAAGAGACAACCGAGCCTAGGTCGGACAAAGAAGAGCCCGTTATCAAGAAATCCCCATTGGATTTCCACAATGAAGACGGCGACGACCCATTGCTAGAGGGGGCCCCACCAATCAGGAAGAAGAGCACGATCCCAATGAAGACATCACTCAAGCTTCCGGGTCCACCCCACTTACCTCTAGAAAGAGAAAGACAACCAGGCGGGTGGCGAAGAAAACTGGGGAAGAGGCCGGAGTCGCAAATGCTCCCCCCAAGAAGCTGCGGAAAGACCACCCACAATACCAAGAAGGGAGTAGCACCACGACTGCCCAGGCCGATCCTACCCCGACCATGGAAGGGCCAGTTCTGCGAGTCGCCCCTGTGAGCGCCGTAGCTCCTACCGGCCCAGACCCTGTCATTGGCACCTCGTAAGTACCCCTCGTGAGTATGATTCATATCATTGTATGATATATAGACTAATATGTAAACAACAGGGTGGATCCGGAAACCGCAGCGCAAGGGGAAGAAGTGGGGAGAAATCCATCCCCCGCACCAACCAACAAGCCCCCATCACCTGCCACCACACGTGCCAAGGAGCCGCGCCTCGAGGGGCCAGAAGAAAGCCTGCGCTTAGCATGGAACTTATCAAGTTTGACACGGCTGGAGGCCGAATCCGAGTGTTCAGAATTTATCGAGCACATCACCCCACCTGCCCTCGCCCAAGATTTAGATGAATTAGATCATGAGGCCCTTATCGAGCAGTTTGACGTATCATCCGCACACCAGGTGACGGTGGGTGCCGCGTTAAGACGCCGTCTAATCCAGGCCCTCACTAATGTGAGTCGCGCAGACAAGAGAATAGCCCACCGTGAGGCGATGGTCGTGAAGAACGAGAAGACCATCGCATCATTGCAGGCGGCATTATTGACAGCCGAGGCAACGGTGAAGGAGCAGGCGCATCACGCCGACGCCAGAGAGAAGCGTATTGCTGAGTTGGAGGCCCTCGTAGCCGCATCAAATGAGAAGGTAAACTTTCAGAATATTTGTATATACACTCATGCTTTTCGTATGCATGTAACCCCAAAAAGTATATATCCTTGTAACAACTCCAAATTTCATATGTAGGTGTCTGCGGCTGAGGCTGCTGCTAAGGCTGTGACCGTGCAATCCTTCAACATTGCCAAGGAGCGTGACGCGCTGAAGGAAGAATTGACGCGGACCCAAACCAATCTTGAAAATCAAGTCGCCTCAGCTGATGAAGAGTTAAGCAAGGTGATTGTAAGCTGCGCTGAGAGAGTATGTCCCCCTCTACTAACTGCTACAGCCGGTCGTAGGTGGATTATCGGGCAAGGACTGCGGCTTGCTGTAAGTGGGGCTCTGAACGCTCCACACCTACTGCAGGCGTTTGCTGGGGTCGTATCCGATGGAATCGACCGTGGTAGGCATGAAGGCTTGGTCAAAGCTGCGGAGATGATCGCGAAGAATGAAGATATCACACAGCATCCATACCACAACCCCTCCGCAGCGGGTAAGATGACTGCATCCATGGGTGCCTTGGCTGAACTCCAACACCCCCTCCTAGACGAGCTTGAGGCAATGAAAGATGCTCCCAACGAGACGATAATGTCCCGGCTGAGTGCTGATCCCATTCCCCTGACGTTGGCCACTTACGATTCCGCATCCAAAGCAATGAAAGGCGAGAAGCTGCTTGGAGAAGCTCTTGATGCTATTGCAGTCAAAGCCCGGGACGGGAAGGATGCTCGTGGGGAGGTCCTTCGTGCGCTAATTGAGGAAGGAAAGAAGGACCTAGGGGAGTTCCTACCCCCCTTGTAACTTATCTGTTGTAAACACTTGTGATTATATTCGTCCGTGTATGTACACGGCTAAGACATATTTGTAGTAACTTCTTTTTATTTAGAAGTTCGTGACGACCACAGCCATTTTGTTTATTGTTAATTTTGAAACTTGTGTATTTCATTGTATTTCAATGCCGCATGATGTATCACGTCTTACACATGAAAAGGGAAAATACATACAAGTCTATAATTTACTAGACATGCGGCGTGCGTCTTTACCATGCAGAGTACCGTGTGGATACGGTGCACAAAAAACTTATCACAACGTCTTGTGAGTAAGGCGTCTAGTAAGGATACATGATCTGTGCGGCTGGGGTTGCATCCCTCTTACGCGGCAAGTTGAATTAGTAGGTTCACTTAATCCTCTTACCCCGCCTGGAGGTGTATAGTACATGTACAGTAATTTGAAAGAATGCATATGAATAAAACATGGAATATTATAACACAAGTAAAAAAAAATTCATACGACTAACAAAAAATCTAAAAAATGATTTGCACGAAACAGGCCGTGGAGCTAGCTAGGCACCACGGCATTTTATTTAGAACGTTTACACTTTGTTTGAACAATAATGACAAGTCCTAAGAAACAAGAAAGGAATCTAAAAAAACATAAGACAAAACAAAACAGATGAAACCGCATGGTTCTTCAAAGATAGCACCTTTAAGACCGCACATAGCGAAGTACCCATGCGGAAGCCGTAGCTTTCAAAGATAGCACCTTTTGAGATTGGAAATATTCCATGTGCGCTCTAGGTCGCGTCCATCCATATCACGTAACCTGTACGCGCATCGTCCTAAGGCTTCAGTGACTTCATACGGTCCTTCCCACTTAGGGCCCAACTTTCCTGTGTTCTCTGCTCGACTTGCTTCGTTAGCACGATAGACGTAGTCTCCCGGTCGAAAGGAAACACCCTTGACTTTGGCGTCATAATAAGCCTTCATCTTAGCCTTGGACTTAGCCTCATTGATGGCTGCTATTTCCCTTTTTTATTCCAACAGATCCAGGTTGATTCGCAACTGTTCATCGTTCGTGACGACATTAACCTCCGCTGTGCGGATGGTAGGCATTCCTATTTCTGCAGGAATAACAGCTTCAGTTCCGTAAGCCAATGCAAATGGAGTATCCCCGTTGGCAGTTTTGATCATAGTTCTATGCGCCCATAGCACATGCGATAACTCATCGACCCATTTGCCACTTCGTTCATCCAGACGCGCCTTGATGCCATTCCCCAAGCTTCTATTTGCTCGTTCGACAAGGCCGTTTGTTTGTGGATGCTTAACAGATGCGAAGCGCCGTTTGATGTTCAATGATGCACACCAATCTTTGAATGGGTTGTCCGTGAACTGCTTGCCGTTGTCCGAGATGATTTCTCCTGGTAGACCAAAACGGCACACAATGTGTTCCCACACAAACTTCTTGACCTGCTTGCCTGTGATAGACTTGAATGCCTTGGCTTCTATCCATCGTGTGAAGTAGTCCATTGCAACAATCAAGAATTTAACCCCCCCCCCCCCCCCCCCCCCCCCGCAGCTACAGGAAATGGTCCTGCAATATCAATTCCCCACTTATAAAATGGCCATGGGGACGTGATAGGTGTAAGCTCCTGTTGCGGGTGCCGCGGTACTAGCCTATGCACTTGGCAATCACTACACTTGCGAATCATGTCGCGCGCGTCTCTGTGCATGGTAGGCCAATAATATCCTGTTCGTAAGGCTCTAGCTACCACGGATCATGGGTCTGCATGCATGCCGCACAACCCTTCGTGTATGTCACTGATTACGTAAGCTGCCTGGCGTGGTCCAACACACCGCAGCCACGACTGCAAGAAAGAGCGCTTGTAAAGGATGCCTTCTCGAAGTTCGAAATGCTGCGACTTCCTTTTAATGCGCCTTGCTGCTTTTTCCTCGTCTGGAAGGGTCTCATTAGTCAAATAGTTGATGATTGGGGTCATCCATGTAGGTCCCTCCTCTTCAACTATAGTGGCAACCTCCCCTTCCGTTATAGATTTCTCCTTGAGTATTTCCACCAAAACTTGTTTAGACAAGTGAGCGAAGCTTGTGGATGCGATCTTGCTAAGAGCGTCCGCTTTCTTGTTCTCGCCCCTTGGCACCTGCTTGATGGAAAACTTACTGAAAGTCGCGATTAGCGACTTGACTTTTTCCAAGTACCTGACCATGTTGTCCTCCTTAGCCACATACCCACCTAGAATATGGTTCGCGACAAGCCGTGAGTCCACGTAGGCCTCAAGGTTGCGGACTCCCATTCTAGCGGCGATTTTTAAACCCGCAATTAATGCTTCATATTCCGCTTCGTTGTTAGTGGCCGTGAACTCAAAACGGAGGGCGTACGTGAATTCCATTCCTTCTGGGTTTGTGAGGATGAGACCCGCTCCGGACCCGTCCGTACACGAGGATCCATCCGTGAATAACACCCAAGGTTCCGTTGGGATCTCGTCTTGCTTAATGATTGGTCCTTCCTCATCCGGCTTCTCGATCAGGAAATCTGCCAAGATCTAGCCTTTAACAGCCGTCCTTGGTCTGTAAGATATATTGTGCTCCCCCAATAGGATGCTCCATTTCTGTAGCCTCCCTGCCACGTCCGGTCTATAAATAACCTGCTTGATTGGCTGATCCGTAATGACCACAATTGGGTGCGCCTGAAAGTACCGGCGCAACCGCTTTGTAGCAAACACTAGTGCTAACACCAATTTTTCCATGGAGGAATAATTCAACTCCGGCCCTTGTAGTGTTCTACTTATAAAGTAGACCAGAGTTTGTACTGTATCTCTATCCGTCATAAGTACCGCGCTTATTGCGCCATGAGTAGCTGAGAGATACATAATGAGTTCCTCATTTGGCCGGGGAGCTACTAGCATAGGGAGAGATGCAAGATGCTGCTTTATTTGGCCGAAAGCTTCCTCGGCTTCCTTCGTCCAGCGGAAGTCTCCCTTTCTAATACACTTCTTGAGTGTCTTAAATAGGGGTAATGACTTCTCTGCGGATTTAGATAGGAATCTATTCAGCCCGGCTAACTTCCCATTCAGGGACTGCACCTCCTTCCGTGTCTGAGGGGACGGCAGTTGTATCACTGCGTCCGTCTTCTCTGGACAAGGTTTGATGCCATTTGGATCAATCAAATATCCAAGAAACATTCCCTCAGTTGCTCCAAACGTACATTTCTTTGGACTTAACTTCATGTTAATCCTTCTCAGCGTGTCGAATGTCTCTTGGACATCCCGGAGAAGTGCCTCCTCCGTGTGACTTTTTATCACCAAGTCATCAACATAGACTTCCAGGTTGCGTCCTATTTGTGATTCAAAAGCTTTGTCCACCAACCGCTGATATGTAGCGCTGGTGTTCTTCAGTCCAAGCGGCATTTTCGTATAGCAATATACGCCCTGGCTCGTATGGAACGCCGTTTTTTCTGCATCCTCCTCCGCCATCTGGATTTGGTGATACCCTTTATATGCATCCAAGAAGCATTTGAAAGGATATCCACACAAGGACTCCACCTTCCAGTCGATTTCTGGTAACGGATAACAGTCCTGTGGGCAGGCCTTGTTTAGATCCGTGAAATCCACACACATGCGCCAACTTCCGTCATGTTTCTTGACCATGACCGGATTGGATAACCACTCGTGGTAGTATACCTCGCGCATGATGCCTGCATCCACTAGTTTCCGTACTTCCTCCAATATCACTTGGCTGCTCTCGGGCGCCTGGCCGCGCTTCTTTTGCTTAACGGGTTGGTACCCTTGGCGGATCTGGAGCTTATGCTCTGCTATCGCACGTGGCACGCCTGTCATATGCTTTGGCTCCCATGCGAATATATCTAGGTTTGCACTCAAAAGAGAGCACATGGCCCTTTTGCCGCTATCCGAGAGCGCCCCTCCTATGGATACCTCCTGTTCCGGATAGTCAGGGTGAATTGCTACCTTCTAGTTGGGAGGTGGTGATCCATCCTTGGGTGGGACAGGTGGAGCCGGTGTTGTCACGGTGTGACACTCGGATGTTGGTACGACTGTGTTGTAAATAGTAACGATTCCCCCCTCAACGGGGAATTTGATCATTCCGTGTGCCGTAGATGGTACTGCCTGGATAGCCAAAATGCCTGGTCTGCCTATGATCCCATTATACGGAGAGTGTGAGCGTATCACCATGAAGTTCATCCACGCCGTAGTGGAATGTTCCTCATTCCCAATGGTTACAAGCAAACGCAATTGCCCTATCGGCCAGATAGTGTCTCCACTAAAGCCAGTAAGCGGCGACGTGGCCGGTACTAATTGGCTTCTTATTTCTGGGCATAACTGCACAAAACAGTGTTCATACAGTACCTCTGCTGACGATCCTCCATCCACATACATGCGACGAACGTTGTGTGTTCCAATGCTTATCTCAATAGTGAGAGGCGCATCAATCACATCGCTTGCTGTGATGAGAGGGAATGAGATTTCCCTGCCGCGTGAAAATTTTTGACCAACTTTCTGCCTCGTGCGGCGCTGTCTGGATTGGATCATGTATATGGTAGAAGGTTTGTCCTTTTGGGGATCCTTCTTATCATGCTTCTTGTTGTTGTCTTTTCCATCCTTCCAATCCTTAACTAGGTGCTTGAGTTTGCCTGATTTGATCAGCGACTCAATATGCTTCATGAGCTGGATACACTCCTCCGTGGCGTGGCCTTTGTCATTGTGGAACTCGCAGAAGCGATTTCCTTGCCGACGTTCCGGGGGAGTGGTCATTGGGGGAGGCCTCGGAAAGTTCGCCCCTTCTGTCAACAAGATCTCCCGGTAGGACATCTTTAGGGGGGTGAACTTATCGTCCGACCGTCCTCCTTTGCTTTGGCTCTTATAGTCTGAGCTCTTGTTATTGTTCTGATTACCTTGACCGCCCGACTGCCTCCGGGACTGATCATTTGACCGGTACCCATTTCCTCGTGATGGGTAGGCCGCGACAACAGCTGTTTCTCCTTCTATGAAATTTCTGACCCTTTCCATGAGGTCATCATATCTCTCTGGACGCTTGTCATTGAGGCGCCTGATCAATTCTCTGTCTGTTATGGCGTGCATGTAGTCAGAGATCTTCAGGAGCACCGACATGGTTCTCGTGCGCGTGCACTCATCATTGAAGCGTTCAGTGAAGGCTTCTGTGGACTCCCCCGGCCGTTGCTTGACAGTTGCCAATGAGACCGGATCCCTATTATACTTCTTCCTTTGAGTATAATTGTTCTCAAAGGCAGTGCGTAGTTCCGTGAAACTATCAATGCTCCGTGGAGGGAGTGCCTCAAACCAGTCGCGGGCATTTCCGATCAAGGTCGAATTGAACATTTGGCACCATATA
The DNA here is from genome assembly GCA_025667525.1 of Glebionis coronaria. NCBI lineage: Eukaryota > Viridiplantae > Streptophyta > Magnoliopsida > Asterales > Asteraceae > Glebionis > Glebionis coronaria. The sequence continues at coordinate 185,667,757 of CM046881.1, forward strand.
GGCATGGGCCATCGCTCAATTTTAGCCTGTGTATCAAATATTTTAAGGTGATCCACCGGATCACCGGACCCATCATAAGTCTTGATACACGTCGGCATGCGGCGCTTGGTGTCCTCAGAATAGTTCCTTATGCGGAGGGTGAACGGGTCTTCCCTGGGATCCGCCCATGGCCGGGTAAGCCTAGGGTCATCCCATGGTTCACACCATGGACGCGAAAGATCCTCCGCTTCCGCATCTCGATAGTAAGGACCACCATAATACCCATCATTGTTTGGTGGTGGTGGAGGGGTGCGCCTAGGTCGGCGACGCTTAGGCGGATGGTCATCTGAGTCCTCTCCGGACGGGTCCGGGGACGGCGGTGGTGCCTCATCCTTTGCATAGGGACCACTTTTTTGGGATGAACCAGGAGCCTTTTTCCCAGTGTTCATCCTGTCCCATACACTCGGGCGACGTGTGGTTCTGGCCAGCTCTCGATCTGGTCGCTCGGGTGAGCCATCCGACCTTTCTCCTTCTCGAGACTGCGTTAATTCCTGTATAAGGCGGTCTCCTATGCGCTCAAACACATTCCAGGGTTGAGGGGTTTCCTCAAAGGTACCCTGCTCCTGAGGCCGAGCTCTCCTTTTCCTCTGATTTTGGGAGGAGGTGGTTGGTCCGGTGTCACCAAAGTTGAGTCTGGCTTGGAGGTTCCTCCCTAGATTCAACCTTGATGCGATCCCTGGGACGATCCTTTCGAAGTTCTGCGTGAGAACTCGAGTAAGATCCTCCTCACTGAGTGGTAGGACTTCCACTTCTTCCTCCGTCGAGGGTCTGCGCGGTTCCTTGTTAGGAGGGTTTGGCGCACTCCCCGGATCAGGGTTGTCCAGGGTTGAAGTAGGCGGGGGTGTCATCGAGATCGTGCTCGTCACCCCCACGGGCTGAAAACCGCTACGGTTACCCGGCCCGCCTGCGAGGCGGCTAGGTGATTGGTTGGGGATGAGGATCCCTTCCCCTTGGGACTTCCGGTTCCCGGGATTCGCGTTCCTGGGGTTAGCTTGCGGATGCCCCTTCGTCATTGGAAATTCGAGATGAGGTTTTGTTCTAGCTTAGTGTTATGGGTCCCACGGATGGCGCCAACTTGTTGATGCAAAAGTTGGTTGATCCTGGCTAGACCCAAATTAGGCTTAATTCGGGTTAGCTGGGCTCCGGCTCCTGCACCAAGTGAATCGTTTTGGTTGGGATCCTGCACACTAAACAGCACGCGTTAGGCTTACCGTGGGAATGTTTCCCACGATTAGACTCCAGCGTGAGAGTAAGTAATCGATTTAGGGTTTATGTGAGTTTAGAGTATGAATCGTAATACCTTTATGGAACCCTTGGGGGTTCCTTTTATAGGCAGTGAAACCCTAGTGGGCTTTCACTGATGCTTCGGCCCCAAGGAAGAGATAACCACCAGAATTAGAATGATTGTTATCTTCTAATTCTGGTAGTGAGTATCCTCTCTTATTTGGATAAAGATATTCCTAGACAGAATATTATTCTGTCTAACCCTTTGTCGGTCATAACGGCCGAACCGGGCCGTGGGCCGCACACATGTGTACGGTTACTGTTCATCCAAGCCCATAAGCCTGAATGACATCATTCCACCCATCTGTGACGGGCCGGATACGGGTAGTACCCGTGGGCCGGGTTCGTGACCCGGTTGGGGACTATACGTCATCAGTTGATATCCCCACGGATCCTCAAGTTCCTCTCATTTTAGGTCGTTCGTTTTTAGATACGTCTATGGCTTTGATCGATGTGCATGCTAGAAAGATCACCTTACGTTTCAACGACGAGGAACTTGTTATAAACGCAACTCAAAACTCTCAAATTTCTCATGTCTATTCCGTTGCAACCATAAACCTCGTTGATATGACTGACGTGGTTTGCGAGGAATTTTCACAAGAAGTTCTAGGTTTTGGTGATGAAGAAACTAGTGGCAATCCCACTATGTTGGATCCAATTCTTGATAATTCGACACCAACCTTCACTCCTTTTGAAGGTGGTGGTTTTACGTTGGAAGAATGCAATGTTCCACGTACTTGTGACGAAGACCTCGACAACGATGAGGACTTCTCGATTATCAAGGATTTTCTCAACGATTTCCCATTTCCTCCACCCGAGGAGGTTATGAGTATCGAGCCTAAATCTTCACTTGAGGAACCACCTATCCTCGAGTTGAAAGATTTACCTCCTTACCTCGTATATGTCTATTTGGAGGAGGACGACAAGTTGCCGGTTATTATTGCGAAGGATCTTTCGAATGATGAAAAAACCGCACTTGTCGATGTTCTAAAGGACCACAAAGGGGCGATTGCGTGGAAGTTATCCGACATTAAGGGAATCGATCCCAAGTTTTGTACCCACAAAATCTTAATGGAGGAGGATTTCAAGCCCACAATCCAAAGTCAAAGGAGGGTGAACCCCAAAATTCACGACGTCATCAAAAAGGAGGTCCTTAAACTCCTTGACGCGGGAATGATTTACCCTATTTCCGATAGCCCTTGGGTGAGTCCTATTCATTGTGTCCCTAAAAAGGGAGGGATGACCGTTGTGCCAAACGATGCCGACGAGTTGATTCCCACTAGACTCGTGACCGGATGGAGAGTGTGCATTGACTATCGAAAGTTGAATGAAGCCACTCGAAAAGACCATTTTCCCTTGCCCTTCATGGACCAAATGTTGGAGCGTCTTGCGGGAAACGATTTCTATTGCTTTTTAGATGGTTTTTCCGGTTACTTCCAAATCCCCATCGATCCTCGTGATCAAGAAAAAACTACGTTTACGTGTCCATATGGAACGTTTGCCTATCGTAGAATGCCATTCGGACTTTGTAATGCACCGGGAACCTTTCAAAGGTGCATGATGGCTATTTTTCATGATATGATCGAGAAGACGATGGAAGTCTTCATGGATGACTTTTCCGTGTTTGGTGATTCTTTCACTTCGTGTTTGTCGAACCTAGAGAGAATGTTGAAGCGTTGTGAGGAAACCAACCTTGTGCTCAATTGGGAAAAGTGTCATTTTATGGTTAAGAGTGGAATCGTCTTAGGGCACAAGGTCTCGAAAGCGGGGATTGAGGTAGATCAAGCTAAGGTAGACGTCATCGCCAAATTACCTCATCCCAAAACCGTGAAGGGAGTTAGGAGTTTCCTTGGCCACGCGGGCTTTTATTGACGATTCATCAAGGATTTTTCGAAGATTTCTCGACCCATTACACATCTTCTTGAAAAAGAGGCACGTTTTGTCTTTGACGAAGATTGTGTACGAGCCTTTGAAATCCTTAAGAGGAAACTTACCGAAGCTCCCATTCTTGTTGCTCCAAATTGGAACCTCCCCTTTGAACTCATGTGTGATGCTAGTGATTACGCTATTGGGGCCCTTTTGGGGCAACGTCATGATAAGCACTTCTTGCCTATTCACTATGCTAGCAAGACGATGACCGAGGCTCAACTTAAATACACTACAACGGAAAAGGAGTTCCTTGCCGTGGTGTATGCATTTGAGAAATTCCGACCTTATCTCGTCTTGACTAAATGCATAGTGTATACGGACCATTCGGCTATTAAGTATCTCATGGCAAAGCAAGATGCTAAGCCTAGATTACTTCGTTGGATTCTCCTCCTTCAAGAATTTGATCACAAAATCGTTGACAAAAAAGGAGCCGAGAATCTAGCAACCGATCATCTCTCTCGTTTGGAAGATCCTCACCAAAGTGTTTACGAGCCCAAGGAAATCACCAAAACATTTCCGCTCGAGACACTTGGTGTAGTTAATTCTAAGCTTGATTCTTCTACCCCATGGTTTGCGGATTTTGCAAATTACCATGCGGGTAACTTCATCATTAAGGGTATGACGACTCAAGAAAAACGAAAATTCTTTCGTGACGTCAAGTTCTACTTTTGGAACGACCCTTACTTGTTTCGAACTTGTGCGGATCAAATCATCCGACGTTGTGTTTTTGGCACCGAAGCTTCTAACATCCTTAGAGCTTGCCATAAGGGACCCACGGGTGGTCACCACGGTGCTAATCTCACGGCTAAGAAGGTGTTTGATGCCGGCTTCTTTTGGCCTACTATTTACCGAGATACACAAGATCTTGTGAAGTCGTGTGATGCATGCCAACGACAAGGAAAAGCCTCACAAAAAGATGAAATGCCACAAAATATCATTCAAGTATGTGAGATCTTTGACGTTTGGGGTATAGACTTTATGGGGCCGTTCCCATCATCTCGTGGTAATAAGTACATTCTCGTTGCGGTTGACTACCTTTCTAAGTGGGTGGAGGCCAAAGCCTTGCCCACCAATGATGCTCGTGTGGTAGTCAAGTTTTTGAAGCAATTGTTCTCTCGGTTTGGAACCCCTCGTGCTATCATAAGCGATCGTGGAACCCATTTTTGTAACGACCAATTTGAAAGGGTTCTAAGGAAATATGGGGTTACACATCGTCTTTCTACGGCTTATCACCCACAAACGAGTGGGCAAGTCGAGGTTTCAAACCGAGCGTTGAAAAGGATTTTGGAGAGATCCGTTGGAGAGAACCGACAATCTTGGTCGGATAAGTTAGACGATGCTTTATGGGCCTTTAGGACCGCTCATAAGACGCCCATTGGGTGCACTCCCTATAAGCTTGTGTATGGAAAGAATTGTCATTTACCTATCGAGTTAGAACACAAGGCTTATTGGGCCCTAAAGCATTGTAATGATGATATGGAGACCGCGAGAAAACACCGGAAAATGCAATTAAATGAATTGGATGAATTGAGGGATATTGCTTATGAAAATTCATTGATTTATAAAGAGAAAACTAAAAAGTTGCATGATTCTAAAATTAAAAACCGGGTTTTTAACATTGGGGATCAAGTTTTGCTTTTTAATTCAAGATTGAAAATCTTTTCCGGTAAATTGAAATCCCGTTGGTCCGGTCCATTCACCGTGACTCAAGTGTTTCCGTATGGGACCATCGAGCTAGCTCAAGATGATGGTCCTAACTTCAAGGTGAATGGACATAGGTTGAAGCACTACTTTGGTGGGGAAGTTCCATCCTTGAACTACCTCGACCAAGTCACCTTCCCCAATGATAATTAGTATTGAGGGGATCGAGTCGAGCTCATGACTCGGTAATCAAAAACGAGGTGCCTCGTGGGGGAGTCCCATGCTTATCCTATGTACATATTATCGCTTTCTAATGTAGCTTACGTGTGGGGATTTGTGCCCTTCCAACCTTTGTTCTGTGGTTGTTTGTGAATTGTGGTTTTTAGATCACGATCTTCACGATTGGAGCCTCTCGTGTTCGTTTTATGGGAGCACTCGATCGTTTGCTTTGGAGACATTTCTCAATATCCATGATATATCCTTTGATGTTCTAACCTTAGGTTTTTAGCACACTTCATAAACGGCTATTAACTTATTGGTTACACCCTTTCCATGCTAGATTAGGCATTCGACTACGTCTCTAGTATGGGGGTGTTTGCACCCCTAGACTCGAAACATTGAGGACAATGTTTAACTTTAGTATGGGGGGGTGAATAGATACTTGCCTTGCCAAACCTTCACGCTTTCCAAAGTTTATCTTTTTGTTTATCGTTTTATTGCAAAATAAGGCTAAAAATGGCCAAAATTTTAAATTTTTCTCATGTTTTATAAGTGTTTGAAGACACGAATGTAGATTTTCCGATGGCAAGAATAAGAGTAATTTTTGACTCGACCGTGCGTGTTGAGCACTTAGCTTTGATTCCTTAACTACACATTAGGCTAAGTCTCTTAAATGAGGACGAGAAATGATAGAGTTAATTATAAGTTACTATGCTAAACGTAGAGTACTCGTATTCTTTCAAAAACTCATGTGTTCTCGTTTTTTGCTTATTCTCCCTTCGCATGTAAATATTTTTTGCTTAATAAATATTGACTTAGCGGTTTAGTTAGGATTGTTGGGTTTCTAGTCTTTTCTAGTAGCTTCCGTGTGATTAAATTGGGAAGACATTAAGGTACCGCCAGCGTCACGGTTTTGAAGTATTGGCACCCCAATAATCGAAAGCTTCACCCAATAATAAGATTTCAAGTGCTCACCTAAATCAAGCAAACAATTTGAAGCCCCACAAGGCCGAAAAATCTATGCAAAAATTGAAAGTGAATCAAGCCTTAATCTTCGAAGCTTTAAAGATCCAAAATTCGCTTTAGCGTGAGGATATACGTCTTTGGATAATAAAACCACCGATGAGGCGGATAATAAAAGGCAAGGCAAGACCGAAGTCATAATAAAAGCTTCATGGCGAAGTTGAATAAAAGATGGAGGTAAACCAAAGATAATAAGGCCCTTCCGTTAGGGGGCGTATAAAAGTCTTGGTAATAAGTCTCATGTTCAAAACCGTTATAAAACCGTGTTTATCGATCCTTCTTGTTGACTTAATTTTTTAACATCGTCGTCTATTAGGAGGGGTTATTGATTTGATGGTCTTAGTTACACCGTTAGGACTCTAGTTTTAGACCTAAATCTCTATTATCGCATAAGTCAACAATGTATCCTCGTGAAACATTCAAGACAAAATAAAATATAAGAGATACAACTTAGGAATAATGGGAGGATAAGTACGTGATTAGGGCATATGAGTAGTGTTAGCATTACTAACTTATAATGACAATGATCTCGTTGCACGCTTAGCATGGAATTGGGGTGAAAATCGAGGACGATGAAATTATTTCTAACGAAGCATTCACGTGTTCTTATTCTATGAACCTAAACGTCCCATTTTGCGATGAAAATCATACATTATGTCTATAACACAAGTAATAGTAATAGTAGTAGTGTAGCTAGTTTATCGTTCAATAAAGTGAATAAAATGAATTTTGGAGATGCTTTGATACTTTATTCTAGCATTGCGTGAGGGCACGACAATGGTTTAGTATGGGGGAGTGATGAGACTGCTTTTATACATAGTCTCATCGTCCAAATAGGGCTTAAAATGCATTAAATATCATCAAAATACCCAAATATATGCTTGTGTTTGTTGCTTGTGTATTTTAGGTACGGATATTGAGAAAATGACAAAAGATCACGAGAATCAATCAAAAACGAACACGGGAAACGAAGCCGCACAATGAACCAAGCCCTAGTGAAGACTTTCCCAAGATCAACCCTTGAAGATTTTAAGAATTATGAAGAAGGGTCCTCCATTTATGAAGAATTGACACTTTATACCCTTGTATCCTCATAATTACAAGATTGGTCCCTAAAGTTTGTCAAAATTACACAAAGGACCCTTAACTTTGAAGAATTGGCAAGTTTAGCCCCTCAACAAAGCTAAATTGTCAACCAATATCATCCACAAAGTCAAATACATCATGAAGTCCTTCAAAGTACAAGAAATGACAAATTTGGTCCTTTGAAAATTCCAAAATTACACAAAGGACCCTCAACTTTCAACATTTGGCAAAAATGGTCCCTCAATCATCAAGACTTGGCAATTTCAGTCCTCCAAAATGTCAATTATGCAAGTCTAGACCATTATCATTGAAGAAAATACCAAACCAGCCCTTGAAGAATTCAAATATGGCAAGAAATACCCCTGAATTCATTTTATAAAAGTTTTTGGGCCAAAAATGCAAAAGTTCAAAAGTTGATAAGGCTAATTGTGGCGTTGATAGACTTTTCTACTGAAAAGACAAGAAGAAAAGAATCAAGGGACTAAAAGGGGCCAGACATAGAAGATACCTAGACCAACCATGCCTTGACACCTGTCCCACTCACCCCTTTCAACCAATGGGAGCTCACTTCTTTGCCACCTCACAAATCCACTCAGCCAATTAAACTAATCACAACAGATTAGTTAATTTTGGCGCTTAACACCATGTTTAAACCCAAAAACAAATCAAAACCTGGCACTATTCAACGTATGAACACAATTGGGTATTTTTGTTTAAGCAACAATTAAACCTCCATCATCTCCAGATTAGTGATTAGGGTAGTCCTAATCATAACCCAACTCTCAAAACCCTTGCCACATCACCCCATTGTCACATGATAAACCCTTGTCCCACCCTTTGAAGAAGATGCCAAAAACCCTGCCAAAATCCAACGTCCCATATCCAAGCTTACTTTCTAAGCTTATTTGGGGCCTTTGGATACAATTTCTACCTTGCCAACTCCACAAACAGCCAAGATCCATCACATGAGTCCAAGGTTTTCAAATTCTACAAGGGCATATTTGGAAGATCAAGTAGTTAGGGTTCACGTTTTTATTCAGTAACTTAGCTCATTGTATGCCTATATAAAGGCTTAGGGTTCCAACATTTAGTCTTTGCTTTTGATTTTTCCTTGTTCAAGTTTCTGTAAATCCTATTTCTAAGTTTAATGAAATTGAGTTTGAAATCTTGAAGAAAAGTCATTGGCAATTCTTATTTACTGCTTTCATTTGTTATATGCTTGTTAGTTCTTGAAGTTAAAACCTGTTTTCCAAAGAGGAGTGTGCAAAAGTTTGCATATTTCCTCATTTTCTTGATATTTTGCTAAGTCTTGTTCCAATCTTGGAATTCTTGGGCTATAGGGCTGATCATAGCATCCTAACTGAGTTGGTTAAGGTGTGGTGAGGCTTATAACTTGGGGATAATCAAGTGTGGGGTCACAAGTTTGCATCAATCAAGTTTTCCAAAGTTTCTGATTTTTATGATATTGTGCTTAACCCTTGTTCAATCTTAGCAGGCTTATTGTGGAAGCTTGTGCTTGTTCTTGCTAGCACATAAGCTCAAAATTCGTGGGTGTGGATGTACATCCATGAGGTTTGCATAATTAATCTCAAAATCTGCTTAAATTGTGATTTTTGGTGATATTTGTATGAAACTTGTGTTCTTGTGAATTTTGTGGCTTGTTCTTGCTTGAATCTGTTTATTATACTTGTTTTAGTGTTAATTGATGCTTGGTTGGCCTGAAATCTCACTTTGCTTTTGAAAATTTTGATTTGGAAAAGATAAAGGGGTGTTTGGGTCTACTGGTTTGTGTTTGCATCTTGTTATTGTGTTGTTAGTTTGTGTTGTTTATGCTTTGTATCTGCTATACCTTTGTTTGAGAGTGTTTTGCTGCAAGTTTCTGAGTTTGAAACCTTGAATCAAACAAATTGCTATATCTTGTTGAGTTGACTGATTTTTGACCTAAAATTTTGGGAAAACCTAGAGTTTATGCATGTTTAGGGATAAAAGCTGTTAAATCATCATTAATATAACCTGTTTGAAAGATTTGGAGTGTTGAAATTGGCTTGTGTGTCAAATACATCAGCAAAAGTAGAAACTGCATGTGTTAGTGTTCATCAGTAACTTTCATTGCTTGAATCTTGCTTAATTCTTTGAACCAGTGCATGAAACCTGTTTAGACTTGCTTATTGGAGTTTATAATAGCTTGTGTGTGCATTTGGTTGAATTTGGCTGGCTGATTTGTGCTAAAACTGCTCATAAGTGCTTAACTGCTTATTGTTCATGTCTGTGCAATGTCTGATGATTGATTGATTAAACTGTAACAATTGGGTGTTAGTGATTGTGTTATTTTGATTGTCATTGACTCCTTTTGATCCAAAGATCATTTGGGTGCCTTTGTGAAATCTGAATCTCCAAAAAAGTCACTAAAGACAAAAAATCAAAATAGTCAAGCAGTGGAAAAAGTTTCCACTGCTCAACATCCAAAACTAGCCCTGCTAGTGCAATTTTGTCATCAGCTTATCAATAAGCTATTCTAGCTTATTCTGACTTGCAACAACTTATTTTTTGTAATAGATCTTCATTATTTGACCCATTTAAGTAAACTGGAGCTTATTGGACTTTGACTTTGACTTTTTACTAGAAAACCAACTTATTTGACTTTTAACATAAGTGCTTATTTGACTTTAAAGCTTATTGAGAGTGCTTATTGAGTAGGTTTTTGATTATTAAGCTTAGTTTTGTCATAAGAAACATTTTGCAACTTGAATCAGCTTCTGAGGTGGTCTAGATCATAAAAACGACTATTTTGTCGTTTTGTGAATAAGTTTGTGAACTGTTTCTGGCTTATTAAGTGGGCTTATTTGAAAATTCTTTTTGTAGAAGTCTTTGTTAGGTCAAAAGAAGCTTGTGTGTAAAATTTTAGCTTATGGCATCAGCTTATAGCTTAATGGGCTTAAAGGCCCATTAAGAATAAGCTGCTTATTATAAGTTAGCTTATTTCACATTTTCAGCTTTTGGGCCTTTGGAAAAAGTTGTTTAAAATCAAATTTTGAGTCAACCTGTGCTTTTTGGGCTTATTTTGAACACTTTTTCTTATTGGGCCTTAATTAAGCCCAATAAGGGACTGTTTTGGGTTTGGCCCATTTTCTAGGCCCAATAGGGGTATTTAGGTAATTTCACTTTCATTTCTGAGTTACTTAGGTTAAATTAAGCTAGTTTGCAAGTTTTTAGAATTTTTTAGAATTTTTGGATTTTTAATATTATTTTAATATTATTTTATTATTAAAAATTAAAAGTCTGATTTTCTAGGTTTTTATATTTTTCCTAGGTTCTAAACACTTAATTAGGATTTTTGCAACTTTCCAAATATTTTTTAGGTCTTTTAATTATGTTTTATAATTAATTTAAGATTTAATTTATTTTAAGAGTTTTTAATTTTTTAAAAACAGTTTTAATTGGTTTTAAAATTTTGAAAAATAGTTTTTAGCTTAATTAGAGTATTTTTGAGGTTTACAAACTTTAAAATCTTGTTTAGGGCTTTTTAATAATTAATTTTGAATTTTAGGGCTTTAATTAGCATTAAAAAGTCATTATCTAATTAATTAAAAGGTTTTTGCAAGTTTTGATTTTTTGTAAACTCTTAGAATATTATTAGGGATTTTTGGTAATTTTTAGAAATTTTTAGGTTAAGATTTTAATTTTGGTGGTTTTTACGACTTTACGTGTACGCCTTTTTAGACTTAGTTTAATCCGTCTTTATAACCGTCATTCTCTTCTAATCCCTTTTCTATTCTTTTTTTTCAAATAAAATCACAAATTAATCCATATCATTACACACATAACACACTAGCCTCCTTGAGAACGAACTTAATTGGTCATTAGTGCTCGGTTTTCCTAAACCGACACTTAATACTTGCCACTTTTATTGTTGCTCTTTTCCTAAAGGGTAGCAAAAACACTACATCAATTTTGGCGCCACTGCCGGGGAGGCGTGTTGTGTTTTGATTTGGCATTGTTGTTTTTATACTAACCATAATTAGTATTTGTATTAGTAGCACTCTACTAATACGTATTATCGATTTTCGGTTTTTGTGTGAATATTATTACTATATTGTATACGTAGAACAATAAATTCACAAGTACTCCAAATACGTGAGAAATCACAACCTTGACTTGGGAGGTCATTACCCAATCATTGTATTCGAATCTCAAACCAAAGAAAAAAGGCAAAAATAGATAAATACTTTCGTGAAGCTCAATCTTGAAAATACAAACTATAAGGTGGGTATAAGGCGGATATTATAAAATATATCCTAAGGAAAAAGGCTCTTAAGTGCTTCGCGCCGCCTCGTTTCCCCGCTTGCTTGTGAGTATTTGATTGTGAGAGCTAATCGAGGGTTTTGCCGCCCAAAGTATTACTAAGTATCATATATATTTTCTTGGTTTCTATTGATTAAACCCTCTTGAACGTTTTGGTGTTCCACCAACGTTCTAAAGTCATCGAAGGCGTTCACTTCACGTGATCGTTTTCATTCCTTGAGGCTTCTTTAATCGAGAGATTTGATTTAGGAGGAGATTTGTAGATTTTTGTCTACCTAATACATTTCACTAATTTCCAAAAAGGTTAATACAATCAAAAACCACAAAAAAAAATTGAAAAATACAAAACACCAAAAAGAATCTTCTTTGCTCGTCCCCTCGTTGTACGTGACGTTTATGCTAACTCGAAATCAAGCAAGACGTGCACGTAAACGAAAGAACAAAACTCCCACTCCCAACAATTCTAGTGAGGAGTCTCCTATTGACGAACCCATTGTAAGAGAAGCACCAACCATGGCGAATCGAACTATGATGGAGTTACTTCAAGCACCCACCGAGGGTTATAGAGAGGCTATTGTGATTCCCGCTATCCTTGCGGAGAATTTTGAGGTGAAAACGGGTTTGTTGTCGATGATCCAAAACAACAAATTCCGTGGTGATGAGAAGGACAATCCACACAACCATATCCGCCAATTCAATCGTCTTACCGCTACTTGCAAGTTTAAGGATGTCTCTAACGACTCGATTAAGATGATGCTTTTTCCGTATTCCTTAGCGGGGCCCGCAAAAATTTGGTTAGAGAAAGAGCCACCCAATTCTATATTGACGTGGAAGGATCTCGTGTCTAAGTTTGTGAACCAATTTTTTCCGCCTTCTAAGACTACGCACTTGAAAAACGAGATTTCAAAGTTTTCACAAGAATTTAATGAAAGTTTTTCAACGGCTTGGAATAGGTTTAAGGAAATGTTACATGAATGTCCTCATCACGGTTTTTCTGATTTGCATCAAATTGACACGTTTTACAATGGACTTAATGATCATGAAAGGGATTATTTGAATGCCGCCGCGGGTGGTAATTTTTTGTGTAAAACGGTTGAGGAAGCTTTGGTGATAATTGAAAATAGATCTAAGGTGTATAGTCCTCGTAGTACGTCTAGTGTTCGTAAGGCTTCGTCTTCGGCTTCACCTTCTTTGTCTACTACCATCGATGCTTGCCAAATTGAGGCGAACTTGGAAAACAAGATTTTTGATAAGTTGAAAGGACTTTTGATTGAGTTTAAAGTTGGTGAACCAAGTGCTCCCGCTACGGCTAAAGCGGTTGAGGTTTCTTGCATGTATTGTGGTGGAGGTCATGATTTCTCCGAGTGCATTACCAACGGTGGTAACACTTCGAGTGCCTTCGCGGCCACGGGAAATTACAACCAAAACGGTCAAGTTTCCCGCTCTAATCAAATGACTCCACCAGGTTTTGGTTCAAATCAAAATGCTAACAACAACTATCGCAACAATCAAGTTGGTTTTAAGAACAATTACAACAAGGGAAACTATGGGAATCAAGGGGCTAATAATCAAGTTTCAAACAAAAATGATTTTCAAAATAACAACAAAAGTTTGCAAACATTGAAAGATCTTCCAAGTGAGTTTGTTGAATATGCTAGTGGGAATGATGCTAGGTTTGACAACATTCAAAGAGAAATCATTAGCCTAAGATCCGAGTTTAAGAACGACTTGAAGAAAGAGTTGAAAAATGAGTTAGCTAATGAACTTAAAATCCACACCAACAAGATGGAAGGAAATGTCACTAGGTTGCAACAAAACAAACAAAAGATGGAACAAGGGCAACATGAGATTAAACAAGAGATGATTAAGGCCGAGAAAAGGCAAACCGAAGCCGTATTGAGGCAATCTAATTTTGAAGATAAAATCTCGTCTATGTTTGAGGCAATAATGTGTAAACCGTCGTCAAGTGGTCTTCCTAGCAACACCATATCCAACCCTAAGGGTGAGATGAAAGTGATTACCACGCGTAGTCGTAAGACACTTAAGGAGCCGACTCCTCAACCAATTTTTCCTACGGAGGAAGCAATTGAGGAAGAACCCGAGGTGGTGGTCCAAAAGAAGCATGTCCCAATCCCACGAAGTACCGCTCATGCCACACCTACGGTTGACCCATTACCATCATTGGAACCCGAGATTCCAAAGGCTATGCCTACTATGCCTCAACCCACACCACCTTTGCCCTATCCATCGAGACTTAGGAAGGAGAAACGTCAAGAGCGCGAAAATTACCAATTTGAGCTTTTTATGAAAATGTTTCGTGATTTGCACCTTAATGTGAGTTTCGCCGACGCTTTGGTCATGATGCCTCGATTTGCCGCTAACTTTAAGAGTATGTTGAACAACAAGGAGAAATTGCACCAATTGTCTAGTTGTTCATCGGTTTATCTTAAACGCATACCTCAAAAAGTCGGTGATCCCGGTAAATTTTTGATCCCTTGTGCAATCCAAGACATGGAAGAATGCTTCACCTTGGCCGATCTTGGTGCTAGCATTAATTTGATGCTACTTGCAATCTTCAAGTCGCTCAATCTTCCTAATCTTACTCCTTCACTAATGTCTATCGAGTTGGCCGACCATTCCACGATTCCCGCATGTGGTTTGGCGGAAGACGTTTTTATGAAAGTGGGGAAGTTCTACTCTCCCGTAGACTTCATTGTTGTTGATATCCCCACGGATCCTCAAGTTCCTCTCATTTTAGTTCGTTCATTTTTAGATACGTCTATGGCTTTGATCGATGTGCATGCTAGAAAGATCACCTTACGTTTCAACGACGAGGAACTTGTTATAAACGCAACTCAAAACTCTCAAATTTCTCATGTCTATTCCGTTGCAACCATAAACCTCGTTGATATGACTGACGTGGTTTGCGAGGAATTTTCACAAGAAGTTCTAGGTTTTGGTGATGAAGAAACTAGTGGCAATCCCACTATGTTGGATCCAATTCTTGATAATTCGACACCAACCTTCACTCCTTTTGAAGGTGGTGGTTTTACGTTGGAAGAATGCAATGTTCCACGTACTTGTGACGAAGACCTCGACAACGATGAGGACTTCTCGATTATCAAGGATTTTCTCAACGATTTCCCATTTCCTCCACCCGAGGAGGTTATGAGTATCGAGCCTAAATCTTCACTTGAGGAACCACCTATCCTCGAGTTGAAAGATTTACCTCCTTACCTCGTATATGTCTATTTGGAGGAGGACGACAAGTTGCCGGTTATTATTGCGAAGGATCTTTCGAATGATGAAAAAACCGCACTTGTCGATGTTCTAAAGGACCACAAAGGGGCGATTGCGTGGAAGTTATCCGAAATTAAGGGAATCGATCCCAAGTTTTGTACCCACAAAATCTTAATGGAGGAGGATTTCAAGCCCACAATCCAAAGTCAAAGGAGGGTGAACCCCAAAATTCACGACGTCATCAAAAAGGAGGTCCTTAAACTCCTTGACGCGAGAATGATTTACCCTATTTCCGATAGCCCTTGGGTGAGTCCTATTCATTGTGTCCCTAAAAAGGGAGGGATGACCGTTGTGCCAAACGATGCCGACGAGTTGATTCCCACTAGACTCGTGACCGGATGGAGAGTGTGCATTGACTATCGAAAGTTGAATGAAGCCACTCGAAAAGACCATTTTCCCTTGCCCTTCATGGACCAAATGTTGGAGCGTCTTGCGGGAAACGATTTCTATTGCTTTTTAGATGGTTTTTCCGGTTACTTCCAAATCCCCATCGATCCTCGTGATCAAGAAAAAACTACGTTTACGTGTCCATATGGAACGTTTGCCTATCGTAGAATGCCATTCGGACTTTGTAATGCACCGGGAACCTTTCAAAGGTGCATGATGGCTATTTTTCATGATATGATCGAGAAGACGATTGAAGTCTTCATGGATGACTTTTCCGTGTTTGGTGATTCTTTCACTTCGTGTTTGTCGAACCTAGAGAGAATGTTGAAGCGTTGTGAGGAAACCAACCTTGTGCTCAATTGGGAAAAGTGTCATTTTATGGTTAAGAGTGAATCGTCTTAGGGCACAAGGTCTCGAAAGCGGGGATTGAGGTAGATCAAGCTAAGGTAGACGTCATCGCCAAATTACCTCATCCCAAAACCGTGAAGGGAGTTAGGAGTTTCCTTGGCCACGCGGGCTTTTATCGACGATTCATCAAGGATTTTTCGAAGATTTCTCGACCCATTACACATCTTCTTGAAAAAGAGGCACGTTTTGTCTTTGATGAAGATTGTGTACGAGCCTTTGAAATCCTTAAGAGGAAACTTACCGAAGCTCCCATTCTTGTTGCTCCAAATTGGAACCTCCCCTTTGAACTCATGTGTGATGCTAGTGATTACGATATTGGGGCCGTTTTGGGGCAACGTCATGATAAGCACTTCTTGCCTATTCACTATGCTAGCAAGACGATGACCGAGGCTCAACTTAAATACACTACAACGGAAAAGGAGTTCCTTGCCGTGGTGTATGCATTTGAGAAATTCCGACCTTATCTCGTCTTGACTAAATGCATAGTGTATACGGACCATTCGGCTATTAAGTATCTCATGGCAAAGCAAGATGCTAAGCCTAGATTACTTCGTTGGATTCTCCTCCTTCAAGAATTTGATCACAAAATCGTTGACAAAAAAGGAGCCGAGAATCTAGCAGCCGATCATCTCTCTCGTTTGGAAGATCCTCACCAAAGTGTTTACGAGCCCAAGGAAATCACCGAAACATTTCCGCTCGAGACACTTGGTGTAGTGAATTCTAAGCTTGATTCTTCTACCCCATGGTTTGCGGATTTTGCAAATTACCATGCGGGTAACTTCATCATTAAGGGTATGACGACTCAAGAAAAACGAAAATTCTTTCGTGACGTCAAGTTCTACTTTTGGAACGACCCTCACTTGTTTTGAACTTGTGCGGATCAAATCATCTGACGTTGTGTTTTTGGCACCGAAGCTTCTAACATCCTTAGAGCTTGCCATAAGGGACCCACGGGTGGTCACCACGGTGCTAATATCACGGCTAAGAAGGTGTTTGATGCCGGCTTCTTTTGGCCTACTATTTACCGAGATACACAAGATCTTGTGAAGTCGTGTGATGCATGCCAACGACAAGGAAAAGCCTCACAAAAAGATGAAATGCCACAAAATATCATTCAAGTATGTGAGATATTTGACGTTTGGGGTATAGACTTTATGGGGCCGTTCCCATCATCTCGTGGTAATAAGTACATTCTCGTTGCGGTTGACTACCTTTCTAAGTGGGTGGAGGCCAAAGCCTTGCCCACCAATGATGCTCGTGTGGTAGTCAAGTTTTTGAAGCAATTGTTCTCTCGGTTTGGAACCCCTCGTGCTATCATAAACGATCGTGGAACCCATTTTTGTAACGACCAATTTGAAAGGGTTCTAAGGAAATATGGGGTTACACATCGTCTTTCTACGGCTTATCACCCACAAACGAGTGGGCAAGTCGAGGTTTCAAACCGAGCGTTGAAAAGGATTTTGGAGAGATCCGTTGGAGAGAACCGACAATCTTGGTCGGATAAGTTAGACGATGCTTTATGGGCCTTTAGGACCGCTCATAAGACGCCCATTGGGTGCACTCCCTATAAGCTTGTGTATGGAAAGAATTGTCATTTACCTATCGAGTTAGAACACAAGGCTTATTGGGCCCTAAAGCATTGTAATGATGATATGGAGACCGCGGGAAAACACCGGAAAATGCAATTAAATGAATTGGATGAATTGAGGGATATTGCTTATGAAAATTCATTGATTTATAAAGAGAAAACTAAAAAGTTGCATGATTCTAAAATTAAAAACCGGGTTTTTAACATTGGGGATCAAGTTTTGCTTTTTAATTCAAGATTGAAAATCTTTTCCGGTAAATTGAAATCCCGTTGGTCCGGTCCATTCACCGTGACTCAAGTGTTTCCGTATGGGACCATCGAGCTAGCTCAAGATGATGGTCCTAACTTCAAGGTGAATGGACATAGGTTGAAGCACTACTTTGGTGGGGAAGTTCCATCCTTGAACTACCTCGACCAAGTCACCTTCCCCAATGATAATTAGTATTGAGGGGATCGAGTCGAGCTCATGACTCGGTAATCAAAAACGAGGTGCCTCGTGGGGGAGTCCCATGCTTATCCTATGTACATATTATCGCTTTCTAATGTAGCTTACGTGTGGGGATTTGTGCCCTTCCAACCTTTGTTCCGTGGTTGTTTGTGAATTGTGGTTTTTAGATCATGATCTTCACGATTGGAGCCTCTCGTGTTCGTTTTATGGGAGCACTCGATCGTTTGCTTTGGAGACATTTCTCAATATCCATGATATATCCTTTGATGTTCTAACCTTTGGTTTTTAGCACACTTCATAAACGGCTATTAATTTATTGGTTACACCCTTTCCATGCTAGATTAGGCATTCGACTACGTCTCTAGTATGGGGGTGTTTGCACCCCTAGACTCGAAACATTGAGGACAATGTTTAACTTTAGTATGGGGGGTGAATAGATACTTGCCTTGCCAAACCTTCACGCTTTCCAAAGTTTATCTTTTTGTTTATCGTTTTATTGCAAAATAAGGCTAAAAATGGCCAGAATTTTAAATTTTTCTCATGTTTTATAAGTGTTTGAAGACACGAATGTAGATTTTCCGATGGCGAGAATAAGAGTAATTTTTGACTCGATCGTGCGTGTTGAGCACTTAGCTTTGATTCCTTAACTACACATTAGGCTAAGTCTCTTAAATGAGGACGAGAAATGATAGAGTTAATTATAAGTTACTATGCTAAACGTAGAGTACTCGTATTCTTTCAAAAACTCATGTGTTCTCGTTGTTTGCTTATTCTCCCTTCGCATGTAAATATTTTTTGCTTAATAAATATTGACTTAGCGGTTTAGTTAGGATTGTTGGGTTTCTAGTCTTTTCTAGTAGCTTCCGTATGATTAAATTGGGAAGACATTAAGGTATCGCCAGCGTCACGGTTTTGAAGTATTGGCACCTCAATAATCGAAAGCTTCACCCAATAATAAGATTTCAAGTGCTCACCTAAATCAAGCAAACAATTTGAAGCCCCACAAGGCCGAAAAATCTATGCAAAAATTGAAAGTGAATCAAGCCTTAATCTTCGAAGCTTTAAAGATCCAAAATTCGCTTTAGCGTGAGGATATACGTCTTTGGCTAATAAAACCACCGATGAGGCGGATAATAAAAGGCAAGGCAAGACCGAAGTCATAATAAAAGCTTCATGGCGAAGTTGAATAAAAGATGTAGGTAAACCAAAGATAATAAGGCCCTTCCGTTAGGGGGCGTATAAAAGTCTTGGTAATAAGTCTCATGTTCAAAACCGTTATAAAACCGTGTTTATCGATCCTTCTTGTTGACTTAATTTTTTAACATCGTCGTCTATTAGGAGGGGTTATTGATTTGATGGTCTTAGTTACACCGTTAAGACTCTATTTTTAGACCTAAATCTCTATTATCGCATAAGTCAACAATGTACCCTCGTGAAACATTCAAGACAAAATAAAATATAAGAGATACAACTTAGGAATAATGGGAGGATAAGTACGTGATTAGGGCATATGAGTAGTGTTAGCATTACTAACTTATAATGACAATGATCTCGTTGCACGCTTAGCATGGAATTGGGGTGAAAATCAAGGACGATGAAATTATTTCTAACGAAGCATTCACGTGTTCTTATTCTATGAACCTAAACGTCCCATTTTGCGATGAAAATCATACATTATGTCTATAACACAAGTAATAGTAATAGTAGTAGTGTAGCTAGTTTATCGTTCAATAAAGTGAATAAAATGAATTTTGGAGATGCTTTGATACTTTATTCTAGCATTGCGTGAGGGCACGGCAATGGTTTAGTATGGGGGAGTGATGAGACTGCTTTTATACATAGTCTCATCGTCCAAATAGGGCTTAAAATGCAATAAATATCATCAAAATACCCAAATATATGCTTGTGTTTGTTGCTTGTGTATTTTAGGTACGGATATTGAGAAAATGACAAAAGATCACAAGAATCAATCAAAAACGAACACGGGAAACGAAGCCGCACAATGAACCAAGCCCTAGTGAAGACTTTCCCAAGATCAACCCTTGAAGATTTGAAGAATTATGAAGAAGGGTCCTCCATTTATGAAGAATTGACACTTTATACCCTTGTATCCTCATAATTACAAGATTGGTCCCTAAAGTTTGTCAAAATTACACAAAGGACCCTTAACTTTGAAGAATTGGCAAGTTTAGCCCCTCAACAAAGCTAAATTGTCAACCAATATCATCCACAAAGTCAAATACATCATGAAGTCCTTCAAAGTACAAGAAATGACAAATTTGGTCCTTTGAAAATTCCAAAATTACACAAAGGACCCTCAACTTTCAACATTTGGCAAAAATGGTCCCTCAATCATCAAGACTTGGCAATTTCAGTCCTCCAAAATGTCAATTATGCAAGTCTAGACCATTATCATTGAAGAAAATACCAAACCAGCCCTTGAAGAATTCAAATATGGCAAGAAATACCCCTGAATTCATTTTATAAAAGTTTTTGGGCCAAAAATGCAAAAGTTCAAAAGTTGATAAGGCTAATTGTGGCGTTGATAGACTTTTCTACTGAAAAGACAAGAAGAAAAGAATCAAGGGACTAAAAGGGGCCAGACACAGAAGATACCTAGACCAACCATGCCTTGACACCTGTCCCACTCACCCCTTTCAACCAATGGGAGCTCACTTCTTTGCCACCTCACAAATCCACTCAGCCAATTAAACTAATCACAACAGATTAGTTAATTTTGGCGCTTAACACCATGTTTAAACCCAAAAACAAATCAAAACCTGGCACTATTCAACGTATGAACACAATTGGGTATTTTTGTTTAAGCAACAATTAAACCTCCATCATCTCCAGATTAGTGATTAGGGTAGTCCTAATCATAACCCAACTCTCAAAACCCTTGCCACATCACCCCATTGTCACATGATAAACCCTTGTCCCACCCTTTGAAGAAGATGCCAAAAACCCTGCCAAAATCCAACGTCCCATATCCAAGCTTACTTTCTAAGCTTATTTGAGGCCTTTGGATATAATTTCTACCTTGCCAACTCCACAAACAGCCAAGAATCCATCACATGAGTCCAAGGTTTTCAAATTCTACAAGGGCATATTTGGAAGATCAAGTAGCTAGGGTTCACGTTTTTATTCAGTAACTTAGCTCATTGTATGCCTATATAAAGGCTTAGGGTTCCAACATTTAGTCTTTGCTTTTGATTTTTCCTTGTTCAAGTTTCTGTAAATCCTATTTCTAAGTTTAATGAAATTGAGTTTGAAATCTTGAAGAAAAGTCATTGGCCATTCTTATTTACTGCTTTCATTTGTTATATGCTTGTTAGTTCTTGAAGTTTAAAACCTGTTTTCCAAAGAGGAGTGTGCAAAAGTTTGCATATTTCCTCATTTTCTTGATATTTTGCTAAGTCTTGTTCCAATCTTGGAATTCTTGGGCTATAGGGCTGATCATAGCATCCTAACTGAGTTGGTTAAGGTGTGGTGAGGCTTATAACTTGGGGATAATCAAGTGTGGGGTAACAAGTTTGCATCAATCAAGTTTTCCAAAGTTTCTGTTTTTTATGATATTGTGCTTAACCCTTGTTCAATCTTAGCAGGCTTATTGTGGAAGCTTGTGCTTGTTCTTGCTAGCACATAAGCTCAAAATTCATGGGTGTGGATGTACATCCATGAGGTTTGCATACTTAATCTCAAAATCTGCTTAAATTGTGATTTTTGGTGATATTTGTATGAAACTTGTGTTCTTGTGAATTTTGTGGCTTGTTCTTGCTTGAATCTGTTTATTATACTTGTTTTAGTGTTAATTGATGCTTGGTTGGCCTGAAATCTCACTTTGCTTTTGAAAATTTTGATTTGGAAAAGATAAAGGGGTGTTTGGGTCTACTGGTTTGTGTTTGCATCTTGTTATTGTGTTGTTAGTTTGTGTTGTTTATGCTTTGTATCTGCTATACCTTTGTTTGAGAGTGTTTTGCTGCAAGTTTCTGAGTTTGAAACCTTGAATCAAACAAATTGCTATATCTTGTTGAGTTGACTGATTTTTGACCTAAAATTTTGGGAAAACCTAGACTTTATGCATGTTTAGGGATAAAAGCTGTTAAATCATCATTAATATAACCTGTTTGAAAGATTTGGAGTGTTGAAATTGGCTTGTGTGTCAAATACATCAGCAAAAGTAGAAACTGCATGTGTTAGTGTTCATCAGTAACTTTCATTGCTTGAATCTTGCTTAATTCTTTGAACCAGTGCATGAAACCTGTTTAGACTTGCTTATTGGAGTTTATAATAGCTTGTGTGTGCATTTGGTTGAATTTGGCTGGCTGATTTGTGCTAAAACTGCTCATAAGTGCTTAACTGCTTATTGTTCATGTCTGTGCAATGTCTGATGATTGATTGATTAAACTGTATCAATTGGGTGTTAGTGATTGTGTTATTTTGATTGTTATTGACTCCTTTTGATCCAAAGATCATTTGGGTGCCTTTGTGAAATCTGAATCTCCAAAAAAGTCACTAAAGACAAAAAATCAAAATAGTCAAGCACTGGAAAAAGTTTCCACTGCTCAACATCCAAAACTAGCCCCTGCTAGTGCAATTTTGTCATCAGCTTATCAATAAGCTATTCTAGCTTATTCTGACTTGCAACAACTTATTTTTTGTAATAGATCTTCATTATTTGACCCATTTAAGTAAACTAGAGCTTATTGGACTTTGACTTTGACTTTTTACTAGAAAACCAACTTATTTGACTTTTAACATAAGTGCTTATTTGACTTTCCAGCTTATTGAGAGTGCTTATTGAGTAGGTTTTTGATTATTAAGCTTAGTTTTGTCATAAGAAACATTTTGCAACTTGAATCAGCTTCTGAGGTGGTCTAGATCATAAAAACGACTATTTTGTCATTTTGTGAATAAGTTTGTGAACTGTTTCTGGCTTATTAAGTGGGCTTATTTGAAAATTCTTTTTGCAGAAGTCTTTGTTAGGTCAAAAGAAGCTTGTGTGTAAAATTTTAGCTTATGGCATCAGCTTATAGCTTAATGGGCTTAAAGGCCCATTAAGAATAAGCTGCTTATTATAAGTTAGCTTATTTCACATTTTCAGCTTTTGGGCCTTTGGAAAAAGTTGTTTAAAATCAAATTTTGAGTCAACCCGTGCTTTTTGGGCTTATTTTGAACACTTTTTCTTATTGGGCCTTAATTAAGCCCAATAAGGGACTGTTTTGGGTTTGGCCCATTTTCTAGGCCCAATAGGGGTATTTAGGTAATTTCACTTTCATTTCTGAGTTATTTAGGTTAAATTAAGCTAGTTTGCAAGTTTTTAGAGTTTTTTATAATTTTTGGATTTTTAATATTATTTTAATATTATTTTATTATTAAAAATTAAAAGTCTGATTTTCTAGGTTTTTATATTTTTCCTAGGTTCTAAACATTTAATTAGGATTTTTGCAACTTTCCAAATATTTTTTAGGTCTTTTAATTATTTTTTATAATTAATTTAAGATTTAATTGATTTTAGGAGTTTTTAATTGTTTAAAAATAGTTTTAATTGGTTTTAAAATTTTGAAAAATAGTTTTTAGCTTAATTAGAGTATTTTTGAGGTTTACAAACTTTAAAATCTTGTTTAGGGCTTTTTAATAATTAATTTTGAATTTTAGGGCTTTAATTAGCATTAAAAAGTCATTATCTAATTAATTAAAAGGTTTTTGCAAGTTTTGATTTTTTGTAAACTCTTAGAATATTATTAGGGATTTTTGGTAATTTTTAGAAATTTTTAGGTTAAGATTTTAATTTTGATGGTTTTTACGACTTTACGTGTACGCCTTTTTAGACTTAGTTTAATCCGTCTTCATAACCGTCATTCTCTTCTAATCCCTTTTCTATTCTTTTTTTTTCAAATAAAATCACAAATTAATCCATATCATTACACACATAACACACTAGCCTCCTTGAGAACGAACTTAATTGGTCATTAGTGCTCGGTTTTCCTAAACCGACACTTAATACTTGCCACTTTTATTGTTGCTCTTTTCCTAAAGGGTAGCAAAAACACTACATCAGGCTGCAGCTAAGTTAAAAGAGTTGCAACATTTGTTGCAAGAATTACCGGAATGAGGCTTTATTCGCCTTGGCGCACCACTAGGAAGTGCACCATTTCTGTCTATCAAGAAGAAGGCCGGTATCATGAGATCATGTATCGACCACTGAAATTTTTTACAAGATCACCATTCTTAATCAACGTTCATTCCATAAATAGCAGGTCTATCCGATCTGCTACGATGTCTTAAACATTTTCCAAGACAATTTCCGATCATGCTACCACCAGTGGTGAGAGAAAGAACATGATGTTTTCCAGACTGCTGTTGCGCATATTACAGTCTCTCTAAAATTTTAATTTTATACTTCTGAGCTCCCTAATTCTCCAGCTATATTATGAAGTTTATGAATAAAATTTTTCCCATAATTCTCAGACAAAATCGTCAGTATATTCATCGATCACATTCTGATCTGCTAAATTCTAGAGAAGAACACGAGAATCATCTTCTCGTAGTTGTACATAATCTTCGATAGGAGAAAATTTTATACACGGCTTTTCAGATATGA
This sequence comes from Glebionis coronaria, assembly GCA_025667525.1. Taxonomy (NCBI): domain Eukaryota; kingdom Viridiplantae; phylum Streptophyta; class Magnoliopsida; order Asterales; family Asteraceae; genus Glebionis; species Glebionis coronaria. The sequence goes on from CM046881.1 coordinate 185,692,015, forward strand.
ACTCCAATTGAACAAAGTGGCGTTTCTGAACTATCCTACTTCAGCAGAAAGAATTTCAGACAATACTGCGAAGATGAAGGCCATCACCAAATGGTCAAGACCGACGTCGGTGACAAACATACAAAATTTCTAGAACTCAGAAAACTACTACTGCAGAAATCCCTGACAGTTCCCACGATTAGCCTTCCATGGCTAAGCTTACGCATAAAATAGAGGACCTACACTAAAATTTTGTATCACATAAGATCCTACGCTAGAAGAGATCTATTTTACCCAGACTCAAAATTCATTCATGACTATTCACCCACATTCCACAAGAATGTACCATAATCCCAGGCAGGATTTTGATAAAAGTAGTATAACACAATCGATGCAGCTATGTTCATATCTGGATGCCTGACATACCTCAGGTTCACGATAGGACACCGACATGCTAATGAGTTATTACAACCATTAGAAATTTCTGAACATAAATGAGATAAGATTCCATGGAGGTTATTGTCAGTTACCACAGACTCAGACGAAGCATGATGCTATCTAAGTCGTTGTTAACCAGTTAACCCAGCCTACACGTTTTCTTTTATCCGAGATGATTACGCAGTAACACATCCGCAAGAAATTCAACAATAGATCGTATGATTCCAAGGTATTCCATCAACAATCTTGTCAGATGGAAATTAGCGTTTGCGAATCGCGCTCACGTTCATATTCACGACCACGTGTACGTTCACATTCACGTTCACGTTTATTTTCACTTTCACGTTTACGTCTCGGTCGCAGTATGATGTTGTTTCAGTTCATGTTTCGTGTTATCTCATGATTTAAGCTCACGTTAGCGTTCATAGCATTGTTCACGTTCAAGCTCGTGTGCCATTTCGCGGTACACGTTTCACAGTTTACTACCGAATACGGTTAAAGAAGCTTAAGAAACCAGACTCAAGTTTAGCACAACTTTTCCATACTCAGGCAGATGTTTCAGTCTCAGGCCGTATCGTCTTTCATTCCTTCTCAGTCAGCATACGTTCATGATATGTGCAGTATCACGTTCACAGTATGTTCCACCTATCACGTTCACGATATATTCCATGCCCAGCATTCCTCATATAATCGTGAACCACGTTCACAATTTCTCAGCTAACACGTTCATAATTGTTCATGTAATTCGTCCCTATATATTTTCAGCAGCTTGCTCAGATATATAAATGTTATCTTTCAGGATATTTATACGTACCGTTTCATGTATCCTACATGTTGTAGCTTATTCATCCTATCAGATTCAGAAAATCCATCTTAAGTATGGACCCAGAAACTATTCAGCATCGTCAGGACAGGGTCATCAGGACCAAGATTTTCAATGTGTTTAGACCTTTGAAGGAGTCATTTCGAGTGGGAAGCCACTCGTAACGGAGTAGTCCATCCGGACCTCTCATCCTTTTCCTTCAATAAATTAGTTAAGTTATTTCAGTCATGTTATGTTTCACAGTCAGGTCACGCTATACTCTTTCAGAAGTATTATGTCTTACCTCGAGTACGAATTATCTTTCAGCTAATATGTCTTTTCAACCTTCATGCTCTTTCAGCATATGAATCCTTTCAGCTTTTATAACTTCATCAGCTTATTACCTTTAATTCGAGGACGAATTTCTCCTTTTTAGAGGGGAAGAATTGTAAAACCACGGCATAAACGCATCCTTAATTCGAGGACGAATTATTTTTTTTAGAGGGAAAGAATTGTAAAACCTGTATTTAAAATCCCCGAATATTAAATACGCAGCCTCAGTTTAAATAATTTATTACTACAAACTAATTATTCAGAAAATAATTATTAATGTTAGAAAATATTACGTATGTATTATTTATTATACAGAAATAAATAAACGTTAAAGGTAATTTACGCAACCTTAGTTTTATTTAAAACATTACGTAATTAATTATTTCAGAAAAATAATTAATAGAAATTAGTTAAGTATTGTGTAAGTAATAATTATTCAGGAAAATAAATAGATATGTGACGAAAATTTAAACACGAGTACGCAAATCAAAGGATTATTAAACGAAGCGAAACGAAAATATGTATGCTTGTGTTGGGCTGCGGCATCAATTAAAGAAAAAAAAGTTGGGCTTTGAGCCCATTGCACTAATAAACAAACAAACGGGAGTACACTACTCTCACAAATCAGTAACAAAAAAAGGGAAACGGATTAGGGTTTCTTGGTTTGCTGCCGACACAAAAGACAAAAACAAAGGGATTCGGGAATTAGGTCGCAGCTTTAGTTTGTGTATGTTCTTCATCCATACCTATCTAATAACAGTAAGTTGTTACCTTTTCTGATTTCAAGTTTATGTTAACTAATAAAAAAACAGAAATAATTATAAGGGTGTCATGTTTTTGCTATATTCACGAACACCGAGACACCAAGTCTCGGTGTTGTGGCTGTTTTTGGCCAGCCGAGACCATTAGGGGTCCTGATGGTGGTCTTGGTGTCGATGGCAGTAGGCAGAAACAAACAGAAAATGGGTATTTGTGTATAAGGGGGGTGTTTGGGCTTACATGCAGTGAGAAAACTTTAGAGGGGTGTTTGGGACTGCACTAACAGTGGGAAATATATACCAGCAGCGAGAACCACTGCACTAGTAATGGGAACCACTGCACATACAGTGGGAACTTTAACCACAAACAAATAGTGGGAACATTAAAAGCAAAAGCAGTGGAAAAAAATATAAAAACAGTGGGAAAAATATAAAAGCAGTGGGAACCACGGGGTGACATCAGTAGCAAGTGGGCCGGTTCGGTTTGACCGAGACATGGAGGTCTCGGGAAGGTTTTTAGCACGAGTTTTCGGGATCACTAATAATAATAATTACACGGGATTACTTAAATTCATTAAATCATTTTAAAAAGGAGTTTATAAATAAATAAATTTAATTGTCGATTTTATTAATTTAACTAATAAAATTATATCGATATTGTTTTATCCTGGTAATTATTTTAAAACATAGGATTTATTAAGGATTTAATTTTAAAGGAACTATTTTGGAAACCTGTTAATTTTAGAGGCTTTCTATTTATAGCAGGTTAGTACTTATAGTAATATCATAAATATCATAACACACTATAATACACAGTAACCAAGAATACAGGATAAACACTAATCGGTAAACATTTAAAGAAAAGTCAGATATATCATAAATACACCAGCCAATCAGATTGATCAGTTATACGCAACCAGTAAAATAATACGAGAACACACCATATGAATTAAGAACAATAATAAACAGTAAACAGTAATCAGACAACTCATATCATGTCCCTTATTTATGTAGTAACCATGAAGTCAGAGTAGATCTTTCAGCTTTCATTCTTATTTCATTACTGGACACGAGGTACGGATTTTCCGTCCTTCAGTATGGACTTTCTTTTATGCATGATTAGGATTCCCCGTCTGCAACCAAATGTTTTCCCCAGTATATCTTATAAATTATCAGTAATTATTTTAATAATTAAGATATTGCTACAGCTTTATATACAAGCATGACCAGTTATATGTACTAGTTACGGAGGTACCGTAACCATGACACTTGAGGCACCGGTGTTATGACTCACCTGTGGGAGAGTGATATTCCGCAGCGTCCCATTCAGTTCAGCTTGGCCATTTTATCAGTATTATTAGTGGGGCGTATGGATGCATCCTAGGCTATCAGTTTACAGTTTATCATGTGAATGTGGTGTGTGCTCTACATCCTTCACATTGGAGCTAATCCCTCCACCCAGCACATTATCTAGAGGTCACCCCTCTACAGCATGACGAGGTCACCCCTCCAGTTATCCATGCAACAGTTGTTACAACACATGACCTATATAAGCTCTTGGCAATTAAAATACAGTAAATGCATGTTTTCAGATTTAAAAGATAACATTTCAGCTTTATTATTTATAACTCAGACTTTTTAGATTATACACAGATTTCCGCTGCAACTTTACTTATCAGTCTTACAGCTTCAGTATTTTATCATCTGCTTCATTTCAGTATTTTCTTATCATGCTTTGTATCCGTTCACTGGGCGTTATGCTCAGCCGTAGTTCCTTTCATGTTCTAACGGCAGGTACACCAGGACGCTCTTAGGATTCTGAGAGCATGTACATTTGGATGGAAGCTATCCAGACTTCTTACTTTATGCACTTCTTACATTATTCTGCTTATTTGGACATTGTTTAGTCATTTCCTTCAGTATTTACTTTTCATATTTTGAGCTTATGTTTGGATTACCGATGTTTGATTCTGGTATTTCCTTTATGGTCAGTTAATGTTTTAGGACCTTTACCTTATGCTTTGATGACACGCCATAAATACACGTAACAGTCCACTTATCCAAGTGGGGTGTCACAATGTATATAGCTCAAGCAATTTAAAATGCTAATCATATTAATTACTTATAAGCTTAATGTAAATACTAGGGAAAACAGATAGTTGCAAACGAGGAATCTTAAATATAGGAAGAGAATGTCTTTATTGAAGGACGGAATATCCGTACCTTATGTCCAGTAATGAGGATGAAAACGAAGCGGAAGAACCACTCCGACTTCACGATTGCTACATAATAAATGGGACATGAATGAGTTGTTTGTTTAACGTATACTTACTGATTATTAGTTTACTTGACGTGTTATTAACTTGTTTTACTTGTTCTTATCTTGTTTTACTGTTTCATGTTTTATCATGTATTTCTTAGTATTTCATGTGTTCTTGATTAGTGTATTTCATGTTTTATGTGTTATTGTACTTGTTGTATCATAATGAGTAACTTTCTCAGGTTTCTATATATAATAACTTTCCAAAAATAGTAGGTTTCCATATATAGTAACTTTCCAAAAATAGCAAGTTTCCATAAATAATAAGTTTCTAAAAATAGAAATTTTTCATCATTAGTAAGTTTCTAAAAATAGAAGGTTTCCATATTTAGTATGTTTCCATATATAACATGTTTCCATATTAAGTATGTTTCCATAAATAACATGTTTCCATATTTAGTATGATTCTATAAATAACATGTTTCCATAATTAGTATGTTTCATAAATAGTAATTAGCTTATTAAATAAGTATATGATATAAGCTATAGTTTAATAAGCACATATTATAAGCCATGATTATTAAATAATATAGTAAAGTTAATTAATAATAATACTTTAGTCTTAACATATGATTATTAATTAATAATATAATACATGATATTATTAGTAATTATTAATTAATAATATTACATGATTATATTAATTAAACTTTACCTTAACTGATTATTGTATAATTAAATTAAAGTATGTTATTAATTTAATTAAACCTTGGTTAAAATGGAATAAATTAATTAAGCTAATTTCTTAATTAATTAAATGTAACATGAAATAATTATATTGATAATTATTATAACCTATAGTCTATTTAAATAAAATGACCATATTTTATATCATGATAATTATATAAAATAATTATATCATAAGTCTTGTTATTAATTAATTAAATTAAACCATGTACTAATTAATATAATTAATTAATAAATAACATAAAGTATTTTAGCAACGAGCCTTATGTACCAATTTGGACATGAGCACCGCTTATCATCCACAGACTGACGGTCAAAGTAAACGAACCATCCAGACTCTAGAAGACATGCTACGAGCAGGTGTTATTGACTTTGGAAATGGATGGGTTGACCACATTCTTTTGGTGGAATTCTCCTACAACAACAGTTATCATGCCAATATTAAGGCTGCCCCTTTTGAAGCACTATATGGTCGAAAGTTCTGTTCACCCGTGTGTTGGGCAGAAGTAGGTGAATTTCAGCTCACTGGACCAGAGTTAATCCAGGAGACTACAAACAAGATCGTTCTCATAAAGCAAAGAATTCAAGCTGCTCGCGATCGACAAAAGAGCTACGCGGACCAGAAACGCAAACCTATGCAATTTGAAGTAGGTGACTGTGTCATGCTCAAGGTATCACCTTGGAAGGGTGTTGTACGCTTTGGTAAACGTGGAAAACTAAATCCATGTTATGTCGGCCCTTTCAAAGTAATAGCCAGGATCGGGGAGGTAGCTTATCGTTTAGGGTTGCCCCAACAACTGAGCCGGGTACACTCTACTTTCCACGTGTCTAATCTGAAGAAGTGCTATGCTGAAGAACCATTGGCTATGCCATTAGAAAGAGTTTAGTTTGACGACAAACTCCAGTTCATAGAAGAACCAGTAGAAATCATGGAGAGGACGGTCAAGAAATTGAAACGCAGTCGCATCCCGTTGATCAAAGTATGTTGGAACTCGAGGAGAGGTCCTGAGTTCACTTGGGAACGAGAAGACTCGTTTATAACCAAGTACCCACACTTGTTCACCTGACCGGTGACTTCATCTTAAGCTTTGAGGACAAAGCTAAAATAACAGGATGGTGCTGTAAAACCTCTGATTTTATCTTATTGACTTTGTCAACTATTGTACTCGCTATTTTTGGAATCTATATAATTCCACTTTTATATGACTTATTAATAATCATATCCTTTTTGTCATACTATTATTTCATATTTATTTGTACATTTATATGAACCTTTAGTCTTTACTGACTACGTTGGCAATTGACTGGCCACATGATTGAACAAGGACTCACCACCTCAATACACACTTCTGATAAACTGTAACATTATTTACTTAATTTATTAAGTACCTGGATTTATATTTATAGGTATATATTTACATATACCTCACACTATGAACAAACACCCATCACTTTAAAACACTGTCTATCATTACACATTGTCATTTATTTATTTTGTTCAAGTAAAATATTTATAATGATATTCTCATTATATACTTTCACCAAGTGATCTAAAAGTTTAACTAAAATACCTAGAAACTTTTTAAATATCTACACTATTATACATGGACTATTATTAACTCCCAGTTTGATACAAGTCAACATATTTTTACCCCAAAAATACACATATAGCCGTGTATGTGTGTGCATACATACCCATAATCACTTGTTAACTTACAACCAACCTCAAACATTAATCCTATGCACACTATGCTAAGTACTATTCTACTTACACACACCATACTCATTCCATACTTCACCATACACAATGCACTATGTTGTCATACTCTTGTCCCCTTTGACTTCATAAAATACACGGCTAAACACAAACGGGAAAGGAAAACATGTTGCTATATTTGGCATGTGTTGGAAATATCTTGCACCATATCTTTTGCTATCCTTACACATATCTTCCCAAGATACAAAGGACATAGTACTAAGATACATCAAATCCTCCATTTTCCTTATTATATCCGAATACCACTTGGATCTCAAAACATACACAACACAAAATACTTGAAAACTTCCTCATATCTTTCTCAAACTCACGGCTTGAATTAAGTCCCCACACCAAGAACACATTTACTACTTCATTTACTAGTAAATCTATGTCTCTTTCATCTTAAATTCCAATCATTGTTACTCCTACAACAAGCTTGATCTCCAACACAACTCCAAGGGTACTCACAAGTCTTAAAGGTCACGGCTAGGTTTTATTATAGGCAACCATTTTTGTTGAAAACAAGCTCAAGTTACTACTAGTTCACTTATTCACTCCTAGAACTATCTAACAAGTAAGTATCATGAAACCTACATTTTTCTATATACTTTCATTATCATACACTTGGATATATATATATATATATATATACATCACTAGTAAAAACTTAACCTAAAAACAAATCTAAGAAATCCTAGACCATAATAGGTCACGGCTAAAAATGATGTATCACTTTATGTGATGAAAAATCTTGTTAACTATGGTGACCACAACCTCATGGACATGCTAAAGAAACCACAAAACCTATACATGTATATAATCTAGACGTGGGGTTTACCCTCATTTTTAGTGTGATGAATAACTTTGAGATATTGTTATAAGCCTAGGAATCATTAGATCTAGGTTACTACTAAAACATGTTAACTAGTTACCTTAATGGATTATAAGGCCCAATGAATAGTGTGAATATAGTTAGGCCCATTAAGCCCACTATGTAAGCCCTATAGAAACTAGGAGCCCATTAAGCCCACTAGGATAATCATACTTAAAATAAACTTTGTTTATGTTAAATAATTATATTATAAAACTTTTTGTATGAAAAATGTGATTTGATAAACTTTCGGATTAAAAGTATGATTTAATAAAGTTTCGGACTAAAAGTGTAAATAATAAACTTTCGGATTGATTTTGTAAATTAAATAAGTATAGGGACTTAAATGGTCATGTTTGGAAACTCATTTTAACAAAAGTAAACACATAAGGACCTAATTTGTAATTTGCCGAGAGTCTAGGGGTGGTTTTTATACCATTCGAGACTTAAACCCAAGTAGGAGGACCCGTTTGGTAATTATTGTTAGTTATGTGTAGTTGTGTAACTTGATTAGAACCTTAGGGACTCCTTTTGCCACTTGCCGAAACTTATAGGAGCCCTAGGGGCCTTTCTTGCCAAGTAGGGTAAGTTAACAAACCGTAAGTAAACCCTAGGGACCATTTTGGCCTTTACCGAAACTTGTTTGGTGCCCTAGGGGGCGTTTATGAAACTTTCCTAACCATAATACTAACCGAATACTACAAGGACTAAAAATGACAATACTTGGAACTTTTATAAGCCCTAGTTACACGTGTAACTAGGGAGGGACTTGTCTTGCAATTATCGGAAAGTTTTGCAAACCCTAGGGGTATTCTAGTAATTAACCGCGGGTAAATATATAATCGAGGGACTAAAATGTAATTTTCATAAACTATAACAAACCCTAAATTATTATATATATATACCCAATATTAAAAACGTAAAACTTAAATAAATACAACAGTCGTTATTTTTCCCAAACTTATAATTTAATAATTATACAAACCTTCGGGAACGTTGAAATAGATTAAATTAAAATGTTATATATTTTTATAAACGTTAAATATGTTATATAAATTAAATATGATTAACTTATAAAAATAAATATATTAATTATATTTATTTCTTTTCACCTGTAAATATATATAAAACTTTCTTTTATAGATATTTAAATTACTTTATAAACGGTACAAGTACGAGAATATTAATTAAACAAATTAATTATTTGAACGATATTATTTATTTTACACTTAAAAATAAATACTCCTATTACTTGTACAACAATGAACCAAGTTACAAATATCGAATAAAATGCTTAAAACCAGTATAAGCATGCACATACTTGTTCTTAAACTTTTATGCATTATGTTATGCATTTACTGAGTCCTTATAATTATTTAGTTTGTTGACTGTATCGTGAGCATCACATCAGATTTTCTTGTGACTTATTGTTGTACTACTGAGGTGAGTTCATGGCCCCACTTTGTATATTGACATACTTTTAAAGCCTTTTGTGGGGAAGAAAACATGCAACATATTTTATTTGATGGACATAAACTGAACTATGAAACCTTTGGTTACATTTGCCAATTATAGATGAACCCGCATGACCCCTACATCTGAAACTGTTAAAATTGTTGAATTGCCTGAATGTATAAATAGATCCATTTGGGATTGACCATCCCCATCTGGGTGAGTAGCGCTCACTGTGCCTAGGCCAGGACAATAGATGTTTAACATGTCGGAACATAATATTGGGTGCATTTTTATTAGTGCGAAGGGTCCTCATTTGTTGTGTACTTAACGTGTCAAGTATCAGTTTCGGGCAATAGGGAATGTAATTACCTTTAAGTATTGATGCTATGTGTATTACAATTACTACTTCAGTGAATGTTTATTGTCCAAACTCATTTTATTAAATCTGTGAATTCACCAACTTTATGCTGACTCTCTAAGCAGGTATTGACGTGCATGGAATCAAGCATCATGATAGGCTGCATTTATAGAGCTCATCTGGGGTTTTATAAACTAGGGAATGATTTCAACTGCTGAATAATGTTTAAGACAATTTTAATAACATTTGCACTTTTATTCATGTAATAAATGTAATGATAATCTTTTATCTGTTGCGATACATACTATCTGCTGGATCCACCCACTTGACACCCAAATATTATTTCCGCTGCATTTGACCAATTTGGGGGTGTCACAGAAATGGTATCAGAGCGATAGTTATAGAGAACCAGACCAAAAATTAAACTAAATATAAAAATAAAAATTTTATATAAACTGGACTATAACTGCTTTAGTAATCTTTTTGGATTTTCGGGATTAGAATAGTTAAGCATATAGAGTGTAGAGCATACATTTTTATATGGCTAACTGTGCATTGATAATTAACATCCGGTTGATTAATCTTATAAGTATTAACGTAACCTTTAACTGGCGATGTTAAACGACACTATTATATAATTTGATCATATTTCGTAAAAACTTTAACATGAATAAGATTATACTTTCGTCAATTAAAACGATATTATTTTCAGATTCATTATGACATCACCTGCTGCTACTCCTGCTGCTTTATCACCGACATCCGTCTTATATGGATGGATATCTGCTAGCGAGTCTGACGATAGTCACACTTCTGGTGACGCCGCACTCGTCGATGCTCTCATCACCACTCCACCTGCTACACCTGTATCCCCCGGTGGGGATGAGGTTCAGCCGACTGCTGCCTTACCACATTTACCACCAGCTTCCTCACTATTGGGCTACGCACCCGAGTCTCTGCCACCTCGTAAGAGGTGGTACGAGGCCCATGTCGACTCTACTTTTGAGGTCGGCGAGGGTTCCGGGGCGAGACGTGTGGACCCTGTTCAGGCCCAGATTACTACACTGGTCGCACGCCAGGCACAGGACATAGCAGAGATTCACACTTTGCTATCAGCTGGACAGCTTGGACGCACTGCTCTGTAGGAGCGTCAGGACCTTTTGTGCTGGACCGTTTGTGCCGAGGCGCACGCTGCTCGAGGAGCGTGGTCTATGACTTATCATTCTCTATAGTGGTTGCTGGAGGAGAATGAGTCTCTCCGTGAGCAGATCTACACCCTGTAGAGTCAGCAGTATGAGACTCACACCGCTCTTATGACCATGGAGCAGACACTTTCTATCTTCTTCGATCTCCAGGATGTTCGTCATCAGGGATTGACTGCAGAGACTGCTCATCTCAGAGGAGCCCACGAGACATTTAGAGCTCAGTTCATAGAGGCACTTCGACTCCTTAAGGAGACCCGAGATGCCTTGACCTCGATGCAGGATGTTATGCAAGCACCAGCTGTCTCATCACCACCAGCAACACCGGCCATCTCGGAGGAGTCTGTCAGAGACGAGTAGACTACATGTGCTAGATCTTTTGTACATCATGATAAGTTTTTGGGTTGCATCCCAGCTATCATGATATAGGACCTCATGTATTTGTACTTTCCTTTTATCAGTTGTATCATTGTATTGTACTATTTAGAATAGGTATTCGTAGACGATGTACTCTAGATTATGTGTACCACCATCCCAGACAGGTGGGTTGTGCTCTGTCTTGGATTGGTTGTACATTTGGTATTGTATTTCTACTCTAGAAATGGCATGTACTCATCATCTTTTGTTATATTCTGTGGTGTATTATATTATGAACTTTTAACAGGTTATCTAATTTGTTGTGAAGTCTATGCATGAATTTCTTTTCGTGTATTTATACATAAAACTGTGCTAACACCTTAAACTAATGATTTCATTTTTGTGTATGATTATAGACAAATGGTAATCACTAGAACAAACCCCAACAATGTCGACGCTACCCAAAACGTCACTGCTGCCCAACTAAGGGAAATGATTGATCAAGGCATCGCAACTACGATGGCTGCCAGCAGAATCATGGACGATAGCCAAAACTCCAATAACCGCAGGAATAATCAAACCACTAGGGGTTGCTCTTATCCCGACTTTATGAAGTGTAAGCCTTCGTACTACAAAGGAAGAGAGGGTGTTGTGGAGCTGATGCAGTGGTTTGAAAGGTTGGAGACTGTGTTCCGCATCAGCGATTGTGCAGACGAGAACAAAGTCAAGTTTGCCACCTGCACGTTGCTTGAGAGTTCTCTTACTTGGCGGAACTCTGTAGTTGCCACTCTTGGACACGATGCTGCCTACGCTCTCAACTGGGCTGATCTGAAAGAGAGGATGACAGAGAAGTACTGTCCAAGGGGTGAGATGAAGAAGCTTGAGATTGAATTATGGGATCTCAGATGCAAGAACAATGACATCATTGCATACAACCAAAGATTCCAAGAGTTGAATCTAATGTGTACCAGAATGTTTGTTGAGGTAGAAGAAAAGATTGAAAAGTATGTTGGTGGACTCCCAGACGTCATTCATGACAGTGTACTTGCATCTCGACCCACTACTGTCGAGAACGACATTGAGTTCGCTACTGAATTGATCAACAAGAGAGTCCGTACCATGTCTGAAAGGAACACTGAAAGCAAGCGGAAGGCAGATGAAAATTTCCGTAGTCAGCACCAACAGTCTCCTAAAAGGCAAAATGCTGGACAGGTTTACAGTGCTACCACTGCAGGAACTAGGCCGTATGTGGGTGCAAAACCCTTGTGCTCAAGATGCAACTATCATCATACTGTTGATAACCCATGTCAGTCCTGCCACAAGTGTGGACAAGTTGGTCATTTTTCCAAAACCTGTCGAGTCAATGCTGTCACCCAGGTCCGACCCAACCAGAACACCGGGAACTACAACAACAGGGGCGGATACAATGCCTGTGGGAACGGGAACGGACAACAGAGAAACCGCAATACTGCCAGAGGGAATGACAATGGACCTAATAAGGGTGTTGTGTGCTATGAGTGTGGAGCACCGGGACATGTGAGACCAGGTTGTCCCAAGTTGGCCAACCAGAACAAGAACAGTGGAGGAGCTTCGTCAAGAGTGTACGTGGTCGGCAATGCAAAAGCCAACCCCGATTCTAATGTCGTTACTGGTACGTTCCTACTAAACAATCGTTATGCATCTGTTTTGTTTGATACTGGAGCAAACCGAAGTTTTATATCCACTGAATTTAGCAATGTACTAGAATTCGTCCCATCAATTCTAGATCACCGTTACTCCGTAGAATTAGCTGACGGTAAAACTGTAGATGCTGACACTATCATTAGAGGTTGTACCTTAAATCTTTCTAAACATCCATTCAACATTGACCTTATTCCCGTAGACCTTGGTAGTTTTGACGTTATTATTGGTATGGACTGGCTAGCAAGATACCGCGCAGTCATTGTTTGTGATGAAAAACTAGTCCATATTCCGTGGGGAAACGAAACTCTAATCACTCGAGGAGACGGTAACACCGACCTTACTGACACTAGACTTAGTGTTATCTCTTGTACTAAAGCCCAGAAATATTTGTTGAGAGGATGTCCTATCTTCTTGGCCCATATTTCTCAAACAGATAAGGAGGACAAACCCGAGAAGAAACAAATCAAGGATGTACCTATCGTCCGAGATTTTCCCGAGGTCTTTCCTGATGAGTTTCCAGGCTTACCACCAACCCGACAAGTGGAATTTCAAATCGACTTTATTCCCGGAGCTACACCTGTAGCTAAAGCTCCATACCGGTTGGCACCATCAGAAATGAAAGAGCTAGCTGAACAACTTCAAGAACTATCTGATAAAGGATTTATCCGACCTAGTTCCTCGCCATGGGGAGCTCCTGTGTTATTTTTCAAAAAGAAAGACGGTTCTTTCCGAATGTGCATCGACTACAGAGAACTAAATAAGTTAACTATGAAGAATCGTTATCCGCTTCCTCGCATTGACGACCTATTTGACCAACTGCAAGGGTCAAGTGTGTATTCCAAGATTGACTTGAGATCTGGATACCATCAACTAAGGGTCAGGGAGGAAGATATTCCGAAAACATCTTTCAGAACCCGTTACGGTCATTACGAATTCCAGGTTATGCCATTTGGGTTGACCAATGCACCATCCATTTTCATAGATCTTATGAATCGTGTGTGCAGACCCTACCTGGATAAAATTCGTGATAGTCTTCATTGACGATATACTCATTTATTCCAAGAACGAAAAAGAACAAGGGGAACACCTTGCACAAGTACTAAAGGTACTCAAAGAGGAACATCTCTATGCTAAATTCTCCAAATGTAAATTCTGGATTCCCAGAGTGCAATTCCTCGGTCATATCATCGATTGTGACGGTATTCACTCAGATCTAGCAAAGGTCGAATCTGTCAAAGATTGGGTAATACCTAAGTCGCCGACAGAGATCCGACAATTTCTAGGCCTTACCGGGTATTACCGAAGATTTATCGAAGATTTCTCTAAAATAGCCAAACCAATGACCAAACTCACGCAGAAAGGAATAAAGTTCGATTGGGGAGAGAAGGAAGAATTAGCTTTTCAGCTGATCAACCAGAAGTTTTGTAGTGCACCTATATTAGCCTTGCCTGAAGGCAACGATGATTTCGTTGTATATTGTGATGCTTCACACAAAGGTTTAGGTGCAGTACTGATGCAGAGAATGAAAGTGACCGCCTATGCTTCAAGACAACTGAAAAAGCATGAGAAGAACTACACCACTCACGATCTAGAACTTGGATCCGTAGTATTTTCTCTCAAAATCTAGAGACATTACCTATACGGAACGAAGTGCACAGTGCATACTGACCATAAAAGTTTGCAACACATATTGGATCAGAAGGAGCTGAACATGAGACAACGCCGTTGGATTGAGCTGTTGAGTGACTACGACTGCGAGATCAAATACCACCCCAATAAAGCAAACGTGGTTGCTGATGCTCTAAGTCGTAAGGAAACGGACCCTCCTATGAGAGTTCGGGTATTAGTTATGACAATAAGTTTGGACCTACCCAAACAGATTTTGGAAGCTCAGACTCAAGCTCAATTACCTGAGAACCTCATGAAGGAAGACGTCAGGGGAATGCTAAGAACCGACCTCACTAAAGGAGAAGTTAGAGCCAAGAGCAGATGGAACCCTATGCCTTCACGGAAGGAGTTGGTTACCTTACTATGGAGATTTGAGGAACGTGATCATGCACGAATCTCATAAGTCTAAATATTCTATGCATCCCAGATCTGAGAAGATGTATCAGGATATGAAGAAATTATATTTGTGGCCAAATATAAAAGCTGACATCGCCACCTATGTACAGAAGTGTTTGACATGTTCACGTGTCAAATCTGAACACCAGAGACCATCGGGTTTACTTGTACAACCCGAGATACCGAAATGAAAGTGGGACAACATCACCATGGACTTTGTCACCAAACTCCCAAAGTCATCTCACAGTTACGATAATATCTGGGTAATCGTCGACCGACTCATCAAGTCCGCTCATTTCCTACCAATTAGGGAAAATGATTCCCTGACAAAACTCGCAAAGACGTACCTGAAGGAGATTGTGACCGAAAATGGAATACCAGTCTCAATAATCTGTGATCGAGACGGTAGGTTCACATCAAACTTTTGGAAGGCTTTCCAACGAGCCTTAGGTACCAATTTGGACATGAGCATCGCTTGTCATCCGCAGACTGATGGTCAAAGTGAACGAACTATCCAGACTCTAGAGGACATGCTACGAGCATGTGTGATTAATTTTGGAAATGGATGGGTTGACCACATTCCTTTAGTGGAATTCTCCTACAACAACAGTTATCACGCTAGTATTAAGGCTGCCCCTTTTGAAGCACTATATGGTCGAAAGTGCCGTTCACCTGTGTGCTGGGCAGAAGTAGGTGAATTTCAGCTCTCTGGACCAGAGTTAATCCAAGAGACTACATACAAGATCGTTCTCATAAAGCAAAGAATTCAAGCTGCTCGCGATCGACAAAAGAGCTACGCGGACCGAAAACGCAAACATATGCAATTTGAAGTAGGTGACCATGTAATGCTCAAGGTATCACCTTGGAAGGGTGTTGTACGCTTTGGTAAACGTGGAAAACTGAACAAACGTTATGTCGGCCCTTTAAAAGTAATAGCCAGGAACAGGAAGGTAGCTTATCGTTTAGAGTTTCCCCAACAACTGAGCCGGGTACACTCTACTTTCCACGTGTCTAATCTGAAGAAGTGCTATGTTGAAGAACCATTGGCTATGCCATTGGAAGGAGTTCAGTTTGACGACAAACTCCAGTTCACAGAAAAACCAGTAGAAATCATGGAAAGGACGGTTAAGAAATCGAAACGCAGTCGCATCCCGTTGATCAAAGTACGTTGTGTGAGACCCCCAAAATCTGACATGGAACAACTAGGAAACGAGGGGGTAACACGTCATAGTATAAGAAACAATGAATTACAGTTCATACAAAGCTGACGAAATAAAAACATGTACATTACATCATAAAAGGTTAGAGTTTTTTAAACATAGGTCCCAGAGTTTTAGAAGCGAAAAAATTATATTATTTCGTCTCAATTTATAGCAATAAGTTGCCCAAAAGATTGAATAAACTTCTGATAGTTTATATAAAACAAATCTTTCACAAACACCACAGAAATCTCCAAGCTGCGATAATATCCTGCGGGCTCCCATCCAAGCAAGCTAAGTAATAATACCTGAGATTAAACATGTAAAATCGTCAACATAAAGTTGAGTGAAATTCATAGGTTTAGTAATAAGGATGTGGAACACAAGCATTCATTTGTAAAACAAGTAGTATGGAGTATGGTTATATACGTCAGCCATAGTCCAAAGTCATTATTATTGTTGTTCAGTTCATGAACCGAAGCTTAACTCAGTGTAAGTTCCTCTAGGGAGTATTGAGCCTAAATACTCAAGTATAAACGAATATTAGTGCGTCAAAGTAATCGGGACGGGGATAGTCAATCCCGATGGATCCACCCACAACATTCGCGCTTCGCGCAATGCACACCGGAAAATTACGGTTCATGATCGGGAGAGGAAACTTAAGGCTAGACTAAAAGCAATAATAATATCGAAAACCTGAAAATCATACATGTTATGGATAGCATACAGTTCTGGATAGCATACAGTTTTTAATGGTTGTGTTCCACCATGTAAAATCTCACCCCGTGTTTAGAAACTATGTACAAGTAAAAAGGGGCTATGAACTCACCTTAGCCACGAGGTAAGTCAATCACGGTACTCATCAACTGAGTAGAAACGGTAGTGGTAGACGATCACCGACGATATGGATGCCCGGGGAAACACGAAAACCGCAACCTATAAAAATAAGGTGTGCGTTAAGACTCGAACTCGAATATCGATATGTACCAAGTATAATATGACTCAACTGTTTTCAGAGTATTCATGTTTCAAAACCATTGACACGAACCAAATAAAGTCATACTAACCATTTATTCCAACACTACATGTTAAAACACTTGAACACTTGAAAATGACACGACATACGACGCCAAGTCAACCAAGTCAAACTATCCTTTACCCTTACTTGGACCAGTAGCTAAGTCATTTATATAATGACTAAGCATTTGAATAAGTCATCATGTCCGATGATGAATACTCAAACTCACGCAACACAAACATTGAACTACGTGTCCAAAGTAAAAATCAGCAAGTACACCCCGAATGTACACACCGATCTACTCTCTCTAGACATGTCCGTTTTACATGAAAATTGGTGTCAAGGTCACTTATAACCTGTATAAGACCTCACCAAAATTTGAGCCAATGTTCACACTTTAAAATCCATCAGCTCGACACTTTACTCGACTTCAAATTTGGGACAGATTTGTGCACTTGTTTTGTAAAACCGTTTAAACCGCTTTAAAAGTACAAACTCGACAATCCGACTTTTGAAACCACTAATAGACTCATCAAACTCAGTTTGTAAACTTTGAAAACCAGTAGTATCAACAATCTAACCAAGCATAAAGTCCCCGAGAGTCGACCCAAAATCAGCCACAATTTCGGATTGTGCCGACTTGCGTCTCCCGGTACACGAAAACTAAATCTAGCATAACTTTTGACTCGTAATGAGTTATAAGCTCGATCTTATACCAAAACGACCGTCTCGGAAAACTCTACAACAATTTCAAATAATATTGGCCTTTTACAGAACTTAAACCCACGAAACACACTGTTTAAAGCTGCTGTCCCAAATTAGCTTTTTAGAAAACATGACAAATCAAATTTTCAACCAAATCCACTCATTCCCATACCCCTAGGATCACTATACTATCATACCCATCATCCAAACACTCCTAAAAACACTTTCATGTAAAATCTAACAAAATCAAAGATTAAAAACAAGACTTTTTATGATAAAAACAACATAATCTTACCATAAACACTACATGCATGATGATTAAAACATCATACGACCACAAAATTATAAACTCTTGAAAACATGATGCATGTAAGAGATTTTTATATCATTAGAATGACAAGAAGATTTTAGTGATGGGTCTTGTTTTAGTTTTTAATGAATCAAGGTGGAAATCAAATTTTTGAGGGTGTATTTGTGATGGTGGTGGCGGCAAAGGTGAAGGTGGGGAGAGAGTGTGTGTTTTTGTTTTTAAAAATGGATGTAAATATGTGTGAGTGGGAATAATTAGTTTATATATAGCTAGTTATGTAACACCCCATTTTAGAAATGGAAATATCACAGTAATTATGGCGTGTCATCAAAGCATACAAGGTAAAATGTCTAAACATTACTTGACCATATAAAGGAAAATACCGGAATCAAACATCGGTAGTCCAAAAGTAAAGCTCATCACACACAAACATAGTATAGTAAAGGAAAAGGACTAAACAATGTCCAAAGCATAAGTATCAAAAGAAAGGAAATGCATAATGTAAAGAAGGCTAGACAGCTTCCAGTCCATATGCATGTACTCTTAGTGTCTACGAGCGTCCCTGAGTACCTGCCGTTTTGGGAACATAGAAAAGGAAAACGGCTGAGCAATACGCTCAGTGCACGGATGTACAATAAAGCATGAATAGGATAAGCATATAACATAATAACAGCGGAAGAAACTAAGTCCCGAGTAACCTGGTTAAATCTTAATAAAACTGGTTTATAGTTTGAAAGTCTTATGTTTATCTTATAAAAATTGTTTGTCATATTTTACCATTAGCCAATATAGGTCATGAAAATCCACCGTGCATGAATAATTGGAGGGGTGACCTCATCATACAAATTAGGGGGGCTGCCTCTAATTTAATATACTGGTTTTATGGGTAGGAGGGATCAGCTCCTTGTGAAGGATGCAAGGCACACACCACATTCACCATGTAATCCTGAATAAAAACATGTAACTAGGATGCACCCATACGCCCCACATGATAAATATAAATAAATGGCCAAAAGCTGAAGGGACGCCACGAGCAATCACTCCGCCGTGGTGAAGTCATAACATCAGTGCCTCTAATGTTATGGTTATGGTACCTCCATAACTAGGTGAAACTGGTCATGCATGTATATGGCTATAGGTAATCATATTTAAACATAAGCAATCAAACTCATACTTATACTACGGGAAAACAATTGGCTGCATACGGGGAATCCTAATAAGGAAAGAATATCCATACTGAAAGGACGGGAATCCGTACCTTATGTCCAGTGAACGAGAAAGACGAACTGCGAGAATCCTACTTCCAAATCACTAGTGCTACATAAATACGTACATGAATAACTATCTGCTTACTAAATACATAGCTGGTTTTATGTCATGTCTTAGCTTATTTTATATGTTCTTACTATGTTTTACTGTTTAAAGCCTTAAACTGTGTTAAATCTTATATTCTGTTCATTCTGATTAAGTATTTCTGATATTTCATGTGTTATTATACTTACTGTGTAATAATAAGTAACTTTCCAAAAATAGCAGGTTTCGTAAAATAGAAAGTTTCCAAAAAAAGAAAGTTTCCAAAAATAGAAAGTTTCCAAAAATAGAAAGTTTCCAAAAATAGAAAGTTTCCAAAAATAGATTTACTGCTTAAAATAGATAAGTTTCTAAAAATAGAAAGTTTCCATAAATAGATTAGCTGCCTTAAATAAATAAGTTTATAAAAATAGCTGGTTTCCATAAATAGATTAGCTGCCTTATTTAATTAAGTTTCTAAAAATAGAAAGTTTCCATAATTAGAAATAAGCTGGTTAAATAAGCTAAGTAAATAAGTCTAAGTGTTTTCATGATTATTTTCTAAGTCATATGATATATTGTATAGTTTAATAATTATTTCATATAATTTAATTAAACTATAGGTTATAATATTTAATTAAAGTATAACATGTTTTAATTAAATATATTAAATACTTAGGTTAAAATATGTATTATTAAATATTAATAATATAACCTAAGTCATGTTAATTAATTAATTATATCTATGGTTTTTAAAATAATTAATTAATTATAAGTCTTAATAATATAAATACTTAGGTTAAAATAATTTCATGATTATTAATAATTAAATAACCTAAGTCATGTTATTAAATTAATCACATCTTTATTAATTTAATTTTAACATAAGTTCATAACATTAAAAACTAACATAAACCATGAACCAGATCTAGGCTTAAAAACATGAACCGGACATGAATCGACACCGTACCCCGAACCAAATCGGGGTACCCCTTGCTGCCGTGGGACCCACACGCACCAACCAAGACCATATGGTCTTGGTGGTGGTCGGCTAAGCAAACCGAAACCCCCTTGGGGTCGGTTGCAGCCTGCGGCCAAAACAAAGCACCCCTTAAATCGACCCTTTGATTTAATTAATCATCAAAACATGTTAGGTCTATGATTAATTAATATGTTTTTATAAAAACATCACATGTTCATAATTAATAAAAAGATTAAATTAAAATAAAAGGTTTAAAAAGGTTTTACCGTATTCGTGGATCAAGAGAACGAAGAACAAACACGAACAAACAACAAATCTTCAAGATCCAAGATCAAAGAATCACCTTGTATGGTGATGTATAGGTGGCGGCACAAAGAACAAGGGAGGAAAGGGTTTTAGGTTTTTCTTAAAAATCTTCTGTAACTTAATTTGAGTAGTGAAAACTTAATTAACCCCCTTTTAGTAAAAATTGATAATGGGCTTGGCCCATTACCCTTGTTTGGCCGCGGGTAGGGACCCCCCCATGGGGTTCCCGTACCTCTTTTCGTGTCTCGTTATTTAGTTACTCGTTTGTGTTTATTTATGTTCGTGTTTTAAATGTTCTCTTTACGTAAATACCATAATCTAATATATTTAATTACGCTCGTAATAAATATATATACGTAATTAATAATAGCTCGTGTTTTAATTACGTTCGTGATCGCATGTTCGTGATTAATTATTGCTAAATAATTATTACGTGATCGTGCATATAAAATACTTATCGTGTTCTAACACGTACGTAATACGTAAACTCCTAACACGTAATCATAATCATGCTATATTAGGAAAGTTTTTAACTAGTACGTACGATCCTAAGGGTACTATGCATGGTAAAAGCATGCGGGTTTTACAAGTTAAGTGGAGGGACCATTCTTGCCAAGTTTAAAACTTGTGGACCTAAAAGAAATTAATAGTTTTAAAGGGTAAAAAATGGTTATTGGTAAATATTGGAAATATTTACGGGGCTCGGGTTTCGTAAAAATACTTTTCAAAAGTTACAATGCATCATAGAAATGATTATACGATTTCTCGACACGACTTAATACGTAATTAAAACGACATCATCGAAAATATTAATTATCGAAACAATCGATAAATAAACGTATTTTTTTGGGCATCCGTCGGTATCGCGATCACTAGGAATTCTCGTTGTACATTGATTTTGAATAAAACTCGTTGTAAAACGCACGCGGGTGATTTTTAATCAAAAACTTTGATTTAAATTAAATATGGAAAAATAAAATAAGAAATTCTATAATTCCAGATAATTTATTATCAATGATCAGTAAATACTTAAAAAAAGTATAATTCAAAAATCTCAGGATTTACATATAGCAATACAAGAAAACGTAATATGTTGAAAAATTCAAGAAGCACGAATAAAAAGAATAAAATAATGATGGGAAAGTACGGGTTCTCACAGTCTTCCCCCCTAAAGGAACTATGGTCCCCAGAGTTCTCCTGAAAACAGTAGAAGATGCAAAAAAGTGGAGGTACAAAGTGTAGAACAAAATTCAATGCTTCCCAGGTAAATTTTCGTACCACGACGAATCTTAACGGTTAGAATTCGCTATGCTTTAGTTTCTTAACTCCTTTTCGTATAGCTTTTCAGTCTTGGATTAGGATAACGATCTTTCAATACGGGGATACATCAAGAGATAGAATTGTTGGAAATACGTGTGATAAACTAACAAGAATGAACACAAGAATCGCTTAAACAGGCAAAGGGCGATAAAATGAACCAATATCGTTAATCAACAAGGGTCGCAAATCGTGCAACCGTAAAACGTGACAATCTTAAAACGTAAGAATCTAGTCACAAGCGAAATAGAAAGGAAAAAAAATGAATAACACATGATCATTTAAAATACAAGCTGTCACAATCAGTTGTCTAGTATTTTGGGATTACTTTAAAACTTAGTTTTAAATATCTTCTTTATTAAAAGAAAATTTTACCAGGTGTAATGATTAAAAATCAAACTCTATATAAAATGAGTGGGTAAACAGTTGTCAAATCTTTTTCTTGATCAGAATTTTCAAAGCAAAAGTAGAACAGTTCAAAATAGTTATCCTGATCGGCTTAAGAACTTTTGGGTGACTACAAGAAATTATCGTTAAAGTTTAGGTTTATCGTTACCATTAGAGAAAATTCAGATTTTGAAAGTTATTAAGGAACACTGTTTAGAAATTATAATTTAATTTAATAATTTCATTAGTTTGTCAGTAAAGTACGATATAATCATATACTTTAAAAGATTCAACTTGATATCCTTTGAAACACTAAGTAAATTCCCCAAAGAATATATATATATATATCTGGTATTTAACTTGAAACAGTTATTTTGGTAATTTAAACATTTGATAAAATGTATAAAACGTTCTTAAAAATTAATAATAATTTTTATAAGTTCAAGAAAGTGTTTAAGATATCAAACGATAAACACGTAACTTTTTTTGGTTTTCAGAAAGTGACAAAATAGCAAACGATTATGAAACGAATATCGATCAACAATTAGTATACAAGCAATAGCACGAGGGAATAAAACGGAAGTCGTATAAACTCTTAACGAACATGATCGAATAGATGCGTCGATGATAAGGACAATAAGAAACAATAATTATAGCAAGATTAATTCACGAGTGTGGTTGGGGTTACCAACAACGGCTTATTAAGTTCTTGGTGGTCGATACACGATCGAAAGAGAAAAGCCGCACAATAAATTTTCGAATCAAAGAAAATTATTAAGAAGATACTTGATAGTAATTCCAGTAAGATGAACAACATTCGCAATGAGAGGCGAAATCAACACATGGTTCACACGAACGAATTTCAAGACGACAAAGTCTAACACACATCATGTCAATTACACGAAATCATCGTTCACGTCCAGTCATAAATCACTATTTGTGTCCAGAGATGTTTCGAAGGTCTACCAAAATAGATAAAGAAGATCGATCAGAGAAGCATAACAACGTTGAAACTTTCAAGTCTTGCATCAAATGGTAAGAATTTAAGCAAATGGTAACGAAAATTGCATCATGAGGATGATGAGGTAACAGGTATAACAAAGATCGTCGAGTAAGGAAATCTGTGCTTGAGGCATGTACTTTGTTCAAGAAAAGATAAGGGTTCATAAGTGTATGTCACGAATTGGTGTTACTCGCATAAGATGTAAAAGTTTTCAAAACTTTTATTTTTTCTAACTTTTTAAGGAACATAATTAAAAAGTTGATTGTTGGTCAAATATTTATGGCGACTACTATTTGGCCTTGCATGGCTCCTTCTAAATTAAGCATAGGTGATCAGGCCATGCATAATTTAGGACTAACAATGCGATGCTCAGCTTCGTCAAACTAGTATTACATATCATATGATTTAAAATATGTACATAAGAGCATTTGTAAAAACAGGAATCAAAATAACATATGAAACTTTTCGCCACTAAGTTATTGGCTACATATTTAAATCAACCATTTTATTGTTACAAGAATTCTTAGCAAGACCAATGTAGAACAATTGGTGAGAATACATTGTAAAATTAATATAAATTAATTTTATAAGATAGCATTCAATTATTTAAGAAAACCCAAATGAAACCTTTTGTAAAATGATTCGCAAACAAGACCAGTTTGAGTTTATATGGTAACATGACAATAGTTTATAAAGTAGCGAGTGGGTTACAAGAGGGAAATAAGGAGTAGTTCAAGACAATCAACGAAATGGTTACCAGGTGATAAGGTTTCAAAAGGTTTAGCCGAAATCGTCAAGAGACACGTGCCAAGATGGTAATGAACGATAAAAAAGCAAGAACTTCAACCTCGGTCCAATTCAGTGGTACGATAGAAACAAAGAAAGAGAAAGTAGAATGACAAATAAGTCATAAATAAAAAGAAAGGATAAAGGAACCCGTATGTGCACATCGTGATTTAATTTGACAATAATATACTTTTAAGAAAGTAGGTTATCAGTTAACAAATAGTACAATCACTTCGAAAAGTTTCTATATTAGGAAGTTACCGAATTTCAAAAGTTCAAGATCTATGTACATGTATGATCGAACTCAAAGTTACTATTTTATACTGATTCGACGCAATCCTTGTTTTTAGTTTGCAAAATATCATTAGTTAAAGTTTTACGAGCTCAAACGAACTCAAAAACGCTTCAATCCATATTTTTAAAGTCTATCAATTTTGACTTTTGGGTTTGACTAGACCAATTAACTCATTAAACAATATTCTAAGACTCAAAGTCTAATGCATTTCGATGTAAAACAACGTTTTGAACAACTTTCTAGTTTTACCCGAGACTTGAAACGAAATAAAAATGGACAAAAATGCCCTTGCATTAAATCTGTCAGCAAAACGATATTTTAGCACTACGCAAAAATAAGTTCTTAAATTTTCACAATCTCAAATGAGCATAACCTGCTCGATTTTAATGTTTATTGGCCAAATTTTATGTCCTAAACGGACGTCTCAACAAGCAGGAGCATATATATTTTTATGTCTAAAGTTATAAAAATATTTTCTCGACACTGTTAAACTTCCTGTAAAGTTTCTACACATAGTATATTTTTCGACACAACTTGAAATTAAATCCAATTTCATAATAACCTAGAATTAATGTACACACAAGACTTGTGGATTCCATAAAGACGAAAGAAGATAAACTGTATAATTAATCATGTAAAGAAAACACAGTATGGAAATGGTTCAAGAATGCCAACGATAATCTGAGAGATCAAAAACGACGGATATCATCCGTGTCTTCAGCTGCAAGATGCAATGCAGGAAGGTCTCCTGGCGGCGTGATTTTCCAAAATCACAAGACATACCGAGAGAGAAACAAAATATTAACAAGTCACACTCCTGAGGCGAGGAGGTTTAATGAAAAAGGGAGGATGCAAGTGGGATCGTATTCCAAACAATTGTCACATAATAACTGACGATCATGTGTTCAAGGTACAACGGATGTTGTAAGTCGAAGTCGAAACGTAGAATGGTCAATGAAATAAGATGTAATCCATGTACAAGTGTCGTGTAAAACAGTGGCGTAAAGGTAAATCAAGATTACGAGAAATCACGATATTATTCAGCATTGATTCAACGAATTCTTCGAGATGTGTAACTCACACGATGTCCTTTAGTCTTTCTGGGAGACACATTGAGCTACACAATGGTCTATAGACTAGACATTCAATTACGAATGGTCAGAAATAAAGTCTGTGTATCTAAATAGATATTTTAAAGGAAATAAACAATGAAAGCAACACATACGGTAGTAGAATGAAAATCAGAAGTTTCATCGAAAACAACACTTATTCAATCCCGAACAATGGTATCTCGAGAGTATGCACAACATGTATCAGCGAGTCGAGGAAAACAGACGGTTCTATGAAGTCAGTCGTATCACGCATAAATGAAATAGCAATAGTACTCAGAAGAATGAGTATGAAAAGTCGGCAGCACACGCGCTCTGAATACAAGTATGTAACGTCATAACGATATAAAATCATCGTAACCGGATCAGTTCACAAGAACAAGAATTCCAGAAATAGGGTAAGAGCAGATGTAATCACAGTAATATCAAATGATAATCCATGAAGCACTAGGCTTTGAAAAGACATAGTAATTATCGCCATTAAGGTAATGTAATATTTCAACATGTAATCACGAGAAGAAATATTATAATGATAATTAAAAGTAAATAATAAGGATTAGAGAGTCACCCGCGCAAATATCGAACAACATTGGCAGATTCTGTGGTTGACACTTAAAACATGAAATATTTGAGCTTTCGGTTATAGACTAAGTTTTTTTATTTTTTATTTTTTATTTTTTTTTTGAAAAATGACTCAGTTCCCTATAACCATCGCTCTGATACCAATCTGTGAGACCCCCAAAATCTGACATGGAACAACTAGGCAACGAGGGGGGTAACACGTCATAGTACAAGAAACAATGAATTACAGTTCATACAAAGCTGACGAAATAAAAACATGTACATTACATCATAAAAGGTCAGAGTTTTTTTAAACATAGGTCCCAGAGTTTTAGAAGCGGAAAAATTATATTATTTCGTCTCAATTTATAACAATAAGTTGCCCAAAAGATTGAATAAACTTCTGATAGTCTATATAAAACAAATCTTTCACAAACACCATAGAAATCTCCAAGCTGCGATAATATCCTGCGGGCTCCCATCCAAGCAAGCTAAGTAATAATACCTGAGATTAAACATGTAAAATCGTCAACACAAAGTTGAGTGAAATTCATAAGTTTAGTAATAAGGATGTGGAACACAAGCATTCATTTGTAAAACAAGTAGTATGGAGTATGGTTATATACGTCAACCATAGTCCAAAGTCATTATTATTGCTGTTCAGTTCATGAACCGAAGCTTAACTCAGTGTAAGTTCCTCTAGGGAGTATTGAGCCTAAATACTCAAGTATAAACGAATATTAGTGCGTCAAAGTAATCGGGACGGGGATAGTCAATCCCGATGGATCCACCCACAACATTCGCGCTTCGCGCAATGCACACCGGAAAATTAACGGTTCATGATCGGGAGAGGAAACTTAAGGCTAGACTAAAAGCAATAATAATATCGAAAACCTGAAAATCATACATGTTCTGGATAGCATACAGTTCTGGATAGCATACAGTTTTTAATGGTTGTGTTTCACCATGTAAAATCTCACCCCGTGTTTAGAAACCATGTACAAGTAAAAAGAGGCTATGAACTCACCTTAGCCACGAGGTAAGTCAATCACGGTACTCAGCAACTGAGTAGAAACGGTAGTGGTAGACGATCACCGACGATATGGATGCCCGGGGAAACACGAAAACCGCAACCTATCAAAATAAGGTGTGCGCTAAGACTCAAACTCGAATATCGATATGTACCAAGTATAATATGACTCAACTGTTTTCAAAGTATTCATGTTTCAAAACCATTGACACGAACCAAATGAAGTCATACTAACCATTTATTTCAACACTACACGTTAAAACACTTGAACACTTGAAAATGACCCGACATACGACGCCAAGTCAACCAAGTCAAACTATCCTTTACCCTTACTTGGACCAGTAGCTAAGTCATTTATATAATGACTAAGCACTTGAATAAGTCATCATGTCCGATGATGAATACTCAAACTCACGCAACACAAACATTGAACTACGTGTCCAAAGAAAAAATCAGCAAGTACACCCCGAATGTACACACCGATCGACCCTATCTAGACATGTCCGTTTTACAAGAAAATTGGTGTGAAGGTCACTTATAACCTGTATAAGACCTCACCAAAATTTGAGCCAATGTTAACACTTTAAAATCCGTCAGCTCGACACTTTACTCGACTTCAAATTTGGGACAGATTTGTGCACTTGTTTTGTAAAACCATTTAGACCGCTTTAAAAGTACAAACTCGACAATCCGACTTTTGAAACCACTACTAGATTCATCAAACTCAGTTTGTAAACTTTGAAAACCAGTAGTATCAACAATCTAACCAAGCCTAAAGTCCCCGAGAGTCGACCCAAAATCAGCCACAATTTCGGGTTGTGCCGACTTGCGTCTCCCGGTACACGAAAACTAAAACTAGCATAACTTTTGACTCGTAATGAGTTATAAGCTCTATCTTATACCAAAACGACTGTCTCGGAAAACTCTACAACACTATCAAGTAGTATTGGGCTTTTACAGACCTTAAACCCACAAAACACACTGTTTAAAGCTGCTGTCCCAAATTAGCTTTTTAGAAAACATGACAAATCAAATTTTCAACCAAATCCACTCATTCCCATACCCTTAGGATCACTATACTATCATACCCATCATCCAAACACTCCTAAAAACACTTGCATGTAAATTCTAACAAAATCAAGGATTAAAAACAAGACTTTTTATGATAAAAACAACATAATCTTACCATAAACGCTACATGCATGATGATTAAAACATCATACAACCACAAAATTATAAACTCTTGAAAACATGATACATGTAAGAGATTTTTGTATCATTAGAATGACAAGAAGATTTTAGAGATGGGTCTTGTTTTAGTTTTTAATGAATCAAGGTGGAAATCAAATTTTTGAGGGTGTTTTTGTGATGGTGGTGGCGGCAAAGGTGAAGGTGGGGAGAGAGTGTGTGTTATTCTTTTTAAAAATGGATGTAAATGTGTGTGAGTGGGAATAATTTAGTTTATATATAGCTAGTTAAGTGGAGGGACCATTCTTGCCAAGTTTAAAACTTGTGGACCTAAAAGAAATTAATAGTTTTAAAGGGTAGAAAATGGTTATTGGTAAATATTGAAAATATTTATAGGGCTCGGGTTTCGTAAAAATACTTTTCAAAAGTTACAATGCATCATAGAAATGATTATACGATTTATCGACACGACGTAATACGTAATTAAAATGACATCATCGAAAATATTAATTATCGAAACAATTGATAAATAAACGTAATATTTTGGGCATCCGTCGATATCGCGATCACTAAGAATTCTCGTTGTACATTGATTTTGAATAAAACTCGTTTTAAAACGCACGCGGGTGATTTTAAATCAAAAACTTTGATTTAAACTAAATATGGAAAAATAAAATAAGAAATTTTATAATTCCAGATAATTTATTATCAATGATCAGTAAATACTTAAAAAAAGTATAACTCAAAAATCTCAGGATTTACATATAGCAATACAAGAAAACGTAATATGTTGAAAAATTCAAGAAGCACGAATAAAAAGAATAAAATAATGATGGGAAAGTACGGGTTCTCACTGTCTTCCCCCCCTAAAGGAACTCTGGTCCCCAGAGTTCTCCTGAAAACAGTAGAAGATGCAAACAAGAGGAGGTACAAAGTGTAGAACAAAATTCAATGCTTCCCAGGTAAATTTGCGTACCACGACGAATCTTAACGGTTAGAATTCGCTATGCTTCAGTTTTTTAACTCCTTTTCGTATAGCTTTTCAGTCTTGGATTAGGATAACGATCTTTCAATACGGGGATACATCAAGAGATAGAATTGTTGGAAATACGTGTGATAAACTAACAAGAATGAACACAAGAATCGCTTAAACAGGCAAAGTGCGATAAAATGAACCAAGATCGTAAATCAACAAGGGTCGCAAATCGTGCAACCGTAAAACGTGACAATCTTAAAACGTAAGAATCTAGTCACAAGCGAAACAGAAAGAAAAAAAAATGAATAACACATGATCATTTAAAATACAAGCTGTCACAATCAGTTGTCTAGTATTTTGGGATTACTTTAAAACTTAGTTTTAAATATCTTCTTTATTAAAAGAAAATTTTACCAGGTGTAATGATTAAAAATCAAACTCTATATAAAATGAGTGGGTAAACAGTTGTCAAATCTTTTTCTTGATCAGAATTTTCAAAGCAAAAGTAGAACAGTTCAAAATAGTTATCCTGATCGGCTTAAGAACTTTTGGGTGACTACAAGAAATTATCGTTAAAGTTTAGGTTTATCGTTACCATTAGAGAAAATTCAGATTTTGAAAGTTATTAAGGAACACTGTTTAGAAATTATAATTTAATTTAATAATTTCATTAGTTTGTCAGTAAAGTACGATATAATCATATACTTTAAAAGATTCAACTTGATATCCTTTGAAACACTAAGTAAATTTCCCAAAGAATATATATATATTTGTTATTTAACTTGAAACAGTTATTTTGGTAATTTAAACATTTGATAAAATGTATAAAACGTTTTTAAAAATTAATAATAATTTTTATAAGTTCAAGAAAGTGTTTAAGATATCAAATGATAAACACGTAACTTTTTCTGGTTTTCAGAAAGTGACAAAATAGCAAACGATTATGAAACGAATATCGATCAACAATTAGTATACAAGCAATAGCACGAGGGAATAAAACGGAAGTCGTATCAACTCTTAACGAACATGATAGAATAGATGCATCGATGATAAGGACAATAAGAAACAAGAATTATAGCAAGATTAATTCACGAGTGTGGTTGGTGTTACCAACAACGGCTTATTAAGTTCTTGGTGGTCGATACACGATCGAAAGAGAAAAGCCGCACAATAAATTTTCGAATCAAAGAAAATTATTAAGAAGTTACTTGATAGTAATTCTAGTAAGATGAACAACATTCGCAATGAGAGGCGAAATCAACACATGGTTCACACGAACAAATTTCAAGACGAGAAAGTCTAACACACATCATGTCAATTACACGAAATCATCGTTCTTCAGCTGAGAGATCAAAAACGACGGATATCATCCGTGTCTTCAGCTGCAAGATGCAATGCAGGAAGGTCTCCTGGCGTTTTCCAAAATCACAAGACATACCGAGAGAGAAACAAAATATTAACAAGTCACACTCCTGAGGCGAGGAGGTTTAATGAAAAAGGGAGGATGCAAGTGGGATCGTATTCCAAACAATTGTCACATAATAACTGACGATCATGTGTTCAAGGTACAACGGATGTTGTAAGTCGAAGTCGAAACGTAGAATGGTCAATGAAATAAGATGTAATCCATGTAGAAGTGTCGTGTAAAACAGTGGCGTAAAGGTAAATCAAGATTACGAGAACTCACGATATTATTCAGCACTGATTCAACGAATTCTTCGAGATGTGTAACTCACACGATGTCCTTTAGTCTTTCTGGGAGACACATTGAGCTACACAATGGTCTATAGACTAGACATTCAATTACGAATGGTCAGAAATAAAGTTTGTGTATCTAAATAGATATTTTAAAGGAAATAAACAATGAAAGCAACACATACGGTAGTAGAATGAAAATCAGAAGTTTCATCGAAAACAACACTTATTCAATCTCGAACAATGGTATCTCGAGAGTATGCACAACATGTATCAGCGAGTCGAGGAAAACAGACGGTTCTATGAAGTCAGTCGTATCACGCATAAATGAAATAGCAATAGTACTTAGAAGAATGAGTATGAAAAGTCGGCAGCACACGCGCTCTGAATACAAGTATGTAACGTCATAACGATATAAAATCATCGTAACCAGATCAGTTCACAAGAACAAGAATTCCAGAAATAGGGTAAGAGCAGATGTAATCACAGTAATATCAAATGATAACCCATGAAGCACTAGGCTTTGAAAAGACATAGTAATTATCGCCATTAAGGTAATGTAATATTTCAACATGTAATCACGAGAAGAAATATTATAATGATAATTAAAAGTAAATAATAAGGATTAGAGAGTTACCCGCACAAATATCGAACAACATTGGCAGATTCTGTGGTTGACACTTAAAACATGAAATATTTGAGCTTTCGGTTATAGACTAAGTTTTTTTATTTTTTATTTTTTTTTTTTTTTTTGAAAAATGACTCAGTTCCCTATAACCATCGCTCTGATACCAATCTGTGAGACCCCCAAAATCTGACATGGAACAACTAGGCAACGAGGGGGTAACACGTCATAGTACAAGAAACAATGAATTACAGTTCATACAAAGCTGACGAAATAAAAACATGTACATTACATCATAAAAGGTCAGAGTTTTTTTAAACATAGGTCCCAGAGTTTTAGAAGCGGAAAAATTATATTATTTCGTCTCAATTTATAACAAAAAGTTGCCCAAAAGATTGAATAAACTTCTGATAGTCTATATAAAACAAATCTTTCACAAACACCATAGAAATCTCCAAGCTGCGATAATATCCTGCGGGCTCCCATCCAAGCAAGCTAAGTAATAATACCTGAGATTAAACATGTAAAATCGTCAACACAAAGTTGAGTGAAATTCATAGGTTTAGTAATAAGGATGTGGAACACAAGCATTCATTTGTAAAACAAGTAGTATGGAGTATGGTTATATACGTCAACCAAAGTCCAAAGTCATTATTATTGCTGTTCAGTTCATGAACCGAAGCTTAACTCTGTGTAAGTTCCTCTAGGGAGTATTGAGCCTAAATACTCAAGTATAAACGAATATTAGTGCGTCAAAGTAATCGGGACGGGGATAGTCAATCCCGATGGATCCACCCACAACATTCGCGCTTCGCGCAATGCACACCGGAAAATTAACGGTTCATGATCGGGAGAGGAAACTTAAGGCTAGACTAAAAGCAATAATAATATCGAAAACCTGAAAATCATACATGTTCTGGGTAGCATACAGTTCTGGATAGCATACAGTTTTTAATGGTTGTGTTTCACCATGTAAAATCTCACCCAGTGTTTAGAAACCATGTACAAGTAAAAAGGGGCTATGAACACACCTTAGCCACGAGGTAAGTCAATCACGGTAATCAGCAACTGAGTAGAAACGGTAGTGGTAGACGATCACCGACGATATGGATGCCCGGGGAAACACGAAAACCGCAACCTATCAAAATAAGGTGTGCGTTAAGACTCGAACTCGAATATCGATATGTACCAAGTATAATATGACTCAACTGTTTTCAAAGTATTCATGTTTCAAAACCATTGACACGAACCAAATGAAGTCATACTAACCATTTATTTCAACACTACACGTTAAAACACTTGAACACTTGAAAATGACCCGACATACGACGCCAAGTCAACCAAGTCAAACTATCCTTTACCCTTACTTGGACCAGTAGCTAAGTCATTTATATAATGACTAAGCACTTGAATAAGTCATCATGTCCGATGATGAATACTCAAACTCACGCAACACAAACATTGAACTACGTGTCCAAAGTAAAAATCAGCAAGTACACCCCGAATGTACACACCGATCTACCCTATCTAGACATGTCCGTTTTACATGAAAATTGGTGTCAAGGTCACTTATAACCTGTATAAGACCTCACCAAAATTTGAGCCAATGTTAACACTTTAAAATCCGTCAGCTCAACACTTTACTCGACTTCAAATTTGGGACAGATTTGTGCACTTGTTTTGTAAAACCGTTTAGACCGCTTTAAAAGTACAAACTCGACAATCCGACTTTGAAACCACTACTAGACTCATCAAACTCAGTTTGTAAACTTTGAAAACCAGTAGTATCAACAATCTAACCAAGCCTAAAGGCCCCGAGAGTCGACCCAAAATCAGCCACAATTTCGGGTTGTGCCGACTTGCGTCTCCCGGTACACGAAAACTAAAACTAGCATAACTTTTGACTCGTAATGAGTTATAAGCTCTATCTTATACCAAAACGACCGTCTCGGAAAACTCTACAACAATATCAAGTAATATTGGCCTTTTACAGACCTTAATCCCGCGAAACACACTGTTTAAAGCTGCTGTCCCAAATTAGCTTTTTAGAAAACATGACAAATCAAATTTTCAACCAAATCCACTCATTCCCATACCCCTAGGATCACTATAATATTATACCCATCATCCAAACACTCCTAAAAACACTTGCATGTAAAATCTAACAAAATCAAGGATTAAAAACAAGACTTTTTATGATAAAAACAACATAATCTTACCATAAACGCTACATGCATGATGATTAAAACATCATACAACCACAAAATTATAAACTTTTGAAAACATGATACATGTAAGAGATTTTTGTATCATTAGAATGACAAGAAGATTTTAGAGATGGGTCTTGTTTTAGTTTTTAATGAATCAAGGTGGAAATCAAATTTTTGAGGGTATTTTTGTGATGGTGGTGGCGGCAAAGGTGAAGGTAGGGAGAGAGTGTGTGTTTTTCTTTTTAAAAATGAATGTAAATGTGTGTGAGTGGGAATAATTTAGTTTATATATAGCTAGTTAAGTGGAGGGACCATTCTTGCCAAGTTTAAAACTTGTGGACCTAAAAGAAATTAATAGTTTTAAAGGGTAGAAAATGGTTATTGGTAAATATTGACAATATTTATGGGGCTCAGGTTTCGTAAAAATACTTTTCAAAAGTTACAATGCATCATAGAAATGATTATACGATTTCTCGACACGACTTAATACGTAATTAAAACGACATCATCGAAAATATTAATTATCAAAACAATCGATAAATAAACGTAATATTTTGGGCATCCGTCGGTATCGCGATCACTAGGAATTCTCGTTGTACATTGATTTTGAATAAAACTCGTTGTAAAACGCACGCTGGTGATTTTAAATCAAAAACTTTGATTTAAACTAAATATGGAAAAATAAATAAGAAATTTTATAATTCCAGATAATTTATTATCAGTGATCAGTAAATATTTAAAAAAAGTATAATTCAAAAATCTCAGGATTTACATATAGCAATACAAGAAAATGTAATATGTTGAAAAATTCAAGAAGCACGAATAAAAAGAATAAAATAATGATGGGAAAGTACGAGTTCTCACTGTCTTCCCCCCTAAAGGAACTCTGGTCCCCAGAGTTCTCCTGAAAACAGTAGAAGATGCAAACAAGAGGAGGTACAAAGTGTAGAACAAAATTCAATGCTTCCCAGGTAAATTTCCGTACCACGACGAATCTTAACGGTTAGAATTCGCTATGCTTCAGTTTTTTAACTCCTTTTCGTATAGCTTTTCAGTCTTGGATTAGGATAACGATCTTTCAATACGGGGATACATCAAGAGATAGAATTGTTGGAAATACGTGTGATAAACTAACAAGAATGAACACAAGAATCACTTAAACAGGCAAAGTGCGATAAAATGAACCAAGATCGTAAATCAACAAGGGTCGCAAATCGTGCAACCGTAAAACGTGACAATCTTAAAACGTAAGAATCTAGTCACAAGCGAAATAGAAAGGAAAAAAAATGAATAACACATGATCATTTAAAATACAAGCTGTCACAATCAGTTGTCTAGTATTTTGGGATTACTTTAAAACTTAGTTTTAAATATCTTCTTTATTAAAAGAAAATTTTACCAGGTGTAATGATTAAAAATCAAACTCTATATAAAATGAGTGGGTAAACAGTTGTCAAATCTTTTTCTTGATCAGAATTTTCAAAGCAAAAGTAGAACACTTCTAAATAGTTATCCTGATCGGCTTAAGAACTTTTGGGTGACTACAAGAAATTATCGTTAAAGTTTAGGTTTATCGTTACCATTAGAGAAAATTCAGATTTTGAAAGTTATTAAGGAACACTGTTTAGAAATTATAATTTAATTTAATAATTTCATTAGTTTGTCAGTAAAGTACGATATAATCATATACTTTAAAAGATTCAACTTGATATCCTTTGAAACACTAAGTAAATTTCCCAAAGAATATATATATATATATCTTTTATTTAACTTGAAACAGTTATTTTGGTAATTTAAACATTTGATAAAATGTATAAAACGTTCTTAAAAATTAATAATAATTTTTATAAGTTCAAGAAAGTGTTTAAGATATCAAATGATAAACACGTAACTTTTTTTGGTTTTCAGAAAGTGACAAAATAGCAAACGATTATGAAATGAATATCGATCAACAATTAGTATACAAGCAATAGCACGAGGGAATAAAACGGAAGTCGTATCAACTCTTAACGAACATGATAGAATAGATGCATCGATGATAAGGACAATAAGAAACAAGAATTATAGCAAGATTAATTCACGAGTGTGGTTGGTGTTACCAACAACGGCTTATTAAGTTCTTGGTGGTCGATACACGATCGAAAGAGAAAAGTCGCACAATAAATTTTCGAATCAAAGAAAATTATTAAGAAGTTACTTGATAGTAATTCCAGTAAGATGAACAACATTCTCAATGAGAGGCGAAATCAACACATGGTTCACACGAACAAATTTCAAGACGACAAAGTCTAACACACATCATGTCAATTACACGAAATCATCGTTCACGTCCTGTCATAAATCACTATTTGCGTCCAGAGATGTTTCGAAGGTCTACCAAAATAGATAAAGAAGATCGATCAGAGAAGCATAACAACGTTGAAACTTTCAAGTCTGGCATCAAATGGTAAGAATTTAAGCAAATGGTAACGAAAATTGCATCATGAGGATGATGAGGTAACAGGTATAACAAAGATCGTCGAGTAAGGAAATCTGTGCTTGAGGCATGTACTTTGTTCAAGAAAAGATAAGGGTTCCTAAGTGTATGTCACGAATTGGTGTTACTCGCATAAGATGTAAAAGTCTTCAAAACTTTTATTTTATCTAACTTTTTAAGGAACATAATTAAAAAGTTGATTGTTGGTCAAATATTTATGGCGACTACTATTTGGCCTTGCATGGCTCCTTCTAAATTAAGCATAGGTGATCAGGCCATGCATAATTTAGGACTAGCAATGCGATGCTCAGCTTCGTCAAACCAATATTACATATCATATGATTTAAAATATGTACATAAGAGCATTTGTAAAAACAGGAATCAAAATAACATATGAAACTTTTCGCCACTAAGTTATTGGCTACATATTTAAATCAACCATTTTTTTGTTACAAGAATTCTTAGCAAGACCAATGTAGAACAATTGGTGAGAATACATTATAAAATTAATATAAATTAATTTTATAAGATAACATTCAATTATTTAAGAAAACCCAAATGAAACCTTTTGTAAAATGATTCGCAAACAAGACCAGTTTGAGTTTATATGATAACATGACAATAGTTTATAAAGTAGCGAGTGGGTTACAAGAGGGAAATAAGGAGTAGTTCAAGACAATCAACGAAATGGTTACCAGGTGATAAGGTTTCAAAAGGTTTAGCCGAAATCGTCAAGAGACACGTGCCAAGATGGTAATGAATGATACAAAAGCAAGAACTTCAACCACGGTTCAATTCAGTGGTACGATAGAAACAAAGAACGACAAAGTAAAATGACAAATAAGTCATAAATAAAAAGAAAGGATAAAGGAACCCGTATGTGCAAATCGTGATTTAATTTGACAATAATATACTTTTAAGAAAGTAGGTTATCAGTTAACAAATAGTACAATCACTCCGAAAAGTTTCTATATTAGGGAGTATTCATCCTAAATACTCAAGTATAAACGAATATTAGTGCGTCAAAGTAATCGGGACGGGGATAGTCAATCTCTATGGATCCACCCACAACATTCGCGCTTCGCGCAATGCAAACCGGAAAATTAACGGTTCATGATCGGGAGAGGAAACTTAAGGCTAGACTAAAAGCAATAATAATATCGAAAACCTGAAAATCATACATGTTCTGGATAGCATACAGTTTTTAATGGTTGTGTTCCACCATGTAAAATCTCACCCCGTGTTTAGAAACCATGTACAAGTAAAAGGGGCTATGAACTCACCTTAGCCACGAGGTAAGTCAATCACGGTACTCAGCAACTGAGTAGAAACGGTAGTGGTAGACGATCACCGACGATATGGATGCCCGGGGAAACACGAAAACCGCAACCTAAAAAAATAAGGTGTGCGTTAAGACTCGAACTCGAATATCGATATGTACCAAGTATAATATGACTCAACTGTTTTCAAAGTATTCATGTTTCAAAACCATTGACACGAACCAAATGAAGTCATACTAACCATTTATTCCAACACTACACGTTAAAACACTTGAACACTTGAAAATGACCCGACACACGACGCCAAGTCAACCAAGTCAAACTATCCTTTACCCTTACTTGGACCAGTAGCTAAGTCATTTATATAATTACTAAGCACTTGAATAAGTCATCATGTCCGATGATGAATACTCAAACTCACGCAACACAAACATTGAACTACGTGTCCAAAGTAAAAATCAGCAAGTACACCCCGAATGTACACACCGATCTACCCTATCTAGACATGTCCGTTTTACATGAAAATTGGTGTCAAGGTCACTTATAACTTGTATAAGACCTCACCAAAATTTGAGCCAATGTTCACACTTTAAAATCCATCAGCTCGACACTTTACTCGACTTCAAATTTGGGACAGATTTGTGCACTTGTTTTGTAACACCGTTTAGACCGCTTTAAAAGTACAACCTCGACAATCCGACTTTTGAAACCACTACTAGACTCATCAAACTCAGTTTGTAAACTTTGAAAACCAGTAGTATAAACAATCTAACCAAGCCTAAAGTCCCCGAGAGTCGACCCAAAATCAGCCACAATTTCGGATTGTACCGACTTGCGTCTCCCGGTACACGAAAACTAAAACTAGCATAACTTTTGACTCGTAATGAGTTATAAGCTCTATCTTATACCAAAACGATCGTCTCGGAAAACTCTACAACAATTTTAAATAATATTGGCCTTTTACAGACCTTAAACCCACGAAACACACTGTTTAAAGCTGCTGTCCCAAATTAGCTTTTTAGAAAACATGACAAATCAAATTTTCAACCAAATCTACTCATTCCCATACCCCTAGGATCACTATACTATCATACCCATCATCCAAACACTCCTAAAAACACTTGCATGTAAAATCTAACAAAATCAAAGATTAAAAACAAGACTTTTTATGATAAAAACAACATAATCTTACCATAAACACTACATGCATGATGATTAAAACATCATACAACCACAAAATTATAAACTCTTGAAAACATGATGCATGTAAGAGATTTTTTTATCATTAGAATGACAAGAAGATTTTAGAGATGGGTCTTGTTTTAGTTTTTAATGAATCAAGGTGGAAATCAAATTTTTGAGGGTGTTTCTTTGATGGTGGTGGCGGCAAAGGTGAAGGTGGGGAGAGAGTGTGTGTTTTTCTTTTTAAAAATGGATGTAAATGTGTGTGAGTGGGAATAATTTAGTTTATATATAGCTAGTTAAGTGGAGGAACCATTCTTGCCAAGTTTAAAACTTGTGGACCTAAAAGAAATTAATAGTTTTAAAGGGTAGAAAATGGTTATTGGTAAATATTGAAAATATTTACGGGGCTCGGGTTTCGTAAAAATACTTTTCAAAAGTTACAATGCATCATAGAAATTATTATACGATTTCTCGACACGACTTAATACGTAATTAAAACGACATCATCGAAAATATTAATTATCGAAACAATCGATAAATAAACGTAATATTTTGGGCATCCGTCGGTATCGCGATCACTAGGAATTCTCGTTGTACATTGATTTTGAATAAAACTCGTTGTAAAACGCATGCGGGTGATTTTAAATCAAAAACTTAGATTTAAATTAAATATGGAAAAATAAAATAAGAAATTTTATAATTTCAGATAATTTATTATCAATGAGCAGTAAATACTTAAAAAAAGTATAATTCAAAAATCTCAGGATTTACATATAGCAATACAAGAAAACGTAATATGTTGAAAAATTCAAGAAGCACGAATAAAAAGAATAAAATAATGATGGGAAAGTACGGGTTCTCACACGTTGGAACTCGAGGATAGGTCCTGAGTTCACTTGGGAACGAGAAGACTCGTTTAAAACCAAGTACCCGCACTTGTTCACCTGACCGGTGACTTCATCTTAAGCTTTGAGGACAAAGCTAAAATAACGGGATGGTGCTGTAAAACCTCTGATTTTATCTTATTGACTTTGTCAACTATTGTACTCACTATTTTTAGAATCCATACAATTCCACTTTTATATGACTTATTAGTAATCATATCCTTTTTGTCATACTATTATTTCATATTTATTTGTACATTTATTGAACCTTTAGTCTTTACTGACTACGTTGGCAATTGACATGCCACATGATTGAACAAGGACTCACCACCTCATTACACACTTTTGATAAATTGTAACATTATTTACTTACTTTTAATTTATTAAGTACATGGATTTATATTTATCGGTATATATTTACATATACCTCACACTATGAACAAACACCTATCACTTCAAAACAATGTCTATTATTACACATTGTTATTTATTTATTGTGTTCAAGTAAAATATTTGTAATGATATACTCATTATATACTTTCACCAAGTGATCTAAAAGTTTAACCAAAATACCTAGAAACTTTACAAATATCTACACTATAATACATGGACTATTATTAACTCCCAATTTGATACAAGTCAACACATTTTTACCCCAAAAATACACATATAGCCGTGTATGTGTGTGCATACATACCTATAATCACTTGTTAACTTACAAGCAACCTCAAACATTAATCCTATGCACACTTTGCTAAGTACTATGTTACTTACACACACCATACTCACTCCATACTTCACCATACACAATACACTATGTTGTCATACTCTTGTCCTCTTTGACTTCACAAAACACACGACTAAACACAAATGGGAAATGAAAACATGTTGCTATATTTGGCATGTGTTAGAAATATCTTGCACCATATCTTTTGCTATCCTTCACATATCTTCCCAAGATATAAAGGACATAGTACTAAGATACATCAAATCCTCCATTTTCCTTATTATATCTGAATACCACTTGGATCTCAAAACACACACAACACAAAATACTTGAAAACTTACTCATATCTCTCTCTCAAAATCATGGCTTGACATAAGTCCCCACACCAAGAACACATTTATTACTTCATTTACTAGTAAATCTATGTCTCTTTCATCTTAAATTCCAATCATTGTTACTCCTACAACAAGCTTGATCTCCAAGATAACTCCAAGGGTACTCACAAGTCTTAAAGGTCACGTCTAGGTTTTGTTATAGGCAACCACCATTGTTGAAAACAAGCTCAAGTTACTACTAGTTCACTTATTCACTCCTAAAACTATCTAACAAGTAAGTATCATGAAACCTACCTTTTTCTATATACTTTCATTATCATACACTTG
This sequence comes from Glebionis coronaria, assembly GCA_025667525.1. NCBI lineage: Eukaryota > Viridiplantae > Streptophyta > Magnoliopsida > Asterales > Asteraceae > Glebionis > Glebionis coronaria. The sequence goes on from CM046881.1 coordinate 185,733,287, forward strand.
GATATATATACATCACTAGTAAAAACTTAACCTAAAAACAAATCTAAGAAAACCTAGACCATAATAGGTCAAGGCTAAAAATGATGTATCGGTTTATGTGATGAAAAATCTTGTTAACTATGGTGACCACAACCTCATGGACATGCTAAACTAGAAACCACAAAACCTATACATGTATATAAATCTAGACGTGGGGTTTACCCTCATTTTTAGTGTGATGAATAACTTTGAGATATTGTTATAAGCCTAGGAATCATTAGATCTAGGTTACTACTAAAACATGTTAACTAGTTACCTTAATGGATTATAAGGCCCAATGAATAGTGTGAATATAGTTAGGCCCATTAAGCCCACTATGTAAGCCCTATAGAAACTAGGAGCCCATTAAGCCCATTAAGCCCACTAGGATAATCATACTTAAAATAAACTTTGTTTACGTTAAATAATTATATTATAAAACTTTTTGTATGAAAAATGTGATTTGATAAACTTTCGGATTAAAGTATGATTTAATAAAGTTTCAGACTAAAAGTGTAAATAATAAACTTTTGGATTGATTTTGTAAATTAAATAAGTCTAGGGACTTAAATGGTCATGTTTTGAAATGTTGGAAATACGTTTTTACGTATTTAGAAAGGATCGGTCACTCCAGCGATATATTCGTAGATTGGGCTCGTGATCTAGTCATGTAAGTATAACCCGTAAAACCCACATGTAGGGTGGGCTATATATACCCTTCCTAGCATGTCAGGAAGGGTAGTTGTTGAATTCTCTAATCAATCTAATATTACTTTCTCTAATCAATCTAATATTACTTTCTCTCTCTACCTCTCCTTTCCTCTCCTTTCTCTCACTAGTTCATCTCAATATCTTCATCTCTTCCTCTCTCTTTTAGATCATAACAACACTTGTACAATCCTAAGAAAACGTGGACCTACAATTGGTATCAAGAGCCATGTTGATTGATTTGTCCTTGTGTTTTGTTTGATTGATTTTGGTGGGTTTTGATTTAATTAATCTCAAATCTTAATTTTTTTTGTGATTTTATGGTTTAAAGTTGTAAACAAATCATTGGGTTTAATTATTATGGTAGAAATCACAAATTTTTTTTGGTGTTTTTGGGGTAATTTTTGGGTAATGGGATTTTTTTTATTGTTCAACCTACGATTGTTGAAGTTTCAATATTTTTTTGGACTTTAGTGATTATCTGAAGAAAGTGAAATGACTTTAGAATATTTCGCAAAAGGGTTTAGTTTCTCGAAATTGTGCCAATTATCCGAATTACTCCATTTATCCGAAGGTCCCACTTTTAGTTATCCAAAAGTCATTTCAGTTTAGTAGTTTATTCCGAACAAGTCAGTTATCCGAATTCTTCCACCAGTATATTATCCGAAGAAGATCATTTATTCCAAATATTGCTATTATTGCGAAAAAGCTCATTTTATCCAAAGTTGTTGCACTTATCCGAAGAAGTAAATTATTCAGAAGAAGTGTAATATTCCGAATTCATGCACTTATTCAGAAGACTTGCAATTTATCCGAATACTGCATTTTATCCGAATTGACAATTTATCCGAAGAAGTCATTTATCCGAATATCACATCATCAGTGATTTATCCGAAGGTCATCATCAATGATTTATCCGAAGATCATTTTCATATTGCAAAGACTAAACAGACTCAACACAAAGACTCGAATCCACCCACATGACTTATATTCCGAATATTTGTCTTTTTAATTAGACACATTCACAACAAATCACGAAAACACAAGTTGAGGAGTAATTTGTTGACAAATATTAAAAACTCAAACTAAGGCTCAAATACTCAACCCAACTCGACAACCAGACACGACTCGACCAAGACTCCGACTTGTCTTGTCTCGAATCCAATAACCAACATAAACACAAGACTCGACTCTCGACTTACACTCAACGAACCCAACCTCAATCGACTTCTCAAAACCACACTCGACTCACACAAGACTCCACTCACTCAGACTTGACACATTCACTCGACAAACTGACTCGAAAACACAAATCTGAATTGCCTTGAACACAATCGACTCGAAAAACATAATCACTTAACTCCAAGATAATCTGACACAACTTCATTCCTACATATCTCAGTTGAAACCATCACTGATATTTGTTTATATACGAATCAAAACGAAACGAATTCAAACACAAATGTTTGGTTCATGTTTTTTCTCTCGATTCAAGATTAGACTCGATACACACAATCTCAAAAACAATGACATGCAATTTTAAATACCTACCTGAGACCTTCTTTGATCTTGAAGAACCCTCGAATTACATCAGTGTTTTAAATTGGTTTCAATGTGTAAGATGGGGATTGATTTGATTTTACTTAGATTGATTGATTCAAGTTCGTATAAGGAGATGGGAGAATACTGATTTTTAGATTGTGAGATTGTGAGAAAAAGCAGGTGAGTTAGATGGTAGGCGTTGGAAACAAAGATAAAATGGGGGGGCGGATTACTCTAGAATGGAGTGATAACGTTGGATATTTGTTAGGTGATTATGTTTTATAGGGTCAAAGTAAAGGGGCGGACCAGGTTTCATATTTTTTTATATATATTCTCTAACTCAACAAAACGTTAGTTTACACGTCTGTGATACGTGTTAAATCCCAAAAGTTGGTGTGCCAGATGTTGAAGTCAAATAGAACCTTCACTAATATACTATAAATGGGGGTGATACCATTTGTTGACTTTTAAACGTCGGTATCCACGTGTTGTATCAAAAACGGTTTTTATTTGTTAGACACTCATTAATATTGGGTTTTATTAAAAAAACAGTTATTATTTTGGGCCATTTATATTGGCCAATATATTCATTTTGGGCCGAGTATTGTAAAAGGATTTGTGTTAGGCTGTTTCAGTTTGGACTGGGTTGAACTAATATAATATACACATTATTTTGGTGGGCTGAATTGCATACTTGCAATCATTATATTCGAAATTCGAATCGGGATGTGACAACGTTTGAGCCGACCAAGAAATTTTTGAGCCGAGAAAAAGATTTATTACCAAACAAGGATTTTAATTTTCATCGAAATCCAATGGAATCGTTGACTTCAACGTTTCAAGAGGGAGAATCGCATCAAAAGCACGACAAAGCTAGTGAAAGTGACATCACTTCATTTCGACTACTTCAGTCTCATATAGTGACCATTTCATGGCTTCAAGGAGGGAGCGAATTTGTGACACTCTTTGGTCAAGATCGTCATATATTCATGGAATCAATGTTCATCATCTTGAACCAACTAATAGAGCAACTCCACAATGAAGACTTTAATCACTCTGCATTGGCACTTGCATATAAGGCTCTTGTGACTCAACTCACGCCTTTCCTCCAATTCAATATTGTTAAGTCTGAAAATTCTGTGATTTGCCAGTCATTTCTTCGAGACACACATACCGAGCTTCAAGATTTCCGTGGTACACTATTGAAACTCATGACATCGGTCTCGTCTTCGATTTATGAAAGATCTCGACTTCAGCAAACATATGATAATAGAGTGCAAGTATCTACGATGCAAGAGGAAAATGGTCATACGATTGACGCATTGGAGGCTGCTAAAGATTGCAAGGACATGGAATCAACAGTTAAGCATGATATCAGCAATACGTCGGGGAATGTTACATACATCTCTTATGAGGACACCATACCCGTTTATGACGAAGAGCCTACAAATATGGTACAATGTAATGTTGTATATGATGTATATGCTGATGAAATGCCGCATGTTGAGCATTTCGAACCTATTATGACAAACATGGGATGGAAAAGAGTGATAGCGATACCACTTCTGATTCATCCGATGTGCGTCATAAGGGGGAGAAAGTGTTCAAAATGCTAACAATCATGATAATTGCCTTATGACTGTTTCATTAACTGCTTCTGATTCCAAGATTAAAGAGCTTGAAACGATTTTAGCTCAGCAATCTAAAGAGCTTGAGGATGCCAAAATTGAATTTTCGAAGAAAACAGATAAATTTGAAAAGTATTTTGAAAAACTTGAAAATTCAAACGTTGTTCTTGAACAAAAATTGGATCAAAAAGTTCTAGATTCTAAAGCTGAAAAGGATAATCTTTTTAAATAAATTAAGTTGCTAGAATCTAAATTGGCATCCCAAGATAAATTGCTCAAAGAGAATAAAACTTTAAAGGCTCAGGTTCAAGAAAAGGTTTTTGTTATAGCTGCTTTGAGAAATGAATTAAGGAAAACTAAAGGAACTAGTGTGGACACTAAGCTTGAAAAACCATAAATATTGGGGAAACCGCCTCAAATTCAGTCTGTTAGACAACCGACTGCATTTAGATCCGAGCGACCAAAATCCTCGAGACCGCGGTTTGCCTCCCAAGTTGACATGGTTCATCTTTCTAGACTAGTCACTCCACCATCTAGGCCTAATGTGACTAAAACAACTTTTGCAAGACCTAATCACATGATTGCATCTAGTCTCCCTAGACATAGTCCAAAGAACACGTCTCGAACTAGTTCAAATGGCGTTCGCCATAAATTTGGTCTAAGCGAAGCTATTCAAAAGACACAAGTAAGAGATAGAAATTTCAAACCTAGTCAGATGTCTTCTAGATTACCCAACACTGCTAACCGTAGCATGTCATATCATAGGAGCATCAATCAATCACCTAGGAATTCTAGATCTTACTCGGACATTAAATATGCTACTTGTAAAACATGTAAGAAATGTTTCTTTAAGGCAAATCATGACTTTTGTGTCAAGAAATACCTTCATGAGGTGAACTACCATGCTAGAATTAAATCCCAGTGGCTAGCTAAAATCAAACCCATTGGTAAAGTTTGGCGCCCCACTGGTAGAACTTTCACTTTTGTAGGAAACGAGTGCCCTTTAACTAGGATAGTCTCTGATTCTACTAAGACTAATAGGGAGGATATTGAAAAGGATGATACATCACTTAAGCCTGAACTTAAGGTTTTTTGTAAAAGGAAACGTTTGCCAGTTAAGACAAGTGAGCCATCCCCTCAGGTCATCTTTGGCACAAGAAAAGAAAACTGTGAATCCCCGCAGAGTTCTAAGATAGATATCGCTAACCCATATAAAAGCATACAAACTCCAACTGAGAATGCAGGTACCAAAGTAAAGGATCAACCAAAACAAACCGGTCCGATCTTTGTACACCGTTCAACTAAGGACACTTTCAAAGTTTGGTTACTGAAGAAGCTGATATCAGAGAAACAAGTGTCTCAGGGGATTTGCAGTTAAGCTCGTGTACAAGGCTTATAGAAAAATCACAGTCTGTGACCCGTTCATCAAATAAAGGAAAGTTTATCGCCGATGATAAAATTATCCTCATTAACGAGAAATTAATTTTTCTCGGACACGAGTTTACTTTAAAACTATTCACAGGTTTTTAAACTCGTGTATATGGCTCATCGTTAAATGTCAGACTATGACCCGTACTTCAAATAAAGGAAAGTTTATCGCCGATGATAAACTTATCTCATTAACGAGAAATTAAATTTTCTCGGACACGAGTTTACTTTAAAACTATTCAAAGGTTTTTAAACTCGTGTATATGGCTCCTTGTTAAATGACATACGATGACCCGAATTTCAACTAAAGGAAAGTTTATCGCCGATGATAAACTTATCCTCACAAACGAGAAATTAATTTTTCTCGGGCATGAGCTTATATTAAAAACATTCCAAGTTTTTAAGCTCATGCACAATGGCTCATAGTCAAATCATAGTCTGTGACCCGAACTTCAAAGAAAGGGAAGATTATCTCTTCAATGATAACTTACCCTCAGAACGAGAAATTAAGTTTTTCTCAGACACGAGCTATTATTAAAACTATTCAAAAGTTTTAAGCTCGTGTATAAGGCTCAATGTTAAATTTCAGACGATGACCCGATCTTTAAATAAAGGAAAGTTTATCGCCGATTATAAACTTATCCTCACAAACGAGAAATTAAGTTTTCTCGGACACGAGCTTATCCTAATACCATTCAAAGGTTTTAAGTTCGTGTAAATGGCTCATTGTTAAATGTCAGACAATGACCCGGACCTCAAATAAAGGGAAGTTTATCTTGTCAACGATAACTTACCCTCACAACGAGAAATTAATTTTTCTTGGGCATGAGCTTATGTTAAAAAAACATTCGATGTTTTTAAGCTCATGCACTACAGCTTGCAGTCACATGACAAATTGTAACCCGTGATTCAAAGAAAGGAAAGTTTATCGCCGATGATAAACTTATCCTCATTAACGAGAAATTAAATTTTCTCGGACACGAGCGTAGATTAAAACTATTCAAAAGTTTTAAGCTCGTGTAAATGGCGTATAATCACATTTCAGATTATGCCTCGGACTTCAAAGAAAGGAAAGTTTATCGCCGATGATAAACTTATCCTTACAACGAGAAACTAATTTTTCTCGGGCATGAGCTAATATTAAAAACATTCGAAGTTTTTAAGCTCATGCACAATGACTTACAGTTAAATATCAGACTGTAACTCGGACTTCAATTTTAGAAAAGCTTATCTTTAAACATAGCTTATCCTCGTAACGGGAAATTAATTTTTCTCCGTCATGAGCTTGTATTAAAACATTCCAAGTTTTAAGCTCAGAAAAGAAAGTGTATCTTTTAAATAAGAGAACTTTTCCTCATAACGAGAAATTCACCTTTCTCGGTCATGAGCTTTACGTTAAAACATTCAAAAGTTTCTCAAGCTCATGAAAACGACTTCTAAGTAAATGTCAGCTTAGAACTCGATCTTCAGTTAAAAGGAAAGTTTATCGCCGATGGTAACTTATCCTTAACAACGGGAAGCTTACAACTTCTCGGACTTGAGCTCGTTTTGTAAAATATTCAACATCTTAAGCTCAAGTAATTGGTTTTCAAAACATTGAACACGATTCTTCAAGAATTTCTCAAAAGGTTTTTCTAAATCTTTCAACATTATGTGCTCAAAAATGTTTTGATAAAAAGAGCATGTCTTCTAGAATCGATAATATTTACGATACTAGAAATGTCATTCAATAATGACACGGGGTTGTAAATAAAGTTCGAGCAAAAGTTCAAATGTTTTAAAACATGTTCTAAATGGCTTGCTATTATTTCAGATAGTAACCCGCTTTTCATATTCAAGTCAAGCATTTCACCGGAAAGCTTTGACTCAACAACGGGAATTAATTTTCTCGGGCATGGTTTACTTTATAACCATGTAAGTGATTGTGTTTACGGAATAACACAATCTAACACGAATTAATGTACGCATCAGTGCATTTATTTGTTAAAACAAGAGAGATCCTGTTTTTTATGAAGTTATCATCTCCACCAACCGTAGCAATTTACAATTGATATCTACATACTTGACGATGCGACTACTCAAACGGCGACTACAAATCTTTCAATAGAACACGGGTCAATAATTGAGTGGGAGCAATTGTCCAGCATTCAGAATCTTTGATGCCGAAAGTGCCAAGGTCACTAATTGGTGTCAAGACAACGATATCAATCGTACACATGGTGTCAAGAGATAACTTCAGACGTGACGAGGCGACCAACATTCGTGAACAAGAACCATGTGATTCTATCATATGATGTTCTCCATCATTCAGGTCCAACCTCGTAAATTGCTAATCTTGTGAATACATTATCATATATGATCTTTGCACGTGATAAATACCTTACACTTGTGTTTAAAAGGTATTTAAATCACGTTTCAAGTACACCCTCATTAATTTGAGGGGGAGCTTGTGAAAATCATGAAAATAATTGGATTTGCATTTTTCTTTCCAAAATTTCTTAAAATGATATTAAATCAAGTGATATTAAAAACATCGATTGGGTTAATATTTTTAATATGGGGGAGACAATGTGATTTAATATTGAGATCAATAATAGTTTGACTTAACGTAATAGTTCATCCTGACATGTGCGAAATATTTTCGAATATCGTGGCATATGTTAAGGGGGAGCAAAATGGATTTGCAATATCTTTTTTTAACTAGAAAATGGATTTGTAATATCAAAATGAATTTCATGGTGGTTTTTGCTTACCCACAACCCATTTATTTCACGACGATGAAGATTGTGGTGACATAAGGACGGTAGGATAGGTTAAGTCCAATGATTCTTCTAAAACCGGAGGAATCTTCCCAAGGACATTCCATAGCTAGAAATAGTAGTCCATAGGAAAGATGGAGAAAGTTTGTGAACGTAGCTTAATACCGACCAAGTACTTAAGTTAGCACTAGAACAATCACAACAAGGTGCTAGTTATGACGTATTGGTAAGCATTAAAGGGGTTGAAGAATGAAAAAGAATTGTAAAGATAAAGGGTGAAAACAAAGAAGCCCTCCCTACAACCTTAGGCAAAAACCGGGTCAACACATATGCTATTGAGATCATTTTTTTAATGATTCTCGATATTAAAGATAAACATCATGGACCCAGTGATGCAATGCACAACCCATTCTAGCTAACTCATATATCTCTTAAAAGGTATTTATTTTAATCACACATAGACAACGCATTATCTATTGATTTATTCACTCTGAATAAATTGGTATTGAAATGGTGGCACTCCTCTCCAGCCTCCGATCACTAAAATCCAAAATGAACGATCGAGTCTAGAGCCATTTGAGATCATCAAATATCTCATTAGTACACACTTTTATAAATCCTTGCTTCTTCACACACTATGAAAAGTGAGAAAGATCTTAAGAGTCCTATGTAAAATCTTCATGATCTTGCCTGAACATCCGAGTAATACGAAAGTATTTACAATGAAGATGGAAATCCTTCTTGAGCGAATATCAAAAAGATCATGGCAGGTGACTTGTGCGATTCTTTATGAATCAAGCTTGTGATAACTGGAAAGAACAGTTGTTTAATTTTTAATTGAACTTAAACACGTTCTAGGCCTCTATGCAACATCTTAATGATCTTGCCAGAACACTCAGAGTGACACTCTTTAGTGTTCACAATGATGAGTAGAAATCCTTCTAGTGTTAACCTCAAACAGCACTTGGTAGGTAACTTGCAAGATTCCATACGAATCAAGCTCGTGACAACTTGAAAGCATTGATGGTGCGGTTCTTAATTGATTTCCACTTGTTCCAGGAACATGAACTGACGGCTTCAAATCATGCGGATAATACTATCAAAATGATTCACTCTTTATGTTCGCAGTCAGCTTCGGACGGTCGAATAAAGAGAACGGGGTTACCCGCGAAATCTTGTCAAGGAGGTTCTTAATTGAAACTACCTGCCACAAGTATGATATTTTATATCGTCCAACGGTCTTCACCGACAAGAGGTAAAATGCTACCGAATTAGAATGAAATGTTCAAGGCCATTTCATCCATGTATATGTTTTGTTGCTAACTGTCTTATGCAGCGTAACAAGAAGGTGGCATTGCGGTGTACAATCCAGAAGAAGTCATCAACACATGCTTATACTGTATGCACTTAATACTTCAACAATTCAAGAAAGCCTAAAGTCAAGTCTTCCGCTGTATCAAACTCTAAAGCTTTCAAGAATTTATAAAGGTGTAAGTATGAGGAACATGAAGTCACGAGGAGGCAAATTTCACAAGTGATGAATGCACAAGGTCAAGGCAAGGAAACATGCTCAAGACTAAAGTCAAAGATCTCATCTGCATATTCACAAGAACAAGATCGAAGACTCAAGCATAGTATGCTAGGTTTAAGATTTTGTAAAATGGTGTGACCTCCCTTAGGGGGAGATTGTTGAAAATACGTTTTTCAAAGAAAGTCTCAGTCACATCATTGTTAGCATAGATCATGAGCTATAGACTATTTAGGACATTGTAACTTGGAGTGACCTCCCTTAGGGTGAGATTGTTGGAAATACATTTTTACGTATTTAGAAAGGATCATTCACTCCAACGATATATTCGTAGATTGGGCTCGTGATCTAGTCATGTAAGTATAACCCGTAAAGCCCACATGTAAGGTGGGCTATATATACCCTTCCTAGCATGTTAGGAAGGGTAGTTGTTGAATTCTCTAATCAATCTAACATTACTTTCTCTCTCTACCTCTCCTTCTCTCTCTAGTTCATCTCAAGATCTTCATCTCTCCCTCTCTCTTTTAGATCATAACAACACTTGTACAATCCTAAGAAAACGTGGACCTACAGGAAACTCATTTTAACAAAAGTAAACACATAAGGGCCTACTTTGTAATTTTCCGAGAGTCTAGGGGTGGTTTTTATACCATTCGAGTTTTAAACGAAAGTCGGAGGACCCATTTGGTAATTATTGTTAGTTATGTGTAGTTGTGTAACTTGATTAGAACCTTAGGGACTCCTTTTTCCACTTGCCGAAACTAATAGGAGCCCTAGGGGCCTTTCTTGCCAAGTAGGGTAAGTTAAACAAACCCTAAGTAAACCTTAGGGACCATTTTGGCCTTTACCGAAACTTGTTTGGTGCCCTAGGGGGCGTTTATGAAACTTTCCTAACCCTAATACTAAGCGAATACTACAAGGACTAAAAATGACAATACTTGGAACTTTTATAAGCCCTAGTTACACGTGTAACTAGGGAGGGACTTGTCTTGCAATTATTGGAAAGTTTTACAAACCCTAGGGGCATTCTAGTAATTAACCGCGGGTAAATATATAATCGAGGGACTAAAATGTAATTTTTATAAACTATAACAAACCCTAAATTATTATTATATATATACCCAATATTAAAAACGTAAAACTTAAATAAATACAACACTCGTTATTTTTTCCAAACTTATAATTTAATAATTAGACAAACCTTCGGGAACGTTAAAATAGATTAAATTAAAATGTTACACATTTTTATGAACGTTATTTATATGTTATATAAATTAAATAGGATTAACTTATAAAAATAAATATATTAATTATATTTATTTCTTTTCACCTTTAAATATATATAAAACTTTCTTTTATAGATATTTAAATTACTTTATAAACGGTACAAGTACGAGAATATTAATTAAACAAATTAATTATTTGAACGATATTATTTATTTTACACTTAAAAATAAATACTCCTATTACTTGTACAACAATGAACTAATTTACAGATATCGTAATAAAATGCTTAAAACCAGTATAAGCATGCAAACAGACTTGTTCTGAAACTTTTATGCATTATGTTATGCATTTATTAAGACCTTATAATTATTTAGGTTGTTTACTGTATCGTGAGCATCACATCAGATTTTCTTGTGACTTATTGCTGTACTACTGAGGTGAGTTCATGGCCCCACTTTGTATATTGACAAACTTTTAAAGCCTTTTATGGGGAAGACAACATGCAACATATTTTATTTGATGGACATAAACTGAACAACGAAACCTTTGATTACATTTGCCTATTGTAGATGAACCCGCATGACCCCTGCATCTGAAACTGTTAAAATTATTGAATTGCCTGAATGTATAAATAGATATATTTGGGATTGACCATCCCCATCTGGGTGAGTAGCGCTCACTGTGCCTAGGCCAGGACAACAGATGTTTAACATGTCGAAACATAATATTGGGTGCATTTTTATTAATGCGAAGGGTCCTCATTTGTTGTGGACTTAACGTGTCAAGTATCAGTTTCGGGCAATAGGGAATGTAATTACCTTTAAGTATTGATGCTATGTGTATTACAGTTACTACTTCAGTGAATGATTATTGTCCAAACTCATTTTATTAAACCTGTGAATTCACCAACTTTATGTTGACTCTCTAAGCATGTTTTCTCAGGAAACTGAAGCAGGTATTGACGTGCATAGAATCAAGCATCATGATAGGCTGCATTTATAGAGCTCATTTGGGGTTTTATAAACTGGGAATGATTTCAACTACTGAATAATGTTTAAGACAATTATAATAACATTTGCACTTTTATTCATGTAACAAATGTAATGATAATCTTTTATCTGTTGCTCTACATACTATCTACTGTTGATCCACCCACGTGACACCCAAATATTATTTCCCACTGCATTTGACCAATTTGACGGTGTCACACTACCGAGACCCCATGTCTCGGTCGCACAAAGCCAAAACAAACACTACAACCTTTCGGCTGTGGCTTCCTGCCGTTGACAACCCAGCAACCAGCGGTTGCCACTGGTGGCTCAAAACCACCCCCAGCTTAAGCCGGGGTTCCCCTGCCGTGAACCAACTTCCCACCAAGAGCATAGAAGCTCTCGGTTCCCACTACTTCCAACCAACAGCCCCCGGCTGGGGGTGTTGGTGTTGCGGCTGCCAAGGATCAACAGCCACCGACCATTTAAGGGTGTGGCTGGCCGAGACCAAGACACCACCGAGATTCGTAGGACTTTCTATTTGTTTGACAACCGAGCCAAACCAATTAATCCTGATTTCCCATGTTTTGATCTTTTTATTTACATGTTTTTAATAATTGATCTTAATAATCATGAACAAAAGAAAATAAATAAAAAGACTAAGGATTAAGATATACCAAATGCGTGTATAGATTAAGGATTAGATCACGAACACAAACCTGTAATTATTCAAGATCAAACAAGCAAAATCTTTCCCTTGTGTCTTATGGGTGCCGCGACCAAAGAAGAAGAAAAAGGAGGTTTAGGGTTTTGTTATTTTTCCTGTAAAGTGATAAATGAATAATTCCCTAGAGGTTTTGTTTATTTACTAATATTGGTTAAAGGGCCGGGCCAAAGGCCCTCTCCTTTTCTTTTTGGACCGCCGACCAAACACCCATAGTGTATGGTTTCTGTTTTGTTTTTCATACTTAATAATTTATCATTTGTGTTCGCGTTTAAATGTTGTTTTTATTTCTTGTCATGTTTTTAAGTATTATACGTAAATACTTATCGTGAGTTAATAATAATATTAATATACGTAATACTTGTAGTAATTAAATAATATACGTAATAATTACATTAGATATTCCTGACACGTGTCATATACTAATTAATCGTAAAGTTTTAATTTGTATGTGTTTTCATGTATTTAATGTTCTAAGGTATTTTAAAGCGGGTTTTACAGTTTTAAAACACGAATTCATTCATGATCAAATATATTGTATTTTTTAGTTTTTGTATTCATATATTGATTGTTTTTGCAGGTTGGTCATCTTCATTGTTTTTGTAGAAACTAGAGGGGGGGGGGGGGGGGTGGAATAGTTTCTTAAAATTTACTTGTCAAAAGACGGTTTCAAAAATCCTTTTCAAAAAACTTAGACTTGAGTGATTATGTGAAATCTTCTTATGCACAATATGAACAAGGGATAGTGCAACTAAACTAATAATCACAAGTATATACTAATAAAGTATAATGAATGTAAAGAGATAAGGAAAATAAAGATCAAACCAAACACCAAGGATATATAGTGGTTCGGCAATGAAGCTCACTCCTCGTTCATACTCTACTCCTCGAGTACTACTTACTCGAGAGTTCACTAATCAACAAGCTCCTTTAGGTGGAGAAACCGTACACAATGTTGCTTAACCAATTTCCGACGCTAAGTTAAAAGTCGAGCCCTAATATTAGCTCGGACCAATTTACACTAATATACTTTAAGGACCAAGTATTAACCTTAATACATACACAACTTCCAAATAGACACTACTACTTGGATCTTCACAACAATGACACGAAAATGAATAAATAAGATTTGATCTTCAATGGATCTTTGAGGTAGACACAACACTTCAAGGATGAAAGTGTTATTCTCTTTGCATTTGGAGAGGAAGATATGGGAGAAGAAAGATTCACTTCTAAACAAGTAGTAATCAACCAAATGACCAAGGATTTGAGATTTTAGAAGTATGAACGAATCTGGAAATATATGTGCAAAAGAGGTGAAGAGAAAATCTGAGAATGGTCCACTATTTATAAGACAAGGCTCTAACGGATATATCTGGCCGTGGTTCCTAATAGCTACCCGCGGTTCCTTATCGATAAGGAACCGCATAGCCACTTCAGGAGCCGCCGGAGTAGACTCCGCTCCTTTTTGTCTTTTAGTGGTATGCTTCAAATCTGGTGATTAAAATATCTTGAAAGGATATTCCAAACCAAGATAGAATATGCCATTTTCAAATAATTAATTTAATAAAATATTTTCTTAAAAATAAAGTTTAATAAAAACTTGTTAAAATTAATAAAAAGTTAGTTTTAAGAAAAGATTAAATCCTTGATCACTTAATTAGGATGAGTACTTGTTTGTACATACCTTAAGTGACAATGGTTGAAATAAAAAATACTTGAACTCAAGAATTCGTTTTTCGTTGTTTTCGTAAATGCTTGTTTTACATATTGTCGTAATTAAAACAAAGCGAGACCGAAAAATGCAAGTAACGTTTTTAGGCATCATTGCTTTAACAATCTCCCCCTTTTTGATTTTGACAATACATAAACTCAATCACATAAAAAACAAGATTTTCGAAGACGAGTTTATTTCATTTCTCCCCCTTTGTCGAAGCAAAAAGGTTGCAAAAGTCTTTGTAGAAGAGAAGAACCGGACTTTGCAAATAATCCCCCTTGGTGCTTACTCCCCCTTGCTTGGGGCACCAAGGAATCGCGATATGGTGACAAGCTACATAGAAGGGTTAGTAGAAGAGAAGAGACACCCAACAATATATAGCAAAGGTCACACAAAATAAAAATAAAAGAGAAGATACCAAGATTCAAGATAAGTCATCTTAAAAGAAAAACATGAATAAAAGATACAAGGAAACAAAACATAGAAAGATGTATGTAGAAATAAAACAAGCTAAAAGAAAAGCATAAATCTAATCCTAGTTAAACTAAAACTCTAAGATTTGCTTGAACTAGATGTCTTGAAGGTAAGTAACCAATGCTTAGATAAAAGACAAAGTAGTGGCGGAAGGAGGTGGTGGTGGCTTGGTAGTAATCTCATAGTCATAGTGAAGAGGAGGTTTGACTAAAAGACTCTTAATGTAATTCAACTCCTCAGAGATATGAGCCATAACAAGATGTTTATATGGACAACAATGACAATATGTTACATGATGCATGACATTATCATGTGAAGGAGGAAGAACACTAAAGGCTAGTGGTGGAAGAAAAGAAGTTCCATAATCAACATTCTTAGAAGGAAAAGGAAATGTGATTATGAGTGTTCTTGGGTGAATAGGGATTGAAAGCAATTGGAGAAAATGGAAGAGAATCAAGGCTTTCATTTGGAGAATAAGACATTTTGATTTGAGAAAGGATACAAAATGCTTAGGGTTAAATAGAGAAAGCTCAAGATATTTTGAGGGTGGTCAAAGGGTTGAAACAAAGATTCCAAAAAGTGTTGGAGCAAATTTGGAGTTTCTGACATACCTGAGAAAGGAAGCACTGCCTGTGGTTCCTTTTCTCCACCGGCAGTTCCATATTGATATGGAGTCGCGGTCTCTTTAAAGAACCGGATACAGTGGGTGGATTTTGGTGATGAAGGAGGATTTTCTAATTCAGCAAATCCTATTTTTCTAGTCTAACTAATCATAGAGATATGCTAAAAAGCAAAGATAGACAAAGAAAACACACAAGAACTCACCAAACAAGGTTTTGCCCAAAATATATGGATTTTAAAGAAAATTAATGTTGGAGATGTGTTGAACTAGACAATAAGTCATGACACAATGATCCTACATAGTTCACTTTTGTTCTTGCTATACTTGAGAGATACATAAATATGAATTATGTAAGCTCAATATTAATAGCAAAAAGATATGAAAAACGTTTTTAGATTGAATTAACAATGCAAAAACATTTCTCGACCATTTTCGAAAGAACTTTGAGAATTTTGAAAAAGAGAAGAGAGGTTTTCCAAAAAGAGTTTGCAAGACTCAATGACTCAAAGAAAGAAAAGACTCAAAAGAGAAAAAGTCTCGATTAATAAAATGCGTAATTAAGGAATATGTTCCATTAAACCTAGACCTAGACGTAAGTAATTAAAAGGTTCCCTCTTAAGTGGCTTAGTGAAGATATCGGCTAAGTTTTCTACCGAGGGTACCTTCTCAATCGAAATGTTCCCCTTTTGAACAGTATCCCTAAGGAAATGGTGGCAAATCTATATGTGCTTGGTTAGCGAATGTTGCACGAGATTTTTGCTAAGGTCTAATGCACCCTTATTGTCACACATGATGGGAACATCATCAAGAGAAATCCCGTAATCAACAAGCGCTTGCTTCATCCATAGATCTTGTTGACAAGCTTTATCGGCACTCACATACTCGGCTTCCGTGGTGGATATTGCAAGAGCGGTTTGTTTCTTGGAGAACCAAGAAGTTAAACAACAACCCATGAAGGTACAAACTCCACTAGTGCTTTTTCGGTCCATATAGTATCCTGCATGATCCGAGTCCGCGTAGACAATGGTTTCTACCCCGGTCCCTTTAGGATAGCATAATCCTAAATGTATAGTGTCCTTAATGTATGAGAAGATATGCTTAACCGCTTCAAAGTGAGAGGTTTTGGGAGCCTCTTGAAAGCGAGCACAAAGGCAAGCACTAAACATGATATCCGGTAGACTTGACATTAGGTACAACAAACTACCAATCATACCTCTATATTTGGTGTTGTCTACCGACTCACAATCATCATCTACGGTGAGTTTAGTATCCGAGGCCATAGGGGTCTTCATTGGTCTAGAGTCTTCTAATCCAAATTTCTTTAGCATTTTTTAACATACTTGGATTGATTAAAGAAAATACTATCGTCCATTTGTTTAATTTGGAGTCCTAAAAAGAAGTTAATTTCTCCTATCATACTCATTTCAAACTCGTCATGCATGATTCTGGCAAAGTCATCACACAATGATTGACAAGTTGAACCAAATATAATGTTATCAACATATATTTATACGATAATGAGGTGAGAACCTTTCTTCTTTGAAAAGAGCGTATTGTCTACCATCCCCATGGTATACCCATGTTTTACAAGAAACGCTTTAAGTCTATCATACCAAGATTTAGGTGCTTGTTTGAGACCATAAAGAGCTTTCTTAAGCTTGTAAACATGATCCGGTTTCTCAAAACCAATGAAGCCGAGAGGTTGAGCCACATATACCTCCTCATTGATCAAACCGTTAAGAAACACACTCTTTACATCCATTTGTTGAAGCTTAAAGTCTAAGGCACAAGCGTAGGCTAAAAGGATTCTAATGGATTCTAATCTTGCTACGGGTGCGTATGTCTCGTCATAATCAATACCTTCTTGTTGACTATAGCCTTGAGCTACAAGTCTAGCCTTGTTATGAGACACAACATCATTCTCGTCTAACTTTTTCCTATATACCCATTTGGTTCCTATAATGGTAGAACTTCTAGGTGGAGGAACAAGTTCCCAAACGTCATTAGCAATGAATTGATTCAATTCTTCTTGCATAGCGATGACCCAACTCTCATCCATCAAAGCTTCTTTAACATTCTTCGGTTCAATCAAGGAGACGAAACAAAAGAAGTTACTTTGATTTTGGACTTGATATCTTAGGGGTCCTTTGATTTAATTCGCCTATGACATTGTCGAGAGCATGATCCTTTGACTCCTTAATGTTTCCTACCTTTTCAATATTAAGGTCTTCAACTCCTAAGTTTCTAACATCTTTGCCTTAACTATGTCTATTTCATCCAAGTCATCATCTACCAAAGGTGACGTCTTAGATGAAGGAGGGTTTCATCAAATGTCACGTGAAGTGATTCTTCAATTACACCCGAGGTTCTATTAAGGACTATGTAGGCTTTGCTAGTTTGGGAATAACCTAAAAAGATACCTTGGTACGACTTTGGGTCGAACTTAGTAAGGTAATATTTGGTGTTGAGAATGAAGCACTTGCTTCCAAACACCCTAAAGTATTCCAATGAGGGCTTCTTACCTTTAAGAATCTCATAAGGGGTCATTCCTGGGAAAGGTCGGATATGAATTCGGTTGAGAATATAGGTCGATGTGTCCACGACATTGCACCAAAATTTTTGAGGCAAAGATTGCTCGTTTAACATCGTCCCACTCATCTCTTGGATGATCTTATTCTTCCTTTCAACTACCCCATTTGATTATGGAGTGCGAGGAGCCGAGAAGTTATGGGTAATACCACGAGCTTCACAAAAGGTACCGAATTGCACTTCATTATCAAATTCCCTACCATGATCCGTCCTAATAGAGACAATTGAACATCCTAGTTGATTTTGGATTCTTCGACTAAAGATTTCGAAGTGATCGAAAGCCTCATTCTTAGACGCCAAAAATCTAGTCCAAGTGAATCTAGAATAGTCGTCAACTATGACTATGGTATAAAGGTTACCTCCATAACTCCGTATGGCGAAAGGTCCAAAGAGATCCATACGTAGGAGCTCTAAGCACCGAGAGGTCGAAACCTAATTCTTGGCTTTGTGACTTGAGTGAACTTGCTTCCCAACTTTGCAAGCATCATAAAAGTGACTATCAAACTTCATCTTGGGGAGATGTCGTACCAACTCTTAGAGACTAAAGATTGAATTTAACTCATATTAGCATGTCCTAATCTCCTATGCCAAAGAGTAGAACTATCATCTAAAGTCGCTAGACATAAGTTGTCCTTTGACTTCCTATTGACCTTCATGACGTAAAGCCCATGCTTTCTAACACCTTTTCTAATGACCTTTCCATATTTTACGATTTCACTGTCATATTCCGAAAAGATGACCTACACTTATTGTCATAAATTTAACCTATACTTAGAAGGTTAAAACCTAAGTTCTATGTGCTCGACATTTTCAATGGTCATGGAGTCAAGAGAAACCGTACCTTTGCCAATGATATTACCACGTCGATAACTAGCGAATGTAACGTTACCTCCATCATATGCTTTGCAGTGAGAGAATAAATTTCGATTACCCGTCATGTGTTTAGAACATCCATTATTCTTAATCCACTCGTCGGGCTTTAAATAGCTTCCCAAGCATATCTAGGTAACAACACACAAGATCAAACATTTGGTCCCCAATATCTCATGGGTCCAAAGTTGTTAGTTCCAAACATCCCTTGCATTTGGTTAGGATGCATGAATGGAGGAGACATTCCCTATAGGAAAAAATATTGTTGTTGATAATTGTTCCAATTCATATAGCCATTTTTTTGTCCATTGTTTCTCCTAGGTGTCTATGATCTTGATCTAGAATTATTGTTATTTCTTCTAGGTGTTGGAGTTTTACTTCTAAGTAATGACTTAGCTTGATCGTCCCTTTTTGGTGTAGGTGTTCTACTTCTAGTTTTTGACTCATTGCGTACTCCTGGAGGAGTAGATGTTTGTCTAGATAAATTTCTAGTTCCCATTAGAGGTTTACTCAAGGGATTGTAGAATTTACCTAGAGTAGTTTTATCAAGAATAGGTACTTTGACCTTGTTAACAAGAATATTTTTTGGCCCTTCACCTAATATAGACTTTTCAGAAAGTTTAGGATTCTCACAAAAATAAACTTTTGTCCGCGGTTCGTTATCACTACCCGTAGTTCCATAGCTATAAGGAACCGCGTCATATACTGGCGTACCGCGTACAGAGGTTCGTTTTTCTGAAAACCTAACTTGTTTAGGTTCACTAGTAGATGATTCATTAGTGTTATATCCCAACCCATGTCTTTCCTTAGAATGAATTTATTTGTTTAACATATCATCAAGAGCACTAATACCTTTCATGAACTTTTCCAATTTAATAGAGGTACTCTTGAGATCTTCATTCTCTTGTCTAAGGTTTTCACATTTAGACAACCTAAATCAACTTCTTTGTTTTTCTCAATCTTAGATAATTTCTCTCTTAGCTCACTAATTGATAACGCCCAATTCCAACACGTTTTCTTGAGCGTTATCCGTATATTTTGCATGGTTTTTGGTTATACTAACGAGCTATTTAGCTCATATATGTGTAAAGTTGTGTTTTGTGTTGTTAGTTAGCCAAGAACAAGAAAAATGAAGAAAAGAAAGAATAACTGACGATTCATGCATATACGAAGGAATCCCGACTAGCTACAAGCTTTGAAGATCAATTCCGGATGCAAGAACAAGTATTTCCAAGGAGCAAATAAAGATATTCAGCATGAAAGTTACCACCATCAAAACACATCCAACTTGCCACTGGCAAGAGTGAAGTTGCCACCATCACATGGGAGTTGATTTGCCTCCATCATAGCTCATGTTGCCTCCATCATAGTTCAAGTTGCCTCCATCATGAGTGAAGTTGCCACCAACATTTGTCTAGACAAAATTGTGTCCACATTCATGCAAGCTTCTTTGGAGCATTCTAGAACTACTTTGCCACCAAGCAAAAGACTTTGGCTCTAAGTACATTACTTTGGCTCCAAGTTCATACATTGATGACAAAGGCCTTAATTTCATTACAAATAAGACCCTTGGGGTCATTGTAACGTAACACTTTCATTAGTAACTTCATTATTCATTAAGGAAACTCTCTTCCTTGGTGAAATCCCGGATTTGGTCCAAGTGTGCCAAAAACTCATCCTTTTGAAGCTCCAACATCAAGATAACCTTGTCAAACTCTAAGGGATCATTACCCTTATCATTGGTAGTGTTTATTGATACATAAATCATCACCAATCTTCACCAAACCTCTCCAAAACCTGCCTCAAATCTCAAATACAAATTTCAAAATACATAACCTGAAAGACCACAAAGAAACCTGTAGTCAATTGGAGGCTTAAGGATTGCTCTAAATTCTTCCATTCTATTTACTTATTGTATTCATACTTTGGGTAAACTCTTGTTATTTTTATAATGTTGAACTCTATATCATATGTTCAATGTTTGTTCTTTATTAATATGATCATGGAGTAGATTTCTTATACTTGTTTGGAATAATGTAAACATGGATATGGAATGTTTATTATTTTGCATTGTTGAATTATGATTTTGTTTATAAGTTTGTTTAAATTAATATGAGTCTTGATAACTTGTTGCTAAACCATAACTCGGTCTAAAGGTCGAAAGGATTCCTAGTTATGTTTTGTTTCAAATGCTAGCGCGCGTATGTGTTTGGTGTATCATGATTGACAACCATGAGTAAACAAGTTAAATGGATTTATAAAGGTTTAATCTAGAGTATAGGTCGAAAGGGCTCTAATGAACAAGTTGGCTAAAATCATACTTCTCACAAATGGCCTTTAATTACCAGTTTGTAATATTGATCATAGGTCGAAAGGATACTTTATTCTAAACCGTGTCATGTGCAATTCCATGATATTACCCATTGACTTGGAATTGTATACTTATAATTTATGTGCTATTGCTTAACTATCTACCCGATAATCTATTCACTCCATTGAAATGAATACTAGTTCCAAACAAGTATCTTTATTATTATTTGTTATCTCATCTTATTAGCTTAATCATCAACTTCGTGTTACTTGTTATTATTTGCTATTGTTACTTATATGGTAATTGTGGGAGTGACAACCATCTTTACCAATAACGTTACATTGTTACTTAGATCCTTTACAACCGAAAACACCCAAATCCTAGTGAACGACCTCGGCTTACCACAACCAGCTAGCTACAAACGAAAGGGTTATACTTGCCGTGTGTTCTTATCTTATTTGGAAATCCGTGTATAAATTTAAAACTTGTGTATACTCACAATAAACGCATCAAGTTTTTGGCGCCGCTGTCGGGGATTTGTTTGTGTTTTTCGTGAATTAGAATCTTTGTTTCGTCTAGTGTTTCGTTCATATAATTTGTGCTTATTGTGTTTAAAAAAATGGGTTTTGATTACGCTTTTTAGTGATTATTTCATCAACCCCCAAAAGTTTTTTTTGTGCTCTAAGTTTATAAGTGCCTAAATCCAAAAAAAAATAAAAATAAAAATAAATAAATAAATAAAAATTCAGCAGCAGCCAAGTTGCCGCCGGCAGGCCAAAGTTGCCGCCTGCAACTGCTTAACAGAAGGCAAGTTACCGACTGGCAGAGCAAAGTTGCCGCCGGCAACTGCTTGACAGTCTCGACCTTGCCGCCCGGCAGTCCAATCTTGCCGCCGGCAACTCCTGAAATTCAAAAAAAAAACTTTAATTTTTATTTTTCTTTTTTCTTTATTTGTTTTCTTTAGCTAAAATATATATAAAATATAAAAAAAAAATAACAAAATAAAAAAGCATTTTTTTTAAAAAAAAATGCAAAAATATTTCTTGTTTGAGTTTATTTTTATTTTATTTATATTTTCATTTTTATTTTTAGTTGTTAATAAAATTTTCGAATTATTTCGATTTTTCATAAACCCACGTCCTAGATGTAAATTCCTCGTTAATAAATTCAGTGAACTTAAACGCAAGTTCAAGAAGAAGACTCGTGAACCCGATAAAACCATATTTGATATCGAGTCACCCGAACCGTTCACCGAGGAACGTGTTGTCATAATCGACATACTCGAGTCAAAATTCGAAAACCCATTCCATACCGAAGGAATCTTCACCTATGAAACCAAATCCGATTCCTCAACCATTATTACCATCGATCCCGATGACCAACCAATGTGGTCAAACACTAGGATCGTTGCTCCAACACCTAGTTCCTCTATTGTTCGAATCCCTATTTTGAACAATTTCACTATCAAAAGTAACCACATACAAATGATTCGGGAAAACCAATTTGATGGACAATCCCTATCCGATCCTCACCGACACGTTCTAGATTTTCTTGAGATTATTACCCTTTTCCAATATGGCGAAAATTAAGAGGAAGCAATTAACTTGAGGATATTCCCATTCTCATTAACCGGAGAAGCTAAGATTTGGTTGAATGAACTTGATGAAGGAACAATTACTACGTGGAATGAATTAACAGAAGCTTTCATAAGCCGATTCTTTTCATCCGCAAGGTTTAAACGTCTCCTAAACGATATCCTTAACTTTCACCAACTCAATGACGAGACTCTCATTGAAGCTTGGCTCCGAATGAAACATATGCTTCGTGCTTGTTATGGACATGATCTAACTATGAGAACGGTAATTGAAACATTTTATCATGGTTTAGACGATCCAACTCAAGTATCCCTCGACGCCAGAGGAATCTTCCTCTACAATACTCCCAACGAAACTTTCTAAATCCTCGAGGACAAGGTCCTTCTCAAACTCGATTATTCGAAGGATTCGTATGTCGAACCTTATCCTAAAACCGTTGTTTCCGCTGGTGGAAATAACATCATCTCCGATGACACCGTGTTGATGGAGAAATTCGAAGCTCTCGCTAGGCTTATCGATTCCCAATTCCTAATCATAAGGAATGAACTAAAAGATATGCGAGACGATCATAGAAACGATCACGGTCCAAAAACCACCATGAAGGATGACACACCGATGTGTGAACCTCATGAAGCGAATTATGTCAAAGAATATCACGACCAAAATTCGAGGAATTCACGTTCCTATCTTACCCTAAACCCGAACCGTCCCATTCCTCAATCTCGACCGCGAGATGTGACGACATACTCATCACAATATCACCAAAAACCCGAAGCCTTAACGGAGGAGATGATGAGAGAATTTATGGCTTGGCAAAACGAACGTGTTAAGAACAATTTAGTTGATTTGGAGTTTCAAATCAATCTAAACTCCTGAAACCACACAACCATGATCGAAGACTTGAAGACAAACACCGATCGTGTCGAAAAGCAAATCCAACATACCAAGTCCCTTCCTCAAATCACCAACACCAAAACAAGATTCGATCTACCCGCTATCCGAAACGAGAGTGATAAGGGTGATTTTGTATTCATCGAGGAAGAAGAAGAACCTATTCAAACCATGCCAAAAGCGAACTCCATCATTTCTAACTCACCTTTTCCCAAGGATTGCGCCGTGCATATCCCATACAAAAAGGAGAAGACGTTTGATCATGATGTAATGTCAATTCATGACGTGGAGTTGAAATCAATGAATGGCATTGGAAGTAAAAGAATGATAAAGAAGGACGACAATAGTGTGCCAAAGAAGCCCTTCAAAGTTTGGACTATAAATGGAGAATTTCTTTGGTTCAAAGATGATAATTATAAAAATCAATGGCACCCAACCAAAGTTCCCCATCTTAACCGTATCGTCAAAGAATCCTAAAATTTAGGGGAAGAGTCTAGCTAACGACTCAATAATAAATTAAGTGCTTCTCGGGAGGCAACCCGTGCTTTAGTTGTTTGTGTGTTTAATTTTGTGTGTTTAGAATAAATATGTACACCCCAAAGTATTTTTCTAACTTGGAAAATCTTAAGTGTGAGGGGGTGTACAATGCTAGTAGTGTTTTTATATATCTATGTGTGCTTGTTTGTTTGTTTGTTAGTGTGCTTGTTTGTTTATTTTGCTTTGTTTTGTTTGAATAAATGTAGCAATAGGTAATGGAGGAGGATGCATACATGGAGAAGGAATGAAGTATCAAGAACCGACTGATCTCACAAGCTTATGGTGTAGCATTGCATCACATGGAGATCAATTGCAATTTCTAAAACCCGGGAAGTTTCGTTTCTCTTTGACTATTTATTTATTTCCTCACTTTTCATGTTTTGAAGTTTATTTTTAACATTGAGTCCAATCCAAAACTTAAGTGTGAGGGGGAATAAATCGGAAAACGAAACCAATTTTTGTTATATAAAAAAATAAAGGAGAGTTGTACACTTGTTTGCCCTTAGGATTTTTTTTTCTCACACGTTTGTATGTAAATATGTTTCAATAATCGTCCACATGGTAAAAAAAACATATAATAAAAAAATATAAAATTTCAAAAAAAAAAAAAGTTTTAGTGAGATCACACTTGTGTGATAAAAGTGTATATGCGTGACAAAGAGGCAACCTTTGGAATAAAACCCAAATAGCCTTTTCCATTTTCTTTTTAGCTAGTTACATCGATTAGCTAACCACCCATATTAACAATTTTGTTAGCATTTTCGTCTAGTGCTAGATACCCTTAGACACACCATTTGAGCCAATCTTTTCGTTTTTATTAAATCCACTAAAAAGAAAAAAAAAATATATTTAACCTTAAACCTTAGCCTAAACCATGTCGAAGTCCAAATGGTGGGTTGCTAGTTGCTTGGTATGGTGGATCGTTTTTTATGATTATTAGTTATGCCACACTTCGCCATGTGTGTGTGCCATTCCAACAAAGATGGAGACTGTAGCTTCTTATTTGTATTTTTGTGGTGTGTGCTTATGCGAAGTGTGAGGGGAGCATGTGATGTATGTTGAAAATATATATATATATATATATATGAAAAAAAGAGAAAAATATAATAAGTCATCGAAAAAAAAAGTGATGACAATAATATGAAGATGAAGGAAGAAGAAGTATGTTTAGATATCGATTAGCCAATGTGCTAAGACGTGATATATATTTGTGTTGATCGATATGTGCAGAATAAAGCTCGTAGTTATGATCATTTTTGGGCTTATGTTTGTTCGGTAACTAGCAACATGGGACTTAGACTTTTAACTTGTATATTCGTGATACACCTCTTATAAAATTCCCATGTCTTATCCATACCCCATTAACCCTTAGCCTTGTAACCCGAATAAAAGTCCTCTTTAGATGTGTACACTTGGTGCTCACGCCGTTTCATTTAGTTTTGTTTGTACTTGGTAGATTTGCATCTTATTTTTCAATAAACCATTTTTATGAACCGTGTGGGAAAATTTTTCTTTTACTTGCTTGAGGACAAGAAAACTCTTAAGTGTGAGGGGGTTTTCATCTTTAGCCATTTTTCTTATAAAAACGAAAAATATTTTCAATCTTCTTAGAATTTTCAAATTTTCATAAAATTAAAAAAAAATTCTTTTCTTTTAGAACATAGGTATTAGTTTCTAACTTTATTTTTACTTTTATTTGCTTGAGGGCAAGCAAAGTTTTTCTTTTTCTTTCTCGAGGACGAGCAAAACTTAAGTGTGAGGGGATTTGATAACGCCCAATTCTAACACGTTTTCTTGAGCGTTATCCGTATATTTTGCATGGTTTTTTGGTTATACTAACGAGCTATTTAGCTCATATATGTGTAAAGTTGTGTTTTGTGTTGTTAGTTAGCCAAGAACAAGAAAAGTGAAGAAAAGAAAGAATAATTGACGATTCATGCATATACGAAGGAACCCCGACTAGCTACAAGCTTTGAAGATCAATTCCGGATGCAAGAACAAGTATTTCCAAGGAGCAAATAAAGATATTCAGCATGAAAGTTGCCACCATCAAAACACATCCAACTTGCCACTGGCAAGAGTGAAGTTGCCACCTTTACATGGGATTTGATTTGCCTCCATCATAGCTCATGTTGCCTCCATCATAGTTCAAGTTTCCTCCATCATGAGTGAAGTTGCCACCAACATTTGTCTAGAAAAAATTGTGTCCACATTCATGCAAGCTTCTTTGGAGCATTCTAGAACTGCTTTGCCACCAAGTAAAAGACTTTGGCTCCAAGTACATTACTTTGGCTCCAAGTTCATACATTGATGACAAAGGCCTTAATTTCATTATAAATAAGACCCTTGGTGTCATTGTAACATAACACTTTCATTAGTAACTTCATTATTCATTAAGGAAACTCTCTTCCTTGGTGAAATCCCGGATTTGGTCCAAGTGTGCCAAAAACTCATCCTTTTGAAGCTCCAATCATCAAGATAACCTTGCCAAACTCTAAGGTATCATTACCCTTATCATTGGTAGTGTTTCTTGATACCTAAATCATCACCAATCTTCACTAAATCTCTCCAAAACCTGCCTCAAATCTCAAATACGAATTTCCAAATACATAACCCGAAAGACCACAAAGAAACCTGTAGTCAATTGGAGGCTTAAGGATTGCTATAAATTCTTCCATTCCATTTACTTATTGTATTCATACTTTGGGTAAACTCTTGTTATTTTTATGATGTTGAACTCTATATCACATGTTCAATGTTTGTTCTTTATTAATATGATCATGGAGTAGATTTCTTATACTTGTTTGGAATAATGTAAACATGGATATGGAATGTTTATTATTTTGCAATGTTGAATTATGATTTTGTTTATAAGTTTGTTTAAATTAATATGAGTCTTGATAACTTGTTGGTAAACCATAACTCGGTCTAAAGGTCGAAAGGATTCCTAGTTATGTTTTGTTTCAAATGCTAGCGCGCGTATGTCTTTGGTGTATCATGATTGACAACCATGAGTAAACAAGTTAAATGGATTTATAAAGGTTTAATCTATAGTATAGGTCGAAAGGGCTCTAATGAACAAGTTGGCTAAAATCATACTTCTCACAAATGGCTTTTAATTACCGGTTTGTAATATTGATCATAGGTCGAAAGGGTACTTTATTCTAAACCGTGTCATGTGTAATTCCATGATATTACCCATTGACTTGGAATTGTATACTTATAATTTGTGTGCTATTGCTTAACTATCTACCCGATAATCTATTCACTCCATTGAAATGAATACTAGTTCCAAACAAGTATCTTTATTATTATTTGTTATCTCATCTTATTAGCTTAATCATCAACTTCGTGTTACTTGTTATTATTTGCTTATTGTTACTTATATGGTAATTGTGGGAGTGACAACCATCTTTCCCAATAACGTTACATTGTTACTTAGATCCTTTACAACCGAAAACACCCAAATCCTAGTGAACGACCTCGGCTTACCACAACAAGCTAGCTACAAACGAAAGGGTCATACTTGCCCCTGTGTTCTTAGCTTATTTGGAAATCCGTGTATAAATTTAAAACTTGTGTATACTCACAATAACGCATCACTAATCTCATTTTCAAGCTTAGTTCTAGTTGATTTTAGCACTTTGTTCTTTTCAATGAATTTAAGGCTAAGTTTGTGTAAGTTATTGTATTGGCCTTCTAATTCGCTATCATCTTGAGAAAAACTATTATTTCTATAATAATCGGTTTCGGAATGTACCTCTTTAGAAGTGTGAGCCATAAGACATTTCTCATCTTTGGGGTTGTCATCAACATCTTAACCGCTGTCGCTCCATGAACCTCCAACGGATGCCGTGTGGTTCTTGTCGCGTGAAGGCTTAGGACAATCACCGATAAAATGGTTCAGATCACCACATCTAAAGCATTTCCTATCACCTTTATCATCCTTGGTAAATTGGTTTTTGGAGAAGGATTTCTTGTCGTTGCTTGTTTGCCTCACGTGTTGACCTTGTCTCTTGAAGAACTTCTTGAAGTCTCTAACCGCCATGGCATATTCCTCATCATCACTATCTGAGGAGCTTTCATGGCCACTTTGCGCCTTCTTGGCCTTGAGTGCTAGAGACTTTCTTTCACTCTTGGTTTTCACCATTTCCGGGTCCTTCAAAATTATCATCTCATGAACTTTCAAGTTGCCAATGAGTTCATCGAGTGATAATGTGGTGAGATCCTTTTATTCTTCAATTGCCGTAAATTTGGCTCTCCGCTTTGGATGCAACGCTCTAAGAAACTTCCTAACATTGTTCTTTCTATAAAAACCTTCATCAAGTGCTTTTAAACTAGTAATAATAGTGTTAAATCTAGCAAATGCACTACCAATAGTTTCATCTTCTAAGATGACAAATTATTCATATTTTTGAACAAGAAGATCGATTTTACTTTCTATGACTTGGCTATTACCTTGGTGGGTTACTAAAAGAGTGTTCCAAATATCTTTAGCGGTTTCACACATAAAAATCCTTTCGTACTCTTTCTTTGGTAAAGCATTATAAATCACCATTTTAGCCTCATTATTTTTAGCAAGTTTCCTTTTAGTGTCATTATTAGTTTTGTCAAAAGTGATTATCTCTTTGATTTTATAAACTTCATTATATTGATAAGGCAAAAAATCACCATGAAATCTTTTGATTTAATATAAGTCTCAAATCTATTTTTCCAATAAATAAAACTATCGGTTTCAAAAAGAGGTGGTCTTTGCATAGATTGCCCTTCTAGGTACTTGTTGGAATCCATAGATCGATTCAAGTTTTAAAATATAATATATTCTAAAATGGCTTTAGCAACCACGCTCTGATACCAATTGTAGAAACTAGAAGGGGGGGGGGGGGAGGGTTGAATAGTTTCTTAAAATTTACTTATCAAAAGACGATTTTCAAAAATCCTTTTCAAAAAACTTAGACTTGTGATTATGTGAAATCTTCTTATGCACAATATGAACAAGGGATAGTGCAACTAAACTAATAATCACAAGTATATACTAATAAAGAATAATGAATGTAATGAGATAAGGAAAAGAAAGATCAAACCAAACACCAAGGATTTATAGTGGTTCGACGACGAAGCTCACTCCTCGTTCCTACTCCACTCCTCGAGTACTCTTTACTCGAGAGTTCACTAATAAACAAGCTCCTTAAGGTGGAGAAACCGTACACAACGTTGCTTAACCAATTTTCGACTCTAAGCTAAAAGTCGAGCCGTAATCTTAGCTAGGACCAATCTACACTAATATACTTTAAGGACCAAGTATTAACCTTAATACATACACAACTTCCAAATAAACACAACTACTTGGATCTTCACAACAATGACACAACAATGAATAAATAAGATTTGATCTTCAATGGATCTTTGAGGTAGACACAACACTTTAAGGATGAAAGTGTTCTTCTCTTTGCACTTGGAGAGGGAAGAGATGAGAGAAGAAAGATTCACTTCTAAACAAGTAGTAATCAACCAAATGACCAAGGATTTGAGTGATTTTAGAAGTATGAAAGAATCTGGAAATATATGTGCAAAAGAGCGAAGAGAAATTCTGAGA
Source organism: Glebionis coronaria (assembly GCA_025667525.1). Classification (NCBI taxonomy): domain Eukaryota; kingdom Viridiplantae; phylum Streptophyta; class Magnoliopsida; order Asterales; family Asteraceae; genus Glebionis; species Glebionis coronaria. The sequence goes on from CM046881.1 coordinate 185,763,040, forward strand.
ATGGTCCACTATTTATAAGACAAGGCTCCAACGGATATATCTGGCCGCGGTTCCTTATAGCTACCCGCGGTTCCTTATCGATAAGGAACCGCATAGCCACTTAAGAAGCCGCCGGAGTAGACTCCGCTCCTTTTTGTCTTTTAGTGGTATGCTTCAACTCTGGTTATTAAAATATCTTGAAAGGATATTCCAAACCAAGATAGAATATGCCATTTTCAAATTTCAAATAATTAATTTAATAAAACATTTTCTTAAAAATAAAGTTTAATAAAAACTTGTCACACTTAACAAAAAGTGAGTTTTAAGAAAATTTTAAATCCTTGATCACTTAATTAGGATGATTACTTGTTTGTACATACCTTAAGTGATAATGGTTGAAATGAAAATTACTTCAACTCAAGAATTCGCTTTTCGTTGTTTTCGTAAATGCTTATTTTTACATATTTTCGTAATCAAAACAAAGCGAGATCGAAAAATGAAAGTAAAGTTTTTATGCATCATTGCATTAATAGTTTTGTTTAAAGGTATGTTTACCTCTTTTCTTAAACCCCTAATGATGAACTATGTTGATTTTCTTAGATTTTGTCTCCATATATTGGTTTGTTTTTTCCAAGTTAGAAATCTTTTTTGTTTAAAGGTATGTATCTTTCTCAAACCCTAATGCAACAGTGTGGTACTTTTAAAGATATTATGTTGATTTTTGTCTCTTCAATGCACAAACTCGATCAGCAAGGGCTAAACAAGTTTAAATCCATCAATAATCTGTTTTCAAACACAACTCCTTAGCAAAAGGAACAACACCCTTAATTAAACGCTCAGTGGTATAAAGAAATAGGCTACAATTAATATTAGATACTTGATTTAAATGGATACATGTTCTCTTCATTTACTTATCAATATATCTTATTAATGGGCTTAAAGGCCACATGGGCAATGCTAACTTTCTTGCGACCTCATATATAGGTTAGACAGAGGCTGGGTGATTGAGCAACATTGTGAAGGCTCGAGGGCAAGTTAGTTTCGTATCGTATCAGGTTATGTTTTTTTCATTAATTTTTTAGCTTTTGTTTATTTTGAAAATTTTCTATCATAGAATCATTGACTTTTTAAGGTTTCGTCCATTGTTTTTTCATCTTGCTAAGTTCCCTCGATTTCTATTTATGTTCGCAAATCTAAGATTGCTTTCTTAATTCACTCGAACTGCCTTGCATTTACTCCTTTTCTACCATTTTCTTTGGCGTTTTGTCTTAATATAATGACAAGTTTTAATTTTGTGCGGACTTACACTGACTCACTTTTTGGCCTTTTTTCTTAAGTTCCGAGGGTTGATCGCGAATTATGAGAGCCAAGTTGGAAGAATAAGACACTCAATAGAATATGATTTTGGCATATGATATTCGATAATCTATGTATGTACATACGCATTGCACAAACCATATGCGGTTGTTTCTACAACATCACTCCGGCTGTTGCTGCTCATATATCTGCAAGTTGAGTGAGTCCACAAAGAAAATAAACTGCCATAAGCATTACTTCGGTTACTGCTACTCATAAATATGCAAGTAGGTCTCAGATAATGTGACTGCCGCGTATCTACCTAACCAAATTTCAATAAGAGGCATGAATATATAATGAGCAAGGCACTAAAAAAAGTACCCACCTTCAATTTATTCAGGAATCGATGGTCAAGCCCTATGTAAATGATACAAAATGTTTGCAATTTCTAAAAATTGGTTTAAATAGCGCATCTTTATTTTCTTTAATCATACATTATCACATCTGAATTTGTTGATATAACACACCTTTATTTTCTGTAATCATTTGAAAGTATTAAAAAATTCATTTTTAAACCAGTAGGTGTTTTTCAAACCAGCCAAAAATATTTGACCTATTAATCAGGCTACCCAATCCGCCTATTTGTGTTACTTCTACACACATATATCCTTGCAACATTAACACTATCTGGTTATGTGGGTGTTTGTGATAACTGGTCATAACAACTTACTACCGTATTCATTATTTTCCTTTTCATTGTAGCATCTTGCTTTACTTATTTAAGTATATGACAGCTGTTTGTAGGATGTTACTTTACTGATTTAAAAAAGAAACTGTGATTTTAAGTAGGTTCCTATTGAACAAAACAATAGACGTATTATTGTATGCGGATCAGCTTGATTCCTATAGGGTGGAAAACTTAGATAAAAAGATACTTAAGGTCATAACAGAGAACATCCTTTATTTGTGTTGTCTACTTCAAGCTCTTAGTAATATGGAGTGTGGTGAACCATGTATCACTCAACAAACACTCTTTAAGGTTGTTTATTTGTAATACATTGAATATGTATGAACATAATAAAATCACAACTTTCAAATTTTTATGCTTTAACTACATTCATGTATTTGGTTTGATGACGTATAGTCCTTAGTCGAGCTGGATAACCCGACCCACGGGCACTGCCCGTGTCCATTATGTATGGGTCGTACACAGACAACGCTACGACCAATGCGGCCCAGTAAGCCGCTATCGCATGCGGTTTTACCTCAGCTGTGTCCTGGCAGCACTCGGACATGATCAAACAAAATATAATCTAAATAAGATTATGATTCACCTAAGTTGAGAAGATATACACTATCCTTATTTGTGTGATAAGGATCCGACTATAATCGGTAGTTATCTCTTGCTTAATAATTAAGATATAACTATTTAGAATAAAAATATCAAAAGTAAAAAGAGTATGGAATTCGAAAAATAGAAATTCAAATAATTTATACTAATTTACACGGTGCACAGTAAAACAACAACATAATCAAATATATAAATATTAGATGTTTGATAAAAACATATATAATATTGCATAAAATCAAAATAACGAAATATTAGTTAATTTATCTTTTATGTTCAAGTCACGTGCGTGCACGAGTATTAAAACTAGTTAAAAAGGATAAAAATTAAAGTGTTCTAAATTAAAATTGTGTATGAGTTAATTATATTTTGGGTTAATATACAAAGATGTTACTAAACGTTCCATAAAATTTGTCCTAAGGTAACAAACGTTCATTTTGTGTTTCTAAGTTACTCATCTATACGGGTTGGGTAAATAGGTTACATAACATTACAAAATGTGACAACAAGGTTACTCAATGGAGGGATAACCGATACTCCAGGTCACTTTTGGAAAAAATGAACTTTTTAAAATATTTTTAGAAAAACATTTTTAAACAAACATTTTCAAAATAATCTTTTACAAATCTTTTAAAAAAAGTATTTTTCGAAAAACATTTTTAAAAAGGTTTTAAATTGTTTTAATATTAAAAAAATATTTGAAATTATTTTTAAAGATTTAAGTATTTAAGTAAACAAGTTGGTTTAATGATTTTAAAAAAACTTTTATTTTTTTCAAAATATTTCAAAAAATTATTTTCAAAAATATTTAAAATAATTTCGAAAAAAATATTTTTGAAAAGTATTTTCATAAAAATATTTTCGAACAACATTTTCAGAAAGATTAAAAACATTTTCGAAAAAATTATAATCCTATAAAAAATATTTTAAAAATCTTTTCGTTAAACATTTTCGAAAAAATTTATATTCTTATAAAAAAAGGAAAAATAAATGGTATTTAAAAAAATATATAGTTTAACCCTACGAAAATTCAAGTTTTTTTTTTAATTTTTAATCCTTTTTTTATTAGAATTTATTTTTTAATATAAAATACACTTTTTTGAAATGGGATTTTTTCAAGTTTTTAAAATAAATTATTATAAGAATTTAATTTTTTTAATTATAAAAGATTTTTTTTGAAAAAAATCGAGAAGTTTTTTGGAAAAAAATCTTTTTCGAGAAATTTTGTAAATCTTTTATGTCGTCAAGATTTTTTTAAGTTAATTTTTTAAATATAAAACACACTTTTTTGAAAAGGTATTTTTTTAAGTTTTTAAAATATAATATTATAGGAATTTAATTTTTTTAATTATAAAATATTTTTTTTGAAAAAAGAATCGAGAGGTTTTTTGAAAAGAAATATTTTCGAGAATTTTTTTAAATCTTTTATGTCGTCAAGTATTTTTTTAAGTTAATTTTGAAATTTTTTTGGATAACGTGCTAATTTACCACTTTTAATAGGTTACTCAAACATTAGTAACGTAAACAACCAGTCACCCATACATGAGTACCCTAGAAGAACAAAATGAACGTTTGTTACCTTAGGACAAATTTTATAGAACGTTTAGTAACATCTTTGTATATTAACCCTTATATTTTTATATTTATTTGTCTTGAAAATAAATGTTAACTCTTTCATTAAACTTTTCTCTCACGTTTATTATTATTGATTTGAGAAAAGTTATTTTGGATATCATGTTTATTTTGGATACTGTTGATACAAAAGTTGGATGATCCTAGCTTAACCCGAATTAGGGTTAATTCGGGTACTTGGGTTCCGGCTCCTACACCAAGTGAACTTCTGGTTGGGATCATGCACATTAAAGATAACACGCTGTTATGCTTACCGTGGGAACGTATCCCACGATTAGACTCCGGTGTGAGAGTAAGTAATCGGTTTAGGGTTAGAAATCGGATGTGGTATGAGAGTGTGAAGAATACGATACCTTTATGGAACCCTTGGGGGTTCCTTATATAGGCGGTAAACCCTAGTGGGCTTCCACCGATACTTCGGCCCCAAGTATAGGATAATCACCATAATTAGCTTGATTGTTTCATCTAGTTATGGTTAATGTATATCCTATTCTTTAGGGTGAATCACAATCCCAAATGGGTTGTGATTCTGTCTAACCCTGTACCGGCTGTGTCGGGCCGTGGGTCGCACATAACCTATGTGGCCACTGTTCATTCGAAGCCCATAAGCTCAAATAACATTAATCCAACCCATCCGTGACGGGCCGGATACGGGTAGTACCCGTGGGCCGGGTGCATGACCCGGCTGGGGACTATACGCCATCATGTCCCCCCAGTCTAGTTGTTACAGTCGTAGGCGTAACCTCTAGACTACCCTATGTCCCTTATGCTTTCTTTACGAAAAATGGCCGTACACATAAAACTGTTGACCGGGACAACATTAATGAATGCATTAATGGTAGGCAAGGTCAAAAAGACTGTTCGGATGCGTCTCTGCAAAAAGTGCACCACGTGGACCCACCCTTGAGCCACAAAAAAACTGTTATGAGGTGACCCGTGGGTCCCTCTAACGATTCAACTGTGTCATTTATCCCATTCATTGGATAAGCATAGTGGATTACACGTGGCAATCATCCAGGTCACCTCGTAAACTGAGGCAACCCTATAAAAATCCAGTGTGTGTGACTGTGCACACACACAGTTCATACCTCCTACCCCCATTGTTGCACTTTCCTTCATTCCTTCTACTTTCTTTCCACGGAAATCCGTCGTACCAGGTTAGATCACCGCGCCCTTCTCCATATATTTATAAATCATGGTGAAAGACAACCCCACAATCACGACCGTACTCAATGTGATGTCTGCAGAGAAATTTATGGATTTCCTGTCTGACTATTACATTCTTGAAAGCGTACACCCCACCTTTCCGGGTGATGGTGAAGCTATCCTGGATGCTCCGGCGGGGAAAATAGGTACGCCTATTTGACTCGGCCAACTACCGTATCCCGTTATCTAGGTTCCTTGTAGACATCCTAACCTACTATGATTTTCATATAACCCAACTGCATTTCATAGGGGCGTGTAAGATCAATCAAGTTGAGATCACATGTCATACCTGTGACGTAGCCCCCACCGTAAGTTTATTTAGGGTCTTTTACGCCCCCAAATGGTAAATGGGTGGCTGTCATTCAAAAAATGATCCGCGAGCGCCCCCATGTGTTATAGGAAGCCTCTAGACTCGCTTAAGAATTGGTATGACCGGTACTTTTTTGTTGATGCCAAGGTCTTCCCCACGCCCTTTGTTCTTAAAACCGCAGTTCTACACGATTATCCACCCTCCACAAGCGATTATAGTAGTCGGGATGTTAGAATTTTAGATACCCATCGTACTGACTTCCATAAGGACCTGCCGTAGAGTTTCCTATGCATGGTAGGGATTAGCCATAACTACCTTGGCAAGGAGGAGATATCCGTGCTTCCTGAACGACCGTAGACAGGGTGGGTATATTTTATTTTCCAGTTGCATGTGTAACATGCTTTGTATGTAACTAACACATTTGTATGCATTTATCCACAAAGATGAGGCTATTCGGTTTGCTACGCCAAGGAGACCCTAAAAAAGTCGCCGAAGGCTCTCGACCATTGCACCAGGACGAGCCACCATTACTCGATGCTACCCAAAACTTGACCGTCCCTCTGGAAGAAGTGCAAGAGCCCCACTCTGATATGGGCGAAGAAGGAATAGAGAAGTCGCCATTATACTTCCTAAACGAAGATGGCGACAACCTCTTGCTGGAAGGTGGTGAGAACACGGCAAAAGACACCACGACTCCTCACCTAGAGAACCAAGATGACAATCAAGACCAATTGTTTGAGGAAATTTACCGGATGCTTGAATCCGAGGAAGAAGAAGCTGTGAACCAACCTGACTCCTCAACACAACCCAAACCCGCCACAAAAAGGCGCAAGCTGAAGAGGAAAGTTGTGAAGGCAACGGAGGAAGAAGCGGGTGCGTCCAATGCGCCCGTCAAGAGGTTGCGTAAGGACCACCCTCAATACCAAGAGGGTAGCAGCACAACCGCGCCAGAAATTAACCCAATGCCTCCCCCCCACCGTGACAAGCAGTCAAGCGGAGAAGATTGTGTGAAAAGCTACCCCCGTCAACACCGTGGCCCCTATCATTACCGAGCCAACGATAGTCTCAACGTAAGTGATATACAACCACCTTTTCCATTTTTTATTCTTCAATTAAAATCTTGAAGAAACTTATAAGTCACTAAATAATAGGGCGGACCCTACGGTCGTACCGCACAAGGAAGGCACAAGCAAGCAAGCCCCGCCTGTGATGCAAGCTACTCCTCTGACCCCTCCTTCATCCTTCACAGAGCCGCAGTCGGATGGGCCAGCTCCACGCCTCACCCCGCAATGGAATGTATCCGAGATCACAAGGATGGAGTCAAAAGAAGAATGCAAGGAGTTCATAGATCACCTGACTCCGCCTAACCTAGCTCAAGACTTGAACGAGCTGACTCATGCCGCCCTCCTAGAACAATTCTACGTTGCGACCGTACACCAAATGACGGTGGGTGCAACCATGCGTCACCGCTTTGAGAACGATTGAGTCACATAAAGAGTGCTGATAGGAAAATTGTTCGCCAGGAAAAAAATGGTGGACGATCATGAACAAACAATATCCTCCTTGCGAGCTGATTTGACCGTGGCTGAGGTAACCGTGAAGGAGCAGGTGATTCATGCCGCCGCTCGTGAAAACAGGATAACTGAGCTAGAGGCCGAGGCCCAATCGATGTGAGAGAAGATACGTCTAATAAGTGTGTAAACACTTATCCTTTTACCACCTAAAACAATGAAAATCGAGACAAAAACATATAATTAATATCGTAAATGTCGGAATTATGCGTGGTTTGTGTTTTTATTGTGAAATAGGTAAAAAGATCAATAGGAAAAAAACACGGGATTTCACGGTCATTTATCGAATAAAAAGTCAAAGATAAAGTAAAAGGACCAAAAAGTGCCAAAAGAATGAAGTTTGGAGGGCTAAGGATGAAGATTTGATGAAAATTTTACAACAAGGACCATTTTTGCCAATCTCCAAAGTCATCCACTAATAAACCACATGGAAGAGCACAAAATTACGAAACCAACAGTCCCGACCTCGCGTCTTAACTCCTCACGGTTTATTTTCTATGAATTTTTGAAGTTTATTAAGTTTTTAAATTTAATAAATAGTTTTTAAATATTTAAATAATATAAATAAAATAAATAAAATAAATACAATTTATTTTCGAAAATAAAAAATAATAGTATAACAAAGTTTTTATTTTAAAATAATTTTCATAATATTTATATTTTATTATTATAATAATAATTATTATTATTATTATTATTATATTTCATTAAAATAATAGGATTTACAAAAAGTTAGTGGGAAGCCGAGAAACAATCTGAGCTCCCACTCCTTTAGCTATAGCAAAACCAAGAAAGGGTCTAGTAGAAAATATTGTATATATAAACTTAAAGGGCTGCTGAGCTTAGTTGACAGCCCTTGGTTGCTTAGTGTTGCGACACAAAAGGCGAGGGTTCGAATCCCTGGGCTGGTAAAAGCTGGGTAATATATACTCAGTGCCACGTGGCACTACGTGAGTGGTCCACGTGGCAACCGGTTCGACCAGAACCAGACCGGACCCATCCCGGTTCAGAGTGGTTCAAACCGGATGATGTCAGCGATGACGTCAGCAACACGTGACGGCGGCTGGCCAAAGCCAGCGCGCCACGTGGTACTGACAATTTACTGTTCATGTACAGGTACTAGGATGACGTGGCGGCGACTGACCAACCAGAGAACGACACGTGGCAGAAGTGGCAGACATGGCGGCGCTTACACGTCAGTCTGACGTGTCAGTCCTAGGTTGCAGGGAATGTCAGAGGTGGCAGTGGTGGCTGGCGGCTGGCCAATAAGAGCTTGACTGATACTTTGATTTTTCTATGGGTTCAGTTTATGTCTCTCAGTCCTCTCGAATTGATCTTAGTTCTAAGTGGAATGGTTTGTTTTTGGTTACCAAAAAGGGGGTTTGGATTTTTAATCTACTAAATGTTTAAATGCACGAAAATATAAACTTAAATCTAAAAGCAATTGTATTAATAAAAATTAATTAAACTTGAATTAAAATTTAAAATTAAAATTAAAATTAAAATAAAGGTTTGAACTGAAGAAACAGTAAGGAACAGTAACACTTAAAAGTACACAAAGAAAATTAATTCGGAAGTTTGACCTTGATTCGGAAGTTTTCACCCGGAAGTTTACTCGGAACCCTTGATCCGGAACTTCGTTCGGAACTTAACTCAGAACCTTCATACGGAACTTGATTCGGAAGTTGAGTCGGAACTTTGTTCGGAAGTTGAGTCGGAACTTTGAAAAATCCTTCACCCGGAACTTTGAGTCGGAACTTGATTCGGAACTTCGTTCGGAAGTTTATCCGGAACTTGGTTCGGAACTTTTGGTCAAGATGCTTCACTCGGAACTTTTGAAAATTGATTCGGAACTTTTTAAGGGAAAACTCATTCGGAACTTTTTAACTAAAATGCTTCATGCGGAAGTTTTGTTCATTCGGAACTTTAAACTCATCCGGAACTTTCAGTTCATTCGGAAGATTTGTTCATCCGGAACTTTGTGTTCATTCGGAAGATTTGATTCGTCCGGAACTTTCAGTTCATTCGGAACCTGGGAATCGTTCAAGATCAGTAACTTACCCGAAGAACAAGGAAAACTATTTTGATCCAAAATCAAAACTAAATAATCAAAAAGGTTTTACCAAATTAACCACAAATCATCTACCAACTAAAAGGATCAAATCCCAATCACAAAAACACAAATTCAACAACTTTTGAAGATCAAAACTCAACCAAATAAGAACTTAAAAACTTGAAATAAAAGATGATGATGAACAAGATGAAATGGAAAGATTAAACAAGAACTGGTATTGATGATTAATGTTTTAACAATCACAAAACAAAGATTAAAATTATAAGATTTGAAGAACAAAGATTAAAATCACCAAACACCATAGTGGTGTTGGTGATACCTACGAAACAGAAAGGAGAAAAAGAAGGGGAAAAGAAAAACTAAAAACTAACTACTTGGTGCAAAGTGTGTGAGGGGAACTCTTTATATAGGTGTTCCCTTTGGTTGGTGAGTGGGCTTTCTCCCGTTCTTCTTGTCTTCTCGTCTTTTCAGAAAAGTTGACGTTTTCGATTCTGAATCGGGATTTGTTGTCGATTAAATTCAACTTGTCTTTTAATTTCTTCGTTTAATAGACTTGAGTTTCTTCGACTTTTGTAAATCTTCCATCTTTGGTCCTTTTCTTCGATAAATCTTCGAATAGGCCCAGTGACTTCAAATCTTTTGCATCTCTTGGACAATAGACTTCATCTTGAGTCTTTTTCTTTGATAAATCCCGTGCAATCCCATGTTTTCTTCAATAATCATCCGGTTGGCTCTGAAAACACAATAAACACAAAAACCACGCATAATTCCAAACAAATGATATTAAATACGCGTTTTGGTCTCGTTTTAGCCAGAATTAAGTGGTTAAAGGATGGGTGTTTACACACCTATCAAATCCCCTACACTTAACCATTGCCATGCCCTCATGCAATGCTTAGTGATAAAGCAATTTTACACTTTTCTCATAATTAATCAACCTTGGCCTTATTCAAATACTACTAGACAAAAATTAAAGTACTTAAAAGAAATTAAACTTTAAAGGAAACAAAAGGATAGAAAACCATTTTCACTTGAAAATAGCTACATGGAAATAACTTGCAAAGAAATCAATGACTTACATTAGGGCTTTGGTGCTGCGAAGATTTATCATCCTCAAGTTTCACGTTCCCCAAACTAAGCTTAAAAACGAGATCATTGTTATTATAAGTTAGTAAATCAAACACTTACACACATGGCTTAATTATATGCTTAAACTCCCTTATTCCTAGGTGTATCTCTTATATTTTATTTTTGTCTTAGAATGATCATGAAGATGCATTTTTGGACTTATTTCGATAGTTTATTAAGGCTGAAAGCAAAGTAGGACGATTTGATCAATAGTTAGCTAAAGGACAAAATCTCTTAAAACTGCTTCTCGGGATATCAAAAAGTTCATATCTTGGCATAACTCGGTTCACGATTTGAGACCTTTCTCGGGCCGATATTTGGCATGTACTTCATACTTGATATCTTGAGAGACGTGCTTGAGATAATGGTCTTCTCATCGTTCATAGAGTTTCTTCACTTGGAGACTTTTGAGAGGTACTCCAACTTTGTTAACCACGACTTCATGATTATTTCTTCAATCTCTATTTGGGATTTTGAGATACAACGATCCGCCTCCTTTTCGGACTTGGATCTATTTATCCTCATACCTTGTTAGGGTCTTTTCGGATAGACTTCTCCATGATCTTTATGGGAGTTGATTGCTTTTCGTCGTGAGTCTTGATCCTTCATATCGATTTTGGGAATAATGCCTTTCACATCACTTTGGATCTTTAGCAATAAAATGGAATCCTCATGCCTTGTTAGGGCCTTTTCGGACTCGCCAATCTTCGCGTCCCGCTTCATAAGTTATGCCTTGGCTATGAACTCTTATCATTACCGAGCAACTTTTAAACGATCTTGGGCTAGAAGCTAAGTAACCTTTCAAATCGTACGACCTTACTTATTGCAGATAAATTATTAGCAAGTGATGGGAGAATAGGCAAATAATTACACCAAGTGAGCTTGTGCAAGAATACCGACTTATAATTGACTCTATCATTTCTCGTCCTCCACAATTTAAAATCTCAAGTAATGAGACTCGTGGACACTTAGCCTAATAAACCAATTAAGGTCTACATGGTTAAGGATACTAGCTAGAATAAACTTGGATAATTCTATTCGGGTTGAGTCAAAATAAGCGCAACGGGCCTAATATGTCAAAGATTTCTAAACTAGCTACACCACTTTATTAAAATTTTTGACTTTATTGCGGGATATATACATATGAAAGCAACGATAAAAATTTAAAAATTACGACTAAATGGCCAAAGTTAATAAAAAATTTGAAAAATGTTGAAAAATATGATTTTCCGGTTAAATGAAGGCATTTTCATGGAAAAGTCCACTTAAAACTTCGATAGAAGTCCCCCCCTACACTTAAGATAAACATTGTCTTCAATGTTTAAGCATGTGGGAAAAGTTTCCCCTACACTTATGACATTGTGCACGTTGGTTAACTCAAGTTAAGGAAGAGACGACTAAAGTGATCAATTTCAAATGTGAGTATGAAGAAAATTGAATCACGATAGTTGAGAGATAGAACCGGATTTCGGATAACATGGGAGCACGGTTCTTCAAAGATTCCAAGAGTGCACTTATCCCTGTAATCACATCACCACACAAATACAAACACGTATAGAGGTCCCCCCCTACACTTAGGAGGTTAAAACATAAAAGGATAGATACTCGGGCTGCCTCCCGAGGAGCGCTTGATTTTGATAACCGAGTCACGAGCCTGACTCGACCCAAAATTAGTTCATGGGGAACGTGGTGAGGGATGGAATCACCTCCTGAGAGGTGTCCTCACCAAAGTACAACTTCACTAGTTGGCCGTTCACCTTAAAATTAGGTCCATTAGGTTGAGCGAGCTTGAGAGTACCATATGGAAAAATTTGGGCAATGGTGAATGGGCCGGACCAACGAGATTTGAGCTTGCCCGAAAAGATTTTCAACCGAGAGTTAAAAAGTAAGACTTTGTCTCCAACATGGAACTCTCGGTTCTTAATCTTAGAGTCGTGAATGAGCTTAGTCCTTTCCTTATAGATTAAAGAATTTTCATAAGCCTCATTACGGAGTTCATTGAGCTCATTGAGTTGGATCTTGCGTAGGTCACCGGCTTTGTTAATATCAAAATTAGCCCACTTCAAGGCCCAGTAAGCCTTGTGCTCCAACTCAATTGGGAGGTGGCATGCTTTCCCGTACACGAGACGATATGGCGTACAACCAATCGGAGTCTTGTATGCGGTACGAAAAGCCCACAAAGCATCATCAAGTTTATCAGCCCATGAGGCACGATGCTCTCCCACGGTTCTTTCCAGAATTCGCTTAAGTCCTCGGTTGGATATTTCAGCCTGGCCATTAGTTTGTGGGTGGTAGGCTGTGGAAAGACGATGATTTACACCGTACTTAGCCATGACTCTTGCGAATTGGTCATTGCAAAAATGAGTCCCACGATCACTAATAATGGCACGAGGCACACCGAATCTAGCGAAAAGAGCTTTCAAAAAGTTACAAACCACCCTTGCGTCATTAGTGGGTAAAGCTTTGGCTTCAACCCACTTTGAAACGTAGTCAACGGCTACAAGGATGTATTTGTTTCCTTTAGAAGAAGGGAATGGCCCCATAAAGTCGATACCCCAAACATCAAAGATTTCACACTCTTGAATGAAATTCTGAGACATCTCGTCTTTATGTGTGATCGTGCCTTGTTTTTGGCAAACATCACATCGTTTAACCATATTGTGAGCGTCACGATATATGGAGGGCCAATAAAATCCCGAGTCAAACACTTTTTTGGCGGTGTAGTTGGGACCAAAGTGACCACCGGTGGGTCCTTTGTGGCAAGCATCCGGAACTTGGTTCGGAACTTTTGGTCAAGATGCTTCACTCGGAACTTTTGAAAATTGATTCGGAACTTTTTAAGGGAAACTCATTCGGAACTTTTTAACTAAAATGCTTCATGCGGAAGTTTTGTTCATTCGGAACTTTAAACTCATCCGGAACTTTCAGTTCATTCGGAAGATTTGTTCATCCGGAACTTTGTGTTCATTCGGAAGATTTGATTCGTCCGGAACTTTCAGTTCATTCGGAACCTGGGAATCGTTCAAGATCAGTAACTTACCCGAAGAACAAGGAAAACTATTTTGATCCAAAATCAAAACTAAATAATCAAAAAGGTTTTACCAAATTAACCACAAATCATCTACCAACTACAAGGATCAAATCCCAATCACAAAAACACAAGTTCAACAACTTTTGAAGATCAAGACTCAACCAAATAAGAACTTAAGAACTTGAAATTAAAGATGATGATGAACAAGATGAAATGGAAAGATTAAACAAGAACTGGTATTGATGATTAATGTTTTAACAATCACAAAACAAAGATTAAAATTATAAGATTTGAAGAACAAAGATTAAAATCACCAAACACCCTAGTGGTGTTGGTGATACCTACGAAACAGAAAGGAAAAAAAGAAGGGGAAAAGAAAAACTAAAAACTAACTACTTGGTGCAAAGTGTGTGAGGGGAACCCTTTATATAGGTGTTCCCTTTGGTTGGTGAGTGGGCCTTCTCCCGTTCTTCTTGTCTTCTCGTCTTTTCAGAAAAGTTGACGTTTTTGATTCTAAATCGGGATTTGTTGTCGATTAAATTCAACTCGTCTTTTAATTTCTTCGTTTAATAGACTTGAGTTTCTTCTACTTTTGTAAATCTTCCATCTTTGGTCCTTTTCTTCGATAAATCTTCGAATAGGCCCAGTGACTTCAAATCTTTTGCATCTCTTGGACAATAGACTTCATCTTGAGTCTTTTTCTTCGATAAATCCCGTGCAATCCCATGTTTTCTTCAATAATCATCCGGTTGGCTCTGAAAACACAATAAACACAAAAACCATGCATAATTCCAAACAAATGATATTAAATACGCGTTTTGGTCTCGTTTTAGCCAGAATTAAGTGGTAAAAGGATGGATGTTTACACACCTATCAATGACACGTGGCGGTGGCGCCGCCACGTCAGTACAAGGTCAGACCTGGAAGACACGTCATGCGGCTGTCCAATAGGAGCATGCCACGTGGCACCTGGCACGCGTCAGTCCGAGGATCAGAAGGTGGCAGGCTCGTGATCCCATGTGTATACAGCTGGCCTCCACTAGGCGAAATTTAGAAAGCACCCTGCGTATCTTGCAAGCTAAGAAGAGAGAGAAATTATAAGAATACCCTCAAGGGCTGTGCTTATAAATAGACTCCCATCTCATTATATTTACAAGTTTTTTTTTCATTATTAATAGTTATACACATAGTTTAAGTTTTGTATTTTTCTTTCAAATCTTGTACTAGCTTATTAATTAAACTTTTTCATATTAATAAAATTAATCTTTTAACTTATTTTCTTAGCTTATTCTCATTCTTACTTTCTTTTTATTTTCTTAATAATCTAGCTTATTATTTGGGATAAGTTTTTATAACTTTTTTCTAATAAGTTAGATTTATATACAAGCTTATTTCAAGCTTATTGTTGCCTTATTTTCCTAGATCTAGCTTATTGTTGGAGTAATTATTTAATTTGCCTTTTAGCTTTTTAAATCTCATAAGTTCTAAGCTTAGGCTTACAACATATTTATAAGCTAGCTTTTTATTTAAGTACTTGTAGTTTTTATCTATTAGTTTTTTTAGATCTATTAGTTTTAAGCTTTAAAATTCAAAATACTTTCAAAAAACTAAAAAAATGGTTAGATCTATTAGTTTTTTATATTAATTCATTTAGATCTATAAGTTTAGAGTTTAAAATTTAAAGTATTTTTATGGATCCTTAAAAAATAGTTTAGATCTATTAGGTTTTTAAATAGATTAAATAGATCTATAATTTTTAGCTTTAAAATTTAAAATACTTTTATAAAACATAAAAAATTTCTAGATCTATTAGTGTTAATTAAATCTCTTTATCATATAATAATTATTGCTTATTATCATAACCATTTATGTTTTCTTTGATCTCGGCGTATCGATCTATCACTATTGGTAAAGAGCTTATGGTTGACTAATTTGGTTCAAGTTTGATATGGTTGATTAATTTGGTTAGAGATTGATTTGGTTGGCCGTGTACTTTACGGGCCGGGATACGCTTAGTTTAGGTTTGATATTGGTTGCTCATGTACTTTACATGCCGTATTTTGTTGATGTTGTTGATGTTGTTTGTTTAGAGCGATTATCTTCGGACTACGGGTACTAGTTTTTCTCCCTTTTTAATTTCTATGCTTATTCGCTTTAGTTTAATTGATTAGATCGTTATAGTTTAAATTGTTTTCATAAAAATTATATTTTTCATAAAAATCGGTTTAATTAGTTTTAGTTATTATTGTTTGTTTTAAAATATAGATTTAAAAGTTTAAAAATTAGATTTCATTTAGATAAGCTCATTATTAGTAAAAAGTTTACACCTTTTTGTGATTATTAAGCTTATTAGTATATAAAGCTTGTAGCTTTATCATCTAAAAATATTAATAAGTTTAAAAGGATGAAGCTTTATGCTTTATTTTTAAGTTTATCTTTGTGATTTCATTTTTTGTCACTTTTATTTGCTATCACGTGATTAGATTAATTTCGCATTTAGATTTATTTTTAATTATAGTTTATTTTTGTTGCATCTAGCTCTAAATTTGTAATTTAATTTTATATTGCATTTTAGAATAATTTTATGTGAATTAATTGCGCTTTTATTTTTATATATTCCTTAGCCTACATATTTTTCCCATTTTGAGTTTAATTATACAATAGATACCAAGCAATTATTATTAACCAAAAACAAATAAATCTTGTGTTAAGTTGTGAATCAATTCAAGTCGAGTCGAGGAAAAATGATATACGGAGTATTAAAAAATGCTATATTAAATTGGCGCCGCTGCCGCATCGATCTCGTTAAGATTGACGATTTTTCGTGAGACGATTTGGATTTTGGGATCCGTTCACTTTTGAACGTTATTTTTCTTGTTAAAAAATAAAAAACATAAAAAAAAATCAAAAACTTAAAAAAAATAAATATAAAAATCATTAAAAACAAATTCTTTCCTAAGATTTGCACCAACAAAAAAAATTAGAAAATCCAAAAGTAATACTTTTCTTAAAGTATTACACCAAAAATATTAAGTACTATTACTATTTTTCTTATTTCGATTTATCTTGATTTTTATTGTGAATATATTTTTCTTAATAAAAGACAAAAAGATTTTTCTTTTACTATATATATTACGTATAAGAACCTCAATATACAATATTTCCATAAGTATTGCTTGCAATTCCCCGTATTTGGAGGCGTTTCGGTTCCTTATACGTGTATCGTTCAAACAAAAATAAAGGTAAAAATAGATAAATACTTTCGTTAAGCAATAATTCGAAAAATACGAACTATACGGTGAATAGAAAGGCGACGTGCTATAAAAGGCCGTCTAAGGGAAGCTAGGTACTTAAGTGCTTCGCGCCACCTCATTCCCCCCGTTCACTTGTGAGTATTTTGAGAAGGAAGGCTAATCGAGGGTTTTTCCGCCCAAGTAGTATTACATATATATTTTTTCTAGCTTTTTAATACTGAACCTCGAGAGGGATAATCCCTTCCTCTCAAAGTCACCGAGGTCTCCTACCTCATTCCTCGTGTTTCGTTGTATGCGCACTCGCACGCGTGCACACATACCGAGTGGTGTACCAATTACTTCTAATTCTTTCAAAGAGAAGAAGAAGAACAAAAAGACCGTCACTCAAGCCGATGCCGAGAATCGAGCTTTCGACAATACGATGGCAACGGATAACCGACCTATGATCGAGATTTTGCAATCACACGTTGAGGGAAATGATGACGCTATCGTTGTCCCCGCAATTGGAGCAAATAATTTTGAAATTAAAACGGGTTTTATTCAAATGGTTTTCGCTACACCATTTTTGTGTTGTTCCCAAGATGACCCCCATGATCATATTAAGAGATTTATCCATTTGACTAATACGGTGAAATACAATCGGGTGACTCAAGAGGCAATACGTTTGTTGCTTTTTCCTTTTTCCCTCGAGGGACAAGCCCGGATTTGGCTTAATAAGGAACCACCCCAAAGTATTCTTACATGGGCGGATTTAGAGACCAAGTTCATTAACTACTTTTTCCCACCATCACGGACTACCTCTTTAAGGAATGACATCATTACCTTTGAACAAAAATATGGGAAAACTTTTAGTGAGTCTTGGGATAGATTTAAGGAGCTTTTGAGAAAGTGTCCTCAACATGGTTTTACTAAAGTTCATCAAATTAATACGTTTTACAATGGATTAACTTTGAATGAGCAAGACTCACTAAATAGTGCTTCGGGGGGAAATTTTTTGGTTAAATCAATGAATGATGCTTAGAATATAATTGAAAACAAGGCAAAAGTTCAAACCAAGAGTGTAAGGGCTACAATGGCTAGTGCTAGTGATAATGAGGTGACTAATCTAATTAAGTAGCTTACTTAAGTTGTGAAACAACTTGCTTTAAGAAATAACCCTCCCACTACACATGTACACGCTTTAAATGAGACTTTTAAAACTTGTGAAACTTGTGGTGGACCTCGTTCGTACTATAATTGTGACAAGGTTTACAATCAACAACAAGAAGTTTATGCTTACAATTCTAATGAAAATGAGAGGGTTCACTTTAAACCAAATGTTTATGTTAACCATTTGTCTTATAAGAGTACTAACTATTTGGATCTCCCGGGTTTTGTAGCTCCACAAAGACCACCCCCACCCGCCCAAAATACCCGATACCAAAATAGGAACCAAGGTCCTCAAAGGGGTAATTTTCAAGGGAACTCAAATGCAAAGGATATTAACCAAAATCAAGGGAATTTTCAAGGGCAAAACCAAGGGTTTAATAATCAAAAACAAGGATTTAATAACCAAGGTTTTCAAAAGCAAGGCTTTCAAAATCCTAATCAATTTCAACCAAGGTTTTCAAAATCAAGGGTTTCATAATCAAGGTAATCAAGGGTTTAATCAAGGGAATGTTACTAATCCTCAAATGGACTTGGTTCTCCAAAAATTGACCGAACATGAGAGAACTATGAAACAAATGCAAGAGTCCACCGATAGGAAATTTGTGCAAATGTTGCAAGACCTTAGACCTCAAGGAGCCTTACCTTCTAATACCAAGACCAACCCTCGCGCTAATGTGAGTGCTATTAATACTCGAAGTGGAGCCACTTTAGTGGGACCTTCCATCTCTTTGCCCATAAAAGAGAGACAAGGCCCGGAGGTCATAATGAGTAATCCTACTCCCCCTTAGGTGATTCCTCCCACTACCACTCCTAGTGATAGTTCTCCATTGCCTAATGAGCCTAGCCCTAAGGTTGTTAAAGAAGTGAGTCCTTCTCCTTCTCAACCTTCAACTTCAAAGCCTAATATCCCTTATCCCTCTAGGTTGGATAAGGCTAAGTTGCTTACCAAAGAAGACGTTCACGTTTCCAACTTTTTGAAAATGATTTCCCAAGTGAATGTTAACATTAGCCTTATTGAAGCACTTGCTCAAATGCCTAAATTTGTGAAAATGTTCAAAGACTTGCTCAATAAGAAGGAAAAAATGGTTGAGCTTGTGAACACCCTTTTAAATGAGAATTGCTCCGCGATTCTTCTCAAAGAGCTTCCCCAAAAGCTAGGAGATCTCGGACGATTCGTGTTACCTTGCTCGTTTCCTCGAATTAATGATTGTATCGCTTTTGCGGATCTCGGTGCTAGCATCAATCTTATGCCACTCTCGATATAGAAACAATTATCATTACCCGACCTTGTACCGACTCGCATGACTCTCGAATTAGCTAATAGAACTCTCGTATACCCCGTTGGTATTGCCGAAGACGTTTTTGTTCGAGTTGGTACCTTCACTTTTCCCGCGGACTTTGTCGTAGTTGACTATGAGATGGATCCTCGTATTCTGTTAATACTTGGTAGACCATTTTTACGAACCGGAAAAGCATTAGTTGATGTAGCCGAAGGAGAATTAATTCTTAGGGTAGGGGATGATCAACAAGTGTTAAAATGGGGAAAGCCACAAATAAATCGAATGGAAAAGAATCGGTCAATATGATTGATGTTCTAAATTTTGATAATGAAGAAAGTTTAATCAATCCTTTTGAAACGAAAAAGTTTAACATTGATGATTTTGTGGTACATTCAAATCTACTTTTTGAATCTTCAAATGATAATCCACTTTTTGAAGAAAATACGGGAGCTAATAATGATTTTAGTGATGTCTCGTCTTTAAGTGATCAGTCCATTTCGGATTTAGAGGAACTACCTTTTGAGCCTCCACTTTTAGATAATCCCATTTACGATACCGATAGTGATGACACTTTTTCAAGTGTTCATTCTCATTTAGATCTTAGGGAGACACCTTTAGAGCCTCCACTCTTTGATTCCCTACTATACGATGACTATGATGACGACACTTCTTTAAGTGATCTCATTTCTTAGGGATTTGAATAGACACCTAGTCACCGTAATGATCCTTTTATCTCTATGAGTGATCCTCCCACTCTTGAGTCTCCTTTTGATGAGGATCCTCCACCACCAACGTTTGATACTACTTTAGAGGATTACTCTTTTGAGGAAGATTTTGACACGTTTCTCAATACTTACTTTCCCAATAAGCATGATTCTCCCACTTTGGATTTCGATTATGGCCTTTACCCTCCTTCGGACTTTAAGAAACCCATTTCAAAGGAAAAGAAACCGGACGACACCGACATTCGGAGCACTTATGTTTTGACACCTCTTTTTCCAGCTTCTTCGGATGAGATGTGAGGTATATGAGCGGATCTTCTTCAAGTTCCGTTGAGTGTCTTTCTTATTTTCCCCTAAAGGAAAAGGTGTTCGATCCCGGTACCAAAGTTTTTGAGCCATCTCAGTCTCCATCTGGTGAAATAAAAGGAAACATTTTTGGAATATTCGGAACTACGCTTTCACCTTATCACACCTTCTACCATTACCATACCACCCTTTCCTTTAAGATATCGTTGCCTAAGGATACCCCACTCGACTTATACTTGTGTGTTTTTACCACCATGGGGTTTATTTCCCTTCGTGATGGAAATTAAATGTTTGACCCGGGTGGACTTTCGAGGGGTTTTCCTTATTTGAGTGTGCTTCACCCTTTATCATGAAGAGATTTTCCTCCCTTAGAAATCTTGGTTTTTCCATGATTTTCCCATTTAAACGATGATATTCGGGGACTCGAGTCGAGCTAGAGACTCGTGATAAATAAATCATGCATCGTTTAACTAGGTTAGATTGTCTTTACCTTTTTCAACCAATAAGTGGGGGGGGGGGGGCAAGTAGGTTGTGTTTTATAATGTTGTGCAGGGACATGTGCTCTAATGATCCACTTTTGGTGCTTTTGACGCGACCCGTGATCCCATGTTCCCGTGTACCCGGTTTCTTCGATTTGTTTTTGCTATATTCAATCTTTTATATCAATAAAGTTGTAAATTGATCACTTTAGTTGTCTCTTCCTTAGCTTGATTTAAACTAAGTGCACAATGTCCTAAGTGTAGGGGAGATTTCTCCCAAATGCTTAAACATTGAGGACAATGTTTATATTAAGTGTAGGGGAAACTTCTATCGAAGATAAGTAGGCTTTTCCATGAATATGTCCTCATTTTAACCGGAAAATTAATATTTTTTGACATTTTTCAAAGTTTTTTTTTTATCTATTTTGGCCTATTAGTATTTTTCATTTATTTTATTTTATCTACTTTCCTTTTGTCATCACCATCATATGTATATATTCCATAATAAAGTAAAAAAAATTAAAAAAGGAAATAAATCAATAAAATGGTTTTAACAAGTTCAGACGTCTTTGATATATTAGGCCTGTTGTGAATATTTTGACTTAACCCCAGTTTACTTGTCCAAGTTTACTCTAGCTAGTATCCTTAACCATATGGACCTTAATTGTTTTATTAGGCTAAGCATCCACAAGTCTCATTCCTTGAGATTTTAAATTATGGAGAACGAGAGATGATAGAGTCAATTATAAGTTCTGTATTCTTTCATGAATTTATGTGAGTTAATTATGAGCTTTTTCTCCCATCACTTGTCAATAAATAAATGCAATAAATAAGGTCGTACGATTTGAAAAGTAACTTAGCTTCTAGCCCAAAATCGTTTAAAAGTTGCTCAGGATTAATTAGAGTTCATGGCCAAGACATAACTTATTGAAGCGGGACGCGAATATTGGCGTATCCAAAAAGCCCTAACAAGGCATGAGGATATCCGAGTTCAAAAAATCCCTCACAAGGCATGAGGATTCACTTTTTTTTGCTAAAGATCCTAAGATGATGTGAAGATCATTAATCCAAATCAATATGAAGGATCAAGACACACGACGAGAAGCAAATACTCCCCTAAAGATCATGGAGAAGTTTATAAAAAAAGACCCTAACAAGGTATGAGAATAAATAGATACAAGTCCGAAAAGGAGGCGGATCGTTGTATATCAAAATCCTAAATAAAGACAAGGATAAATGAAGAAGTCGTGGTCAAAGTTTGAAGCATCTCTCACTTCAAATGAAGATGTATACCAAAATGAAGAGAAGACCATAATTTCAATAACGTCTCTCAAGATTTGAAGTTTGAAGTCAATGCCAAATATGGGTCCAAGAAAGGTCTCAAATCGTGAAACGAGTTATGCCAAAATATGAACTTTATGAGGTTTCGAGAAGCCGTTTTAAAAGATTTTGTCCTTTAGCTAACTATTGATTAAATCGGCCTACTTTATTTCCGGCCTTAATAAACTATCAAAATAAGTCAAAAATGCATCCTCGTGATCATTCAAGACAAAAATAACATACAAGAGAAACACCGTAGGAATAAGGGGGTCTAAGTGAATAATTAAACCACATGAGTAAGTGTTAGATTTACTAACTTCTAATTACAATGATCTCGTTTTTACGCTTGGTGTGGGGAATGTGAAACTTGAGGGTGATAAATATTCATGATACCAAAAGCCCAAATTTAAGTCTTAGATTTCTTTACAAGTTTCTTCCATCAAATAATTTCAAAGTTAATAAATTGAATAAAATTGTTATATCTTTTATCTTTTTATCGTTTTAAGTTTCTTTTCATTATAGTAGTAATAGTATATCGTAACAAAGACCAAGGTGGGTTAATTATGATGAAAAATGTAAATTTGTGCTTTAAAATTATGCATTGCATGGGGACATTGCAATGGTCAAGTGTAGGGGATTTAATAAGGGTGTATTTACCACCTAAAACAATGAAAAACGAGACCAAAACGTATAATTAATATTGTAAATGTCAGAATTATGCGTGGTTTGTATTTTTGTTGTGAAATAGGTACAAAATATCAAAAGGAAAGAAAACACAGGATTTCACGGACATTTATCGAAGGAAAAGTCAAAGGACCAAAAAGTGCCAAAAAAATGAAGTTTGGAGCGCTAAGGATGAGATTTGATGAAGATTTAATAACCAGGACTATTTTTGCCAATCTCCAAAGTCATCCACTAATAAACCACATGGAAAAGCACAAAATTACGAAGCCAATGGTCCCGACCTCGCGTCGCAACTCCTCACGGTTTATTTTCTATGAATTTTTGAAGTTTATTAAGTTTTTAAATTAAATAAATAGTTTTTAAATATTTAAATAATATAAATAAAATAAATAACATTTATTTTCGAAATAAAAAAATAATAATATATTAAAGTTTTTATTTTAATATAATTTTCGTAATATTTATTATTATTATTATTATTATTATTATTATTATTATTATTATTATTATTATTATTATTTTTGCAGCATCAAAATTATTTCATTAAAATAATAGGATTTACAAAATTATTTCGTAATTTTATTATTATTATTATTATTAATATAAATAAAAAATTGGTCAAGGGAAGTCAACTCGTCAGTCAAACCTAGCGAAGAAAGGGTCTAGTAGAAAATTTTGTATATATAAACTTAAAGGGCTGCTCAGCTCAGTTGGCAGCCCTTGGTTGCTTAGTGTTACGACACAAAAGGCGAGGGTTCGAATCCCTGGGCTGGCAAAAGCTGGGTAATATATACTCAGTGCCACGTGGCACTACGTGAGTGGTCCATGTGGCAACCGGTTTAGACCGGTTCGACCCGAACCAGACCGGACCCAACCCGGTTCAGACCAGCTGATGTCAGCGATGACGTCAGCAATACGTGGCGGCGGTTGGCCAATGCCAGCGCTCCCCGTGGCACTGACAATTTACTGTTCATGTACAGGTACTAGGATGACGTGGCGACGGCTGACCAACCAGAGAACGACACGTGGCAGAAGTGGCAGACACGGTTGACTGACATGGCGGCGCTGACACGTCAGTCTGACGTGTCAGTCCTAGGTTGCAGGGAATATCAGAGGTGGCAGTGGAGGCTGTCCAATAAGAGCATGACACGTGGCGGCGGCTCCGCCACGTCACTACAAGGTTGCAGACCTGGAAGACACGTCAGGCGGATGTCCAATAGGAGCATGCCACGTGTCACCTAGCACGCGTCAGTCCGAGGATCAGAAGGTGGCAGGCTCGTGATCCCATGTGTATACAGCTGGCCTCCACTAGGCGAAATTTAGAAAGTACTCTTCGTATCTTGCAAGCTAAGAAGAGAGAGAAATTACAAAAATACCCTCAAGGGTTGTGCTTATAAATAGACTCCCATCTCATTGTATTTACAAGTTTTTTCTTTTCATTTTTAATAGTTTTACACCTAGTTTAAGTTTTGTATTTTTCTTTCAAATCTTGTACTAGCTTATTAATTAATCTTTTCATATTAATAAAATTAATCTTTTAGCTTATTCTCTTAGCTTATTCTCATTCTTCCTTTCTCTTTATTTTTTTAATAATCTAGCTTATTATTTGGGATAAGTTTTTATAACTTTTTCCTAATAAGTTAGATTTATATACAAGCTTATTTCAAGCTTATTGTTGCCTTACTTTCCTAGATCTAGCTTATTGTTGTAGTAATTATTTAATTAGCTTTTTAAATCTCATAAGTTCTACACTTAGGCTTACAACTTATTTATAAGCTAGCTTTTTATTTAAGTACTTTTAGTTTTTATCTATTAGTTTTTTTAGATCTATTAGTTTTAAACTTTAAAATTCAAAATACTTTCAAAAAACCAAAAAAATAGTTAGATCTATTAGTTTTTTATATTAATTAATTTAGATCTATAAGTTTAGAGTTTAAAATTTAAAGTATTTTTTATAGATCCTTAAAAAATAGTTTAGATCTATTAGGTTTTTAAATAGATTAAGTAGATCTATAATTTTTAACTTTAAAATTTAAAATACTTTTATAAATCATAAAAAACTTCTAAATCTATTAGTTTTAATTAAATCTCTTTATCATATAATAATTATTGCTTATTATCCTAACCGTTTATGTTTTCTTTGATCTCGACGTATCGATCTATCACTATTGGTAAAGAGCTTATGGTTGATTAATTTGGTTCAAGTTTGATATGGTTGATTAATTTGGTTAGAGATTGATTTGGTTGGCCGTGTACTTTACGGGCCGGGATACGCTTAGTTTTGGTTTGATATTGGTTGGCCGTGTACTTTACGAGCCGTATTTTGTTGATGTTGTTGATGTTGTTTGTTTAGAGCGATTATCTTCGGACTACGGCTACTAGTTTTTTCCCTTTTTAATTTCTATGCTTATTCGCTTTAGTTTAATTAATAAGATCGTTATAGTTTAAATTGTTTTCATAAAAATTATATTTTTCATAAAAATCGGTTTAACTAGTTTTAGTTATTATTTTTTGTTTTAAAATATAGATTTAAAAGTTTAAAAATTAGATTTCATTTAGATAAGTTCATTATTAGTAAAAAGTTTACACCTTTTTGTGATTATTAAACTTACTAGTATATAAAGCTTGTAGCTTTATCATATAAAAAGATTAATAAACTTAAAAGGTTGAAACTTTATACTTTATTTTTAAGTTTATTTTTGTGATTTCATTTTTTGTCACTTTTATTTGCTATTACGTGCTTGCATTTAGATTAATTTCGCATTTAGATTTATTTTTTATTGTTTATTTTTGTTGCATATAGATTTAAATTTGTAGTTTAATTTTTATATTGCATTTTAGAATAATTTTATATGAATTAATTGCGCTTTTATTTTTATGTATTCCTTAGCGTACATATTTTTCCCATTTTGAGTTTAATTAGACAATAGATACCAAGCAATTATTATTAACCAAAAACAAATAAATCTTGTGTTAAGTTGTGAATCAATTCGAGTCGAGGAAAAATGATATATTAAAAAAATGCTATATTAAATTAGCGTCGTTTCCGCATCGATCTCGTTAGGATTGACGATTTTTCGTGAGACGATTTGGATTTTGGGATCCGTTCACTTTTGAACGTTATTTTTCTTGTTAAAAAATCAAAAAACATAAAAAAAAATCAAAACTTTAAAAAAAAAAATCATCAAAAGCAAATTCTTTCCTAAGATTTGCACCAAAAAAAAAATTAAAAAATCCAAAAGTAATACTTTTCCTAAAGTATTACACCAAAAATATTAAGTACTATTACTATTTTTCTTATTTCGATTTACGTATAAGAACCTAAATATACAATATTTCCATAAGTATTGCTTGCAATTCCCCGTATTTGGAGGCGTTCCGGTTCCTTATACGTGTATCGATCAAACAAAAATAAAGGCAAAAATAGATAAATACTTTCGTTAAGCAATAATTCGAAAAATACGAACTATACGGTGACTAAATAGACGCCGTGCTATAAAAGGCCGTCTAAGAGAAGCTAGGTACTTAAGTGCTTCGCGCCACCTCATTCCCCCCGTTCACTTGTGAGTATTTTGAGAAGGAAGGCTAATCGAGGGTTTTGCCGCCCAAGTATTATTACATATATATTATTTGTAGCTTTTTAATATTGAACCTCGAGAGGGATAATCCCTTTCCTCTCAAAGTCACCGTGGTCTCCCACCTCATTCCTCGTGTTTCGTTGTATGCGCACTCGGCGCGTGCACACATACTGAGTGGTGTACCAAATACTTCTAGTTCTTCCAAAAAGAAGAAGAACAAAAAGACCGTCACTCAAGCCGATCCCTAGAACCGAGCTTTCGACAATACGATGGCAACAGATAACCGGCCTATGATCGAGATTTTGCAATCACACGTTGAGGGAAACGATGACACTATCTTTGTCCCCGCAATTGGAGCAAATAATTTTGAAATTAAAACGGGTTTTATTCAAATGGTTTCCGCTACACCAATAATGGGCCGTTCCCAAGATGACCCCTATGATAATATTAAGAGATTTTTCGATTTGACTAATACGGTGAAATACAATGGGGTGACTCAAGAGGCAATACGTTTGTTGCTCTTTCCTTTTTCCCTCGAGGGACAAGCCCGAATTTGGCTTGATAAGTAACCACCCCAAAGTAATCTTACATGGGAGGATTTAGAGACCAAGTTCATTAACTAATTTTTCCCACCATCACGGACTACCTCTTTAAGGAACGACATCATTACCTTTGAACAAAAATATGGGGAAACTTTTAGTGAGTCTTGGGATAGATTTAAGGAGCTTTTGAGAAAGTGTCCTCAACATGGTTTTACTAAAGTTCATCAAATTAATACTTTTTACAATGGATTAACTTTGAATGACCAAGACTCACTAAATAGTGCTTCGGAGGGAAATATTTTGGTTAAATCAATGAATGATGCTTGGAATATAATTGAAAACAAGGCAAAAGTTCAAACCAAGAGTGTAAGGGCTACAATGGCTAGTGCTAGTGATAATGAGGTGACTAATCAAATTAAGGAGCTTACTTCAATTGTGAAACAACTTGCTTTAAGAGATAACCCTATCACTACACATGTACACGCTTTAAATGAGACTTTTGAAACTTGTGAAACTTGTGGTGGACTTCATTCGTACTATAATTGTGACAAGGTTTACAATCAACAACAAGAAGTTTATACTTACAATTCCAATGAAAATGAGAGGGTTCACTTTAAACCAAATGTTGATATTAACCATTTGTCTTATAAGAGTACTAACTATTTGGCTCCCCGAGTTTTGTAGCTCCACAAAGACCACCCCCACCCGCCCAAAATACCCAATACCAAAATAGGAACAAAGGTCCTCAAAGGGGTAATTTTCAAGGGAACTCAAATGAAAGGGGTTTTAACCAAAATCAAGGGAATTTTCAAGGGCAAAACCAAGGCTTTAATAATCAAAATCAAGGCTTTAATAACCAAGGTTTTCAAAATCAAGGCTTTCAAAATCCTAATCAATTTCAAAACCAAGGTTTTCAAAATAAAGGGTTTCATAATCAAGGTAATCAAAGGTTTAATCAAGGGAATGTTACTAATCCTCAAATGGACTTGGTTCTCCAAAAATTGACCGAACATGAGAGAACTATGAAACAAATGCAAGAGTCCACCGGTAGGAAATTCGTGAAAATGTTGCAAGCCCTTAGACCCCAAAGAGCCTTACCTTCTAATAACGAGACCAACCCTCGAGCTAATGTGAGTGCTATTAATACTTGAAATGGAGCCACTTTAGTGGACCTTCCATCTCTATGCCCATAAAGGAGAGACAAGGCCCGGAGGTCATAATGAGTAATCCTACTCCCCCTTCGGTGATTCCTCCCACTACCACTCCTAGTACTAGTTCTCCATTGCTTAATGAGCCTAACCCTAAGGTTGTTCAAGAAGCGAGTCCTTCTCCTTCTCAACCTTCAACTTCAAAGCCTAATATCCCTTATCCCTCTTGGTTGGATAAGGCAAAGTTGCTTACCAAAGAAGACGTTCACGTTTCCAACTTTTTGAAAATGATTTCCCAAGTGAATGTTAACATTAGCCTTATTGAAGCACTTGCTCAAATGCCTAAATTTGTGAAAATGTTCAAAGATTTGCTCAATAAGAAGGAAAAAATGGTTGAGCTTGTGAACACTCGTTTAAATGAGAATTGATCCACGATTCTTCTCAAAGAGATTCCCGAAAAGCTAGGAGATACCGGAGGATTCGTGTTACCTTGCTCGTTTCCTCAAATTAATGATTGTATGGCTTTATCGGATCTCGGTCCTAGCATGAATCTTATGCCACTCTCGGTATGGAAACAATTATCATTACCCGACCTTGTACCGACTCGCATGACTCTCGAATTAGCTAATAGTAACTCTCGCATACCCCGTTGGTATTGCCGAAGACGTTTTTGTTCGATTCGGTACCTTCACTTTTCCCGCGGACTTTGTCGTAGTTGACTATGAGATGGATCCTCGTATTCTGTTAATACTTGGTAGACCATTCTTACGAACCGGAAAAGCGTTAGTTGATGTAGCCGAAGGGGAATTAATTCTTATGGTAGGGGATGATCAACAAGTGTTTAAAATGGGAAAAATCACAAATAAATCGAATGGAAAAGAATCGGTCAATATGATTGATGTTCTAAATTTTGATAATGAAGAAAGTTTAATCAATCCTTTTGAAACGAAAAAGTTTAACCTTGATAATTTTGTGGTACATTCAAATCCACTTTTTGAAACTTCAAATGATAATCCACTTCTTGAAAAAAATACGGGAGCTAATAATGATTTTAGTGATGTATCTTCTTTAAGTGATCAGTCCACTTCAGATTTAGAGGAACTACCTTTTGAGCCTCCACTTTTAGATAATCCCATTTACGATACCGATAGTGATGACACTTTTTCAAGTGTTCATTCTCCTTTAGATATTGGGGAGACACCTTTAGAGCCTCCACTCTTTGATACCCCACTCTACGATGACTATGATGACGACACTTCTTTAAGTGATCTCATTTATTCAGGATTTTAAGAGACACCTAGTGACCCTAATGATCCTTTTATCTCTATGAGTTATCCTCCCAATCTTGAGTCTCCTTTTGATGAGGATCCTCCACCACCAACGTTTGATACTACTTAGAGGATTACTCTTTTGAGGAAGATTTTGACACGTTTCTCAATACTTACTTTCCCAATGAGCATGATTCTCCCACCTTGGATTTTTATTATGGCCTTTACCCTCCTTCGGACTTTAAGAAACCCGTTTCAAAGGAAAAGAAACCGGATGACACCAACATTCGGAGCACTTATGTTTTGACACCTCTTTTTCCACCTTATTCGGATGAGATTGTGAGGTATATGAGCGGATCTTCTTCAAGTTCCGCTGAGTGTCTTTCTTATTTTCCCTTAAAGGAAAAGGTTTTCGATCCCGGTATCAAAGTTTTTGAGCCATCTCAGTCTCCATCTGATGAAATAAAAGGAAACATTTTTGGAATATTCGGAGCTACGCTTTCACCTTACCACACCTTCTACCATCACCATACCACCCTTTCCTTTAAGAGATCGTTGCCTAAGGATACCCCAGTCGACTTATACTTGTGTGATTTTACCACCATGGGGTTTATTTCCTTTCGTGATGGAAATTATGTGTTTGACCCGAGTGGACTTTCGTGGGGTTTTCCTTATTTGAGTGTGCTTCACCCTTTATCATGGAGAGATTTTACTCCCTTGGAAATCTTGGTTTTTCCATGATTTTCCTATTTAAACGATGATATTCTGGGAATCGAGTCGAGCTAGAGACTCGTGATAAATAAATCAAGCATCGTTTAACTAGGTTAGATTGTCTTTACCTTTTTCAACCAATAAGTGTAGGGGGAGCAAAGTAGGTTATGTTTTGTGATGTTGTGCTGGGACATGTGCTCTAATGATCCACTTTTGGTGCTTTTGACGCGACCCGTGATCCCGTGTACCCGGTTTCTTCGATTTGTTTTTGCTATTGTGATTCAATCTTTTATATCAATAAAGTTCTAAATTGATCACTTTAGTTGCCTCTTCATTAGCTTGATTTAAACTAAGTGCACAATGTCCTAAGTGTAGGGGAGATTTCTCCCACATGCTTAAACATTGAGGACAATGTTTATATTAAGTGTAGGGGAGACTTCTATCGAAGATAAGTGGGCTTTTCTATGAATATGTCCTCATTTTAACCGGAAAATTAATATTTTTCGACGTTTTTCAAAATTTTTGATCTATTTTGGCCTATTATTATTTTTCATTTATTTTATTTTATCTACTTTCCTTTTGTCATCACTAATAAGTGTGTAAACACTTATCCTTTTGCCACTAAAATCAAGGAAAAACAAGACCTAATCATGTGTTTAGTATCGTAAATGTCGGAATTACGCGTGGTTTTGTGTTTTTGTGTTAAATAGGTACAAAAGATCGAAAGAAAAGAAAACACGGGATTTCACGGTCAAATGTTGAAGAAAAGTCCAAGAAAGAGACGAAGACAAAGTCAAAAGACCATAAGTGTGCCCAAGTTCATGAAAACCGGCTAAACCGTCACGAGATTAAAGAAAAATCGAGGAAGCCGAAAATCAAGTTCAAATTTGTTCACGGATTCAAGTCTTTGAAGAATTTTTGTCTTGTGGGTCCCACATTGGATAAATGGGCTCAAAAGCCCATTTGAAAGTTTAAATTTGCTTGATAAAAAGTTACAAGCCCAAAAGCCCAAATACATTTTGTGAACGGATGA
Source organism: Glebionis coronaria (assembly GCA_025667525.1). Lineage (NCBI taxonomy): Eukaryota > Viridiplantae > Streptophyta > Magnoliopsida > Asterales > Asteraceae > Glebionis > Glebionis coronaria. The sequence continues at coordinate 185,794,089 of CM046881.1, forward strand.
AAAATCAAATTTGGGCCACAAGCCCATTTAGCTAAAATTATGGGACGGAGGAATTAGTGAAAAGTTTTCACTTTGTGGTCAACCTCACAATGTTTGCTGGTCAAACCCTCACCTCACACACGTTATGTAGAAATGTAAATCTTGCTTATGTTTTTAGAGAGAGAAAGAGATAGAGAGATGGTGGATTACACACACTTCTAGAGAGAGAAAACCAATGTTTACTATGTGAAAAAGTGAATAACCACACACCCTCTCTATCAAAGGAGAGGGTTTATATACCCAAGCCCATGAGATGGGCTTGGGTTTACATTAGGCCGCCGGCCCATACATGTCATGGGCTCGGTTTTGGGCTTTGTTTAATGAATGTAAATAACTAAACCACGAGCTATAACATAGACTATTGTTGGAGTGACCGATCCTTTCTAATACGTAAAACGTATTTCCAACAATCTCCCCCTAAGGGAGGTCACTCCAAACAAGGGCGTTACCCAAGTTACAATAATAAAATAAACCTAGCATACTATGCTTGTCTTGAGCTTGTAGTCTTCGTCTTTCTTTTTCTTTTTCTTTTCTGGTGAACATGCTGATGTGATCTTTGATATCATTCTTGAGAATTAATCTCTTGCCTTGATCTAGTGCATCCATCACTTGTGATCTTCTCCTCTTCGTGATGCCATGTCCCACATACTTATACCTTCGTAATTCTTGAAAGCTTCAGAGTTTGATACAGCGGAAGACTTAACTTTTAGGCTTTCTTGAATTAAATGAGATATTAAGTGCATAAAGTATAAGCATGCGGGGACGACTTCTTCTTGGATTCCGCAACGCCACCGTCTTCAAATGCCGCAACATAAGTAGACACGAACGAAATGGCTTTGAACATTTCATTCTAGATCGGTAGCATTTTACCTCCGGTCGGTGAAGACCGTTGGACGATATTAGATATCGTACCCGTGACGGATAGTTTCAATTAAGTAACTTCCTGATAGGATTTCGCGGGTAAACCCGTTCTCTTTATTCGACCGTCCAAAGCTGACTGCGAACATAATGAGTGAATCATTTGGATAATAATATCCGCATGATTTGAAGCCGTCAATTCATGTTCCTGGAACAAGTGAAATTCAATTAAGAACCGCACCATCGTTGCTTTCCAGTTGGTACGAGCTTGATTCGTATAGAATCTTGCAGGTTACCTACCAAGTGCTGTTTGAGGTAAACACTAGAAGGATTTCCACTCATCACTGTGAACACTGAGGTATCACTCTGAGTGTTCTGGCAAGATCACTAAGATATTACGTAGAGGCCTTGAACGTGTTTAAATTCAGTTAAGAATTAAACAGCTGTTGCTTTCCAGTTATCACAAGTTTGATTCATAAAGAATCGCACAAGTCACCTACCATGAGCTTTTTGATATTCGCTCAAGAAGGATTTCCATATTCATTGTAAATACTTTCGTATTACTCAGATGTTCAGGCAAGATAATGAAGATTTTGCGTAGGACTCTTAAAATCTTTCTTACTTTTCACAGTGTGTGAAAAAGCAAGGAAATATGAAAGTGTGTCCTAATGAGATATTTGATGATCTCAAATGGCTCTAGACTCGATCGTGCATTTTGGATTTTAGTGATCGGAGGCTGGAGAGGAGTGCCACCTTTTCAATACCATTTTATTCGGAGTGAATAAATCAATAGATAATGCGTTGTCTCTGTGTGATTAAAACAAATATCTTTTAAGAGATATCTGAGTTAGCTGGGATGGGTTGTGCATTGCATCACTGGGTCCATGATGTCTGTCTTCAATATCAAGAATCATTAAACAATGATCTTAATAGCATATGTGTTGACCCGGTTTCTGCCTAAAGTTGTAAGGAGGGCTTCTTTCTTTACACCCTTTATCTTTACAATTCTTTTTCATTCTTCAACCCCTTCAATGCTTACCAATACGTCATAACTAGCACCTTGTTGTGATTGTTCCAGTGCTAACTTAAGTACTTGGTCGGCATTCAGCTACGTTCACAATCTTTCTCCAACTTTCCTAAGGACTACTATTTCTAGCTATGGAATGTCCTTGGGAAGATTCCTCCGGTTCTGGAAGAATCATAGGACTTAACCTATCCTACCATCCTTATGTCACCACAATCTTCATCGTCGTGAAATAAATGGGTTTTGGGTATATGTCACCATGAAATCCATTTTTGATATGCAAATCCATTTTGCTCCCCCTTAGCATATGCCACGATATTCGAAAACATTTCGCATATATCGGGATGAGCCAGTACATTAAGTCAAACCATTTATGATAATATCCCATATTAAATCACATTTTCTCCCCCATATTAAAAATATTAACCCAATCGATGTTTTTAATATCAATTGATTTAATGAAGTTTTAACAAAGGTTTTGGGAAGAAAAATGCAAGTCCATGTTATCTTCATGATATCAAATGCATGAGATATGATATCGATTTGTAGCATGATCACATATTCACCATATTAAAAAGAATTGACAAGGTTGGACCTGATTGATGAGAACATCATATGATAAGATCAAATGGTTCTTGGCAGCATATGTTGGTCACCTCGTCACGTCTGAAGTCATCTCTTGACACCACGTGTACGATTGGTATTGTTGTCTTGACACCAGTTGGTGAGCTTGGCACGTTCGGCATCGAAGATTCTGAATGCTTGACAATTGCTCCCCCTCAATTGTTGACCCGTGTTCTATTGAAAGAGCTGTAGTCATCGGTTGAGTAGTCGCATCGTCGAGTATGTAGATACCAATTGTAGATTGCTATGGTTGTAGAGATGATAGCTTCATAAAAACAAGACTTCTCTTGTTTTAACAAATAAATGCACTGAAACGTACATAGATTTGTGTTAGACCAAGTTATAAAGTAAACTTGATCCCTTACAAGGTTTTAAAGTAAACCTTGCCCGAGAAAATTAATTCCCGTTGTGAGCCAAAGCTTTCATAAGAAATACTTAACTTTAATATGAAAAACGGGTTGCATTCTGAAATAACTACAAGCCATTTAGGCATGTTTTATGGAATATTTACAACTTTTGTACGAACTCTATTTATGGCGCCGTGTCGATATTAATCAACATTTCTAAGGCCGTAAATATTATCGTACAAAAGACATGCCTTTGAAAAATAAAGTAAAAATATTTTTGGATTTTTCTAGATTTTTCAATTCTTATGGTTTTTATATGGTTTTATATTTTTGTATTTTGCTTTTGTGGATAAAAATATAAACAATATATACAAATGATCACCAAGGATACGGAGAATAGTTTACCACCACTATTCTTTCGCTTCATCTGCCAGTTCCTTAAGAGTCTCAGGCGAGAAAGTTCTCATTCCTAGCTTGTCGGCCAAAAATTCAATTCGAGCGCGATCTAAAGCCTTCGTGAAAATATCCGCCAATTGATACTCAGATCGGACAAAGTAAAGCTCTATTACTCCATTTTCCACTTGGTCCTTGATGAAGTGGTAGCGAATGTCAATATGCTTCGACCAGGAGAATTGAACATTGTTGCAGCATAAGGCAATTGCACTTTTGTTGTCGCAGTACATCGGAATCTTGTTGAAACCTAGACCATAGTCGGTTAATTGCGATCTCATCCAGAGAATTTGAGCACAACAACCGGACATAGCTATGTATTCTGCTTCCGTACTTGAAATTGCAGCGCTTTTCTGCCTTTTCGATGCCCAACTGATTAGTCGATCTCCTAGTAGTTGCAAAGTTTCACTCGTGCTACGCCTTGTATCTTGACAACCCGCGTGATCCGCATCTGCATATGCCATTAGTGCAATAGAAGAGTCCTTCGAATACCAAAGTCCCCGATTAATGGTTCCTTTAAGATATCGAAAGATCCTTTTAACAGTAGCTAAGTGTAACTCAGTAGGCCTAGTTTGATACCTGGCACACATACATATAGCAAACTGAAGATCAGGTCGACTGGCAGTGATATACAGAAGAGTACCTATCATTCCACGATAAAGTGTCGGATCAACGACAACTCTATGTGGATCTGCATCAAGCTTAGATTTTTCCACCATTGGAGTATCCATAGGGTCGCAAGATTCCATCTTATATTTCTTTAGCGATTCAAGGGCATACTTGGATTGATTGATAAAGATGCCTCTAGGACTCTGAGATATCTGAAGACCTAAGAAGAATGATACCTTGCCCATCATTGGCATCTTAAACTTGGAAGACATGAGTGTCCCAAACTCGTCGGATAAGGTTTGGGTCGAGGCTGCAAATATAATATCATCAACATATATTTGTACCATAATCATATCTTTACCTCGTTTTTGAATGAACAGCGTGGGATCCACCTTGCCTTTAGCGAAGCCTTGCGTAATGAGGAATTGTGACAATAGATCATACCATGCGCGTGGAGCTTGCTTCAACCCATAGAGAGCCTTCTTAAGCTTGTACACATGATTAGGATAATTAGGATTCACAAAACCATCCGGCTGTTGAACATAGACTTCTTCCTTGATTTCACCATTAAGAAATGCCGTCTTCACATCCATCTGATAGACAATCATATTCATATGGGCTGCATGAGCGAGGAATAGTCTAATAGCTTCCAAACGGGCAACTGGTGCAAAGGATTCCATAAAGTCGACGCCCAATAATTGCTTGTATCCACGAGCTACTAGTCGAGCTTTGTTCTTCAATATTCCGCCTAGCTCATCGAGTTTCACCTTGTAAACCCATTTCAAAGTGAGTAACTGCACTTGATCCGGGCATGGGACAAGTTCCCATACTTCAAGACGTATAAATTCATTAAGTTCTTCTTGCATAGCTTCTATCCAACAGGATTGAGTAAAAGCTTCTTGCCATGTCTTAGGTTCAACTTCAGTGAGAAAAGCATCAAAGTGACAAAACAATGCACTTTCTTGTAACTGACTTCGTGTGGATACCGGACGATTTGGGTCACCAATAATAGAATCTATAGGATGATCCTTTGTCCACTTGCTGTCATGTTCACGAATCCGTGGATTGGAGTAAACTGTAGAAGGAGCTTCCTCTGAGGTGGACGACCCGGCTTGATTAGGGTCGAGAATTGGTACACCAAAGAATGGAAGTTCACGCATTTGAGCGAATTCCAAATCGTGATCCTCATCATCCTCTTCATCATTAATAGGCATGACATGGGTAGTTGAAACATGTGTTGTTTGAGAATTACTTGTTGATGGTATATCTTGACCAATTATAGGTGCAGATGTATCTGATTGTGCTTCGGTTGCTGGAGCGACAACTTCGGTAACCGGAGCTATTACCTCAGGTTCTGGAGAAACAATAGTTGGAGGAGTAAAGAATTCATCAAAGAACGGTTGAAACAACGTATCCCATTCAGTCCTAGAAGGTGGTTTAAATGATGATGAAGTAGGCTTGTTTGGGACAAGACCAGAACTAATATTACTGGGTCCCATTTCATGAAGTGCGGGTTTAGAGCTGCTTTGCTCAGAAGCCATTGCTGTCAGCTCATCAAAATCAACATTCATAGTTTCGAGGATCTTGCGAGATTTACGGTTGTAGATTCGGTATGCCTTCTTTGCGGGTGCGTAACCAATGAAAATACCAACATCATCCTTTGGTTGAAGTTTTCCCAAATTGTCACCATCATTATTTGGATAGCAAAGAGAACCAAATACATGAAGATATGATCAATCTGGTACTTTTCCATGGAGAAGCTCATAAGGTGTTTTACCATGGCGTTTACGAATTAGTGACCGGTTTTGGGTGTACACTGCTGTAGATACTGCTTCTGCCCATTAAAACAATGGAGCCTTTGCGTAAATTAACATCGTTCGAGCAGCTTCCATAAGTGTGCGATTTCGCCTTTCAACGACACCGTTTTGTTGTGGAGTGCGTGCAACAGATGTTTCATGAGAGATGCCAACTTCTTCATAATAATCACGCAAGATTTGATTCACAAATTCGGTTCCATTATCTGTACGAATGCGTCGGACAGTAGTGTTGAGACGCACTTGAATCATCTTGAGAAATCCGATGATGAATTTAGGTGCCTCATTTTTAGCTTTAAGAAATTTCACCCATGTAAACCGAGAGTAATCATCGACAATGACGAGGATGTACTTTTTTCCACTAAGACTTTCAACACGCATTGGTCCACAAAGATCAATATGCAAAAGATAAAGTTTCTCTTGGTTGGTGTCTTCCGTCTTGGGTTTGTAGGATTTCTTAGTGCTTTTCCCCATTGTACACGCGGAACACAAATGATCCTTGTGAAATGATAGTTTAGGAAGACCACGAACAAGTTCGTTTTTCGCCAAGTGATTAATAGCGTCAAAGTTAAGATGAGATAACCGTCGATGCCATAACCATGACTTAGTCTTCGATGCTTTGGAGAGAAGACATACGGGAGAAGCGGCCAACATGTCTTGTAGAGACAAAGTATACAAATTATTCCCTCGAGTACCTTTCATAAATCAACCCCTTCCAAATTACGAATGAAGAGAGTATGCTCTCGAAAAGCAACTTCTAGGTTTGCATCACAAAATTGTCCCACAGAAAATAAGTTGTGACCAAGACCTTCCACGTAATACACTCTTGAAATTATAACATTCCCAATATGATATTCACCGTAACCCATTATCTTGGCAATATGATCATTTCCAAATCGAACCGTACCAAGAAACTTGCTGACGAAATTTCTGAGCTGAGAGCGATCTCCGGTCATATGCTTGGAGCAACCAGAGTCCAAATACCAGAGAACAATTTGGACCACCTGTTTTCAATAACAACAGTAGACAATGCATTGGAAACTATTGGTTCCGGAGTGTTAGCAGATACATATATAGAATTATCAAGATTTGCTAACATTTTTGAGACCCTTAGATTTCCTGCTTTTTCTAATGTGAGTTTTAGCACTAACAGGTTTTACTGTTCCAACTTTCTTAGGTTTTGGATTATTCGCGGGCACTACAGTGGGAGTAGACCTATTTAAAGGGCACTTGGTTCCTACATTAGTGTCGGTGTTCCTAGTTAAAGGACACGCTTGTGTTTTGGTAGCCTTGGTACTCCTAGTTAAAGGGCACACTTTCTTCACTTCAGTGGGAGTGATCCTAGTCAAAGGGCACACATTTCCTACTATAGTGAAAGTTCTACCAATGGGGCGCCACATCTAACCAACTTGGGTTAACACTTTCCCAGTCGGTTTCCATTCTAATCCATTTTTCCGGGCATGCATCTCATTCACATGGTCAATAAGGCAAGAATCATGACGACTAGAAAACATACATTCATTGCAATTCCAACATTTCAAATTAGAATTCACAGTAGGCTTAGAACGCTGCACAACCGCAGAGCCTTTAGGTTTAGCTACATGATTATTTTTATTCAAAACAGAAATAACATTCCTAGGATGGGCTTCTACTTTCTTCTTCACTTGACTACTAGATGGGGGCAAGATCCTATCATTCTTCTTGTTTCTCTTAAGCTTAGATCTTTGAGCCTTAGTAGTGGTGCTTACTCCTGTAGAAGGCAACACGGGAATATTAGAAGCTGGTTTTGATTCCGCCTTATCTTTAGTGACCAAAGTTTGAGATGGTTTAGTCCTAGGGCCCTTGTTAAGTGGTGTGACGGCTATTAGGTTCCTTTTGATTGCACTAGAGGACGATGCTGAGACAGTGGCTGCGTTATCCACAACATTCTTACCTTTTAGAGTACAAAGTGTTTCCTTTAACTTAGCCAAGACCAGATTTTTATCACAAATTTCTTCCCTCAAATCAGATATTTCCACCGACTTTCAATTCAACTGTTCAATCAACGATTGATTCTGTGCAGTGGTATTAGCACATGGGGGCTTTACTGAATCGAAGAGTCGTGTATATTTCTGTTTTAAGTTATCAACTTTGGACAAAATCTTGGAAACTCGATTATCTAGATCAAGTTTAAAATTCTCAGCGGCCTCAAGTACGTTCACACAATTAAGCTCCTTAGATTTCTCTATGTCTATCGGCAAAGATTTAGCAACTTTGTCACTTGGCTGACGCTATTTTGATTGTAAATTCAATCGAAAATTCTTTTCAAAGTTTGCATCATCGATATTAACACCTTCGAATGACGTTTCAAAGATTTCTTGAATAAATTGTTGCTTGCATTCAAGCGAATACAATGTGTTTGAATCTCATCAAAACGTTTTGAAAGCGATGAATATGAATCTTGAAGCTTTAAAAATTCAAGGTCAGATTCGTGACAAGTACTATCTACCACAGTATCCACAGATTCAACATTATGCACAATAGAATCATCATCAATACTTTTATTCACATAGACGGAAACTATATCATGAGACATCACTTGCTTCAGAAGTTGGTCATTTTGGCGTGAAACCCGTTCTATTTCAAGTAAACTGTTTTCATAAGCAACATCCATTTCATTGAAAACACGTCTAACTTCTTCTATTTCCAAAAGCAAATCTTGATCAAGATTACTAAGACAAGCTTTAACATTGTCTACAAACGGAACAATTTCGTTTCGGAACGCAGCTCTAGTGTGCTCAAAGTTCCATTCACCTTCCGTTATGGCTGAAGCCATCGTACGTTCCAAAATGACCTTGTCAAAGTCGGCTAAGTGTTGGTGTACCGCATTTAAATTAACGGACGCCTTACTTACCGGTGGAATTAACTTTGTCAAATCCGTTCTGACAAGTGTAGGAGACGTACTAGAAAGGTTTTCATTTGACAAACTTTGGGGCACAAGAACTGTCAATTCTGCTAATTCCTTTTGTAAGCGAATGCGTGTCTTTTTCGAAAATTGATCTTTGTTATGTTTATCAAAATCAATTGTATGGAATTTTGAAAGCATTTTAGAATGAGTTTCATCCGCAAGTGATTGTGTCTCCACAGTACTACGAACAAAAGGTGCTTCTTTCGATTTGCCAATTATGGTCATATCATAAAGACCGAGAATATGTTCCTGAGCTTGTTTTGCATAACCGGGATTGGGTGGTAAATCTTGAAGACGCTTAAGTTCGAGTTCTTTAAATGATTTAGTTAAAAGATGAACATTTTTTGTGGAAGCGTATTGTTTTAAAAGCTGTTGTTCCTTGAATTTAAGAAGTTTTGTAGCATTAATTTCTGATTCAACCTTTTTAGACTCGAGAGTTTCGAAATCCATTTTAAGTTTCTGAAAATCATTGACAACCGACTCTTTTGCTTTTAATTCATTGGAAAGATTAGCTTTTAATGATTCTATTTCTTTCAAGTGTTCAATCTTTTCAAAACGAAATTGGTCAAATTCAGAACATGTTATTTTCTCTGCTTGAGGGACCATTTCAAAAGTTTTGATCTTTTCTTTATGCAACACAAGCTCATCATTGAGGGTGGAATTCGTGTCTACGGATTTTCTGAGAGCCATATGCATTTGATTAATAATATGTTTGGGTACCATGACCAAATCACGTTGAGCATAAGATTCCATACCCGTTGTAGCATTTGGTTGAGGTTCACTCAAATGTGTTGGATTGAGTACCACTTCATTTGAGTTACTAGTTCCCGAATGCTGTTCGAGGTTGTCATTTTCATGCCCAACTTGATGTTGGTTATCATCAATATTATTAGATGTGGCTGGTACCTCACTGATGACATCAGAACCGTAGTGAGAGAGATTAGCAATGAGAGTAGCTTGGGCAGAGTGAATGTTCATCACAATCCGAATCGTATGCATCAAGATCGTCCGCTTGATAAGCTGCATTAGAAGTGGAAACAACTGCAATGCCTTCAGTATCTGCTGCCCCTGGGTCTGCAAGAAATGCTAACTCCTCTGAATCCAAAATCTTCCCCTTAGACTGAGCATCAACCAAATACATCTTCTCACGAAACCATGCATCATCCCTTCTCCTTTTCGGCTGAGTGCATTCCCTAGCCATATGACCTTGTCCTCGGCAATTGTAGCAAGTCACAACCTTCTTAGGACCAATAGGACTCCCATTTCCGCTAGCTTGAGAATTCACAGCTTGATTGTTCCCAGTCCTTGTAGGAGGTCCATATGAATTTTGCCTTCCTTGAATAGGTTGCACTGTTACTTGACCATCTTGAACAGTAGCTTGTTGTCGATGATTTGAAGAGGTGCGGAGCTGATTGTTTGTTGGTGGAAATCCTCTAGTTGCAACAAGTTTTGACAAGTAGGCGGTGAGATGGTTTAGTACATCAGCTGGCGTATCATTTGGAGTAAAGACCGGTGCTTGGATTGGTGGAAGTTCATTAGAGTAGAAAGCTTGTGTTGGTTGTGCTTCTAATGGAAAATATCCTTGCTGAGGAGTATAGCCCATTGGAGAGGTGTTGGCTTGTGATGGTGATGTCTGATATGGTGGTTGATGTGGAAAAGATTGTTGATGAACACTTTGTTGAAATGCTTGTTGTGGCATCATTAGTGGTGGATAAGATGGTTGCTGTGGTTGCTGATAGTTGTGTGGTGGTGTCTGCTGCAAGTATGATGGTTGCTGATAAGTATAAGCCATGTTTTGTTGAGAAGAATACATTGCAAGTGGATCATGAACTTGAGGTGTAGACAACCGAGCCTCGATCACATGGCATTCGTGTTGTTGAAGAAAAGCTTGAAGTTGATCCACATTGGTGTTATGCACGTCCTTAGCCAATTTAACACCCGTCACGTATTTTTTCCATTCTGGAGGAAGAGTGTTCAAATACTTGGTGTTCAATTGAAAGGTAGGAATTGCCATGCCATAGATATTAAGCTCATTCAACAATAGGGTACATCTCAGATAGTAATCATTGAGAGTCTCTCCTGGCACATAGGCAAACTTATCAAAAGTATCATAAAGCTTACACTCTCGTTCTTGTTTAGTTAACGAGGTGCCTTGCATTAGAACCCGAATTCTATCCCATAACTCTTTGGCAACTTTATGTTTGCTGACGAGTTTGTAGACATCTGGAGGAAGGGCTTGGAGAATGATGTTTGTAGCATACTTATCACATTTGTCTTGAATCTTCATATCTCCAGTCAACTCACCCGTTGTGCGAGGACTAGTAGTCATACCTTCCGTCACTGTACCATAATCTAATGGTCCATTGAGCACCGATGCCCAAATGAGATGTCCATTCTCTTTGTTCAACATGTAAAGTTCCATTCGGGAAGTCCAATCCTCGTACATAGACTTCTCCAACATTGGTGGACGATTATCCGTACCCGAGAGGATGGACTTATCCGTAAGAGATGTGTACTCCATTTCAATAAGTTAAGATTTACAAAGTTGATCGAACAATGAAATAAGGTTAAGTATTTTTGTGTTGTTGTGAGTTAAAATCGAGAAACAATGTTAAAATCCCCTAAGTATTTTTAAGGAATAATTTTTGGATTGTCGGAATGTCTAGATCGGAATGCCAGATCGGAATGTCACACTATCTGAATGTCCAGATCGGAATGTCAGATCGGAATGTCCAGATCGTAATATAACCCTGTCGAAATGTTGTTGGTATCGAAATGCCTAGATCGCAATGCAAAGCTATCGAAATGATTCGGATCGCAAAGTCCTATCGGAATGTTCAGATCGCAAAGCAAAGCTGTCGAAATGTTCAGATCGCAAAGACATATCGGAATGCTCAGATCGCAAAGCGCTGTCGGAATAATTCAGATCGGAATATAGCTGATAAAATTTAGGCAGAGTAACGACTTAAAACTTCCTTATAACCGTCGGAATCCCAGATCGCAAAGAACGATCGGCATGTCCAGATCGGAATAAGTATGAAATCCAAGTATCGCAATGTAGAACCAGTCACTTTCCGATGGTGATGGTTATTGCGATGGAAACCCCTTTACACTTGTACTTTCCGATGGTGATGTTTGCTTGAATTTCGGAATGAAGAACACAAGAACTTTTTGCACTTTTGATCCAAGAAAGATTGTGTTTTAACCAAAACCAAGATACCAAAAACACTATAACATGAATCACTACGTTATACTACTTGAAATCACGATCAAATACAAAAAAAAAATTTGAAGATTCGGCAAGAAATACTCAACAACCTACGAAATGTTTATAAAACATACGCAACACTAAAAACAAACCTATATTTTATCCCAAGCTCTTGATACCATTTGTAGAAATGTAAATCTTGCTTATGTTTTTAGAGAGAGAAAGAGATAGAGAGATGGTGGATTACACACACTTCTAGAGAGAGAAAACCAATGTTTACTATGTGAAAAAGTGAATAACCACACACCCTCTCCATCAAAGGAGAGGGTTTATATACCCAAGCCCATGAGATGGGCTTGGGTTTACATTAGGCCGCCGGCCCATACATTTCATGGGCTCGGTTTTGGGCTTTGTTTAATGAATGTAAATAACTAAACTACGAGCTATAACATAGACTATTGTTGGAGTGACCGATCCTTTCTAATACGTAAAACGTATTTCCAACAAGTTATAAAACAGTTTACCCAACCCCTTACCCCCACACACATTTATTAAATAAATTACCCAACCCTTTTATTCACTCGATATTAACAAGGAAACAAACCACCCACCTTCCTCTCTCTCCCAAAAAACACACGCAGCTTTTTATTTACCCACCCCAAACCCTAATTTTATCTTGATCAAAATTAATCAGTAAAAATTGGGGGTTTTCCCTTATCTGTTAATTCACACACTTGGGGATTAAACCCCCAAGTTTTTCGGAGCAATCACTATGGGTGGTCCTCATCTCATTCCTGACGTGGCCCCAATCCCCCTAATGTAATTGGATGAAACACCTCTCCACCCCCAATCCTCCAATAAAGATCCTCCACCTCATCCACCAACTAACACAACAAACACAATAAACTGCCAGCGTGGCAATCCGTGTGCAAGGGAGTTGATTTCTGCCGTTGATTGAAGAAAGAAGAAAGAGAAATAGAATAGATGGCCAGGATTAATTTCCTTAATCAAGAAGCTTCATGAAGAAGGCTTGGGGTTTGCCTATAAAAACCCCCTTCATGTGTAATTTATGTGTGCACTTTTTATTTTATTTAATTTTTGCAAAAAATTAGATTAGATTTAAATCTTGTAATTTTCTTTTCAAAAGTATTGTATTTAATTTTTAATTATTAATGAAAAGTTTACTTTCAGTTTTAATTCGTGTCTTTGTCTCATTTAAAGTTACTTTCAATTTATATTTATTCTAAACTTTAGATTAATTAAATTGAAATAAAAGTGATAAATAATTTCCCCACTGGGAAGTTTAAAAAAGTACTGTTCGAGTAGCTGTTTGGTTCACTGTTATTGGTAATGATGATGACTCGGTAAAAACGGTGGTGTTCGATTCGGTCTTAAGGGGGTTCAGCACTTCCCTTCCACTCAAAGGAAATCGTCACTAGGTTTGTGTTCTTTTTATTTTATTGTTAAGTTTTAGTTAAATATTTTATCTGCTTATGTTCGGATTGCTGTTTATTTTAATCTGCTTGTGTTGGGAGTATTGTTAGTATTGGTCTGTTTATTTTGATTATAGTTTTTCACATTTGCTTTAATCTGCTTTATAATCTGCTTTTTTTTATTATATGCTTTAGATTATCTATCTGCTTTGCTAGTTCGGGTTTAACTAATCTGCTCGTGTTAAGATTAGAGTTTGTTGGATCTGCTTATTGTTTTATTTTAGTAGTTTGCTTAGCTTATTTAGTTTATTTGATTGTGTTAAATTTAGATAAGTTTGGTTCTGCGTATACTGGTTCATTCGGTTTTTAGTTACTGATATTTTAATTTATTGAATATCAGATTAGTAGTGTAATGTTTTAAGTAGTGGTTATTGGCTTATTTGATTTTGCTTTTCAGATTTATTAGCTTATTTTGGTTATTCTCTTATGCTAGTTATATTTGCTTATTTTAAGGTTTGTAACTGCTTCTTTGTTTTTTTTTGTTAAACTTATTTGGTTTGTTGTTTTTACTGATATTTTCTGCTCGAAATCTCAGACACAATTGGTATGAGATTCCAAAAGTTCCAAAAAAAGTCAAAAAAAATTAAATAGCAAAAAAATTGTGTCTGTTAAGGGTTTCGACCCCTTGACCTTACGCTTAACAGCCACCAGCCTTAACCAGTTAATCTCGTCCTTCATTTGTGTTATACTTCAAGTCATTTAATTAATATAGAGTGATTTTATAGCTGGCAGTTTTTAGTTTATTAAGTTTAAATACAAATCTTAGCTTAATTAATTTTTATATAAAAGTTTTATTATTTTTAATTACTTTTATAAATTTTAAATTTATTTTAAATTTTAGTTAATATATATTTTAGTTTTAAAATTTAGTTTTCAATTAATATAGATTTGTTTCAAAATAGTTTTCATTAAAAAGTTTTTATTTTAATTTTAGTTTCTCATAAAATTAGTTTTAATTTTGTTTAAGTTTTAAAATAGTTTTTATTAAAATGAGTTTAAATTAGATTTTTAAATTAGATTAAAAAGTTTTTAATATTAAATAGATTTTAGTTTAAAATACCAAAAAAATACGTTTTATCAAGAACAAATCAATCTTACGTTTAATTGGATTTCAATTCGAGTCGAGTCGAGGAAAACGAACATTAATTGGACTAAAAATCCTAGTATTAATCACCTTCATATGTATATATTCCATAATAAAGTAAAAAAAATAAGAAAAGGAAATAAATAAATAAAATGGTTTTAACAAGTTTAGACGTCTTTGATATATAAGGCCCGTCGTGAATATTTTGACTTAACCCGAGTTTACTTGTCCAAGTTTACTCTAGCTAGTATCCTTAACCATATGGACCTTAATTGGTTTATTAGGCTAAGCATCCACGAGTCTCATTCCTTGAAATTTTAATTTGTAGAGAACGAGAGATGATAGAGTCAATTATAAGTTTTGTATTCTTTCAAGAATTTATGTGAGTTAATTATGAGCTTTTTCTCCCATCACTTGTCAATGAATAAATGAAATAAATAAGGTCGTACGATTTGAAAAGTTACTTAGCTTCTAGCCAAAAATCGTTTAAAAGTTGCTCGCGATTAATTAGAGTTCATGGCCAAGGCATAACTTATTGAAGCGAGACGCGAAGACTGGCGTATCCAAAAAACCCCTAACAAGGCATGAGAATATCCGAGTCCAAAAAGGCCCTCACAAGGCATGAGGATTCACTTTTTTTTTGCTAAAGATCCTAAGATGATGTGAAGATCATTAATCCAAATCAATATGAAGGATTAAGACACACGACGAGAAGCAAATACTCCCCTAAAGATCATGGAGAAGTCTATCCAAAAAGACCCTAACAAGGTATGAGGATAAATAGATACAAGTCCGAAAAGGAGGCGGATCGTTGTATATCAAAATCCTAAATAAAGACAAGGATAAATAAAGAAGTCGTGGTCAAAGTTTGAAGCATCTCTCTCTCCAAATGAAGATGTATACCAAAATGAAGAGAAGACCATAATTTCAATAACGTCTCACAAGATTTGAAGTTTGAAGTCAATGCCAAATATCGGTCCGAGAAAGATCTCAAATCGTGAAACGAGTTATGCCAAGATATGAAATTTATGAGGTTTCGAGAGGCCGTTTTAAAAGATTTTGTCCTTTAGCTAACTGTAGAAACTAGAGGGAGGGGGTTGAATAGTTTCTTATATTTACTTGTCAAAAGATGGTTTTCAAAAAAATCCTTTTTCAAAAACTTAGGCTTGAGGAAATATGTGAAATCTTCTTATGCACAATATGAACAATGATAGTGTAACTAAACTAATACTAACAAATGTATATGCACGAAGAATAAAGAATGTAAAGAGTTAAGGGTAAAGAAAGATCAAACCAAACACCAAGGATTTATAGTGGTTCGGCAACGAAGCTCATTCCTCGTTCCTACTCCACTCCTCGAGTACTCCTTACTCGAGAGTTCACTACACAACAAGCTCCTTACGGTGGAGAAAACCGTACACGTTGCTTAACCAAATTCCGACTCTAAGCTAAAAGTCGAGCCCTAATCGTAGCTAGGACCAACCTACACAACTATACTTAGTACATACACAACTTCCAAATAGACACAACTACTTGGATCTTCACAACTATGACACAACAAAAAAATGTATAAGATTTGATCTTCAAAGGATCTTTGGTGGTGGACTCAACACTTCACAAGGATAGTGTTCTTCTCTTTGCACTTGGAGAGGAAGGGATGGATGGGATAGATTCACTTCTAAACAAGTAGTAATCAATCAAATGATCAAGGATTTGAGTGATTTAAGAAGTATGTTTGAATCTGGAAATATATGTGCAAAAGAGGTGAAGAGAAAATCTGAGAATGGTCCACTATTTATAGGACAAAGGGCCAACAGCTATATCTGCCCGCGGTTCCTTATCTCAGCCGGCGGTACCTTATCGATAAGGAACCGCATAGGCAATAGGGAACCACCGGAGTAGACTCCGCTCCCTTTTTGTCCTTTAGTGGTGGAGGTCTTATCTGATTATAAAATATCCTGAAAGAATATTCTAAATCAAAAAAGAATATGTCATTTTCAAATTTTCAAATATTTAATTTAATAAAACATTTTCTTAAAAAGAAAGTTTAATAAAAAACTTGTCACACTTAATAAAAAGTGAGTTTTAAGAAAAGATTAAATCACTTGATCACTTGATTAAGGTTAGTACTTGTTTATTCATACCTTAAGTGAAAATGGGTAAAATGAAAAATACTTGAACTCAAGAATTCGTTTTTTGTTGTTTTCGTAAATGCTTGTTTTTACATATTGTCGTAATCAAAACTAAGCGAGACCAAAAAATGCAAGTAACGTTTTTAGGCATTATTGCATTAACAATCTCCCCCTTTTTGATTCCGACAATACATAAACTCAATCACACAAAAACAAGATTTTCGAAGACAAGTTTATTCATTTCTCCCCCTTTGTCGAAGCAAAAAGGTTGCACAAGTCGCTGTTGAAGATACGGACTTTGCAAAGAATCCCCCTTGGTGCTTACTCCCCCTTGCTTGGGGCACCGAGGAATCGAGATATGGTGACAAGCTACATAGAAGGGTTAGTTGAACAAAAGAGACAACCAACAAGAGATAGCTATAGGTCACACAAAAAGAAATGAAATAAAAAGAGAAGAAAACACAAAGACTAAGATCCAAGTGAAGTCATGTAAATAAAAATCATACAAAGATGTATGAAAAAGGAAACAAGCCAAAAGCATAAATCTAATCCTAGTTAATCTAGAATTCTAAGATTTGCTTGAATTAGGTGTCTTGTGGATAAGCAACCAATGCTTATATGAAAGACAAGGTAGTGGTGGAAGGTGGTGGTGGTGGCTTGGTGGAGATCTCATAATTAAAGTGAAGAGGAGGCTTGATTAAGAGACTCTTGATGTAGCTCAACTCCTCATAGATGTGTGCCATAGCAAGATGTTGATATTGACAACAATGACAATATGTCCCATGGTGCATGACATTATCATGAGAAGGAGGAAGAACACTAAAGGGTGGTGGTGGAAGAAAAGATTTTCCACAATCAACATTCTTGGTAGGAGAAATGTGATTAAGAGTGTTCTTGGGTGAATTTGGATTGAAAGTGTTCTTGGGTGAGTTGGGATTGAAAGTGTTCTTGGGTGAGTTGGGATTGAAAGCAATTGGGGAAAATAGAGGAGAATCAAGGCTTTCATTAGGAGAATAAGACATTTTGGGATGTGAAGTATGGAAAAATGATTATGGTTAAATAGGGAAGGCTCAAGGTATTTTTAGGGTGGTCAAAGGGTTGAAACAAAGATTCCCAAAAGTGTTGGAACAAATTTGGAGTTTCAGAAATACCTGAAAAAGGAAGCACTGTACGCGGTTCCTTATCACTTCTGGCGGTTCCTTATCGCTAAGGGACCGCGGTTCATATATGGAACCGCCTACAGAGGCTGTGTTTTGGTGGTGAAGGAAGATTTTTTAATTCAACAAATCTTATTTTTCTAGTCTAACTAATCATAGGGATATGCTTAAAAGCAAAGATAGACAAAGAAAACACATACGAACTCACCAAATAGAGATTTGACCAAAATATATGGATTTTAAAATAAAAATCGATGTAGGAGGTGTGTAAGACAAGACCTTAAGTCACGACACAATGATCCTTCATGATTCTATCTTGTTCTTGCTATGTTTGAGAGAATCATACATATGAATTATGTAAGCTCGATATTAATAGCAAGAATCTATGAAAAACGTTTTTAGATTGAATTAACAATGTCAAATCATTTCTCGACCATTTTCGAAAGAGACTTTGAGAGTTTTGAAAAGGAGAAGAGAAGATTTTCAAGAAGAGTTTAGGAGAATCAATGACTCAAAGTTATAAATGACTCAAAAGAAAATAAGACACTCAATAAAAGGAAAGCAATTAAGGAATATGTTCCATTAAAAGGTTCCCTCTTAAGTGGCTTAGTGAAGATGGCGGCTAAGTTATCCTCGGAGGGTACCTTCTCAATCGAAATGTTCCCCTTTTGAACATTATCCCTAAGGAAATGGTGGCAAATTTCTATGTGCTTGGTTCGCGAATGTTGCACGGGATTTTTGCTAAGGTCTATAGCACCTTTATTGTCGCACATGATGGGAACATCATCAAGAGAAATCCCGTAATCAACAAGCGCTTGCTTCATCCTTAGAGCTTGTTGGCATGCTTTTCCGACACTCACATACTCGGCTTCCGTGGTGGATATCGCAAGAGCGGTTTGTTTCTTGGAGAACCAAGAAGTTAAACAATAACCCATGAAGGTACAAACTCCACTAGTGCTTTTCCGGTCCACATAGTCTCCCGCATGATCCGAGTCCGCGTAGACAATGGTTTATACGCCGGTCCCTTTAGGATACCATAATCCTAAATGTATAGTGCCCTTAATGTATCAGAAGATACGCTTAACCGCTTCAAGGTGAGAGGTTTTGGGAGCCTCTTGGAAGCGAGCACAAAGGCAAACACTAAACATGATATCCGGTCGACTTGCCTTTAGATACAACAAACTACCAATCATACCTCTATATTTGGTGTTGTCTACCGACTCAAAATCATCATCTACGGTGAGTTTATTATCCGAGGCCATTGGGGTCTTCATTGGTCTAGATTCTTCTAATCCAAATTTCTTTAGCATACTTAGATTGACTAAAGAAAATACCATCGTCCATTTGTTTAATTTGGAGTCCTAAAAAGAAGTTAAGTTCTCCCATCATACTCATTTCAAACTCATCATGCATGATTTTGGCAAAGTCATCACACAATTCTTGACAAGTTGAGCCAGATATAATGTCATCAACATATATTTGCACGATTATGAGGTGAGAACCTTTCTTCTTTGTAAAGAGCGTGTTGTCTACCATCCCCATGGTATACTCATGTTTAACAAGAAACGCTTTAAGTCTATCATACCAAGCTTTGGGTGCTTGTTTAAGACCATAAAGTGCCTTCTTAAGCTTGTAAACATGATCCAGTTTCTCAAAAATCAATGAAGCCGGGAGGTTGAGCCACATATACCTCCTCATTGATCAAACAGTTAAGAAACGCACTCTTTACATCGATTTGTTGAAGCTTAAAGTCTAAGGCACAAGCGTATGCTAAAAGGATTCTAATGGATTCTAATCTTGCTACCGGTGCATATGTCTCGTCATAATCAATCCATTCTTGTTGATTATAGCCTTGAGCTACAAGTCTAGCCTTGTTACGAGACACAACACCATTCTCATCTAACTTATTCCTATAGACCCATTTGGTTCCTATAATGGTAGAACTTCTAGGTGGAGGAACAAGTTCCCAAACATCATTAGCAACGAATTGATTCAATTCTTCTTGCATCACAATGACCCAACTCTCATCCGTCAAAGATTCTTTAACATTCTTTGGTTCAATCAAGGAGACGAAACAAAAGAAGTTGCTTTGGTTTTGGACTTGAGATCTTAGGGTCCTTTGATTTAAGTTACCAATGATATTTTTGAGAATATGATCCTTATACTCCTTAATGTTTACTTCCTTTTCAACACTAAGGTCTTCAACTCCTATTTTTCTAACCTCTTTGGCTTTAAATACTTCTATTTCATCCAAGTCATCATCAACCAATGGTGGTATCTTAGGTAAAGGAGGGGTTTCATCATAAGTCACGTTAAGTGATTCTTCAATTACGCTTGAGGTTCTATTGAGGACTATGTAGGCTTTGCTAGTTTGGGAATAACCTAAAAAGATACCTTCATAAGACTTTGGGTCGAACTTGGTAAGGTAATCTTTGGTGGAGGATAAAGCACTTGCTTCTAAACACCCTAAAGTATTCCAATGAGGGTTTCTTACCTTTAAGAATCTCATAGGGGGTCTTTCCTAGGAAAGGTCGAATAAGAATTCGGTTGAGAATATAAGTCGACGTGTCCACGGCATTGCACCAAAAATTTTGAGGAAAAGATTGCTCGTTTAACATCGTCCTACTCATCTCTTGGATGGTCCTATTCTTCCTTTCAGCTACCCCATTTGATTGTGGAGTGCGAGGAGCCGAGAAGTTATGGGTAATACCATGAGCTTCACAAAAGGCACCAAATTGCACTTCATTATCAAATTCCCTACCATGATCCGTCCTAATAGAGACAATTGGACATCCTAGTTGATTTTGAATTCTTCGACTAAAGATTTCGAAATGATCAAAAGCTTCATTCTTAGATGCCAAAAATCTAGTCCAAGTGAATCTAGAATAGTCGTCAACTATAACTAGGGTATAAAGGTTACCTCCATAACTCCGTATGGTGGAAGGTCCAAAGAGATCCATATGTAGGAGTTCTAATCACCGAGAGGTTGAAACCAAATTCTTGGCTTTGTGACTTGAGTGAACTTGCTTTCCAACTTTTTAAGCATCACAAAAGTGACTATCAAACTTCATCTTGGGGAGGTGTCTTACCAACTCCTTAGAGACTAAAGATTGAATTAAACGCATATTAGCGTGACCTAATCTCCTATGCCAAAGAGTAGAACTATCATCTATAGTCGCAAGACATATGTTGTCTTTTGACTTCTTATTGACCTTCATGACATAAAGCCCATGCTTTTAAAACACCTTTTCCAATGACCTTTCCATCTTTTACGATTTCACTGTCATGTTCCGAAAAGATGACCTTACACTTATTGTCACAAATTTGACCTATACTTAAAAATTTAAACCCTAAATTATCTACGTGCTCAACATTTTCAATGGTCATGGAGTCAAGAGAAACCGTACCTTTGCCAATGATATTACCACGTAGACTACAAGCGAAAGTGACGTTACCTCCATCATATGCTTTGTAGCGCGAGAACAAACTTCGATTACCCGTCATGTGTTTAGAACAACCACTATCCTTAATCCACTCGTCGGGTTCCAAATCAATTCCCAAGCATATCTAGGTAACAACACATACGATCAAACATTTGGTCCCCAATATCTCATGGGTCCAAAATTGTTAGTTCCAAACATCCCTTGCATTTGGTTGGGATGCATGAATGGAGGAGGGGTTCCCCATGGTGAATAAAATGGAGGAGGATAATAATTCATATAACCATTTTGTTGTTCATTATTTATCCTAGGTGTATTTGATATTGGTTTAGAGTTGTGGTCATTCCTTCTAGGTGTTGGAGTTTTACTTCTAGGTCGTGAATTGTTTTGACTATCTCTTCTAGGTGTTGTCGTTCTACTTCTACGCCTAGACTCATTCCGTACTCTTGGTGGAGTAGTGGATGGTCTTGATAAACTTCTATTTCCCATTAGAGGTTTACTCAAGGGCTTATAGAACTTATCAACGGCATTTTCGTCAAGTATGGGTAATTTGACCTTGTTAACAATAAGATGCTTTGGTTGTTCATCTAAATTTGACTTCTCAGAAAGTTCAGGATTTTCAGCAAAAACTCTATCTGGCCGCGGTTCCTTATCTATGGCGGCGGTTCCATAGTGATAAGGAACCGCCCCATACAATTTGGGACCGCGTACAGCAGACAATTTTTCTGAAAATCTGACTTGTTTAGGTTCACTAGTTGATGCTTCATTTGAGTTAAAACCTACACCAAGTCTTTCCTTAGAATGAATTTGTTTGTTTAACATATCATCAAGAGCACTAGTACCTTTCATGAACTTTTCCAATTTAATGGAGGTGCTCTTGAGATCTTCATTCTCTAATCTAAGTTTCTCACAACTTAAGCAACCTAAATCAACTTCTTTTTTCTCAAGCTTGGCTAATTTCTCCCTAAGTTCATTGATCTCATTTTCAAGCTTAGTTTTGGTTGATTTTAAGGTTTTGTTATTTTCTATGAATTTAAGCTAAGTTTGTATAAATTATCATATTGGCCTTCTAATTGGATATCATCTAAGGTGGAGCTATTATTGCTATAATATTCAGTTTCGGAATGTACCTCTTTAGAAGTATGAGCCATAAGACATTTCTCCTCTTTGGGGTTGTCATCAACATCTTCACCGCTATCGCTCCAAGAACCACTAACGGACGCCGTGTGATTCTTATCGCGTGAAGGCTTTGGACAATCACTAATGAAATGATTTGGATCACCACATCTAAAGCAATTCCTATCACCTTTTTCGTTCTTGGCAAACCGATTCTTTGAGAATGGTTTCTTGTCATTTTTGGGTTGCCTCACGTGTTGACCTCGTCTTTTGAAGAACTTCTTGAAATCTTTCACCGCCAATGCATACTCCTCGTCATCGCTATCCGAGGCATGATTGCTTTGTGCCTTCTTGGCTTTGAGTGCAAGAGACTTCCTTTCACTCTTGGTTTTCACCAATTCTGAGTCCTTCAAAATTATCATCTCATGAATCTTCAAGTTGCCTATGAGTTCATCGAGTGATAAAGTTGAGAGATCTTTCGATTCTTCAATCGCCGTGACTTTTGCTCTCCACTTCGGATGTAAGGCCCTTAAAAACTTCCTAACATTGTTCTTGCTAGAAAAACCTTCATCAAGTGCTTTTAGACTAGTAATAATAATGTTAAATCTAGCAAAAGCACTATCAATAGTTTCATCTTCTAAGATGACAAATTGTTCATATTGTTGGACGAGAAGATCGATTTTGCTTTCTTTGACTTGGCTATTACCTTGGTGGGTTACTAAAAGAGTGTTCCAAATATCTTTAGCGGTTTCACACATAAAAATCCTTTCATACTCTTTCTTAGGTAAAGCATTATAAATCACCATTTTAGCCTCATTATTTTTCGAAAGTTTCTTTTTAGTATCGTCATTAGCTTTGTCAAAAGTGACCAATTCTTTTGTTTTAGAAACTTCATTAAATTGATAAGGTAAAAAATCACCATTGGTAATAACATGCCAAAGATCTAAATCTTTTGATTTCACATAAGTCTCAAATCTATTTTTCCAATAAATAAAACTATCGGTTTCAAAAAGTGGTGGTCTTTGCATAGATTGCCCTTCTAGGTACTTGTCGGAATCCATAGATCGATTCAAGTTTTAAAATACAATATATTTTAAAAATTCTTGAGCAACCTCGCCAATTGTAGAAACTAGAAGGGGGGGGGGTTGAACAGTTTCATATATTTACTTGTTAAAAGATGGTTTTTAAAAAATCCTTTTTCAAAAACTTAGGCTTGAGGAAATATGTGAAATCTTCTTATGCACAATATGAACAATGATAGTGTAACTAAACTAATACTAACTAATGTATATGCACAAAGAATAAAGAATGTAAAGAGTTAAGGGTAAAGAAAGGTCAAACCAAACACCCAGGATTTATAATGGTTCGGCAACGAAGCTCACTCCTCGTTCCTACTCCACTCCTCGAGTACTCCTTACTCGAGAGTTCACTACATAACAAGCTCCTTATGGTGGAGAAAACCGTACACGTTGCTTAACCAATTTCTAACTCTAAGCTAAAAGTCAAGCACTAATCGTAGCTAGGAACAATCTACACAACTATACTTAGTACATAAACAACTTCAAAATAGACACAACTACTTGGATCTTCACAGCTATGACACAACAACAAATGTATAAGATTTGATCTTCAAAGGATCTTTGGTGGTGGACTCAACACTTCACAAGGATAGTGTTCTTCTCTTTGCACTTGGATAGGAAGGGATGGATGGGATAGATTCACTTCTAAACAAGTAGTAATCAATCAAATGATCAAGGATTTGAGTGATTTAAGAAGTATGTTTGAATCTGGAAATATATGTGCAAAAGAGGTGAAGAGAAAATCTGAGAATGGTCCACTATTTATAGGACAAAGGGCCAACGGCTATATCTGCTCGCGGTTCCTTATCTCAGCCGGCGGTACCTTATCGATAAGGAACCGCATAGGCACTAGGGAACCGTCGGAGTAGACTCCGCTCCATTTTTTTCCTTTAGTGGTGGAGGTCTTATCTGATTATAAAATATCCAGAAAGAATATTCTAAATCAAAAAAGAATATGCCATTTTCAAATTTTCAAATATTTAATTTAATAAAACATTTTCTTGAAAATAAAGTTTAATAAAAAACTTGTCACACTTAATAAAAAGTAAGTTTTAAGAAAAGATTAAATCACTTGATCATTTGATTAAGGTTAGTACTTGTTTATTCATACCTTAAGTGAAAATGGGTAAAATGAAAAACACTTGAACTCGAGAATTCGTTTTCCGTTGTTTTCGTAAATGCTTGTTTTTACATATTGTCGTAATCAAAACTAAGCGAGACCGAAAAATGCAAGTAACGTTTTTAGGCATTATTGCATTAACACTAACTATTGATTAAATCGTCCTACTTTATTTTTGGCCTTAATAAACTATCGAAATAAGTAAAAAATGCATCCTCGTGATCATTCAAGACAAAAATAAAATACAAGAGATACACCATAGGAATAAGGGGGTCTAAGTGAATAATTAAACCACATGAGTAAGTGTTAGCTTTACTAACTTCTAATTACAATGATCTCGTTTTTACGCTTGGTGTGGGGAACGCGAAACTTGCGGGTGATAAATATTCATGATACCAAAAGACCTAATTTAAGTATTAGATTTATTTACAAGTTTCTTCCATAAAACAATTTTAAAGTTAATAAATTGAATGAAATTGTTCTATCTTTTATCTTTTCATCGTTTTAAGTTTCTTTTCATTATAGAATAGTATATCGTAATAAAGGCCAAGGTGGGTTAATTATGATGAAAAATGTATATTTGTGCTTTAAAATTATGCATTGCATGGGGACATTGCAATGGTCAAGTGTAGGGGATTTAATAAGTGTGTAAACACTTATCCTTTTACCACCTAAACAATGAAAAACGAGACCAAAACGTATAATTAATATCGTAAATGTCGGAATTATACGTGGTTTGTGTTTTTGTTGTGAAATAGGTACAAAAGATCAAAAGGAAATAAAATAATGGATTACACAGTCATTTATCAAAGAAAAAGTCAAAGATAAAGTCAAAGGACCAAAAAGTGCCAAAAGAATGAAGTTTGAAGCGCTGAGGATGAAAATTTGATGAAGATTTTACAACAAGGACCATTTTTGCCAATCTCCAAAGTCATCCACTAATAAACCACATGGAAGAGTATAAAATTATGAAGCCAACGGTCCCAACCTCGCGTCGTAACTCCTCACGGTTTATTTTCTATGAATTTTTTAAGTTTATTAAGTTTTTAAATTAAATACAGTAAATAGTTTTTAAATATTTAAATAATATAAATAATCTAAATAAAATAAATAAAATTTATTTGCGAAAATAAAAAAATAATAATATAATAAAGTTTTTATTTTAAAATTATTTTTGTAATATTTTTATTTATTATTATTATTATTATTATTATTATTATTATTATTTTTTATTATACCATCACTTTTATTAGAAACAAAAAGAGATTTACAACAAATTGGATGGGAGTCGAGATACTATCTGCGCTCCCACCCCTTTAGCAATAGTAAAACCTATTCTATGAAAAATATGTACAGCAGCGCGCGCTCCAATGTCTTGAGCCTTAGAAAATCTCTGGATCCGTTTCAGCAACGCAACTGCATCTTCCTGTAACTCCCCTAAAGAAGAAAAGGAGAAAGGAAGAAACCCATATCCGAGAGCTGCACACTTAGCCAAATACTTGCATCGTTTACGTTGTGCAACATCAATCACAGCTCGGCCCGAAACAAAGTCATTCATCCCCGTACGAGTCAAAGGAGAAGAACCAGTCAGATCAACACATACATCTTTACCTCCCTCCCAAGAATAAAACAAAATATCTGCCGGACGTAAGACACTATCAGGTCCTTCATCTAATCTATTAACTTCCTTTCTGACAGATATCCCTGAACGGTAATATATATCAGCAAGAGTATCACGTACCAAATTGTGACGAAGTCAACTCGTCAAGGGAAGTCAACTCGTCAAGGGAAGTAAGGCCTTATTATTATTATTATTATTATTATTATTATTATTATTATTATTAATATAAATAAAAAACTGGTCAAGGGAAGTCAACTCGTCAGTCAAACCTATCCAAGAAAGGGTCTAGTAGAAAAGTTTGTATATATAAACTTAAAGGGCTGCTCAGCTGACAGCCCTTGGTTGCTTAGTGTTGCGACACAAAAGGAGAGGGTTCGAATCCCTGGGCTGGCAAAAGCTGGGTAATATATACTCAGTGCCACGTGGAACTAAGTTAGTGGTCCACGTGGCAACCGGTTTAGACCGGTTCGACCCGAACCAGACCGGACCCGAACCCGGTTCAGACCGGCTGACGTCAGCGATGACGTCAACAACACGTGGCGGCGGCTGGACAATGCCAGCGCGCCACGTGGCACTGACAATTTACTGTTCATGTACAGGTACTAGGATGACGTGGCGGCGGCTGAGCAATCATAGAACGGCACGTGGCAGAAGTAGCAGACATGGTAGACTAACATGGCGGCGCTGACACGTAAGTCTGACGTGTCAGTCCTAGGTTGCAGGGAATGTCAGAGGTGGCAGTGGTGGCTGGCGGCTGGCCAATAAGAGCATGACACGTGGCGGCGGTGCCGGCACGTCAGTACAAGGTTGCAGACCTGGAAGACATGTCAGGCGGCTGTCCAATAGGAGCGTACCACGTGGAACCTGGCACGCGTCAGTCCGAGGATCAGAAGGTGGCAGGCTCGTGATCCCATGTGTATACAGCTGGCCTCCACTAGGCGAAATTTAGAAAGCAGTCTGCGTATCTTGTAAGCTAAGAAGAGAGAGAAATTACAAAAATACCCTCAAGGGTTGTGCTTATAAATAGACTCCCCTCTCATTGTATTTACAAGTTTTTTTTCTTTATTAATAGTTTTAAACATAGTTTAAGTTTTGTATTTTTCTTTCAAATCTTGTACTAG
Organism: Glebionis coronaria; assembly: GCA_025667525.1. Lineage (NCBI taxonomy): Eukaryota > Viridiplantae > Streptophyta > Magnoliopsida > Asterales > Asteraceae > Glebionis > Glebionis coronaria. The sequence continues at coordinate 185,821,372 of CM046881.1, forward strand.
CTTATTAATTAAGCTTTTTCATATTAATAAAATTAATCTTTTAGCTTATTCTCATTCTTCCTTTCTTTTTATTTTCTTAATAATCTAGCTTATTATTTGGGATAAGTTTTTATAACTTTTTCCTAATCAGTTAGATTTATATACAAGCTTATTTCAAGCTTATTGTTGCCTTATTTTCCTAGATCTAGCTTATTGTTGGAGTAATTATTTAATTAGTTTTTTACCCTTTTAAATCTTATAAGTTCTAAGTTTAGGCTTACAACTTATTTATAAGCTAGCTTTTTTATTTAGGTACTTTTAGTTTTTATCTATTTTTTTAGATCTATTAGTTTTAAGCTTTAAAATTCAAAATACTTTCAAAAAACCAAAAAAATAGTTAGATCCATTAGTTTTTTATATTAATTAGTTTAGTTCTATAAGTTTAGAGTTTAAAATTTAAAGTATTTTTATAGATCCTTAAAAAATAGTTTAGATCTATTAGGTTTTTAAATAGATTAAGTAGATCTATAATTTTTAGGTTTAAAATTTAAAATACTTTTATAAAACATAAAAAATTTCTAGATCTATTAGTTTTAATTAAATCTCTTTATCATATAATAATTATTACTTATTATCCTAACCTTTTATGTTTTATTTGATCTCGGCGTATCGATCTATCACTATTGGTAAAGAGCTTATGGTTGATTAATTTGGTTCAAGTTTGATATCGTTGATTAATTTGGTTAGAGATTGATTTGGTTGGCCGTGTACTTTACGAGCCGGGATACGTTTAGTTTTGGTTGGTCGTGTACTTTACGGGCCGTATTTTGTTGATGTTGTTTGTTTATAGCGATTATCTTCGGACTACGGGTACTACTTTTTTCCCCCTTTTTAATTTCTATGCTTATTCGCTTTAGTTTAATTAATTAGATCGTTATAGTTTAAATTGTTTTCATAAAGATTATATTTTTCATAAAATTCGGTTTACTTAGTTTTAGTTATTATTGTTTGTTTTAAAATATAGATTTAAAAGTTTAAAAATTAGATTTCATTTAGATAAGCTCATTATTAGTAAAAAGTTTACACCTTTTTGTGATTATTAAGTTTATTAGTATATAAAGCTTGTAGCTTTATCATCTAAAAAGATTGATAAGCTTAAAAGTATGAAGCTTTATGCTATACTTTTAAGTTTATCTTTGTGATTTCATTTTTTTGTCACTTTTATTTGCTATTACGTGTTTGCATTTAGATTAATTTCGCATTTAGATTTATTTTTAATTATATTTTATTTTTGTTGCATCTAGATCTAAATTTGTAGTTTAATTTTATATTGCATTTTAGAATAATTTTATCTGAATTAATTGCGCTTTTATTTTTTATATTCTTTAGCCTACATATTTTTCCCATTTTGAGTTTAATTAGACAATAGATACCAAGCAATTATTATTTACCAAAAACAAATAAATCTTGTGTTAAGTTGTGAATCAATTCGAGTCGAGTCGAGGAAAAACGACTATACTAAAAAACGGTTATTAAAAAACGATTGACTGTGGCTGAGGCAAGTGAAGGAGCAGGCGATTCATGTCGCCGCTCGTGAAAACAGGATAGCTGAGCTAGAGGTCGAGGCCCAATCGCTGTGAGAAAAGGTACGCCCAACCCCACGCCACCTTGTTTTGTTTATCTACTATCAATTTATAAATGCCATAATTTCTTAATAACAACAATCATTATATCAACAGGTGACAACCGCATAGACCACCACCCAATCCCTAACCAAGGATGTGGCGACCATCTCCAAAGAGCGTGACGACGTGCGTGCAGTCGTGAAAGGTGAGGCGCAACTGGCCTCAGCCTTTGTGGAGTACAAAGTTGAGCACGAGAAGGCCGTGGAGGATCGTCTGGAGGGAATGGATACGCGGTTGGACGCAATGGTTGTGGATTTCGACGAAGAGTTATATCCCCACATGCTCACAGCCATTGCAGGTCGTAGGTGGTTGATAGGATCCGGCCCGAGGTTGGCCGTGAGCAAGATTGCCGACTCTCCTGAATTGCCCAACCTTTCACCGATGTGGTCTCTGACGGGATAGATCATGGTAGGCACGAGGCTCTTCTGGATGGAGCAGAATGGATAAGCCAAGGAAAGGATGTCAAGGACCACGTCTATCACAAGCCCGATGCTGAAAAGAAGATGGACGCATCCATGGCTGCCTTGAACCAAGTCGAGTACCCATTGCTGGATAAGATTGAGGCACTGAAGGACGCACCCATTGACATGGTAATGGAGCATTTTTACGTAGAAGGGGACTTTAATTCCTAGCTTACGGTGCCCCTGTATGCATACAATCCTCCTTTGGAGAACCCATGGGCCCTTAAGGGAGAAAGGAGCTTGGAAGAAATCATCAAGGCTAACACGGATCAGGCTTTGAGGAAGAAAGGGTGTCGCGCTACATGCCGCACCCCTACTGCCGGATCCACCCATCTTCCACGGTATGACGGAGTGCCTGTGACATCCCCGACCATGCACGGTGCGACACTACTAGCAGGGAGCCACTCCACGCCAGAAGGATCCTCCCTTGAGTCACTAGCGCAACATAATAAAAAGCTTGGGGAGTCTATGCTACCCCATTGATTATCTTTGTGTGTAACAAACAATAACTTATGTTTTTGTAGTATTCGTCTGTGGATGTCCAGAGCACCTAAACACTTGATTATACTTTTTAAAAACAGTTTATATTGTAACTATTATGGCCGTGAATGTTTACGGTGCTTTGATGTATTTATTTGAAACTTGTATTCTTTATTGTAGATAATTGTATATCCATGCGTGCTTTATCACGACTACAAGAAAAAACAAGTCTATATTTTACTAGACGTGCATTGTGTGTCTTTAGCATGTCCGGCCCTATGTAAGGGCGGTATGCGGAAACTTACTACAACGTCTTGTGAATAAGGTGTCTAGTATGGACGCTTGGTCCGCGTCGCTGGGGTTGCATCCCTCTTATGCGACTAAGTTGAATTATTAGGTTCACTCAATCCTCTTGGTCCAAATGGGAACGTATAGTACATGTACGACTGATGAATACATATGAATGAGAAACAATACCAAGTATATAAAAAATAATCCTAAGTATAAAAAATACATAATTTTTCACAAGAACAAGCCGCGGAGCTAGCTAGGCACCACGGTGTTTTATTATCACGGTTACGTTTTTTGACAGAATGAATAGATTCTAAGACAAATAGAACCTATAAAACATTAAAGCAAAGTTACATGGAACTTTATTGAGGGTCTTTACAGCGAAGTGTCCATGCGGAGGCCGTAGCCCTTTAGAGATAGCATCTTTTGAGGTTGCAAATGTTCCATGTACGAGCCAGGTAACGGCCTTCCATATCACGTAACTTGTACGCACCTAGCCCTAAGGCTTCCGTAACCTCATACGGTCCTTCCCACGTTGAGCCTAATTTCCCAGTGTGTTAGCCTCAAAATATTGAGTCAAACAAGAATGATCGGTCATAGGTTTATTATGTATCGTTTATTAGAACGTTGTAATAGGTAGTATAATAGTCGTGGCATTACGGGCTTGATGGCTAGCTTAAAATGCCTCTTTCAAGGTACTAGGCATTTATTCAAACCCGACCCAAACAATATAGTCCATAAACAAGCCCACATGTAGGGGGACTATAAATACCCTTCCTAGCATGTTAGGAAGGGTGTTGGTTGTTCTTTTTCTTAATCTAATCCTCCCTAAGTTTCACACATCTCTCTTTTTTCTCTCTCTACTTTCTCTCTCTAGAATTCATCCATTTTAATCTATATTTCTCCTTTATTTCTTGTTTAATCATCATAAAATATGGGACAACACAGTGTTCTCTGCGTGGCTTGCTTCATTCGCCCGGTAGACAAAATCCCCCGGTCGGAAAGAAACACCCTTAACTTTGGAATCATAATATGATTTCATCCATGCCTTAGCTTTAGCTTCATTTATGGATGGTATCTCCCTCTTTTCTTCTAGCAAGTCTAGATTGACCCTGAGTTCCTCATCGTTCGTGACGACATTAACCTCCACCGTACGGATTGTTGGCATTCCAATCTTAGCCGGTATGACTGCCTCCGTATCATACGCTAATGCGAACGGAGTATCTCCATTAGCAGTCTTTATCATTGTTCTATGCGCCCATAAGACATGTGGTAAATCATCTACCCATTTAGCGCTGTTGTCGTCCAAGCGTGCCTTGATTCCTTTGCCCAAGCTTCTATTAGCTCGTTCTACCAGACCATTGGTCTGTGGATGTTTGACGGATGCGAAGCGTCGTGTGATATTCAGCGCCACACACCAATCTTTGAATGGATTGTCCGCAAATTGCTTCCCGTTGTCCGAGATAATCTCTCCTAGCAAGCCAAAACGACATACAATATTTTCCCACACAAACTTTTTTACCTGTTTGCCTGTGATTGTTGCGATTGCTTTCGCTTCAATCCAGCGAGTAAAGTAGTCCATAGCTATTATCAAGAACTTAACGCTTCCTGCTGCCATAGGAAAAGGTCCGGCGATGTCGATACCCCATTTGTAAAATGGCCATGGGCTTCTGATAGGTGTGAGCTCTTGTTGTGGATGGCGCGGCACTGGTCTATGTACCTGGCAATTGCTGCATTTGAGGATTAAGTTGCGCGCATCTTGATGCATAGTCGACCAATAATACCCGGTGCGCAAAGCTCTCGCTACTATCGACCTAGGGCCAGTGTGCATGCCACACGACCCCTCGTGAATCTCGCTAATCACATAGCTAGCCTGTCGTGGTCCAATGCATCATATCCAAGGCTGTAGAAATGAGCGTTATATAGGATGTCATCGCGTAATTCAAACCGGTGTGACTTCTTGCGGATGCGGCGTGCCTCTGTCTCATCGTCAAGAAGGGTCTCGTCCCTAAAATAGCTAATGATTAGGATCATCCACGTAGGTCCCTCCAAATCGACTATTGCTGCGACTCATCCCCAGTAATGGATTTATCCTTAAGTATTTCTACCAACACCTGCTTGGAAAGGTGGACGAAGCTTGTGGAAGCGATTTTGCTAAGGGTGTCGGCCTTCTTATTCTCACCCCTTGGTACTTGCTTTATAGAAAACTTCGCGAAGCCAGCGATGAGTGATTTAACCTTTTCCAAATATTGGATCATCTTATCCTCCTTGGCTACATATTCTCCAAGTATATGATTCGCGACCAGCCTCGAGTCCACATAGGCCTTAAGGTTGCGCACCCCCATTCTGGCCGCGATTTTTAAACCTGCTATCAGTGCTTCATACTCTGCCTTATTGTTTGTGGTTGTAAACTCAAAACACAAGGCGTAAGTGTATTCCATGCCCTCCGGATTGGTGAGTATGAGGTCTGCTCCTGACCCATCCGTGCAAGAAGATCCATCGGTGAATAGAACCCATGGTTCTTTTGGAATTTCTTCATGCGGGGACATTGGCGCGTCTTCTTCGGGTTTCTCCACAATAAAATCTGCCAAGATTTGACCTTTGACGGATGTTCTTGGTCTATAAGAGATATTATATTCCCCAAGAAGGACGCTCCACTTCTGCAGCCTTCCTGCCACGTCTGGTCTAGAGATGATTTGTTTTATTGGTTGGTCTGTGATGACCACAACTGGGTGCACCTGAAAGTAGCGACGCAACCTTTTTGCCGCAAAGACCAACGATAGGACCAACTTCTCCATCGAGGAATAATTCAGTTCCGGTCCCTGTAATGTTCTGCTTATGAAGTAGACTAGAGTCTAGACTGCGTCCCAGTCAGTCATTAAGACGTCGCTTATTGCTCCATGCGTAGCGGATAAATACATGATTAGTTCCTCCTTAGGTCGTGGGGAAACAAGCATTGGGAGGGCCGCCAGGCGCTGCTTAAGCTGCCCAAAAGCATCCTCCGCCTCTCTTGTCCAGCGAAAATCCCCTTTCTTCAAGCACTTCTTGAGTGTCTTGAATAAAGGAAGTGATTTCTCTGCGGACTTCGAGAGGAACCTGTTAAGCCTGACCAACTTTCCGTTAAGTGATTGGAACTCCTTTAGTGTACGAGGAGATGGTAACTGTATAAAGGCCTCAGTTTTTCAGGACAAGGATTGATGTCGTGTGGGTGTATCAAGTATCCTAAGAACATTCCTTCCGTTGCCCCAAGTGTGCATTTTTTGGGGTTCAACTTCATGTTGATCTTTCTCAAAGTATCAAAGTCTCCTGGACATCACGGAGGAGCTCGTCCTCCGTATGGCTCTCACCAAGTCATCAACATATACTTCAAGGCTGCGTCCAATCTATGAGTCGAACGCCTTGTCCACGAGCCGTTGATATGTTGCCCCTGCATTTTTTAGTCCAAATGGCATTTTCGTATAACAATACACACCCTGACTGGTATGGAACGCTGTCTTTTCCTCGTCTTCTTCTGACATCTGGATCTGGTGATACCCTTTATATGTGTCCAAGAATCATTTAAATGGGTACCCGTATAGGGATTCCACTTTCCACTCGATTTCTAGCAATGGGTAACAGTCTTGCGGACAAGCTTTGTTCAAGTCAGTGAAATTCACGCACATGCGCCAGCTACCGTCATGTTTCTTGACCATGACCGGATTGGAAATCCATTCATGGTAATAAACTTCCCGCATGATTCCTAGCTCAACCAACTTTTTTACTTCACTTAGTATAACCTGGCTACGCTCCGGGGCTTGGACGCGCTTCTTTTGTCTTACCGGAGGGTACCCCAGTCGTATCTGAAGCTTGTGCTCTGCGACCGAGCGTGGTACGCCTGTCATGTGCTTTGGTTCCCATGCGAATACGTCTAGGTTTGCCTTAAGGAGGGAGAACATAGCGTCCCTTCCTTTATCAGAGAGGGTTCCTCCGATAGCCACTTCCTGTTCTAGGTAATCAGGGTGGATAGCCACCTTCCAATTCGTTGGGGATGATGCCCACGGGGTTGGTTCTATTGGTGTTACAACGGCAATACATGCAGATGGTTATACTATCGAGTTAAAGATGGTAACAGTTCCACCTTCGACAGGGAATTTTAGCATTCCGTGTGCCGTGGACGGGACTGCCCGTATGGCGAGTATTCCTGGCCTTCCGATGATACCATTATACAGGGAATGAGAACGTATAACCATAAATTTCATCCATGTTGTAGTTGAATTCTCCTTATCCCCAATAGTTACTAACGGCCGTAACTGCCCTAGTGGCCAAATAGTATCTCCGCTAAAACCAATCAGCGGCGACGTGACCGTCATTAGTTAGCTCTTGATTTCTGGTTTCAACTGCATGAAACAATGTTCATAGAGTATCTCCGCGGATGATCCTCCATCAACATACATGCGACGAACGTTGTGGCTTCTAATGTTTACCTCAATTGTGAGAGGCGCATCCGCCACGTTGGTCGCCGTGATAGGAGGAAATGAGATTTCCTTGGTACGAGAAAATATCTGACTAATTTTCTTCTTCGTCGTGCGCTGCCATGAATGAACCATGAATATGGTTGTAGGCTTGTCTTTCTGGAAATCTTTTTTGTCGTTCCTTTTGTAATCTTTCCCATCCTTCCAGTCCTTGACCAGATGCTTGAGTTTGCTTGATTTAATCAGTGACTCCACGTGCTTATTGAGCTGAATGCACTCATCCGTGTCGTGACCCTTGTCATTGTGAAATTCACAAAAGCGATTTCCCTGACGGCGGTTAACTAGAGTTGTCATTGGGGGCGGACGTGGAAAGTTTGCCCCTTCCGTCAGGAGGATATCTCTATATGTCATCTTTAGAGGCGTGAACTTGTCGTTCGACCATCATCCTTTTGTCTGATTCTTATGTCCGAGCTCCTGTTATTGCCTTGATTGTTGGACTGCCTCTTTGACTGGTCATTCGACCTATAACTTTGGTTCCCTCTTGAGGGGTAAGCCGCAGATACATCGGTCTCTCCTTCCAGAAAATTTCGAACCCTTTTCATGAGGTCGTCAAACTTTTCAGGCCGTCTATCGTTGAGACGCCGGATTAGCTCCTTGTCTGTTATGCCATGCATATAGTTGGAGATCTTGATGACTTATGGGCACGCCCTTATCCGCGTGCATTCATCTTTGAAGCGTTCTGTGAAGTCCTACGTGGATTCCCCGTGCATTTGTTTAACCGTTGCCAATGAGACCGGGTCTCTATTATACTTTTTTTCGCTGAGTATAATTTCTTCTCAATGCTGCGCGTAGCTCATCGAAGCTATTAATGCTCCGGTAAGGAAGTTTCTTAAACCAGTCGCGAGCATTGCCAATCAAGGTTGAAATGAACATTTGGCACCATATAGGCATCGGCCATCGTTCAATCTTTGCTTGTACGGTAAAAACTTTAAGATGATCATTCGGATCACCCGATCCATCATAGCTATTGATGCACGCCGGCGTGCGACGCTTTTTTTCCCCGGAGTATTCCCGTATTGGGATTGTAAAGGCGTCTTCTCTTTCACTACACCATGGTTGGGAGAAATCCTCTTCATCATCCGCATGATAACGGGAACGTCCGTAGCGTTCCCCCTCCTCGTCTGAGGGTTCCGAGGAGGAATGGCGCGTGCGACGACGCCGTAGGTGATGGTCATCCGAGTCAGATCCTGAGGGATCATTGTAGGGTGGTCCCCCTCACCCCTCGATTGGCTATAGTAGCCACTCTTATGAGAAGAGGTGGTGGCTTTCTTTGCTCCCGAATCTATTCTCTTCCACACGCTAGTGCGACGATTATCCTTTTGTGGAGTCTCTTTTGTAGCGCGTCCCATAGATCCGTCGGAATGCCCCGACTCTTCGCGCGTCCCTTGCAATTCTTGCATGATCCGATCCCTGATGCGTTCAAAGACATTCTGTGGTTGGGGTAGTTCCTCCAGTGGAGGTTGTTCCTCGTCCTGGTGTCTTCTTCGCTTTTTTGGGTTTTTAGAGGAGTATCCCGTGTCGCGCTTCCAAAACTGAATCTCGATTGGAGGTTCAATCTTGTAGTGATGGCCGGGAGGATTCTTGCCGTGATGGCCGAGATGATTATGTCAAGGTTTTGTGTAAGTATTCCCTCAACGTCTTCATCATCGAGCGAAGTAAGCTCGTGGTCCACCTCTCCGACCGGTGGCCTTTGCTCATTCTTATTAGGAGCAGGCGGGTGACAATCCTGTCTTGGGACTGTTCAAGGTGAGTGTAGGTGGTGGGGTGTGTAGGGACGTGCCCGTACACCCAAGGGAATGTACCCCCGAGATCCGGAGGTTAAATCCTCCGGCCTGCCCCGTGAGAGGTGACTCCCTGCTAGTGAGAGGTGGAGTGGGGGTAACGGGGATGTCTCCCCCTGACTTCCGGTTTCCCAGATGGGCGTTCTTTTGGATTCCCTGATAGGGGCTTCCCTTCGTCATGAGTAGAGTTTGAGTTTAGTGTAGGGGTTTCCCTTCGCCAACTTGTTGATACAAAAGTTGCATGATCCTAGCTTAACCCGAATTAGGCTTAATTCGGGTGCTTGGGCTCCGGCTCCTGCACCAAGTGAACTTCTTGTTGGGATCCTGCACACTAAAGATAACACGCTGTTAGGCTTACAGTGGGAACGCATCCCATGATTAGACTCCGGCGTGAAAGTAAGTAATCGGTTTAGGGTTAGAAATCGGATGTGGTATGAGAGTGTGAAGAATACGATACCTTTATGGAACCCTTGGGGGTTCCTTATATAGGCGGTGAAACTCTAGTGGACTTCCACCGATACTTCGGCCACAAGTATAAGATAATCACCATAATTAGCTTGATTGTTATTTTCTAATTATGGTTAGTGTATATCCTATTCTTTAGGGTGAATCACAATCCCAAATGCGTTGTGATTCTGTCTAACCGTATACCGGCTGTGACGGGCTGTGGGTCGCACATAACTTATGCGACCACTGTTCATTTGAAGCCCATAAGCTCAAATAATATTAATCCAACCCATCCATGGCGGGCCGGATACGGGTAGTACCCGTGGGCCGGGTGCATGACCCGGCTGGGGACTATACGTCATCAGATACCAAGGGACTCATCCCCACCATCCATTTTTACCTCGGATAAGATTAAATTTTTTTAATTGTTTCACTTATTTTTATAATTTAAATATCTCTAAAACCATTAATCGTCATGCGAAAAAAATATACCATCGCGACGAGCATTTAATTAGTTTTCTACAGATTTGCATCATGATATACTTTTGAAAAAATTATTTTTGTCTTTTTTTCGTTTTTTAAAATTTGCATAAAATATCATATATGATAATAGTGTTTCATCATATATGATATTTGTTTATATCATATATGATAAGTTATATCATATATGATACTAGTGTTACTATCATATATGATATTTAGTATCATATATGATATTTAGTATCATATATGATGGTTTTTTATAACAAAAAAAGGTGAAAAATAAAATAAAATTCGAAAACATATCATATAGCATATCTGTAGAAAGATAACTAAATGTCCGTCGTAATGGTATATTTTTTCGCGTAGATTAACGGTTTAAGAGATACTAATGTTTGAAAAAAGAGAGGAAAATGAGTTTTTGGTTTAATTTTACCCATTAGATTAAGATGAAGACGAAGGATATAAATTAGTCCCTTAATAGTTTGGTATCCAAATAAACTTAAATGATTTATACGGACACACATATCTTTTAATATCAGAAAAAAGTTTGTGGTTAGATTTGTAAGTGGTTAACAAATAACAAAAAAGTATTGGTGGACCTAGTGGATAGATCAATAACCAAAAGTTGATGGACAAAAAATAACGGACTAACACAAGTCCAATTCTATTTACATATCAGCTGGGGTGTTTAGCAGTCCAGGTTTCAAATCTTTCGGGTTGAAATTATTTTAGAGAAAATGAAAACTGAATCAAACCGAAAAGGTTGAGTTTGGATTAGTTTTAGTTTCGATCCAAAAAGCCAGAGTTCCATAATTTTGTTTTTTATCGTGTAAGGTGACTAATCATGAAAAAACATATGTTAAAAATTAACACATGATTATTTTTTTCGCGTTTGATAAATTTGATTTCTTTGCACGTAAGGCAGTAGAACTACTTACCAGAATAAAGTGTGTTATGAACATTATTATTTTGACACATAAATCCACATACGTTGTATTAAATAAATTTGATTTTTGCTATAAAAAAATAGCGGCGTAGCTTGTTACCCGTTTGTTTTCTATTATTACGTAAACAATAATTATTATAATAAAAATCAAATCTCAATAAATATCAAATGTATTAACCGGTAAAGCTTAAACGACGTATTTCAAGTATACTACACGAGTTGGAATAATGTTTATTTTCATTAACTTAGGTTCTAATGAACTATTATGATTAATATTTTGTTATATTTGTTGGTGATTTTAATGTTATCTCGTATATTTTGTGTAATTATGAAATACTCGAGATCAACGATTTAGTAAAGTATAGCTTACAGGTGAGCTAGGAGGGTACGGAGTGCACGTTCGTTCTAGCTAACTTGATGCCGCCACGAACCAATGCGAAAGTCAAGGGGTCGCGCCCCCTTGGCGGGTCAAGGGGCAGAGGCCCTTGCTGCTGCCTTAAACCCTAAACGATTTTTAGCATTCTGTGTTTAGTATTTACAGTTGTTTCATAAAAATTGATTTTTCCCTTTTTTCAACAGACATAACTTTTAGTAATAGTTGTGTCTTTTCCCTGCAACTGCATTAACCAATTCGTAACTGACAATTGGTTTGGTTTTATAAACACAAGATTTGGTCTCTTCCAGATTACAACAAACATAATAACTTTATGTGTATATTCTTAGATCTCTCGTGCCTTAGAGAATAAGTGCAATTCTTTGTTTTATCTAATTGAAGATTTCGTGATATTCGACGCATATAGGGTCGAAATACTTCAAGTTAAAAGTTATCTCTGCACGATCGAGAGAATATATTAGGATTGTTGATTATTACAATCCACATACATCCAAATTTACTAAGGGGCCGTTTGGTTCGTTGAGAGTTTATGATGTAATTGTAATTCATTAATGGAATTGTAATTTAAGTGAATTGTAATTTGAATTGTAAAAATATGTGTTGTGTTCTGTTGGCAATATGTAATGTAATTCAACACAAATTTATTTACATAATCTTGTTCGATTTAAAAAAAATTGTAATTTAAATTATACAAATTTACTCATTAGTATTTGTGAATTTTTTTTTGTCCGCTATATGTGTTAATTATAGGAATGATAACGTTTAAGTAACATAAATATTTTTAGTTCGTACAGGAATGTGGCTTAAAAATGATTATAAACACATTTTAAAAACATAAAATGAGAATCTTTGAGCTGTCAACTACTAAAGAAATATATTTTTATAAATTAGGTTAGTATTGAAAGTTTGAAACTATTCAGACATTCCTTAGCAATATAAAAACTTTTCATCACTAAACTAATGTAATAATTAACATTACATCCAAATGGTGGGCCTAAAGTAATTTTAAAAATTAACCAAATACATTAAGTAATTTTAAACTAATGTAATAATTCCACCAATAAATTAACCAAACACATTAAGTAATTGTAATTCAAATTACAAACTACACTAGATTACGACGGATTCGGTGAACCAAACACACCTATCAGGCTGAAGGGAGTGGGAGCTAAGTCGCTCGCTGCTTCCCCAAACTCGCGCGCGACTCCTAGTAAAGCACCCAGAAACTCGCACGCGACTCAGTCGCAGGCAACAAAGAAAAGAGCAGACTCACCCATCGTGAGTTACTTATGGTGGGCCCCATATGTTCTTTTTTTTTAACATTGGCATGTTTAAAAAAAATTCTAACCCCAAATTTACTTATAAAAACACTATCATCTTCTTCATTTTTCACACACAAACACTAAAACCTCTCATCTCCATTTTTCCAAATCATATCTCCAGAAAACACACCCCGATCCAACAACAAACGTCGAGGTAATCAAAATACCCAAAACTCACCACCCACACCACGAGGAACCTTCGACCTAGAAAACCCGTCATGTTGGGTCTAAAAAGTTGATGTGGCAGAAACTCACAACGGAGAAAACATGAAGGTATTTGTTTTAGCCGTTGACACATTGTGTCTAGCCGCTGACAAATGTATACGAGACGCTGACAGCCTTCTACGTTGTTAGAAATCTACTTAGGATAAATATTCAGAATATTGTTTATCAATATTCTGTAGATAGTTTATTTAAATAGAAGATATGCATGTTTATTTGTTCTTATCTCTTGTAAACCATATTCCTTACACTATAAAAGGAACGAAGGGTATTAGGTTTTATTCACATCATTCATATAAAATGTAAACCTAAAGTGTGTGTCGACTAGACGTGTGATTAAATGCATACACGCCTAGTGGTTGTTTATTATTAATATAATGAGCAATCGTTGGGAGAAATTCATCTTGTGTTCTTGTGTTTAAACACCTTGTTAACGTTTTTCATTCTATTCCGCCTTGATTCAAACAAGTGAATGAGAATCGTTCCTAGCAGCCTAAAGATCTGAATCTATTAGGTTTCATCAATTGGTATCAGAGCCTCGTGGCTCTCGATGCTAGGACCAACAAGGTGTTCGCATTAGTGAGAAAGAAGAAAAATCCGTATAGGGTTTTTCTAGGCAATTTTGTGTGCGCAGCAGCAGTAAAAAGAGCATAACTTTTTTTGAACCGTTGGATCGACACGAAATTTTGTGTGTGTGTTCTACACACATATATTTAGATGTCCATCAGACGTATTGTCCAGATCAGTCTTCAAGAAAAAGTTATTGCCTGTCAAAGTTCACAGCAGAATGAATGTTTGCTTTTAGGGTTTTATCTAAAAACCATAGGTTCGTTGTTTGTTGTTGTTGACAATGATGGATCATACTAGCTTTGGTGAGTGGATTCATGAATCCATGATGAGCCCTAGTATGATCAATGTTCCTCGTTGCTATGTTTATTTTCGTTTTTTTAGGGTTTGCGTAAACCCTAGATTCATCTTTTGAAACATAGTAGCAGCCCTGTTGTGATCAATTGGTATTAATGATGGTGATCATGTTCTTGATTATTAGGGTTTGTGTTAGAGCCCTAGAAGATGTGCAAGGATCAAGCACCAAGTTGATGTTGTAAATTCATGTGCCGTTTTATGGTTTTGTAAACCCTATATCTATCTTTCTTATAAAGGTAGCAGGTTGGTGTCCATTCATGTATGTAAAACATGGATGGAATCATTACACATGTATCATGGGTACAATGGTGATGTGATACGGCTGTGATGATTTGGACGTGACATGTTTAAGAGACCCAGTCAACAAGATGTGACCAATATAAAAAGGGAGGTCAGAGGGGTAAGTATTGTTTTTCAATGTTCGTATCTTTTCATGGTCCCAAGGAATCACGTTTTATCTACATATACTGTTTATTCACATGAGAATACATCAAGTTGCTATTGGTTGAAGGGCTTTTGGTATTATTCTCGTTTGATATAGCACAAGTTCTCCACGTGGGATTCAAAGAAACTTGGGTCAGTCAGCAATTGATAAAGACGTATGAGAAGTATTGTATTATGTGGATACTGCCAAAGAGGATACAACATCTGCTTGCTTATATGGTCAAATAATAATAAAAAATTTATGGTCTATTTTGATGCTTTTGTGTTCACACGAACAAATCATGAAGAAAAGTGGTCCCTGGTTACAATGTATACTATTATTTGACTTAGAATATACAAGTTGGAAAAGACAAGCATATCACGTGGGTTACAATATCAGCTTGACACAAGACAAAAGAAACAAAAGTACGTTTGTTGAGTGCACTGTACAAAATAATTGCATCATGGAATTAAGGTAACTTATTATCTTCATATTAGCACATTGTTCTTATTATTCATACACGCTGATAAGAGCCGTAGCCACAGACGGTGTCAGCGGTTGACCGAGCCGCTGACAAGAATAAGTTCGACGCTGACAAAGCATAAGTTAGACACTGACAGAATGCTTTGTTATCCGAGATATAGGTTTTTGTCCGCTGACAAGTATTGTATGATATTGGACAATACATACGGTATGGTTATTGGACAGTGAAGGATCTCGGGTAAAGGAGGAAATGCTGCTGTTTGAATAATTGATTAGGTTTTGGCGCACAAAACAAGGAGGTTATACACACAGGTACATGGGATCTCTTGTTTATACATAATATCATCTTGATATTTATGGCTCGGATATTTTTAGAAGAATTTATAATTTTTAAGTAAGTTAGCAACAATTCGTGGAGTATTTGATTGGAGTGATATTTGATCGGATTAAGTAATCGGGGTAGCCTTGTAAAAGAGTTATCCGTATTTTCACTTTTACATATGATATGAAGATATTATTTCATAAAGATTCGTCATGAAGAGGTGTTGGCTTAAGGGGAAGAATTCTTATGATAAGTTTGATGTTCGAAGTAGATTTTCGCGAGTATGTTCTATTATATCTCAAATGGAGACTTGCATTTTTAGATAACTTGTTTGTGCTTACATTGTTGGTGATGAAGACTTGTCATATCTAGCAAAGGTGTTCTTGCTATCACTTGAAGGAGTTACATTATCGTGCTCAGTGTCTCACAAAGGATGAGGATTTTGACAAGAGACCGAGGTCTGCTTATACTTTAACATTTTCATATAAGTTCAGCACATGAATAGTACAAGACATGGAACACAGGTTTGGGTTATTCTACTTCTACATCAAAAGTATTATAGTTATTTTTCTTCAAAATCATTACATAGAGCCTATATTTGGAGAATCTTCGATTGCATACTTGTTTCCTTCCCTATTTGATGTGACTAAAAGGGGAAGATATACATACTTGATTTGAGGGGAAGCAATTTGAAGATGATGTACCACTTACAAGAGATACACAAAGAGTTTTGCCGACATCAACTATGAGAAGATTGTTGGGTCTAAAAAGTTGATGTGGCACAACGAAGAAAACATGAAGGTATTTTTTTAGCCACTGACATATTGTGTCTAGCCGCTGACAAATGTATACGAGACGCTGACAGCCTTCTACGCTGTTAGAAATCTATTTAGGATAAATATTCAGAATATTGTTTATCAATATTCTGTAGATAGTTTATTTAAATAGAAGATATGCATGTCTATTTGTTCTTATCTCTTGTAAACCCTATTCCTTACACTATAAAAGGAACCAAGGGTATTAGGTTTTATTCACATCATTCATACAAAATTTAAACCTAAAGTGTGTGTCGACTAGGCGTGGGATTAAATGCATATACGCCTAGTGGTTGTTTATTATTAATATAATGAGTAATCGTTGGGAGAAATTCATCTTGTGTTCTTGTGTTTAAACACCTTGTTAACGTTTTTCATTCTATTACGACTTGATTCAAACAAGTGAATGAGAATCGTTCCTAGCAGCCTAAAGATCCGAATCTATTAGGTTTCATCACGTCACCCAACAAATGAATACCATGCAACCACCATCATATTATCAACAAACCAGAACCTACCTTACCGTTGCCCGGACCCAAGCCAATACCAAAGACAATATCCAACCAAATACCTAACCCTATACCAATGGCCTCAAAACCCCCCACCCGGCTATTTGTCACAAACCCATATGGGTGGTTCGTCATTACAACCGAACTATGTGTCACTCACACACATGGGTGGTTCCTCATCTCAACCCGGCTATGAAACTCAAGAGTGCTACATCCCTCAGTATTCGGAAGAGTTTCAAGGGTTTGCTTGGTATCAACAAACCGGGTCTCCCGAGCAAGAAACGGTTCCAGAAACCCAAGAAACAATCCAAATACATAACCCGAAGAAGGCACTATTTAGGGCCCGTCAAAAGAAGAAGGCTGTCGAAGAACTTGCAAAACGTCAACAACATTGGACAACATCAGAGGAAATTTATTTGGCAAAAGCTTGGGTATCTGTGTCTAACGACAACATTCATGGAAACGAAATGACTAAGGAGGGATTTTGGACAAAAATCCTTGAGTACTTTGAGAGCAAAACGGGACAAAGAGGGGCTCGTACGTATGATTCTTTGAACGGGAAGTGGAAGAAAATTCGACCGGCTCTAGCTCGGTTTTGTGGGGTTTATGCTAAGATGCGTCGGGCGCCAGAAAGTGGTGCAACGGATAGTGATACTTTTAACAGGGCGTTGGTGGATTATGATGTTGAATTTTGAATATCGTTCAAATTACGTCATTGCTGGGAGGTTGTGAAAGACAGCCAGAAATGGAAGAGGTTGAAATGCCTAAGGAATTAACAAGGACTTCTCAAATAAGCAAGAGATACAAGTCATCTGGGTCAAGTTCGTTTAATACAAATTCTGTGGATACAAGTAACAGTATGGAAGTTGATGGCACTGATAATGATGAGGTGCGACCGATCCCACGTCCAATGGGCAGGGACAGAGCTAAGGCAAGGTCTAGAAGGAGCAGAGGTTCGGTGGAGTCTAGTTCAAACGACGAGGCTTTGGCTAGGTTGATGTTGTCAGGGTTTGGTGAACGACAAGAACGGGCCTTTGTTGTGCAGGGTGAACAACATGCCGCATATTTTGAGATGAAGAAGAAAGAGATGGAAATCCGAGAAAAAGAAGTCGAATTAGCCCGAAAAAAGCAGCAAAACGAGGACTTGGACTATTATTTGCAGCCGTATGAGCATTTAGAGGGCCGTGAACGTGCAGTCGTGGAGTGGCGCCGAGCTCAGATCAAGGAGGCCTATAATATCCCTTTTTAGTTTTTTTTTTAAATGTTGTTTTTAAATTTCTTATGTATCGTCTTTTAATTTCGTACTGTATTTTAATTTTTTATGTACCCGTGTTTTAATAAATGTATGAATAAAAAATATTTAATAAAAAAGTGGAGGTGATGTGTAGTGAGTTGTAGTGAGTTTTGGTGAGTGTCATTACCTCCTATGGAAAGTTTGGGTGAGTTTGTTAAAAAGTTGAGATTACGATGACATAACGGTGAGTGAGTCACTTGCCACTTCCCCTAGTCTCATGTGTAAACATGAATCATGAATAAGGGATACTAGGGTTTGGTGCCCGCGCTCCGCTGCGGGAGGAGCGCGGGCGTTATATGGATGCTTTTATAGGTTCAGCTTGTCTAAAGTCTAGGTAACATGTTGTTTGTAGTCAGCCGTATACCAGAATGAAAATTAACGTACCATAAAAAAAAGCTTCGAAACCAATTTTCTAAAACACAATAGTTACAAACAAAAGTCTACATCCTTATACACCCATTGCTCTGCTCCCTTCATTCTCATTTCTAAGTTGGGTGTTTTTAAAGAATTCGTTTTCTATAAAACCATAATACTCAGAAACACAATTTTCCAATAAATCAATCATAGATCTTATGCAATGCTTCCAACCAGTCACTGGCCTTAGGCATTCTGCAAGCCTCTCATTCCGATGCTCGAGATAGATTTCTTCAATGTCAATAGTCACGTTCAATATCTCCTTGTTGCAGAACAGGAGCAAATCTCGGCGAAGAGCGGGCATTTTAGAGAACGTTTTGAGAGTGCGGCGTTGAAGGGGGTCATAATTCCGTTGAAGGAGTGTGTCCCAATACCAGCGCTCCACCGAGGCGTCTGGGCCAGCGGATGATATCACTTTTTTTGTCTTCAGCATATTTCGGAATAACAACAGGCCTATTTTCATTCAAACCTGTAGACACGCAGCGAAATGGCATTTGTCACAATATGGAGCTGTAAGTATTTTGATATTGAGATTGTAGCATGTTTATTGGGCTTATAAAATGTTCAGCTGTTAGAATTGCAGGTATGCAATGTAATGTTCAAAACTGCTTCAGTATCTTTAAATCCTTTCATACTTGGTATTTTTTTATTTTATAAACTAATAATCCGAAACTCTAAGTTACAATCACATTTTGTACACATGCCTAATTATCTTTTAGTAATGTTCATGCTGAAATGTGGATATTAAGAACTCACCTGCATTGGCAACATGATACTTGATTTCCGCAAGCTCCTTTTCCAGATTATCTTGTTGCATTACCCTCTGGGCTCGGCACGCCTACACCATAGTGTAAGATATTACCTCCTGGTCGGAGGTGGCATCCTCATTATAAAACGTAATTTATTTGCATCTCGATCAGTATTTAAAGGGTGTGTTGCAACAGGTTGTTTGTGACTCAAATAGGAAGAGTCTGGCCTGCAAAAAAAGAGTTTTCCAAAACCAAAAAAATAAAGATGTTATTTTCATGCAACTTTCATTAAGCGCACATATCGACTCAATTTCTTAGTAAATTAAATGAACCAACTGCAAATGTTAAAAACGTAATTAGTTTGTTGCATACCTGGTAACTTTGAGGATTTACTTCTAGCAGTAGTGTCGATTAGAAATAATATCGATTGATACATAGGCTTTTGCCCAGTATAAAAATATTAAAGTTCGTTGTTGTGGTCTAATCGAATTGATAACTGGTTAACGTGCGACTCAGTCGTTCTTTGGTGGAAACAAAAGTTGTGTCGTTGTAGAAATATTAAAGGTGCAAAAACTATTAAAGTAAAGAGCGGTAATTTAAAATCTAAACCTAATTGAAAATAAATGACAAGAATTTAAAAGCGTGACGAAAAGTAAATAGCAATTAAAGTAAATAACGCGAACTTAAAACTAACCTAAAGGCAAACTTAAAACGCAACTAAAACTTAAACTAAGGCAAGGCTTAAAATAAATCTAAAGCAAGTAAACTTAAAGTGCGACTAAGAAAAAAGGCGGGAAAAGTAAAGCTTAAAAATTAAAAATTAAAACTAAAAGCTTAAAATAAACTAAAAATACCTCACTCGGAATAATTACTCGTTCGGAATGTCACCTTCACCCGGAATACTTCTTCTTCGTTCGGAATAATCGAAATAAAACACTCATTCGGAACAACTGGCTCATCCGGAATGTTTGAACAAAACCTTCATCCAGAATAAATCAATTATCCGGAATATGTCACTTATCCGGAATAAACTCTTTATTCGGAATATTGCCTTGATTCGGAATGTTTAATGTTCCGAATGAACACCCCTTGATTTGGAATATATTCCGAATGAACACCTTGATCCGGAATAATAAATGTTCCGAATGAACAATCTTTGATTCGGAAGAAGTTCTTTGGTTCGGAATATCCTCTGATTCTGAATATGATATTGATCCGGAATAATCAAGTTGGACCGGAATGTTCCGAATGAAGGTCCTTGATTCGGAATGTTCCGAATAAACACTTAGATTCGGAATAAACACTGACCCGGAATACTTTGCTTGGTTCGGAATATTCACAACACCACCTTCATTCGGAATACCTGGCTTTGATCCGGAATAATAGATAGAAATTCCTTGATTCAGAACAACTTGCTTTGATCCGGAATAAACTTGGGCAACAAACAGAAGCGAAGAACACGGAACCAAAAACAACACGAATCTAGATAAAATCATTCAAAATAAACCAAAAGATTAAACAAGACTAATCCAATAACATCTACTAATCATAAACAAACAATCCAAAACAATCAAACTAACAATAATAATCAAAATAAACAAAACCCACTTAATCAATTTAATAAAAACTCAATAACTTGAACATAAACAATAAACATAAAGATTAAAGATTGACAAGAAAGGTAGATAGGAGATGAACAATAAAAGTAAAGATTGACAATAATTAAAAGGAAACTTACTTGAAATTAAATGAATTTAAGGTGCAAGACAATTAAGTAAATGACATGTATTTAAATGTGCAAAAATTAAATTGGAAGAGTTAATTGTCACACTTAGCCAACAAAAACAAATGAAAGGAAATGACATCTATTTATAGGAGGATTAGGGAGGTGCTTAGGAAGCTACCTCCCATCTTTCTTCTTTCTTTAATTGCATGATTAAGTCCTTGTCTTCTTAATTCTTCGACTTTTGACTTTGTCTCGGGATTAATAAACTCGTCTTGTAATTTCTTCAATAAATTAGACTTGAGTTCTTCGGCTTTTAGTAAACTTCCGTCTTTTGACTTTTTCTTCGATAAATCTTCAGAATTGGTCTTGGACTTCCGTTCTTTTTGCACTCTTGATTTCTTGACTTCGTCTTTTGTCTTTTTCTTCGATAAAAGCCCATGAATGCCCGTGTTTTCTCCCCTTTTCGCATTTTCGTCCTAAATCACAACAAAAACACAAACCACGCATAATTCCGACATTTACGACATAAAATACACGTTTTGGCTTGGTTATTATTGTAGTTAAGCGGTAAAAAGGATGGGTGTTTACACACCTATCAAATCCCCTACACTTGACCATTGCAATGTCCTCATGCAATGCATTAGTTACAAAGCACGTTTTACATTTTTCATCATAATCAATCCATATTGGCCTTTATTAAAGAGATAGAAAATTATAAACATTCAAAGTAAAGAAATCAAAAACATACCTTCGGGTTTTGGAAATGTCATGAATGATCATCATCCTCAAGTTTTCACTTTCTCCAAACCAAGCTTAAAAACAAGATCATTATTATTATAAGTTAGCAAACTAACACAAACTCATGTGGGCCAATTATTCACTTAGACTCCCTTATTGTGTATCTCTTATATTTTATTGTTGTCTTGAATGATCACGAGGATGCATTGTTGACTTATTTCGATAGTTTATTAGGCTGAAAATATAGTGGGACGATTTAATCAATAGTTAGCTAAAGGACAAAATCTTTTAAAACTGCTTCTCGGGACCTCATAAAGTTCATATCTTGGCATAACTCGCTTCACGATTTGAGACCTTTCTCGGACCGATATTTGGCAGCGACTTCATACTTCAAATCTTGAGAGACGTTCATGAAATAATGGTCTTCTCTTCATAATAGGAATTTCTTCAGTTGAAGTTTTGAGAGATTCTTCATATTTGGACCACGACTTCTTCATTTTTCTCCAATCTTTATTTGGGATTTTGATATACAACGATCCGCCTCCTTTTTGGACTTGGATCTATTTATCCTCATACCTTGTTAGGGCCTTTTTGGATAGACTTCTCCATGATCTTTACGGGAGTATTTGCTTTTCGTCGTGTGTCTCGATCCTTCATATTGATTTTTGATAAATGATTCTTCACATCACTTGGGATCTTTAGCAACAAAATGTAGCCCTCGTGCCTTGTTAGGGCCTTTCAGACTCGTCAATCTTCGCATCCCGCTTCAATAAGTTATGCCTTGGCTATGAACTCTAATCCATACCGAGCAACTTTTAAACGATCTTGGGCTAGAAGCTAAGTAACTTTTTAAATCGTACAACCTTATTTATTGCAGATAAATTTATTAACAAGCGATGGGAGAATAGGCTTATAATTAACTCACATAAATTCACGAAAGAATACCAAACTTATAATTGACTCTATCATCTCTCGTTCTCCACAGTTTAAAATCTCAAAGAATGAGACTCGTGGATGCTTAGCCTATTAAATCAAAGTTTTGGGTTTTCGAGTCATCTATAGGATCTTGCAAACTCTTAGACTTTTTCAAGTTTAGAAATCGCATTTTAAAGTTCCCTTGATAAACGACTCTCGAGGATCAATTATAGGAACTTACGAAAAGTTCTTGTTCTTAACCCGTGAGAGTTAAGACTTTCGCATTTTAAAGCTCCCTATATAAAAGCCTAGCAAAACTTGACTTAAACACGTTAAGGATACTAGCTAGAGTAAACTTAGATACGTAAACTCGGGTTGAGTCAAAAGATTCACAACGTTTGAAAATTAAAACCACTTTATTAAAAATTTATTCTAGCAAAGAAATAAAATAACTATACAAAGAGAAAACTAATAGGCCAAAATAGATCAAAAATTTTGAAAAATGTCGAAAAATTGATTTTCCGATTAAAATGAGGACAAATACAAGGAAAATAGCCACTTAACTTCGATAGAAGTCCCCCCTACACTTAATATAAACATTGTCCTCAATGTTTAAGCATGTGGGAGTAAACTCCCCTACACTTAGGACATTGTGCACGTTGTTTAAATCTTGCTAAGGAAAAGACAACTAACGAGATTCCTATTTTATTATTGAGAAATATAAAATAGTGAATCGAAAGGAGTTTAGGATAGAACCGGGAAGACGGAAACACGGAATCACGGGTCGTCAAAAATCATCAAGAGTGGATCATTGAGCACTCGAATCCCTGAATATGAGAAGAGACGAAATAGCAAACACCAACGGGTCTCCCCTACACTTAGGATATAGATAACTAAAAGATAGATACATGGGTTGCCTCCCAAGAAGCGCTTGATTTTTGTTCACCGAGTCGTGAGCCTGACTCGACCTTGATTAGCATAGGAAGAAGCATGAAACATATCCACCGGGATCAAAGACATAGTTTTCGTCCATCAAATAGCACAAGCTTAAGGCGAACAAGGCAAGACAAAGAAGAGTAGGCACGGTTCCCTTAAGCAAAGATGGAGCACGGTGGGAGCAAGGGTGAAGAGGTGCAAGCATATCTTCAGTAGTTCCAAAAATTTTCCTTTTATTTCATCAGACGGATACTGAGATGGCTGAAGAGTATCGATACCGGGGTCGAACACCTTTTCCTTTAGGGGAAAATAGCACTCAGGCTCAACAACATTTGATGATGATCCGCGAAGAAAATGCACAACCTCGTCCTCAGAAGGTGGACAAAGAGGTGTCAAAACATACGTGCTGCGGATGTTGGTGTCGTCCGGTTGCTTCTCCTTTGAAAGAATTTTCTTCAAATCCGAAGTAGGATCAAGACCATAATCATCAAAGTCTAAAGGAGGAGCATCACTCTCATGAGGGAAGTAAGTATTGAGAAAAGTAGAAAAGTCTTCCTCAAATGAGTAGTCATCCAAAGTAGGATTAAGCATGGTAGGCGGAGGATCTCCATCATGAGAAGAATCACTCGAAAGAGTATCGGCCTCATCAAAATCATCATAAGTGGGCATGTCGGGATACTCGTTAGTAAAATCATCATAATCATCTCCATCGAAGCTAGAATCATCATCATAAGCATCATAGATCGGTAGAGAATCATATATGGGTGAAGGTTCCAAATTGGATAGAGAATCATCCACATCATCTTGAAACAGTGGATTATCATTGCAACAATCGAATAGAGGATTGTTGTAGACGACAAAATCATCAAGCACATTAATCATATTCGCTGATTCTCTTCCATAAGATTTGCTTGTAAGCTTCCCCATTTCAAAAACTTGGGCATCATCCCCGACTCTTAAGAAAAGTTCACACTTATCCACATCTATTAAAGCTCTATCGGTTCTCAAAAATGGGCGTCCAAGTATTAACGGAATACGAGGGTCCATTTCATAATCAACAACGACGAAGTCGACCGGAAAAGTGAATGTGCCAACTTTAATGAACACATCTTCGGCAATACCAACGGGGTAAGCCAGAGTGCGATTGGCAAGATCAAGAGTCATTTTGGTGGGTGTAAGGTCAGGCAATGATAACTTTTTCTAAACACTTAAAGGCATCAAATTAATACTGGCCCCGAGATCGGCTAAGGCAGTAAATTTGTCGGTTTGGTTAAAAGTACAAGGTAGCACAAAACGACCGGGATCTCCAAGTTTTTCCGGAAGTTCTTTAAGAAGGACGGCAGAACAATTTTAATTCAGTCGAGTATTAACAAACTCGGCCATCTTCTCCTTCTTGCTAAGCAATTCCTTAAACATCTTGACAAATTGTGGCATTTGAGCAAGAGCTTCAACAAGGGTAAATATGATCTTCATTCCGGCTATCTTTTCCAAAAAGTTAGCGACTTGCATGTCATTCTTAGTCAAAATTCTAGCCTTGTTGAGTCGAGAAGGGTAAGGAATGCTGGGGTTGGGTGGTGGAGGTGTAACAGGTGAAGGTTGAGATGTTGAAGGGTTCTTCTTGGGTACATCGTCATGACGAGGCGGAGACGGTAATGGTGTACTAATACTAGGTGTGGGAGGAGTAGGGATAAATGGTGGTGGAGGAGGTGTAGATGATGGGGGCGGGATTGGTGGTCCTACTAAAGTAACTCCACTACGGGTAGTAATAGCACTCACATTCGCTCACGGATTGGTGACGGTGTTTGAAGGTAGAGAACTCGAAGTAGAGTGTTGAGTGATGGGCAAGAAACTAGCCAGCATATTCTTCAAATCATTCGTTTGATTGCTGAAGGATGATTGTATATTATCTCGAAGCTCGGATCTAATATCATTCCCTTTCTTGGTGATATCCCCTTTCAGATTGATAATTTGGCTCTGCAGATTCTTAATTTGCTCTCCTTGGGTTCTCGTTAAGGCTTCAACATCTTGATTTATGGGTGGGGCTTGTTGAGCGGGTGGGTGATAAGGATTAGAAGCTCTAGGTGGGATTTGGTTGCTTCTATTGTAATTGTTGTTGGGGTTGTGGTTTTGAGGAGAAAAACCGGGGGAAAGGTAGTTGTTTGATCGGTAACTCAGCAAATTTCCATCCCCTTGAGGTCGGGTTTGGTAATTTTCCGGTGAATAATTACCATAAGCCGCATACAGATTTTCCGGATTTCCTTGAGTAGAAGGACAATCAGTGTATGAGTGAGGACCGCCGCATGTCTCACAAGGATTGGCAACCGCTTTAACTTGTTGTTGGTTTGTAGCGAGGAGCAAGATATTTTTGTTCATTTCGGCCATCATGCGGGTGAATTCGGTCATATCGGGGTTTGCTGAGGTAGAAGAAACATTGACTCTCGGGTTGTTCCTTGAAGAAGCGGAGGAATCCCAGTTTTTGTGATGAGTAGTCATGTTCTCAATAAGCTCTCTACACTCCTCGTGTCTCCTTTTCATAAATGTGCCACAGGCGGCTGCATTAATCGTATCACGATCACGAAAAGTTAAACCGTTGTAGAAAGTATCAATTAAGGTGACAGGGAGCATGTTGTGGTTTGAACATCGATCGATCAAAACATTATATCTTTCCCAAGCATCAAAGAGAGATTCATCGGGTTCTTGCATGAAACCGCTGATTTGATTGCGAAGGCTCGTGACCATGGATGGTAGAAAGTAACGCGACAAAAAGCGTTGAGTCATGTCATCCCAAGTATGAATTGAATTCTTCGGGAGACGATCAAACCATTTCTCGGCGTGGTGTGATAAAGTATGTGGAAAGAGTTGAAGGCGTAGAACATCCATTGTGGCACCGGGCAACTTCATGCTTTGAGTGATAGTAATGAATTTGTCGAGGTGCTTGTTGGCATCATCATCAGGCATTCCTCGAAATGGATTAGTTTGCACCTGCTGGATCATGTGATGCTTCAACGAAAACTCCGGAGCCGTGATTTGCATCAGCGCAATCGGTCCTCCTCGTCCAAACATGGTGGGTTGACAAAGCTCTTCCATTTTCCGGAGATCGGGCTGTGGAAGAACATTGTTGTTGTTATTATTGAGGTGCGGTGGATTATTGTTGTTCACACCTGCCATAGCTAAATCTTCACGAGTCTCGGGCTCTTGATAAGTAGAAGATCTAGTACGCATACACCTGCTAAAACAAAAGAAAACAATACCAAACAAAGAGAATATATATATACAATATAAAGAAAATCAAATCTTTTTGGATTTTTGAAAAGTTTTAATTTTTATGGATTTTAACTATTTTTTAATTTTTATGGTTTTTTAAAAATTTTTAAGCAAGAAAAATAACGCTCACGAATGAACGGATCCCAAAAAACAACGCGTCTCTCACAGAAAACCGTTAATCTTCACGAAAAGAGCCGGCAGCGGCGCCATTTGATACATAGGCTTTTGCCCAATGTAAAAATATTAAAGTTCGTTGTTGTGGTCTAATCGAATTGATAATTGGTTAACGTGCGACTCAGTCGTTATTTGGTGTAAACAAAAGTTGTGTCGTTGTAGTAATATTAAAGGTGCAAAAACTATTTAAGTAAAGAGCGGTAATTTAAAATCTAAACCTAATTGAAAATAAACGACAAGAATTTAAAAGCGTGACGAAAAGTAAATAGCAATTAAAGTAAATAACGCAAACTTAAAACTAACCTAAAGGAAAACTTAAAACGCAACTAAAACTTAAACTAAGGCAAGTCTTAAAATAAATCTAAAGCAAGTAAACTTAAAGTGCGACTAAGAAAAAAGGCTGGAAAAGTAAAGCTTAAAAATTAAAAATTAAAACTAAAAACTCAAAATAAACTAAAAATACCTCACTCGGAATAATTACTTGTTCGGAATGTCACCTTCACCCGGAATAATTCTTCTTCGTTCGGAATAATCAAAATAAAACACTCATTCGGAACAATTGGCTCATCGGGAATGTTGGAACAAAACCTTCATCCAGAATAAATCCTTTATCTGGAATATGTCACTTATCCGGAATAAACTCTTTATTCGGAATATTGCCTTGATTCGGAATGTTTGATGTTCCGAATGAACACCCTTTGATTCGGAATATATTCCGAATGAACACCTTGATCCGGAATAATAAATGTTCCGAATGAACAATCTTTGATTCGGAAGAAGTTCTTTGGTTCGGAATATCCTCTGATTCTGAATATGATATTGATCCGGAATACTCAAGTTGATCCAGAATGTTCCGAATGAAGGTCCTTGATTCGGAATGTTCCGAATAAACACTTTGATTCGGAATAAACACTGACCCGGAATACTTTGCTTGGTTCGGAGTATTCACAACACCACCTTCATTCGGAATACCTGGCTTTGATCCGGAATAATAGATAGAAATTCCTTGATTCGGAACAACTTGCTTTGATCCGGAATAAACCTGGGCAACAAACAGAAGCGAAGAACACGGAACCAAAAACAACACGAATCTAGATAAAATCAATCAAAATAAACCAAAAGATTAAACAAGACTAATCCAATAACATCTACTAATCATAAACAAACAATCCAAAATAATCAAACTAACAATAATAATCAAAATAAACAAAACCCACTTAATCAATTTAATAAAAACTCAATAACTTGAACATAAACAATAAACATAAAGATTAAAGATTGACAAGAAAGGTAGATAGAAGATGAACAATAAAAGTAAAGATTGACAATAATTAAAAGGAAACTTACTTGAAATTAAATGAATTTAAGGTGCAAGACAATTAAGTAAATGACATGTATTTAAATGTGCAAAAATTAAAGTGGAAGAGCTAATTGTCACACTTAGCCAACAAAAACAAATGAAAGGAAATGACATCTATTATAGGAGGATTAGGGAGGTGCTTAGGAAGCTACCTCCCCTCTTTCTTCTTTCTTTAATTGCATGATTAAGTCCTTGTCTTCTTAATTCTTCTACTTTTGACTTTGTCTCGGGATTAATATACTCGTCTTGTAATTTCTATAATAAATTAGACTTGAGTTCTTCGGATTTTAGTAAACTTCCGTCTTTTGACTTCTTCTTCGATAAATCTTCAGAATTGGTCTTGGACTTCCGTTCTTTTTGCACTCTTGATTTCTTGACTTCGTCTTTTGTCTTTTTCTTCGATAAAAGCCCGTGAATGCCCGTGTTTTCTCCCCTTTTCACATTTTCGTCCTAAATCACAACAAAAACACAAACCACGCATAATTCCGACATTTACGACATAAAATACACGTTTTGGCTTGGTTATTATTGTAGTTAAGTGGTAAAAAGGATGGGTGTTTACACACCTATCACCGATCCAAACCACAATGCACGACATACTGTCCTACACGGACCTGAAAAACAAACGTAAGGATAAAATTAACAAAAAAAACACATCTAAGATAAGCTGCATAATCAGAAAAAGTAAAATACACAATCATGCAACAAAAGATAAACCTTAAAAAATACCTGAATAACAGAAAGATACATCCGAAAGTTCATTTGAACTTCTTAGTTATATATAACAGAATTGTAATATTTATTTAGCTCATATATTATTCCTTTAAATATAAAAATATAATGTTGTTTGCAAGTGAAATGTTACCCTCATCCATTTCAGTTTATATATAAAAACTACCTGTATCAGCATAACCAATGCAAACCCTGTTAACCAACCCGTCCAACGTGTACATATTATTACCATTTTACTCTAAGTTTTATAGCAGAAAAGAATGATTGATACCTTATAGTGTGTCTTATCACAACCAAGACGTGCCATATGATCTCCTTGTCTTTGAGAAGAGCCTAAACAGCGAGGGCTGGCCTATTATAGCACTTGTTGAATTGGAGGCCGCACACAGAGATAATTTCGAAAGAGTCAATTTCTTTTCTTATTTTTGGTTTATAATCACATTAATATTTTTATATTTTTGGTTCAACTTAATGTTTACATATGACAGAAAAATGTACCAAGAATAACACAACAAACTCACATAAATTGCCATCAAAATAGCCAAAACGAAATGTACATAATAATGAGATTTGAGTAATTAAACTGCCTACATGATTTGCTACTATTGGGGTTTCTGACACAAATACTATTGGGGTTCCATAACCAACTCTTTTAAAGTTCCTACATGATTTGCTAGTATTGTAGATACATTTGTTAAAATGTAACCACAATCTCATTAGAACTTAAGACAAATACATCAAGAGTTAAAAAAAAGAGAATGTTACCATGTGCTAGAAGGAGGTCCGAAGATGATTGATAGTTGCGGTTGGTGGTTTTTTTTTGCTGCTATGTTGAGGCTCAGATAAATGAGCATCAGATCTTAGGATATGCACGCTCTGGCTGCAAACGTACAAAGCTTGCCCCACCAAGAGGCAGACAATCCTAGTCTTGCTCTAGTCCACTTAGGGATACTCGAATATTATCATCACCGCCTTTGAGGAGCTTTCAACAGATACATTACCACATACTCGAATAAGTTACTGAAATAGCAGCCCACGTATCAATTATCTTACACATCTAAAACGTTAGCCTTAGAATCATTAGTACCAAAGAAAAGAAAGCACATTCACAATGGCGGCAAACCAAATAGCTTGCCCCGCCAAAAAGACGGTTGTTTACGCCTTAATGGGGAAAAAAATATACCATACGCAAAATATCAAAAGTTAGCATTTTAGTTGAACTCAGACCAAATCTAATATCAAAAGTTAGCCGTGTTCACGCGACTCTTGTGATGTTAGCAGCTCATATAAACAGAAATGACCTCATATCCTTCTTGCTGCAGTTGCAGCAAATATAGATGACGCAGAGAACAAACATATGACTCTCTATAACTTGTACATTTTTGCATTCTGCAATGTACTGAAGGATCTGGACTCTAGCGCGTTTAGCAAATTTCCCTATTGGATCGTACTCTTAATAGGAAAACATAAAGACTACATAAATCTGGTGACGAAGAAATGTTGTATGACCGTATAAAACTATATTTAGAAACAGTTAAAATGTTTTTAAAAATGATCAAATATAAAGAATGCTAATCCTTTAAACATTATTGTTGACTTACATAAACTTGAATAAAAATGGTGATGCAAGATGACACGGAAAAAGCAAATCTTCTCATTTCATTATTCATCTGATATATGTTGCAAGAATGTTGCTTCTATGTACAGTTAAAGGAGACATTATAAGCTGATTATTATGTTTTCGTGTGTCCATCGTATGGTCAAATTACTGAGCTTCTGTAATCGATCAGCAGTCACAGTTGGTATTCGTATACACTGCACAAAAGAATGCAGTTTAGCTGAAACTGATTTAAGAAAACACATCATGACAACCGATATTTTCAGTTCAATCACAGTAGGTTCTTCAATCAGTGACTTCCACTTCCCCCTCTTTTTTTTCTGCTTCGGGATTTGGAACCACGTTATTAATATAGAGGCCAAGTTCACGGTCATAAGAAAACCAAGATCCTCTAATAAGGGGAAAGTAATTTTTTTGTGGGACATTGAGGCTCAGATAAGCGAGTGATCGGATATTAGGGCATGCGTGTTCTGGCTGCAAACATACAAAGCTTGCCTCGCCAAGAGGCACACAATCCAAAGCCCGCCCGAATCCACTTAGGGACGTTCGAACAATATAATCATAGCCTTTTAGGATATAAGTAGTCGAAACATTAATCGAACCCGGTATGTCTGCAACTATAAGGTCGCCATGGCAAATCATGGAGGGTACACATGCCCGGTGTATCGCCAAGCGGATATTTTAAGATACATTAGGATATAGTGAACTCACCGGAATTTAGTTTTGTAATGGGTACACCAAGTCTCCCTGTGTTTTCTGCCAACTCTTGCGTTGCCCTCGTTAACCAAGAAATGAAACACATAGTATTATAAAAATCACACAACATCATCAAACTTTTAATAAACCACGGACCAAAATATTATAGATCACATAATAAACTCAGCAACATTGACACAAAATATTATCAAATTTTTTATAAAATATTTACCATAAATCTAAAATAGTAGGTACCCTTCTCTTTGGTGATACACCGGGCATGTGTACCCTCCTCGGATTTTTAACGGCACTCATTAATAAATGTATCATGGATTCCCATTGAAACGACTTGAAAACCAATGGCCTTATGAAAATTGTAGGCTCAGATAGGGCACTGTTAAGGGAAAACCGGATAGGCACGGCATGGCTGCAACCTCGATAGGTTACCCCGCCAAGATCCGCGTAATCTCAGATTTATCCCCTGCCGTTAAAACTCATCATAGCCCGAATCAGTGAAGAAGTTAAAAGCAAAGGTAGTGTTGGTTTCTTAAATGCACATAGGAAAACATTGGCCACGTGTGATGGCTGCAACCTCAGAAGGTTACCCCGCCAATATGTGGTCGCTTTCAAGCGTTATTGAAACCATTTAGATGGTATGTCTGCAACTATAAGGTCGCCATGGATAATCATATATTTATCGAGGCCGTTTAAAACCATCACAGTTTGTGACAACGGACACCACTACATATACTTATCATAAAGACAAGCAACATTCAGTCATTACATGAAAATCCGCTTATTTAGCAGCCCATGAGGTTATTCAGCTCAGCTAACGTATCATATAAGGCTACTTTGTAAGTCTACATTACAGTTTATGAAATCCTAGCACGCTTTCACCTTGCAATAAGCTCGTAGGGTAAAAGAGGCAGCAAAACATACAGTTAACAAACACAAACAAACACAACTTTTATAAAAAGTACCTTATTTGTTTGATGGTCCACATGACCAAATCTAGGCACCAAATATCACGACTACCAAATACGCAACAACATCAACTATATTTTTCAGCTCATAAATTTATCCCCGCCGTGACACACCCATAAGTAGCGTCGCACATGATAGACGCTGGCAACGAAACGGTGGGTGACGGCTTACCTGTTATGAATTAACCTTTATATTAAAGAGGGGAATCAAATTTCCATAGAAACAGTGATCCCCTCACATGTTTATTAAACAATACTAAACCTTCCCATCACATTCTACATCTCCCCTGCACAGTTTTTTTCACACACTAACACCTACAACGTTCCGTCTCATTATTTCCGTTTGCAACAAAACCGAAAAATCAGGGTTTGAGAAAACACTGAAATTAGGGGTGTCTTACTTGTTAGACCACACAACAATCAAGAACCATTGAAACCCAAAAAATTAAACCACGCACAAAAGCAGCCAACGCTACCAACCAACCAACAACATCGCGCAGCCCACAGCCCAGACGGCGGCGACAATGAAGAGGTAGGGAAACGAAGGGCATGCTGTCTTTTGTCAATCTGAAAAAAGACTCAAAATCATTTAAATCAGGTTAATGCTCAAACAACATTAAATCTTTATCACCAGCTTGACAAACCTCAATCTTATTCCTTAAAACAGCATTAAACAAAAACAATCCATACCCAAAAACTAAAACCAAACCCATTATTAGTCAATATTCCACCATTTAACTTACAATTCAAAGACATTATCATAAAATCTAAACCACCAACTCGCTAAAAGTTCTTAAACTTGCTAAAAATAGATCATGCAGTATAGGAAAAATGTAATGAGCTGTAAAAATCTGATAAAAATCGTATTTTTTTTGGTATGGTACGAGAAAAAGAGAAAAAAAAGGTCAATGAAATAATTACCTACATGTTGAGATATTGGATCTAAAATCAAATCGTCCATCCATCTTCGCGACCATCCTTTTGTTTAATCAAAGTTTAGATCAAACTCATGAACCATAAACTGATTCGATCAAACTGATTTGATGAAAACCATAAACTTTTCCACCATTTTTTATTGTTCTCGATAATAACCGAAACAATCATAGACCCTTAATTAACAACCAAGCATCATATTTTCAACCAATCAAGGTAAGCCACAAAACCACCCTCCCACCTAAGGTAACCAACATCACCTCTCGACCAGCTACGTCGCACACCACGTATAGTGGCAACGAAGGGATCAACGGCAACGAAGTTCTGCCATAAAGATCGCCACAAAACCGATCATATTTATCGGAGATGGAAACGATCCAAACGGATCTAAATGAGTGGGTGTGAAAGGGTGGCATGGAAACGATACAAACGGATCTAAAATTATTGGTTGTGTGTGTATAGAGAGAGTCCAAAGGACGTTTATACATAGTGCAAAGGGCAAGGGGCAAGAGGCAAGAGGCAAAGGGCCACTTAATCAATAGCCAATTAATGAAAACGGAGCCAATTAATGAAAACGGGGAAAACGAAAATAATGAAACGGAAAGTTGTAGGTGTTAGTGTGTGAAAAACTGTGAGGGGAGATGTAGAATGTGAGGGGGAAGGTTTAGTATTGTTTAATCGGTTTGTGAGGAGAATCACTGCTCCTATGGATGCGTGATTCTCCTCCTTTATGTAAAGGTTAATATGGTGTGGATTCGTGTGAAACTTCTTTTTTGAAGCAATAAGAAATTAAGGTTTTTATTTTTAGTCATTGTTTGGCAAAAGAAGTGTTTATGTTTTGGTTTTTATTAATCATTTGACAAAGCAGAGATGAACGATGCTATTTTTTAAAAACTCTATTTTTTCAATGCTTTGATTTACGAAACATCAACAAAAGAACCATAAATCGTGACAATGACTCGTGACTATTTCTCACATTTACGACTCCTTTTAACGAACACAACTATTCTTTTTCTTTTAGTAATATGTTTAGTATCTTTATCAATGTTTTGAAACTTGGGTTTTAAATTGATCTGGTCAAGTTACTGGGTCACCGGTTCAACCGGTTGGACAGTCGAATCGACTCGATTTTTTTATAAAAATATTTATACATATATTTACAATATTACAAAAAATATTTATTAAAAATCATAAATATTTCATATATTTAGT
This sequence comes from Glebionis coronaria, assembly GCA_025667525.1. Classification (NCBI taxonomy): domain Eukaryota; kingdom Viridiplantae; phylum Streptophyta; class Magnoliopsida; order Asterales; family Asteraceae; genus Glebionis; species Glebionis coronaria. The sequence goes on from CM046881.1 coordinate 185,855,595, forward strand.
CTAAAAACCATTTACTGATAAATATAACATGTAAAAATGAAGACACGTTCCAAAATATATAATTAAATCGCGAAAAAGATACGAAAAAAAATTTAAAAAACCAAAAAATCAAAACCTGACCGGATCTACGAACCGGGTCGCTTCAAACCCGACAAATCACACCTGGTTTCTAAAATGTAAGACCCAGATCAAACTGTTTTTCAGCCAGAACCGGTCTAACCGGTTGAATCCGTCAGGTCACCCGGGTTTCAAAAATTGATCTTTATCATTGTTTCTTTAGTAATATACAATTTAATATGCTTTCGATATTTCATATTGTTTTTTTTTTAACGGCGGATATTTCATATTGTTTCTATTATTAAGATCTATATTTTAGTACTCTAATGAATCGTTGTAGGTAGGATTGCTTATGGTCTTAAATATTTTTGAGGTCTCAAAATTTTTTCCACTAACAATTGCACAAGTACACAAATTCTTTTACGAAAATTCATTTAAAAAAAGCTTTAATTATAATTTCGTTCAAAATCTCATAGCTTTTCCAAATTTAATCTCACTAGGGCTTTTGCCCGCGCTCCGCTGCGGCGCGCTTCGCCGCGGGAGTTATTTTCCGATGCCTGTATGGGCAATTTATCTCCAACTGTTTAAAGGTAATCAATATTAAAAGGATAAGCAGAATAGCAGGTATTCCCAAACACTTGAAAGATCCAATCTTAAAAGGATAAGCAGACACAACTCTTTTTCAAAGTAAAAGACATAGACGTGAACAGATAAGTGTATGCATGTACCGAATCATCATATGTAACTACAGGTTCTGAATCCATGAGTAGATCATCTGATTCCGCCTGAAATACATTCATAAGTTATCATGACATCAGTAGTTATGTGACAAACAGCAAGCGTATGTTGTAGGCGTATAGTAGTCGATTACAGAAGATGGGTTATAAGGAAGCTGTCATACAACATAAGGGTGTCGTATAGCAAGGAGCTATAAAGGATGTGTTGTAATTACTTGCGTTTGCGTACATACCATACTGGGTGGCGCCAACGTACAAAAGTAATGCAATCAAGCGTGCATTTTTTTGATACCACAAAAGCAGCTTACTTTTTTTTCCACTTTGCGAGTTTATTATCAAAACATTGAATTAAAGCAGAATTCACAAATTTAATCGCAACACTAATAATCGCCTATTGCTCTTTAGTTTAGTAATAGTGATATGAGCTAACCTAAGTCAATGGTGGGATGGCGTGAGCAGCTGAGCATCCGTAAACTCCAATCAGCTTTTTTGAAGCAGAATCAAACTCTAAACAAATACTGTAGTTGAGAAATCAGTATTTTTGAAGCAGAAAATTAGAAGCAGTAGCAAGCCCAACTCTTTTCCGTCATGGCAACCTCTTGATAGAAATGAAGCATCTGAATAGTTGTTGGTGTCTCCATCTCAGCTTGTTACAAAAGGACCGACTTGCCATCTAAGAGCCTTGCTCCGTGGTATGAGCCCCCCTCATGCCCCATATCACATCTTCCTAAGCCCACGTCCAATCTAAGATCCATCCAGGAGGCGAGACGTTGAGCCATTGATGGAAATTACACGTACTAACACGACCTGCATAAAATAAAATTGTGATATAAGTAGCCAAACCAAATATTTTAATTCCACATGTATTATTTGTGATGACTAACTTCAAACTGAACAAAAGAGTTTTTTGATACTCGCAACATAGCCATCAGGGGTAGGCGCCTAAGGTGAAAACGTAGTTTGAGTAACAACAATATTCTAGCAGTAGCCAACACCCATTTTGCAGCAAAAGGTGTGTTTGGTTTCTGGTTTAACAGCAGCCAAACACTCCTTAAGTTGTAAAATCATTTGAGAAAAAATATTTACATGTCTCCTACGAATCCTTTGTCCAGCCCACTCTCGGTTCGGTAGCACCCTACATATTTTACGTGCTTCCAATTTAGTCTGGATTATAGAAATTTTATAACGACGAAACATACATAATAAATGCATATTAGACAGAGAATTGGCATCTTCTTTACCTCCGTCAAATTTTGCCTACATTTCCTCCCACTTGATGCATAGTTTGTATGAGTGCTATGTTCAGCAGTCGAAATGGCCGATTTCTTGAACTTCATCAGAATTACATCACTTGCATGCTGGTTATTAAAATGAACAATAAGTTGTTGCATATTATCTCAGCCTTATAACGGGTGCCTGCAGCAGGCAAGTTCAGTGGGATCTTCAAACCTTGAGAGCTACAGAGATAAAAAAAATGTGTCAGTTCGCAAGTATAAATAAATACGGGTATGGGGATGCATCCAATTAAAATACCAAATACACACTGAAAATGATGCAGAAGTCGTAAATCAGCCAGAAGTTTTAATTAAATTGATTAATTAAAGGTACACGTGAAATAAAAAAAATCCAAACACTACTTTCTGAACTACTTATATTTAAGTTGCAAACACCCCTCAACATTCATTTTATCTAAAACTTACATCGAATGGATTTGAATGTATCAATCAAGCCTATCCTAAGTAAGCTCATCTCATAAAACATACTAATGTCCTTTTATTAAAGTTCATCAAATGTTCTAAGATGACGTAACAGAATGGAGTACAAAATGAAGAAACCCACCTCTGATATTTCATTAAGCCGCTTCATATTCATCACAAATAGCCGGACCGATGGAAGTATTTTCACTTCTCGAGGCATGGCTGTGCACGTTCCTTGCAATTCCCCTATCCAATATCAGTGATGTTGACTCAATTACTTCATGGGTTCTGTAATGGTGAGCCGACCTTCAAGAAGTAGGACAGTTAAAATCCCCTGGAAGGCAGAACTAAAAGTATAAACTATGAACGGAAATAATAAGCAATAAGCATATAAACGTAAGCCGTAGAAAAAAAGAGTAACCTGTAGTGTTGAGAAACATGGAGTCTACGGACGGATGTATGTCAGGTTCCTGAAATATTAAACGGCCACATAATGTAAATTCAGAAATCATAATAACAGCAGATGTTATGGAATAGTTTAGGAACTCAATCAAGCGTGCATTTTTTTGTTCATTCTCCTAAATGCACGCTTGATTGAGTGAAATCTAGCATGAAAGTAAGTGGCGGCTAATTCTGAACATATTATATAACACAGTGGAGCCAAGCCTAAAATCATAGCATGGAAACAACCACATATTCAGCGCATTCGATCACACATGTATCTAACAACAGTCTAACCCTCAACTAATTGTGAACAGATCATTTAACGCACTCAAACGAAGCCACTAATATGAACACCTTTCTATATTCATGTCAAACTTCAGAGCTGTTATTGACTTTAGTGCTCATTCGTGACAGAAATTGTAGACCCGCCCCGCTTACCAGATTCTACTTATAATCACACATACTATGTTCAACAAATGACACATTCCATATAACATATTTCATTCGAGCATACGCATTCGTTTACAAAATATAATTACTTACCAGTATTAGGCAGGATGAATAGGCCCTCCTAACCTTTCAGTCTTTTTGATACCTCAATTCATCAAACGTTAGCCATTGACAAAAACATCTGATCGGCGTTTCTCCATGCCCCTGTTCAGTCGCGATTACGTATTTTATACTTGTAGGATGTAACAAAAACTTTACCAAGTTACTGATGTTTCCTGATGTTTCTTTCACTGTTTACTCGGCAAATAAAGAATGCAAAGTTGCAGAATCTCGTGAACTTACCAATATGTGCTTGTAGATTAAGGCTCGACATAAAGATCAAAACTTCTTCAAGAATCGACATCCTGTCATCATAACGAAGCTTTTAGACCAATTTAAAACTATCTCATATTCTCAAAAACCAAACCAAAAACTTAAGGGGGTGTTTGTTTCAGCTTATACAGCCGGCTCATGGCTTATTTGGTATTGAACTTATTTTTCATAAGCTTACTTTTTGCGGATTATTTTGAAAATTCTAAGCTTGTATAAATGACAATACTTATATAAGGTGAAAAGTTTCAAATTATGCTATAAAAAGTGGGCTTATGAAGCATAACCCAATAACCAAATAAGACATAAGGCCGCTAGATAATCTGAAATAAACAGCATCCTAACTTAGAATTAGGTTAAACATTAGTAAATATACGCACCTTTTTATATATCCTAAAGTAGACCGACACAGTTGCATGAAAGGCCTGAGCAGGGTCGATTAAGGCAGGAGCAGCAATGAACAATTATTTTTTGCATCATTTGCCCGCTGTTATATGCTCACAAAATTATGACCATCTGGGACATAAGCAACTGATCCGGAAATAGCGACTATGCTTCTACTTAGAAGATGTAAGAATCTGACACTAAACCAAGTTAAATTTAAAAAGGAGATTTTAAAAAACGCAGCAGAAATTTGTTACTCATTATTCAGTCCTTGGTAAACCATACCTTTTAGAAATAAGCAACCCCAACACCCTCTTTGGTAAATCTTATTGATTGTTTTTACTATGTTTTGATATAACATTACTAAGCTCATTTTTAATGGCTTACAAATGCAACAATAAATCGTAATTTACAAAATAAATGATACTCAATAATTTACGTACATCATAAGCAACATAAAATCCATATCATTTTTAAACAAATGCAACAAATTAGAAATTAAAAATTTAAAAGGTCATACTCAGTAAGAAGGCACATACCACAATTATTGAGGACCATCATGCTGCAAAAAAATATCAACAAAAAGGGAAAAAAGTCAGATTACACGAAGGGAGATCAAAACAAAACAAATCAAACGAAACAAAGAAAATCCTAAATTTCGTGTACATCTAATATTCAATTGAAACTCTAATAGAAAGAAAAGAAAAAATTAATTAAAGAAACTTACATCGATCTCTTCCTTTTTAATTTTGTAGGATGAGATCAAATTGGGTTTTTGTGGCTGAGACGGTGGAGAGAGATGTGTAAAGGTGTGTGTATCTGTGGCTGCAAATTATTTTAAAACGAATTGATACAGGAACAAAGGATGAATGGACGGTTGGGATATAAGAGAATCAACGGCCATGGTCGATTGTTGTGAGAAGAGGGTGTGTGTGTGAGGTAACTAATAAAATAATTTTGGTGTGAGGGGGGAACTGTTCATTGGGGAACGTGATTCCCCCCTTTTATTAAGGATATAATAGTTTTTCCAAATTTAAAGATCGCTCTGATGGCTTCTTGAGAGAATCTTGTCAAAAATCATCTCTTTAAGTTGGACGTTAAGGTGGCCATGCGCCCCACTCATGGTGGAGTGTATCATGTACGAACTTTTTAGTAGGAGTGTGTCATTGTGTGTGATTGTTATATTTTAGTTCGGTTTCGATCAGCGAACGTAATCTAATGAAAATGTTTATTTATTATTTTTTATTTGGAAAAAATTTAACATAAAACTCTCTTTTTAAAATAAACTCAACCAACTAATAATAACCATTTATTCTTTTTATCTAAAAAAAAAATCTATTTTTTAAAAATTAAATATCTTACAAACCGTTAATCGTTACGTAAAACGAAACATACCATCATGACAAGAATTAAATCATCTTTTTAACGAGGGCACATGCATATGCTTTCGACGAACTTTTTTTTAATTTTTTTTCTCAATCATGTCATTGAAAATCATATATGATTTGTGAACGAATCATATAAGGGCCTGTTTGGTGTGGGGCATAAGCACTGTTAGACATGGATTACCATGAAAAAAGGTGTTTGGTAAATATTTCTGGATTTCAAATAGGTAGTTAACCCCTTATTTTATGATTTTGTGAAATTCAACCCTTACCCCTTCCTTTTTTGACAACCCCTTTTCTTTTGTAGGTCCCACCCTTTTATTCTCTTTTTTCTTTTCTTTCTTATACTCTATACATACAATATATTGATTTTATATTATTAAAAGTTAATTTTAAATTTTCAATATTATTTATAAATAATAATATTTATATTTTAATACATATTTTTTCTTTCCAAAACCTACATCAAATCAACATCTTACTCAATCCTAAACCCATCAATTTATAAACCTACTCCCAAAGTAAAACCCACCTATAAACCGAACGAACCCTAAGATTTTCTCAGACGTGACTTAAGAAAAAAATTATAAAAAGAATTCGTCGAAAGTATATACATGTGCCCCTCGATGGAAAGATGATTTAATTCTCGTTCTAATGGTGTATTTTTTTTGGTTTGACGATTTACTGTTTTTGAGATATTTAATTTTTAAAAGAACGGTAGGAGGTAGATTGTTTAAAAAATTATTGACTGTTGATTATACTATTTTAGAGGTATATATATATAAATCTTTAACTCTTTTTCATTATGAGGTATGTTTTTATAAAATGAGATATATTTTTATACTCTATGTGTCAATGTGTGGTGGTAATGCTTGTTAGCTTTGATTTCCATATATTATGATATTTTGAGGAATCATCGCCAGAAGTTGCATTTCTATTTTCTTAGTTGAGGGGTTATGCTTCATCTTCGGTGAAACAATCGGCGATGATGACAAATTGAATTATGGATTAGCATGATATCGGTATTGAATTAGTAGTATTTATTTTTTCTTGAACATAATCTAGTGGTACCGGTATCGTATCGAACAGGTTTTGGATATCGGTATCGGTACAGGTATCAGTCCGAAACCGATAAATCGAGTTTTCTCGTTTTTTTCGAGAATTTCTCGATTTTGTACCCGTCTCGTACCGAATTAGTGGTACAAATTTTTTCAGGGTAAACCGCAAAAAACGTCAATGTAATTTCCGAAAAATGCAAAATGCCCCAAAGAGAACTACAAGCATTTTTGCCTCCGAATTTTCATTTCGCCTGCATTTTTGCCCCTGAGTCGTCTATTTTTTACTTTTGCTAACGTTTTCCGTTAACTCCCCTCATATGCCATGCACATGAGCGTATTTTCGTCTTTTCCACTCGTTTCCAACTTAAACCCACCTTTGTTCAAGCAAAAAACGTCCTCGAAATGCTTTCTTTCTTCCCCGCTTCTTCTTCTTCTCCACTTAAATTATCCACCACCACCACCACCACTGCCGCCATTGTTACTGTAGCACCATGGTTTCACTTGAACTCGCCATCACCGTATACACCAAAAAGTTCCAATATGATTTCCAAAAATGAACAAAGGACTTTCAAGATCATCTGAAAATAGCATACAAATATTCAGGATTCATAAGGTACGCAATGTACTAATTAAGAGATGGTTCTGTAAATTACATATTGAACTAGTCCAAATTTCTCAATTTGTTAGAATCCTTCCTCGAGGATACGTGGTTGTCGAAAGAATTTGCATAATGACGTTCTGTTAAAATCTGATATCACATCCTTCCCATCTAGTAATGGCTTTTTCAACAGTTTTTCTTTCTCATTTTCAAGCAGTTCATCAACTTTTTGTTCGCCACCTAAAGATGATAGGATTCTCATGACTAAATACGTTAAGTTAATGTCAAAAATCTCATACTATATGCATATGCAACAGTATTTCCTATTTCCGGGGTGGGGGAGGGGTAGGGGAAGTTAGCTTACCAAGACAGGCAATCAAGTAACTTCCAAAGGAATAGAGAGCAAATGCTTCATAGCAACTTCTCAAATTTCACATGCAAGAGCAAACTTCGGTTTGCATAAAGAAAGAATTTGATAAATACCGAAACATGATTAATTCAGGGGGCGCTTGGTTAACCTGAGGGGAATGGGAATGGGTAAGGGTAAGGGAATACAAAGAAATGCAATGAATATTCCTTAGTATTATCTTTACCATTGTTGGTGCTTGGTTAATATAAGATGTGATGGTCGGCAGAGGTGGCGATCGGAGGTAGAGATGGTGGTAATGGCGTGGTTTGGTGGCTTTTGGGTGGTTATTGACGGTTGGTTGGTGGTTACAATAAACAGTTGTGGTAGTTGGTATGGATGGTGACGGGATGTGGAGGTTGTGGCAGTGGTGATGATCAGCGGTGTGATGGTGGTGGGGGTAACGACATCGGTAGTCGTTAATGATGGTGACAGAGCGTGGTGGCGGCATTGGTAGAGGTAGTGTGGTGGTGGTAGCGAGGACTCCATCAGTTGTCGTTAATTATGGTGATAGAGTGTGGTGGCGACATCGATAGAGTGGTGGTGTCGAGAGAGTGGTGGCGTTGAGACGGTGGTGGTAGCGACAATAGTGGTGGTGGTGGCGTTCGAGAGTGGTGGTGTTGGAGAGTGGTGGTAACGTTACTAGGGTGGTGGTGGCGTTAGGATGATGGTGGTAGCGACAATGGTGGTGGTCAATGGTGGTGGTGGCGTCCGAGAGTGGTGGTGTCAGAGAGTGGTAATGGCGTTAGGAAGGTGGTGGTAGCGACAATGGTGGTGGTCAGTGGTGGTGGTGGCGTCGGAGAGTGGTGGTGGCGTTAGGAGGGTGGTGGTAGCGACAATGGTGGTGGTGGTGGCGTCAGAGAGTGGTGGTGTCGGAGAGTGGCGGTGGCGTTAGAAGGGTGGTGGTAGCGACAACGGTGGTGGTCAGTGGTGGTGGTGGTGTTGGAGAGTGGTTGTGGTGTTAGGATGATGGTGGTAGCGACAATGGTGGTGGTCGGTGGTGGTGGTGGTGGCGTCGGAGATTGGTGGTGACGAGAGTGGTGGTGGCGTTAGAAGGATGGTAGTAGTGACAATGGTGGTGGTCAGTGGTGGTGGTGGCGTCAGAGAGTGGTGGTGTCGGAGAGTGGTGGTAGCGTTTGCAGGTTGGTAGTAGCGACAATGGTGGTAGTCAGTGGTGGTGGTGGTGGCGTCAGAAAGTGGTCGTGGCGTTCAAAGGATGGTGGTAGCGACAATAGTGGTGGTCAGTGGTGGTAGTGGTGGCGTCGGAGAGTGGTGGTGTCGAAGAGTGGTGGTGGCATTATGAGGGTGGTCAGTGGTGGTGGTGGCTTCGGAGAGTGGTGGTGTCGGAGAGTAGTGGTGTCGGAGAATGGTGGTGTTCGGGAGTGGTGGTGGCGTTAGGAGGTCGGTGGTGGTGGTAGGTGGAGACACACATATACATACGTCAATCTATTACCTTAAATCCATTACCCTCAATTTGTAGGGGAATGGTTCATTACCCATTAATGGGTAATGATTACATATATTTTCATTAACCAAGCAGCATTAATCATTCCCTTTCTCATTCCTTACCCCCTAATATCCTTAACCAAGCACACCCTCAGTCTTGTTTCAAAGGAATCACACTTTCTATCTTGTTTTCCAACAAAATATTAGGTTGCGTTTAGTTGGATGAAAAACACCCTATTTTCTACAAAATGTTTTCTAAAAAACAAGGAAAGCAGAAAACGCGTTCAAATCATTGTTTTCTAAAAATATTTTTTGGAAAATGCAAAATCTCTGTTTTACCTTTTTGCACACAAAACAAAATAACTTTTTTTTTTGTTTTCTAGGTTATCCTTTAGACACAGAAAATTCATTTTCCCCCTTTGTTTCATTTATAGTTTTGAAAAATGGAAAATACAAACACATATTTCTCCAACTAAACGCGTTTTCCAAATTTTAAAATGTTTTGTGAAAAAAGAAATCCTTTTTCTTTTCCTACAAAACAAAATAGAAAATGATGGAAAATATTTTCCAACTAAACGCAACCCTAGCTATTTATGCAGACATATGTCTACGAGTGCAAATTAAGGTTTATCAATAAGAAGAAAAAGGATATGCCTAGCATCTTCTATTAGTTTTTAGCCATTTGGAACTTTTTAAAGACACGATATCCTATAAATGTTTACAGGAATGATAAAAGAGCAGATCCATTCCGACTCGCTGGCATATAGAGGAACCATAAGGAGAATTGCCACAATCCATTTTTGCTCCTGTGAAAAAAAGAATTATTAGAAGAAAAGGACCATAGCTTTTACTACCACCTTCACTTTTCTTACTGGGTGACATTTGTTTAACTCACTGGTTTCACAATCAAGGGAGAATTAGCGAGACCATGGATTTCTGTAGTCTTATGGTTCACATCCTTGTTTCGTGATTCTTCTGTCGTTACTTGTTTGGATCATGTGTGAAGATCCGCTGTTGCCTGCTACCATTTTTATTAAACGACAAGTACTCAACACACATGCCGAACTCCCCACTGCCAGGACTAACATATGAAGACCGGGAGATGCTTCGGGACGTAAGCAAAAGGAAGTTAACCTCAGGTATAAGTAAAATTCAAGAACTTGATACCCGGAACAAATTAAGCAAGCACTATAGGCTAACCAAGAGCAGTAGTCATTCGCCGACAAGGGAAACTAAGAGGGATCCTTTTCCAATCAAGAGACCTTCGTCTTTTCTGTTTATCAAATTTGATGTCGATAGGATTAAGGCGATGGATGTTATAAACCGAGTGGATGATATTCGACGCGTGTGAGTAAATGATCTAAAATCAGGGATTTTGAACAACCAATATATGTGAAATGGAGTTGATCTTGCTGGGATAGATTTTTTTTTGTTTAGAAATTTTCATTTGCACATGAGTCAACTAGTGTTTACAATCATTCTATGTACATAGATCTGCACCTTATGTTTAATAATTGGAAAGTTATGTTCATCTTTTCTTTTGTCTCTGGTCATTCCATGAATGCGCAATCACTCATTCGCGTGAATTAATACTGGACTTAATTAAAACTGCTTGAATGGAGACAATTATGGAAAACGGCCAAAATCATACGGCATACCTACTAGGCTAGTTTATAACAGTAGAATGATGTCTTGATCTGGTTCGCCCATAGAGCATGCGTTTGCTTAATTTTTTTGTAATTTTTTAATTGTTTGTTTAAATAAATTTTATGGTGCTACAGTAACAATGGCGGCGGTGGTGGTGTTTTGTTGATGAACAGTTGAACCTTCTTCTTTTGGAAATATATGCCTTTATATAAAAACATCATGAAATGGATTATTATTTATTATTGGTATTTTTTAAAAATAAAATCCATGGTGCTACAGTAACAATGACGGTGGTGGTGGTGGATAATTTAAGTGGAGAAGAAGAAGAAGTGGGGAAGAAAGAAAGCATTTTGAGGACGTTTTTTGCTTGAGCAAAAGTGGGTTTAGGCTGGAAACGAGTGGAAAAGACGAAAATACCCTCATGTGCATGGCACATGAGGGGAAATAACATAAAACTTTAGCAAAAGGGAAAAATAGACGACTCAGGGGCAAAAATGCAGGCGAAATGAAAGTTTGGGGGCAAAAATGCTTGTAGTTCTCACTCTGGGGCATATTTGCATTTTTCGGAAAGTACAAGGACGTTTTTTGCGGTTTACCCTTTTTCACTTTATTTTATAGTCTCGATACCGTACCGAACGGGATTCGAATACCAAAAATTAATACGATTCCTTTTCGATTCTGAGATTCGGGTCAAAATGCACATCCCTAGATGGGACTAAAAGTGACATGATGCTTTTATAGAGTTAACACTGCATTCTTAAGTATATGTAAAAGGAAAAAAAACAAGGAAAAAGGATATAAACAAAAATACAACTTGTGTCCTTTAGTTTTTCTATGGTAAACTACAATAAACGTTCTTGAACTTTCTTATCTTCGCAAATTTGTCACTGAGAGCAAACTTCAAGCAATTTTTCCACTAAAATTCAATATCTCATGCATTTTTGCCACTGAGTTGACGAATTTTCAATTTTGACCGTTTTCCTCTATTAACTCCCACACGTGTCTGGCATGTGAGGGTATATTTGACATTTCTCGTGATTTCCAGCCTAAACCCACATTTCGTGCAGCAAAAAATGTCCTTGAATACATTTCGATTATCGAGTGTTGTATACCACCTTTCGGTAACGCAAAAAACGTCCTCGAAACATTATCTTTGAAATTAATTTTCGCGCAAAAAGATAAACTCTTGGTATCCATTGTCAGACACACTTTCAAGGAATTAAACTCCCATAGACTGTTCGTGAACAACAATAATCAATGTCAGACTATAAATGTGTGACCCTCTAACCGCATTTGAAACACACACTTATACTTTTTACCGTAAAGAGTTATAATAATCCTAACCTAATCAATGGCAAACCAAGATGCGGGTTCAAGGAAGTTGGTATTTTACGACAGGTTGGCACGTGATGCAAACTCCTCTCACATGGAGAGGCATCTGTTTGTCCAATTTAGCAGGGAAAGACAACAGAATCTTGCAGATTCTAGGGACCTTCAGGTCCTTATTGACGAGATTCAAGAGAGGATGAACCATCGTAATCTGTTGATCAATGAGCTTAGCATTATGACTGGCTGTATACTTGCGGTAGAAGGGGCGATCGAACTGAAGAGCGCTCGTGAGCATAACGACGACATAGTTTTGAAGTTCAACGAGCTGGTGATAGCAGTCCGCCGTGCTGCAACAGCAAACACTATCTTCATGACTAAGATGCTTTCACGTCTTAGTGATTAAATACGAAAGTTTGTTTGCCTGTTATCACATGTTTTGTAATATTATTTCATTATCTAATGTATTACATTTTGCACTAATGAAATGATATTTAAGTTTTTATAGTTTTTGTGCTTGTTAAAAGGGTGTTTGGATGTGCATCACATATTTTGTTATCTTATTTCATTGTCAAATTTTCAACAAAATTCAATGTCAATTAGTCATGCATATAGGTCCAGCCCATTCGAATTTGGGCGTTGGCCTTATAAATAAAACCGACAGTAACAACATCTTTAACAAATAACCAAAAAAAAACCTAATTTTTGTGCATCAGTGGATGATTTTCAAGAGAATCTTAAAAAGGGCTTCGATGATCTTGAAATCAGGATAGAAAAATTAGAAAAGATCTTTCAAGCAGCAAAGGAGCGACTACTATTGAATAAAAGTAAAAAAAAATAATTAGTCAATTTGGGCTTTTGATAAAAATGTGTTGTTTGATGCGTTCTTGCGAGTACACAAGTTTTAAATTTATAACACGGAATTCCAAATAAGATAAGAACACACGGGAAAGTATGACCCTTTATTTTGCAGCTAGCTTGTTGTGGTAAGCCGAGGTCGTTCACTAGGATTTGGGTGTTTTTGGTTGTAAAGAATCTAATTAACAATTCAACGTTATTGGTAAAGATGGTTGTCACTCCCAAAATTACCATACAAGTAACAATTAAGAAAATGAGCAAATAAGTAGCAACAATATGATTAAGCTAATAAGATGAGAACAATAATATTAAGGACAACACTTGCTTGGATTAGTTCATAACATTTGGATTGTTCATATGAGGATGGTTTTGAAAAATTGATTACAAGTAAAGAAGATGATGGTCACAAATTCCAATCTTTGATTCTAAAGTATATAACCCTCGCGAAAGATCATACATCCATGAATCAAGCATTAAGATAAATCAACCAATACAAGACTATGTTTAGTTTAACAAGTTTGATTCACGGTCGTATCACAAATTCATTAACAATCACACTTAAGTTCCTATGCATAATCATACCACTAAAGAAATGGCTAATACAATAGATAATCATCCATAGACAAAAGGATTATAACTAGTTGATGAATGATAACCCTTTCAACCTATGAAATCACCAACAACTAATCAAGTATGATAAGCAAATGGAATGGAACTTAATCACAATTGGATTTCAAACATAACATGAAATTGATAAACACCATGATTAAAACATAAACAATCCTCATGTCACAACATCATCCAAACAAGTGTATATGAAACTACTTCATAATTATTTCAACACAAACAAAGGTTTTAACATGAATAACATCATTCATCATTATGAAAAGTAACAAGAGTTTACCAAAAGTATGATTACAATAAGTAAATCAAGTAATTAGAGCAATCCTTAGGCCTCCAATTGACTACAAGTTTCTAACCAATGGTAGGAGTTTGTGGTCTTCGGGTTATGCAAATGAAATTCATATTTGAGAATTGAGGCCGGTTTTGGAGAGGTTTGGTGAAGATTCGTGGTGATTCAAGTATCAAGAAACACTATCAATGATAAGAGTAATGATCCCTTAGAGTTTGGCAAGGTTATTTTGATGATTGGAGCTTCAAAAACGTCACTTTTTGGCACACCAATATTAAATCTGGGAATTAGGGTCTTGACCAAGGTTGGGAGAGTTCCCTTGGTGAATAATTAAGTTAGTAATTGTTAATGCAAGTAATGCCTAAAAACAATATTAGTGTTAACTAATCTTTCTTAGTTTTGATCATAACAAACTATACAAGACATTTATAGTCAAACACAATCGTAAAACGAATTATCTAACTAACACTATCATCAAGGTAATAATCATTACACTAACATATCTTAATCATGTTTAGTGATCATAAAAGTGGTTAGCCATAAAACTCACTTTTGTCAAATGTGACAAAAGATTTTTAATAAACTTTATTTTTAAGAAAATGTTTTATTAAAATGGAAAATGAAAATTTGAATATGGCATATTCCAAATGCCATAAGAATATCCTTTGAAGGTTTCAAACTGCCTCAGATATTTCTAACCAACTAAAGGCAAAAAGGAGTGGAGTCTACATCCGCGGTTCCTTAAGTGCCTATGCGGTTCTTTATCGATAAAGAATCGCCTAGTGCAATAAAGAACCGCGTGCAACTAGCCGTTGGTTTTTGTCTTATATAAATAGTGGATCAAATTTGTATTTTCCATAACCCTTTTTGGACATTTCTTTCAGCTCTCTTTCTCCTTTCTTAATCCTAATCGTTTGTAAATGGTCACTTAATGTGTTAAGTATGTTTACTTATGATTGTCCTCTTGATCTCCTTTTTTACCTTGTCTAAAGAGAAGATCACTCACACACTTGTGATGTGATTAAAGATGAAGCCTTGATGAAGATCATCCTCTCCTAAAGATCTAATCATGTTCATCATTTGTTTATTTGTTTCTTGTGTAGATCCAATGTATTTGTGAATACTTGGACTAGTTGTGTTCATCCAAGCTATTTGTGAATACTTGGATTAGTGTTGTGTAAATCCATTGCATATGTGTGTGCTTGGATTTGTCTTGTGTACATCCAAGTTACATGTGTGTACTTGGATATGTTTAGTTGAGTTGTAATGAGTTGTGTGAGTTCTCACTAAACTATAAAGTGATGTAGTTGTGTCTTGTGAGTTCTGACTAAAATATAAAGTGATGTCTAGTTGTGTCGTGTGAAGTTCTCACTTAGCTTCAAAGTGAAGAGTCGTGGAGATTGGTTCTAGCTTTGGATTAGAACTCGACATCTAGCCTTGTGTCAGAAAATGGTGAAGTAGGCAACGTTGTGAAGATTGGTTCTATCTTCCGATTAGAACTCGACATCTAGCCTTGTGTCGTAAAATGGTGAAGTGGGTAACGTTGTGTAGATTGGTCCTATCTAAGATTAGGTCTCGACATTTAGCTTAGTGTTGGAAAATAATGTAAGCGATGTTGTAAGGTTTTCTCCGCCAATAAGGGAGCTTGTGGATATAGTGGAAATCTCGAGTAGGTGTACTCGAGGAGTGGAGTAGGAACGAGGATAGAGCTTCGTTGCCGAACCACTATAAATCTTGGTGTCTTCCTATTAGGTTCTTTCCTTCCATACTCTTTACTTACTTCCGTGATCATTACACTTACTACTTGTCATTGTTAACGCATTATAATTGAACCTAATCATTATGCAACTAGCTTTCAAGTAAAAGATAGTTTTGACACTCACCTAATTGAAAGGAATTTTAATTAAGAGACAAACCGAAGAGAAACTATTCAACCCCCCTTCTAGTTTCTACAATTCGTATCAGAGCGATGGTCACACAAGATATTTGAAGTATATTGTACTTTAAAAATTGGATCGATCCATTGTCTCCTCAAATTAGAAGGTTAAGTTGTACTAAAGTTTCTCTTTGGTCAAAACTATTTTTTCTTTGAAAATGGGCCTTTTGATCGGTAATATAGTCTCATTTAGATTAGTAGTATTTATGAATTTTAGATTTACTCTTGAAATGTATCTACTAGTTTGCATCTTATTATGTGTAGGTACTCATGAAGATTAATCATTCAACTGAGTGTGGATTGAGTTACTTACACTTGTAGAAGACTCGTCTTCTTTGATTTCCAACATCATTGAATGATGATATCAAGATGGATGGGACTGATACTAGTCCTTGAAGACTTATTAGTCACTTTTGTCATGGTTGGCTTTGCATTGATTCCTTGATTGCTTGGAATTCACTTTGTGGCCAAGGTACGTTTTCGTTCTTCCACACGCCCTTTTGATCGCTCTTTTGATCATTACTTGACTATGTGCTTGTTCTTGGCATCCTTGCCTTGACATTTGTTTGTGGTTTGTGATTCTTTCCTTTTACCCTCTCAAACCTTCATTGCTTGGATACTTGACTCACTATGGGGATGTAGAGTGAGTTAGTAGTAGTTTAAAGTATCAAGCATGATTTCCATGGTTTGCACCCTCACGGTTAGTAGGCCTTATATCATGTGTAACTTGTGCAATTGAGCTCATCTCTAGGATGACTGATTAATCCCTTGAGATACCAAACTACTTCATAGGTTGTAGTTGGACTTTACACATTTGGAATTGAAATATTCCAAGGATATTGTTATTGTTAATCCTAGCAATAATTGTCCGATCATGTGAGAGAGAAAGTGAATTTATACTTTGCTCACATTTTGAAGTAGAGTAAGACTAATCTTGAAAGTGATCTTATTCTATGTATCAAAATTGCTTGGTATAGTTCACTACCAAAGCCGTTTAGACTTTCGCCGAAAAGGCACGTCTTAAACCACTATATATGACACAAGCTCTTCGTCTCCTCGGCTTGAAGATTGTCATTTGTCTCTTGAGCATTGTACTTGGTCTTGATTCACTCCTCTTGACTTCTCTCCTCATTGCTTCTTTGCTACGAGTAGTCGTTTTTCTGTTTCGATCTTTTCCTATCTCGATTCAACTCGTAATCCTTCATTAAGGCATTATTACCTAGTGTTGTGGTAGTCCAATGATTTTCTAAAGGTTTAAGATATATTTTAAGGATTTTAGAAAAATTTGGTTTTGAAAAATTCTTTGATTTTCCTTGATAAAAACTCGCCACTGTAGGTGGTTCTTTATCTGTCGCGGCTCAAAGGCGCGGTTCTCTATCAATAAGGAACCGCGGCTAGAGCTTGAGACTAAAGCGCAAGGTTTTTATTAAAAATCATTATTTCAAGCAAACCCTCTCTCTCTTCTCCAATAGAACCAACGGGTTTCCCTTTTTCCTCCATTGTTGCACCTTCAAAACCTTCAATCACTCAAGTTTAATTGATTCCAATTTGTGGGTTTCACTCATCCTTCATCCAAGATCAATTACCTGTAAGTCATTTTATTCAATTTCATCTAATTTGTTCTAGGGTTCTTACTTTCATAATTTGGGTTTTTTAAAATTGATATTGAATTAGAACCTTACTAGGCATGTAAGTTGACGTAGTTATTGTACTATGATTCCTTAGGTTCATATTCATTGAGATTTCACTAAAACCCACTTGTAGAACAATCCGAATTTTGACTAAATAATTTTGGTTAATTGATGGAATTGATATGAACCCATGAACAAGTTGGTAATGGCATTTTTAATGCTTACCTAAAAAATTTGTTTTGAAAAACCAGTGTTCAAGTTCATTGTTGATTTTACATAGTTAATATGTTATTGTCAATGATAAACTAGGTACATTGTGAACATGAGAATGATAAGGATTAATCCTTTGTTTGTCAAGAAATTAATGAAACACATTCTCGTCTTTTTTATTTTTGGCTTATATTAACATATGAGTGATTGGGGATATATTTTTGTGTTTATTTAGGTACTAATCATGCCTTCGGAATATCAACAAGATCACCAATACACTAAACAATGCATGCCAAACCTAGCCGATCTTTGTCCTTCCCCTCAACTTGAAAATACCTACTCCTCACTTCAAAATGTTATTTTCACGAGGGTAGAGTTGTCCAAAATAATATTGAGGGCTATATATATACTCAATCGATGTTTGAACAAATCGAGTTTGATTGCTTGTTGTACATCACGGAGGATATATATCCTGAATTTATTTGGAGTTTGTTATCGCATTGTGACAACCGTGGTTTTGAGGTTCGTCACTTGGTCTTATTTTAAGGTTAATTTATGTGTGACTTTGTGATTTGCGTGTTTACATGTTATTTTGCGTAAACGAGGTTGGTGTGGATATCGTTTATGGGTATAAAGTACTCATAAATAAATCGAGGAACGGTTATTTCATGTTCATGAGCTCACAAATTAGTGACTATGAAATGAAATGGTGTTATTTGGGTGTTATACGTATACGTATAAGTATTATAGTAAGTCGTATTTTTTTTACGATTTGGGGTTTAGCATTTAGAGGTCTCGGGTAAGGTGTTTAGTCATGTGAGTATTTTTCGGGATGGTTTTAATTCATTTAGGACTTAGTTATAAAGTTTATTTCAAAATTTAAGATTTTTTTAAAATTGTATATTTTACGTTTTTTTCGGTATACGCGTAAAATTTAGTAGTTTTATGGTTTTAAGGTCTTGGAGGCTTTAGGAGCTGAAATAAATTAAGGTAACTTAAGGTATTATTAATAATATATTCATAAGTCTTAAAAAGAAAAAAAAATTAAAAAATATATATATGAATCCGGTTTTAAATCGACTAGAAAAGAAAAAGAAAGGATAATGGGCCAAAAGACCCAACTTGAGCCCAATTTGGAAAAGCCTTTTTAATAAAACATATAAATACCATGTTTATATCACAAAAATCAGTTTTTCATTAATTTTCTCCCCTTTTGGCCGAAATTTTACAAGCCCTAATTTAGGGATTCATCAAAAATAATTTTCTTGAAGATTTAAGGTAAAAATCTTGATTTAATTCTTATAGTTTTCTTGTTTTATAGCATTATGGCTTCAAGTTTTATGTAATCAATTTATATGATGGATTAGAGTTCTTAATAGATCTGTAATTAGGGGTTTTATAACAATTAACATGATTAGGATAATGATTGGTGATTATTAGTGATGTTAATTAGGGTTTAATCATGTTTAAATTCGTTTTTAAAAACTGGGCAGATTTTTGAGTCACTTGTTTTGATCATATCTAGAGTTCTACAAACTCTTATTTTGTGATCCAAGCATCCCTGAATAGGTAATTGAAGTGGCTTTCATATTCAAGAAACGAGAACTAAAGTGGAGGTCCGAAGGTGGGTCTAAAACAGGTTACTACAGTCGGAGGTCAAAACAGTTTTGAAATTAGTCGGGTTTAATTTAACGTTTTAAGGTGATTGGGGTACTTAGGAGTACACTTGAGCCCTCTAATGAGCATGGGTGTTGGTTTATATATTAAATAAGAGACCTGAAGGGTGGCTAAGCAAATGGGTTAGGGTAAGACCCCCTAATCATAACAAACTTTTTGTATGTTCAAAATCGGTAATATGCGGATAGGCAGAAGTATATATATATACATATATATATATATATATATATATATATATATATATATATATATATATATATATATATATATATATATATATATATATATATATATATATATATATATATATATATATATATATATATATATATATATATATATATATATATATATATATATATATATATATATATGTCTATATATATATATATATATATATATATATATATATATATATATATATATATATATATATATATATATATATATATATATATATATATATATATATATATATATATCGGGGCCTTAACAGTAGCTTTAAGGTTAGGGCAAAAGGGAGGAGTTAGCTAACATATGTAAGGGCATAGGGTTTCTTTTACAGAGATCATGGGTATGGTTAGGTGGGCGTTTGGCTTATAGTTTGGAGACTTAAAAAACGGGACTGTTTTGGGTAAAATGTTAACGAGACGGGTTATGAAGTAAACTAAGTTAAGAGCTTTATAGAGGGGTGTAATGAGATGCTTAGAGCATATAAATGAGGTATATATCGGAGAAGGTTAGATGTCCATCATGGGTTGATGAGCCATCTTAGTGTTTGGTTCATGTTTTGATTGTGTGCTTTTGTTTGTTAGCTTTTTGCTAGTGCGCGGACTTTTGGAGAAGCTCAATCAGGTGAGTTTCATAGTCCCATATCTTTTAATGATTTTGACTTCCAGATGGGATGGAAGAGACACTGTTTGGTTTTATAACTTATGTTGTGAATGTTTTATGATTGGTAATGGACTTGTGTGTACACGTATGTGATTAATTGTTATGTGATTCTTGATTGTGTTTATGATTTGGATCGGGGGACACGTACCATCTCAGTTATTGTGGTTTGACTTGGTACCAAGGGTATGTTGACAAGGCGGGGCCTTGGGGAGGTACATAGATGTGTGAGCATCTATGTGACCAATGGATAATGACAAGGCGGGGCCTTGGGATTGGTACATAGGTGTATGGGCCCTATGGTACCATGGTGTTTGGTAAGGCTGGGATCCTTGGATTTGGTTTGGAATGATTGATCTTGAATGTTAGTTGTTAATGCATACTTGTAGCACATTGTCCATATGTTTAATGGTTTATGGTTGTTCACAACTTATTATAATCTATTTTCGGTTGGAGTATAAACCTATGACTCTCACCAACATTATGTTGACGTGTTTTAGTGTCTCTTTCAGGTGATAAAGTGGTTAAGCATGAGAACATATGTGGCTAGGATTGGAGTCGCGTAGGAATGCATTTAGAAAGAGATCCCCGTTCCTTCTTAGTTTATTTTTCTGTTTGTTTCAATAAGTGATACTATAAACCTATATGTTGATTTGTTTGTGTTATTTGTTTGTCTTGGGTAAGAGGTAGGACTGTTACCTACTTACCTAGACTCTTGCATTGATGAGATATTGTCATGACATTTGTGTCACCTTTTATGACATTTCTAATTCATATAGTTCTCTCTATGGACACGCTATTGTTGTGATGATATCCATGCGTCGCGTCCCATATTCCGCCATGGTGGGGTGTGACACACATATTCTCTCGTGTCTGATAACGATAAAATATTGTTAAGTTCATCATTGATGGTCAACTCATTCAAAACTCTCTCGAAGATTTTGGTCTAGCTCTTCGTGTTCCATTTAGAGGCACTTGTCGATTTACGGATAAATGGAAGCTTGATGCTCTCATTGATCCATTCGATTGTGCTCCAAATGACAACGAAGAGATTGACCTTGACTTCATCCTTGATGTAATTTCTAAAGCGCGTAGTAGAAACATTATAAGAAGCCTCCTCTAAAATAAGCGTTCGGTGAAACGTTTTGAGGTTCTCTTAAGCGACCTTAATGATTGTATGGTCCGATGGGCCGACATCCTTAGGGAAAATGTGTTTTGTCGTGGTGGAAACCGGGATCATATTCCGGCGTGTATGACGCATATGTTATTTTGCATCTCTACCAACACCAAGTACAATCTTGCATTTTATATCACTCGACAGATCAAATATGCTCTTTCCAAACCCAAAACAAGTCTTCCTTATGTCATGCTCCTTACTCGCCTTCTTAAGAAGGTTGGTGAAGACTTTCCCGACCTTAATCTTTCTCGCTTTTGTCTGGTTCATCGGGTCATGCTACCTATTCAAGAGGTACAACCACGAAATCCTAGAAGTGATCGAGGTTCGAGAAAGAACAAACCACAAAAGTCCAACGATGAGGACATTAATATGTCACCAAGTGATGGTGGTGGCGTAGGTACTAGTGCTCATGTTGGCTCTTCGAGTGACTCCTACCCATCCATGAAGTCTTTCATGGAAGGGTTAGACGAAATTTTCCCTCCTCCTTACCATGCCACTAGTAGACTTCCGGATAACTTCAAACTTGAGGATGTCTATCGTGCTAATCTTAAAACCCAAGGTGAGTTGTATGATCATCGAGTAGAGTCAAGAGGTTCGTTCAAGAGCATAAGCAAATTAATCAAGGGACTTGGCAAAAATAAGAAGTGAAGCTTTGGAAAGTCATGGTTAACATGTTTGTAAACATGTTTTAGATTGTTGAACTATTTCCTTTATCTTTTTTTATTTTTAGGATGTTTGTGTGTTTTAACTAATACTATGTGTTTAGATTATCTAGTATTTTAATGCTAAGTGTCTATGTGATCGATCTTTCGATTTACATAGCTTTGTGTATCTTATGTGTTAGTTAGCTTCCTAGATTTTGATTAATAGTTCACTTTGGCTTGATAAACCTTTGTGAGAAATCTGGACTAGCAAAAGTTTCAGGAACTGTATTTTTTTGAACCCACTGGGGGCGGTTCTTTATCTTCCCCGCGGTTCCTTAGCGATAACGAACCGCGCCCATAATTAAGGAACCGCGTCATCTGTTCCGAGAGAATCTTTGCTTTACACTGTTTTCCCTTAATCTGGGTAAACATTGGTAAATTTTTTGCAAAAACCTGCACTTTCCTAAACTAGGCTACCTAATTTCATTATTCACCTAAAATGATTTTAACCCATTACTAGTTTGGATCATCCGTTCCTCTTCTTAAACCCCTCCTTGTTAATCTTGTTCTTCATCCCTTAAACTTCTTTCTAAACCTCTTCACAAACATGGTGTCCACTAGAACATCAAACTCTTCCAAACAAGCCTCATCCAAAAGAAACCTTAAGATGAAATTCAAGTTTCCTAAACTTGGTTCTCCATCTTCTAACAAACCCAAGAGCGAAAATTATTTTCATCTCTTCATCACTCTCACCACCTCTTGTTACATGCAAGACTTGTTCTACACATGGTACTAACCTCTCATATGGTTCTACTTCATCCTCATTCCAATCTAGGATGAATGTAATGTTGACACCTTTCACTCCACCAAATTCACCCATATCGCCTTTGGACACTGTGCCTCCACCACCTCCTCATCCCTCAAACACTCCACTTTTGAGTATTCCCATTTCCCGCTTCTTGGGTGATCCATACTTGTTTGATTTTTCATGCACAATGGAACCAATTGTCCTTGTTGCTTGAACAACTTCCACCTCATTGACATCTGATGAGACTGCTTTTATACATAGTCTCATCGTCCAAAATGGGCTTAAAATGCATTAAATATCATGAAATATGACAAATATATGCTTGTGTTTGTTACATGTGTATTTTAGGAACGGATATTGAGGAAATCACAAAAGATCACAAGAATCAAAGAAAAACGAACACGGGAAACGAAGCCGCACAATGAACCAAGCCCTAATGTGGATTTTCCAAAAATAACCCTTGAATATTTGAAGATTATACAAGAAGGGTCCTCCAATATTGAAGAATTGACACTTTAAACCCTTGTATATTCATAATTACAAGTTTGGTCCTTAAAGTTTGTAAAATTTACAAAAAGGACCCTCCACTTTGAAGAATTGGCAAGAATGGTCGCTCAAAAATGAAGACTTGTCAATATTAGTCCTCCAAGAAGACAACAATACAAGTCAAGACCATAAAGTTTGAAGAAAATGCCAAAACAGCCCTTCAAGTATCAAGAAATTACAAGAAATACCCTTGATAAACTTTTGGAAAAGTTATTGTGGCAAAAGTATGAAAACTGAAACTTTGTTAACAAAGGAAATTCAGTTTTGTATGTTTAAAACTAGAAATGAAACAAAGCTGTAAAATGAGGGGTTAAACCTGTGAGACATGGAAACTTACCTTAACCACTCACACACTGCCACCTCACCCCACTCACCCATTCAACCAATCACATCCCACCCTTTTTCCACCTCATCATCCACTAACCCGGTTTAATATTAATAAACCCCTTGGCGCCTAAACACATTTTTAAACCTTAATCTTTCCCTAAAACAAATCAAAACCACTCATATTCACATGAATAAAAAAATTGGGGATTTGCTTATTACATGAAATGAATCCCTAAAACTATCCAGAAATATGATTAAGGGCATCTTAATCATAAACCCACCCTTAAACCCCTTGCCAGGTCACCCCAAGGCTCACATACTACACCCTTACTACACGTTTTTTTGAGGAAGAAGACAAACCTTGCAGAGAATCAACCATCCACAATTTAGCTTCATTTCTAAGCTCATTAGGAGCCCTTTCATCACATTTTCACCACTGGCACTCCAACAAAACGCCAAGAAGTCAAAAATTCAGTCAAGTATATTCAAAATTCAAAGGGTATTATTGGAACTTCAAGAAGCTAGGGTTTTTAGTTTTCAGCTTTGTAGAACACTTGTAAGGCTCTATATAAAGCCATTAGGTCACAACATAACAACTTGTTCTTGGTTTTCCTTAGTCAAAAATCTGTAAAGCCTTTGTTTCTAGTGAATGAAAAAAGTGTTTGATTTTGTGACGAATTCCAAGTTCCAACCTTTACTTTCTGTTGCTATTGATATATGTTTGTGGTTTTCAAGTTTGAAAGATTGTTTTCAAAGATTGTGCAAGTTTTTGCAAGTTTTCCAAAAACCTGATTTTTTTCAAAGTCCTTGTTCAAACACTTGAACTTTTTGGGCTATAAGTTGATCATAGCACCCTGATAAAGAGTTATCAAGGTGTTGTGAGGCTTGTGGTTTGGGAAGCATCAAGGGGTGGGGAATCAAGCTTGAAAGATCTTGGTTATTTTCATTTTTTGTTTTATATAATCTGTGTGTTACTAATCTTGTTGAACTTAGCAGCTTGTTGGAAGCTTGTGGTTGTTAAGCTACCACATAAGCTCAAACATATGTGAGTGTGGATGTACATTCATGAGGTTTGTCTTAAGTCCTTGAAAATCTGATAAAAAAGGTGTTCTAAGTGATTTTGTGATTCTGCTGGTGTTTATGTGTTTTTATGCCTGCAAATTGGTTCTTGATTCATATGTTGTGTGTTATGATACTTATTTAGGCTTAAAACAATCTTGAGAATACTTAGGCTTTGTTAAAATTGGTTTTAAAAAGTTAAAAGGGTGTTTAGGATTGTCTGTGGTTCAAGTTTGTATGATTTTGAGTTGGTATTGTGGTGTTGTTTGAGTGTATATTTGTTGTTAAGGTGCTTGTGTTCTGATATCTGCATATTTTGTGCCTTGAATCACTTAATCAAACAATTGGCTATAAAATCTTGAAAACTTGTTGTTTTGCTTTGAAATCTTGTGCACACCTAGTTTGCATGTTAACCTAGGTCTAACAAGTGTTAAATCATTGTTATTACAACCTGTGTGATAGATATGAGGCCTTGAATTTGGATTTGGTGTCAAGTAGATCAACAAAAGGTGTTCTTGTGTTCATAATTGTTCATCAGTAACTGCTGTTGCTTAAATCTTGTTCATAAGTTGGATTCATTGCATATAATAAGTTAATCTGTGTATCATTAAGTTATATTGAGCTTGTTTGTTCATTTGGTGGTTTGTGGTCTGCTTATTCTAGCTTAAAAGTAGCTTATTATCACCAGATCTGCTTTTTACAAGTTTGTGCCATGTCTGTAGACTATATGGATTAACTGTATCATTTGGCTTATTGGAATTGTGTTTTATTGCTTGATTGTGACTCCTTACAACTCACTGGTTGTTAGGGTGCCTCGATTGTCCAACAAAACCAAGTGAAACTCTCTAAATCTTAAAGTCAAAAAGTCAAGGCAATGGGAACTCCTTTCCCCTGCTGCTAGCCACTGCTAGTTATAATTGGTCAACAGCTTATTACTTGTTCATTCTAGCTTATTCCAATGTGCGACAACTTATTTTTTGTAATAGGTCTTAATATTTTGAGCTTATAAGTCATTCTGGAAGTTTACAGCTTTTGGTTTTAGGTTTTGACTAGAAAACAACTATTTTGTCTTTTTCAAAATCATCTTTTTGCCTATTTCAGCTCATTGAGTGTGCTTATTGTTAAACTATTTGTTGATTAAGCTTAGTTAAGCTATTTGTGACTTATTGCAACTTGAATCAGCTCTTGAAATAGCCTAGAACTCAAAAACGACTATTTTGTCATTTTGTGAAGAGAGCTTTGGCTTATTTCAGGCTTATTCCTTGAGCTTATTTCAAGTTTCTTTTTAAAAATAGCTTATTTATTTCAAGAGAAGGAAGTGGGTAAAATTTTAGCTTATGGCATCAACTTATAACTTAATGGGCCAAAAAGCCCATTATGAATAAGCTGTTTTAAAATAAGCTAGCTTAAGCTCATTTTCAACTTTTGGGCCTTTGAAAAATTGTGTTTAAAATCAGATTTTAAGCTTAACTGGAATTTTTGGGCTTATTTGGTTGACTTTTTCTTATTGGGCCAATTTCAAGCCCATTAAGGGACTGTTTTGTCATTTAGCCTATTTTAAGGCCCAATAGGGGTATTTTTGTAATTTCAAGTTCATTTCTGTGCTATTTAGGTTAAAATAAACTAGTTTGTAACTTTTTAGAATTTTTTATAAATTTTGGATTTTTATTAATATATTATTATTATTTTATTATTAAAAATTAAATTTTAGATTTTTGCAAGTTTTTCATTTTTCCTAGTTCAAATTCATTAAGTTAGGAATTTTAAAATTTTTAGATCAATTTTATTGTCATAGATTAATTTTTAGAATTGTTTTAAGTTTTAATAGTTTTTAATTGTTTTTAAATAGTTTTTATTAATTTTAAAATTTTCAAAAATAGTTTTAAATTTAGTTAAGTCATTTTAGTGGTTTACAAGTTAAAAAAACTCATTTTGGGCTTTTTGTTAATTAAATTGATTTTTTGGGCTTTAATTAGCATTAAAAAATTAATATTTAATTAAATAAAAGGTTTGAGTGATTTTGGTTTTTTGTAAACTCTAATTATATTTTTTAGGATTTATTGCAATTTTCTAGGAATTTTTAGGTTAATTTTTAAATTAGGTGCCTTTTTATGCTTTTACGTGCACGACTTCGTCTTTAGTGTAATTCATAATCGTAACCGTCATTCTTTTCTTAATCTCTTTTCTATTTTTCTTTTCTCATCAGTATAATCACAAACACTTAATCTTATCTTTTCACAACACACTTGCCTCCTTGAGAACGATCCCCACATTGGGTCATTTGTGCACGGTTTTCCTAAATCGTCGTACTTACCCTATTTACGTTCTTTTTCCTAAAAGATGTATATTTTTACAACTATCATTTTGGCGCCGCTGCGGGGGAGGCGTGTTGTGTTTTGATTTGAAAATTTTTTGTTTTTATGTTAACCATAATATCTATTTGTATTAGTAGCACTCTACTAATACGTATTATCGGTTTTCGTTTTTTGTGTGAATACTATTACTATATTGTATACGTAGAACAATAAATTCACAAGTACTTCAAAAGTGTGAAAACACAACCTTGATTGGGAGGTCATTACTCAATCATTGTATTCGAATCTCAAACAAGAAAGAAAAGGCAAAATAGATAAATACTTTCGTGAAGCTTACTTTTGAAAAACACAAACTATAAGGTGGGTATAAGGCGGGTATTATAAAATATACCCTAAGGAAAAAGGCTCTTAAGTGCTTCGCGCCGCCTAGTTTCCCCGCTTGCTTGTGCGTGTTTAAATAAAAAGGGCTAATCGAGGGTTTGCCAACCAGAGTATTATCTAAGTATCATATATATTTTCTTGGTTTCATTTGACTAAACCCTCTTGAACGCTTTGGTGTTCCACCAATGTTCTAAAGTCATCGAAGGCGTTCACTTCACGTGATCGTTTTCATTCCTTGAGGCTTCTTTAATCAAGAGATTTGATTAAGGAGGAGATTTCTAGATTTTGTCTAGTTAATACAATCACAAAATCCAAAAAAGTAAAAACAATCAAAAATCCAAAAAATTGAAAAAGTCAAAAACACCAAAAAGAATCTTCTTTGCTCATCCCCACGTTGTACGTGACGTTTATGCTTACTCGTAATCAAGCAAGACGTGCACGTAAACGTCGTAATCGAATGGAAAACACACCAACACCTTCTAGTGAAGAGACTCCAAGTGAGGAACCCCTTGTAGAACAAGAAGCTATCATGGCTAATCGAACTATGATGGAGTTGCTTCAAGCACCCACCGAGGGTTTTGGAGAGGCCATTGTGATTCCCGCCATCCTTGCGGAGAACTTCGAGATCAAGACGGGTTTAATGTCTATGCTTCAAGCCAACAAGTTTCGCGGACACGAAAAAGACAACCCAAATTATCACATTAGGCAATTTAATCGTCTCACCGCGACTAGCAAGTTTAAGGATGTACCCCACGATGCCATTAAGATGATGTTGTTTCCATACTCGTTAGATGGACCCGCCAAGATATGGCTCGAGAAAGAACCACCAAATTCGATTTTGACGTGGGGTGATCTCGTTTCTAAGTTTGTGAATCAATTTTTTCCACCATCTAAAACAACACATTTGAAAAACGAGATTTCACGATTTACTCAAAGGTCTAATGAGAGTTTTTCAATGGCTTGGGAAAGGTTTAAAGAAATGTTACATGAATGTCCACACCATGATTTTTACAAATTGCATCAAATTGACACTTTTTATAATGGGCTTAATGATCATGAACGAGATTACTTAAATGCCGCCGCGGGTGGTAATTTTTTGTGCAAAACGACCGATGAGGCTTTGAAAATCATTGAGAATAGGTCTAAGGTTTACAAACCTTGTAACATACCGAGTGTTGCCACTATGGGTTCGTCATCGTCTTCTCGTAACATTAGTGCTTTGCAAGATGAAGCAAATGAGGAGAATCGGTTTTTTGATAGGTTTTCGACTCTTATGACTCATTGGAAAGCACAAGATGCTTTGAATTCCGCATCGGCTAAAACGGTTGGAAAGAGTTGTATTTCGTGTGGTGGAGCTCATGATTTTTCCGAGTGCATTACCGCTGATGGTAACACTTCGAGTGCTTATGTAGCCATGGGAACTTATAACCAAAATGGTCAAGGTTCCCGCCCAAATCAAGCTCCACAAAATCAAAATGCTAACAACTATCAAAACAATCAAAATGGTTCTTATCAAGGAAATTCTCGTAACTACAACAAGGGTAATTATCAAAGTGGGAACAATGGGCAAATTTCAAACCAAAACCAAAACCGTGATTTTCAAACTACTACACAAGGTTTTCAAAATGCTCACACTAAAAATCTTAATGGAGAATTTTTGGATTATGCAAAGGCAAACGATGCTAAGTTTGATAACATGCAACGTGAGATGATTAGCTTAAGATCCGAGTTGAAAAACGAGCTTAAAAACGAACTTGCTAATGAATTGAAAAATCATGCTAATAAAATGGAAGGAAATGTTCAACGTCTCCAACAAAATAAAAAAAAATGGAGCAAGGTCAACATGAGATTAAGCAAGAATTGTTAAAAGCGGATGCTAGGCAATCTAAGTTTGAAGATCGAATGGGAAAAATGTTTAAAGCTATCATGTGTAAACCTTCTTCTTTGGGTGGTCTTCCTAGTGATACCATCGTAAACCCGAAAGAAGAATTGAAGGTTATTACTACTTGATAGTTGAGTTTTTGTACACCTTTGTTTTAGGAAAAACAAGGCGTATAATGCGGGCAAGTATTAAGTTGCACGTTTTAGGAAAAACGCGAAACCGAACAAATGAGGATTCGTTCTCGAGGAGGTGTATGGATTAATGTGCCAATATATATAATCAAAAGTTTGGGGTAGTGTCGTTTTTAGATGAGAAAAGAAAGAAAAACAAAGACGAGCTAAGATTACAACTAAACTACGACGAATGACGTAAAACGCGAACGTAAGTACGTAAAACGTGAAAATTTAAAATTTAAAGCTAAAAAAAAATTAAAAATGAAAAATAAGTTCAAAATAATATAAATAAGGATAAAAATCCAATAAATATATTTTTTTAACCGTTTATTAATTAAATATTTAATTTTTAATGCTAATTAAAGCCCAAAAATTAAATATAATTAAGAAAAAGTCCAAAATATTATTTTATCGGACAAATAACTTACTTATATTATTTAAAAACTAAAAAGTATTTTTCCTAAATTTTAAATACTATTTTTCTATTTTTAAAACTCTAAAAACAATTTTTAAACTAAAATAATGATAAAAAACAATAAAATAATGCTAAAAATTATTTGACTATTTTAAAAATCCTAAATTACTCTAATGAACAGTAGAAAAATGAAAAAGTTTGAAAAATCAAATATTTTTCAGAAAAAGACAAAACTGTATACAATAAAAACCCTAATTAAATTAAATAAAATTTAAAAATTAATTAAAAAGTGAACAGTAAAATATTTTTGAACTAAAAGTCTTAAAATATTTTTCTAAATATAAGAAAATTTTTAAAACTGAAAAACATTAAAATTTTACACTAAAAGACAAAAATCAGCTAATTAAAAAGTATTTAAAATGCAATTAAACCTAAAAATTGGAAAATGAACAGTAACTGAAAATTAAAATAAACTGAAAAATCAGAAATAAAATAAGAAAAATAACAAAACTGGTTTGAAAACCTAATTCCTATTTTAGGTCACAAAAGACAAAAAAATTAGATAACAGAAAGTGACATGTGACCCCTTTTTGTCCTTTTGCTTGGCAGGGGAAACCTTTACACTAGCAGTGGGAAGTGAATTCCCACTGCCTTCACAAGAAACGGGTCTGGGCACTTTTGTGCCTAGATCTTGTTGGTTACTTGGTTTTATGGGCAAACAAAGGCACCCCCACAACTAGTTGGGTTGTGGGGAGTCAATAAAAAGCTAAAAACACAAGGTTACTTAACAAAGTCAAGCCCAAAATGCCCTTAACAGTTACTGTATTGGACTAGGGGGGCTGTGTGGATTTTGCTGGTGTGTTGTGCACTTGGGTGAGTTTTGGTTGGCCAAAACTCACTCAAGTCACTCACAAACTAGCCCAAATCAATCACAAGCACTAACCTACCCTATATACTATCAGGCACAAAGATTGACATGGCAAAAACTCACAAAATTTAGCAGTTATGGCTTATACTGATTTTCTTACTAGGTTATTACCAAAACTTGTGTGCAATACTTCACAAACTCAACAAACCAAACACACTTAGCTAATTAAACTCAAAGCTGCTAAGATGAGTGAATTAAAACTGATTTCAGAACATTTGTATCTCACAAATTGCTTTTAAAACCTGAATCCAAACACCCCTTTAAAACTGAAAATTGAAAATTTAACAAAGATTTTGTAACCAAACTTTCACCAAATCCAATCTAACCTATCCTAACCTGTCTAAGATCAACAAATAAGCAATATCCCACATTTGATCAACATCCTTACAGCCTAATATTCTAAATCAACCAAACTTAAATAAAACTTCCAAGCAAGTATAGAAAGAAAGGATAGGTCTTTACCTTGTGACCCTACATCCAGGGATCACAAAGGCAGCTTTTGCCTTCTCCATCAAGCTCGGGCTTGAGCTGACCAATCTCAGAAAAGGGCTTGTGGTATGTTAGATGATGATGATGAATTCAAGCAGAAATCCGTCCTCCAATATGCATGATTCGTGTACCTGTCAAGATCAAAAGGAAAAAGGGAAAGAGTGACCTGGAAATAAGCCACCAGAAAGTGTATAAGCCTGGCTTATTGATTAAGCCAGCTTATCACTTTTGGCTTAAACAAAAATCTTTTAAACTGAAATTTTTTTACACATTTAAATCAAACAGAAACTTGAAGTTTCTTGACAAAAGAGTATCAAAACTAGCAAACGAATTTTGAAATTCCACTTTCACTTCATATCAAAACTGATTTCAATATTTTACAAACTTTTGCCAATAGAACTCAAAAACTGATTTTTATGAAATCACTTGATAAATTTGAAAAACTAGTAACTCTAAACTATTTCTCAATCAAGGAATATCATCAAACTTAAAGCTTAAACTTGGAACTCAGATTATGTAATTTAACAAATTTTCATTTTCATTCGTAAAACTAAGAAATTACAAAATCTGGAACGAGACTAAAAAGAAAATCCTACTGGCTTTATATAATAGCCTACAGAACTTACTAGAATGCATAAAACCCTAATCACTGAAATTCCTCATTTGCCCTTGATTGTTGACTGAATTCTTGGTCAATTGGATACATGTGATTGACAGCTTGCTTTGATGATCCTAGCCGTTTATATGGCCCTTTGGGAGCACGAATGGATGAAAGCTGTTGATTCCCTGTTGAGATTCGTTTATTACCAAATATGGAGGAGCAGGGGAAAAACGTGGGGACCATTTGGGTGAGTGGGAGAGAGTTTTATGAAGTGGGTTTTGGTTAGGATGGGGTAAATCATTGTTCTGGAAATTATAACAAGAAACCCCTTTGTTTTGACGAATTAAGGTTCTAGGGTTTATGGTTAATTGGGTTTAGGAGGGTAGTGTTTGATTGGTTTTAGGATAATTAAGTTTTTAAAAAACTTGTTTACCCCCACTTTTCAAAACTGATTAATAAATCAGTTAAGTGGGTTGTGACGTGTGTGATTGGAGGAATTTGATTGGCTGTGGTTTTAAGTGGGGTGACGTGTCATGGGCTGATAGGGTGATGGGGGTTTGGATGTTTGGACAATTTCAGTCCCTTACTTCCCTTAATCTTGTCATTATAAGTTACCAACAGCATTTCTCAATTCCCTTTGTTTTGTACTTTGAGCTTATTACAATTTCAGTCCTTCCAAGTTTAAGATGATGAAACCAAGGGCTAATCTTGTAATCTTTAGAATTTTAAAGGACCAAACATGTACAATCTTGAAACTTAAGGACCATTCTTGTAATAGTTGAGATTTACAAGGGCCAAAAGTGTCAAGTCTTCAAAAGTTGAGGGACCATTCTTGCCAATCTTCAATTCTTCAAGGGTAATTCTGGAAAATCCATGATTTGGGCCCGGTTCTTTGTGCGACTTCATTTCCCATGTTCGTTATTGCTTCATTCTTGTGATCATTTGTTGATTTCACGATATCCGTACCTAAAATACACAAGACACAAATACAAGCATATATAGGGGTATTTTGATGATATTTTAAGCGTTTTAAGCCCGATTTGGACGATGAGACTATGTATAGTTGCAGTCTCATCACTCCCCCATACTAAACCATTGCCGTTCCCTCACGCAATGCTAGAGTTAAGTATCTTAGCACTTCCAAAATTCATTTTATGATGAAATTTATTGAAAACGTAAACTTAAATAAACTACTACACGTGCTTTAGACATAATGTATTGTTTTCATCACGAGAAAGTGACTTTTGGGATCATAGAACAAGAACACGTGAATGCTTCGTTAGAAATAATTTCGTCGTCCTCGATTTTCACCCAATTCCATGCTAAGCGTGCAACGAGATCATTGTTATTATAAGTTAGCAACACAATCATATCTCATGAGTGTTAA
Source organism: Glebionis coronaria (assembly GCA_025667525.1). Classification (NCBI taxonomy): domain Eukaryota; kingdom Viridiplantae; phylum Streptophyta; class Magnoliopsida; order Asterales; family Asteraceae; genus Glebionis; species Glebionis coronaria. The sequence continues at coordinate 185,888,847 of CM046881.1, forward strand.
TTACGAACCTAAACTCCCTTATGCCTACTTGGTATCTCTTATATTTTATTATGTCTTAATGATCACGAGGATACATCATTGACTTATGCGTGAATAGAGATTAAGTCTAAAAATAGAGTCTTAACGGTGTAACCAAAATCATTAAATTAATAATTCATCCTAATAGACAACGATGTCAAAAAATTAAGTCAACAAGAAGGATCGATAAACACGGTTTTATAACGGTTTTGAACATGAGACTTATTACCAAGACTTTTATACGCCCCCTAACGGAAGGGCCTTATTATCTTTGGTTTACCTCCATCTTTTATTCAACTTCGCCATGAAGCTTTTATTATGACTTCGGTCTTGCCTTGCCTTTTATTATCCGCCTCATCGGTGGTTTTATTAGCCAAAGACGTATATCCTCACGCTAAGGCGAATTTTGGATCTTTAAAGCTTCGAAGATTAAGGCTTGATTCACTTTCAATTTTGCATAGATTTTTCGGCCTTGTGAGCTTCAAATTTTTGCTTGATTTAGGTGAGCACTTGAAATCTTATTATTAGGTGAAGCTTTCGATTATTCGGGTGCCAATACTTCAAAACCGTGACGCTGGCGATACCTTAATGTTTTCCCAATTTAATTACATGGAAGCTACTAAAACAAATTAGAAACCAACAATAGTGACTAAACCGCTAAATCAATATTTATTAACAATTTATTATCAAAAGCGTGGGGAGAATAAGCTAATAATTACTACACATGAGATCGTGACGATTACGAGACTTATAAATAACTCTATCATTTCTCGTCCTCATTTAAGAGACCTAGCCTAAAAAGTTAAGGAATCGAAGCTAAGTGCTCAACACGCACGGTCGAGTCGAAAATTACTCTCATTCTCACCATCGGAAAACCTACATTCGTGTCTTAAACACTTATGAAAAACACGAAAATTTTTAAAATTTGGCCATTTTTAGCCTTATTTTGCAATAAAACGAAAACAAAAAGATGAAATTTGGATTGCGTGTTGACGTGAGCAAGGTGAAGTATCTACTCACCCCCCATACTAAAACTAAACATTGTCCTTAATGTTTCGAGTCTAGGGGTGAAACACCCCCATACTAGAGACGTAGTCGAATGCTTAATCTCGAGCATGGAAAGGGTAAAACGAATAACCTAAAAGCCGTTTATGAATTATGCTAATAAGATAAACGTTAGAACATAAAAGGATATCATCGGATATCGGAATCTCCAAAGGCAACGATCGAAGCTCGAGTGCTACGTAAAACGAACACGAGAGGCTTCAATGATGTCGATGTACCTAATGAATCACAATCACGAACAACCACGGAACAAAGGTTGGAAGGGCACAGATCCCCTCACATTAAACTAATTAGAAAGCAATAATATGTACATGGATAAGCATGGGTCTCCCCCACGAGGCAACTTGTTTTTGATAACCGAGTCAAAAGCTCGACTCGAATCCCCATAAATGTGATCATTTAGGGATATACTTGGTTCGGTCATTTTTAGTGGGACTTACATGTAATCAAGGCACAAAAGCAACCGTGTATAAAGGCAAAGCCTTTATACCGGGGTCAAAGATCGTGTCTTCGTTTTCGGATGATAAACGAAACAACACGACTTCAAGTAACAAAGTCCCAATGGGACACAAGAAAATAGAATGAGAAGAGAAGGGTGGGACATTGGGTGGACATACAAATCGAGTTACTCGAGGTTAACTCTCACCGTAAGTGTAGAAGGGATTTCTAGTGACTACTTCGGTAAAAGACCGAGATTTTATCTTAAACGTGATACCGGGGTCAAAAATCTCGTCCTCGGTGGAGAAGTGTGAGGAAACAAATGGGGCTTCCCCCACACTAGGTCCACACAAAACGTCGTCAAAAGAAGTAGACGCGTTTGTAGCAAGCTAAACTAAGCGAGGTGATGACGGAGTTAACTTTGGAAAAAATTTCAAATCAATTGTAAAATCTTTTCCTTTTTCATTTTTTAACTCTTTGTTACGAAAACCCGAGTTGATTAAATTGAAAATATTTGGTGTTTCTAAAACAATTCTAGGCAAACTTAAAATTTCCACATTTATCTTGAAGGCGGGAGGAGGATTTGAATTTTTAAAATGTGAATCGATTAATAAATCATCCCCCTCCGGGCTAACGCAACGGTCCTCATCAAACTCGAAAATCAACGGCGGATCATCAAGTATACGTTTTATCTCAGAAAAGTCGCCATCGGGATCAAAAACGTCTTCTCTTCCTCGTGGAAGAGGTTGAGCAATAAAGTTGTCGATAATCGAGTCGCTAGCTTCAACCGTCGTGAAACTAGGAAAAGAAGGCTCTTCGATTGAAGATTTTGCCTTTGTCGTTTCGACCTCGATATCGAAAAACGTATCGATGTGAGCAAGGCCATCGGCGGACTTCTCACATGATAAATCCAAAATCTCACTCGGTGTGGGATTAGGTGTAAAAGGCTCGTCTCGTGACGATTTTGCCTTGACGGTTTCAACTTTGTCCTTCGAAGGGATCGAACGTGGGTTTTCAAACATTTTTACAAAACTACTAACACGTCCCTTCGGAATTAATTTTCGCTCATCTTGTAAAAACGAGGGTTCAACGATTTCCTTTAAAACCTTTTCACATTTTTCTTTTTCAAAATCATTAAATGGAATTTCTTTGTCAAAATTAAGTGTATATTGATTTAGAAAATCCTCAATAATTTCATCCTCATTAGAAAAATTAGGTTCACAAGGTATTAGATTTAATACTCCCAAGTATCCTACGAGTTTTTCCTTTGGTTTATTTTCAAAAACATTTTTCAAAACTTCGTTAGGTGACTTTTTCGTTTCCTCTACGTTGTTGCAAGACGATGAAGGTTGCACGACTCTAAAATTTGAGAGATATGGATCAATACAAGACGTACGAGTCTTAGGAGTCGATAAGGCTTTAACCTCTCCCTTGGAATTAGGATTGGTGTTATTTGACAAAGAATTAAATTTTTCCACTAAGCCCTCGAACATTAAAAGAATTTTATCTCTCTCATTAGCATGATTTTCTCTAAGGTTATCCACGTATCCTTTCCACATCTCTTGATTTTGATCATACACACGTTGTTGCTCTTCAAAAAGGGTGTCATAGTCGTTTTCTATTTTTTTGAAAGTTTCCCTTTGGGTTGCCATTCGTTTATTACAAGTTTCCTTAAGGCTAGTCATTTGTTCTTCCACGATCGTTAATTTCTCATTATTTCGTCTCACAAAATCATTAAAGGCATTATGAATAGACTCATCATTTCAATTAAAAGACGGATCATACGACGAATAAAACGAAGACGATGGGTGACCTTGGTCGTAAGATTGAAAATTGTTACCATGATCACGTGGAATGGGGTTATATATATAACCCCCTCGACCTCCAATAACCTCACAATAAAAACAATTGGCACCATCGGGCGGGCCTCCACAATATAGACACGAATAATATCCACCATGATTCGACATGATGCAACGAGAACGGTGTTACGAGAATTAAACACTAGAGGGTTAGAAATAGAATTAATGGACAAGGGTAAGAAGAATATTTTTTATTTTTTTTATTTTTTTTGGATTTTTGTTGTATTACGTAGACTCAAATCTACAAATCTCTCCTCGAATCGACTTTCTCGATTAAAGGAGCCTCAAGGAATGAAAACGATCACGTGAAGTGAACGCCTTCGATGACTTTAGAACGTTGGTGGAACACCAAAACGTTCAAGAGGGTTTAATCTTGAAAACAAGCAAATATATATATACGTAGATAATACTTTGGTTGGCAAACCCTCGATTAGCCCTTTTTCTCAAAACACGCACAAGCAAGCGGGGGAAACGAGGCGGCGCTAAGCACTTAAGAGCCTTTTTCCCTTAGGTCGTGAAATACAACCGCCTTATACCCACCTTATAGTTTGTGTTAATTGAAATTAAGCCTCACGAAAGTATTTATCTATTTTGCCTTTTACTTTTGCTTTGGATTCGAATACAATGATCGAGTGATGAAATCCCGAATCAAGGTTGCGTTTTCACGGTTTTGGAGTACTTGTATTTTTATTGTTCTACGTAAGTACAATATAGTAATAATATTCACAATAAAAACGAGAACCAATATATCTACAATATAGTAAAATGATTGTCGTGTATTTAATTTAGGAAAACTAAACACAATTTATTTGGATATTATAATATATTAAGGAAAAATAACAAAAATGAGTATGTACGATATTCACGCTTTTCAAAATGTGAAAAGCAAAAACGCACCACTCACAAAAACACGATACTAATAATGGCACACTAAAAACACCTCCCTGGCAGCGGCGCCATTTTGATAGTTGAGTTTTTGTACACCTTTGTTTTAGGAAAAACAGGGCGTATAATGCGGGCAAGTATTAAGTTGCACGTTTTAGGAAAAACGCGAAACCGAACAAATGCGGATTCGTTCTCGAGGAGGTGTGTGGATTAATGTGCCAATATATATAATCAAAAGTTTGGGGTAGTGTCGTTTTTAGATGAGAAAAGAAAGAAAAACAAAGACGAGCTAAGATTACAACTAAACTACGACGAATGACGTAAAACGCGAACGTAAGTACGTAAAACGTGAAAATTTAAAAATTTAAAGCTAAAAACAAATTAAAAATGAAAAATAAGTTCAAAATAATATAAATAAGGATAAAAATCCAATAAATATATTTTTTTAACCTTTTATTAATTAAATATTCAATTTTTAATGCTAATTAAAGCCCAAAAATTAAATATAATTAAGAAAAAGCCCAAAATATTATTTTATTAGACAAATAACTTACTTATATTATTTAAAAACTAAAAAGTATTTTTCCTAAATTTTAAATACTATTTTTCTATTTTTAAAACTCTAAAAACAATTTTTAAACTAAAATGATGATAAAAAATAATAAAATAATGCTAAAAATTATTTGACTATTTTAAAAATCCTAAATTACTCTAATGAACTGTAAAAAATGAAAAAGTTTGAAAAATCAAATATTTTTCACTAAAAGACAAAACAGTAAACAATAAAAACCCTAATTAAATTAAATAAAATTTAAAAATTAATTAAAAAGTGAACAGTAAAATATTTTTGAACTAAAAGTCTTAAAATATTTTCTAAATATAAGAAAATTTTTAAAACTAAAAAACATTAAAATTTTACACTAAAAGACAAAAATCAGTTAATTAAAAAGTATTTAAAATGCAATTAAACCTAAAAATTGGAAAATGAGCAGTAACTGAAAATTAAAATAAACTAAAAAATCAGAAATAAAATAAGAAAAATAACAAAACTGGTTTGAAAACCTAATTCCTATTTTAGGTCACAAAAGACAAAAAAATAAGATAACTGAAAGTGACATGTGACCCCTTTTTGTCCATTTGCTTGGCAGGGGAAACCTTTACACTAGCAGTGGGAAGTGAATTCCCACTATCTTCACAAGAAACAGGTCTGGGCACTTTTATGCCTAGATCTTGTTGGTTACTTGGTTTTATGGGCAAACAAAGGCACCCCCACAACCAGTTGGGTTGTGGAGAGTCAATAAAAAGCTAAAAACACAAGGTTACTTCACAAAGTCAAGCCCAAAATGCCCTTAACAGTTACTGTATTAGACTAGGGGGCTGTGTGGATTTTGCTGGTGTGTTGTGCACTTGGGTGAGTTTTGGATGGCCAAAACTCACTCAAGTCACTCACAAACTAGCCCAAATCAATCACAAGCACTAACCTACCCTATATACTATCAGGCACAAAGATTGACATGGCAAAAACTCACAAAATTTAGCAGTTATGGCTTATACTGATTTTCTTACTAGGTTATTACCAAAACTTGTGTGCAATACTTCACAAACTCAACAAACCAAACACACTAAGCTAATTAAACTCAAAGCTGCCAAGATGAGTGAATTAAAACTGATTTCAGAACATTTGTATCTCACAAATTGCTTTTAAAACCTGAATCCAAACACCCCTTTAAAACTGAAAATTGAAATTTTAACAAAGATTTTGTAACCAAACTTTCACCAAATCCAATCTAACCTATCCTAACCTGTCTAAGATCAACAAATAAGCAATATCCTACATTTGATCAACATCCTTACAGCCTAATATTCTAAATCAACCAAACTCAAATAAAACTTCCAAGCAAGTATAGAAAGAAAGGAAAGGTCTTTACCTTGTGACCCTACATCCAGGGATCACAAAGGCAGCTTTTGCCTTCTCCATCAAGCTCGGGCTTGAGCTGACCAATCTCAGAAAAGGGCTTGTGGTATGTTAGATGATGATGATGAATTCAAGCAGAAATCCATCCTCCAATATGCATGATTCGTGTACCTGTCAAGATCAAAAAGAAAAAGGGAAAGAGTGACCTGGAAATAAACCACCAAAAAGTGTATATGCCGGACTTATTGATTAATCCAGCTTATCACTTTTGGCTTAAACAAAAATCTTTTAAACTGAAATTTTTTTACACACTTAAACCAAACAGAAACTTGAAGTTTCTTGACAAAAGAGTATCAAAACTAGCAAACAAATTTTGAAATTCCACTTTCACTTCATATCAAAACTGATTTCAATATTTTACAAACTTTTGCCAATAGAACTCAAAAACTGATTTTTATGAAATCACTTGATAAATTTGAAAAACTAGTAACTCTAAACTATTTCTCAATCAAGGAATATCATCAAACTTAAAGCTTAAACTTGGTACTCAGATTATGTAATTTAACAAATTTTCACTTTCATTCATAAAACTAAGAAACTACAAAATCTGGAACAAGATTAAAAAGAAAATCCTACTGGCTTTATATAATAGCCTACAGAACTTACTAGAATGCATAAAACCCTAATCTTTGAAATTCCTCATTTGCCCTTGATTGTTGACTGAATTCTTGGTCAATTGGATACATGTGATTGACAACTTGCTTTGATGATCCTAGCCGTTTATATGGCCCTTTGGGAGCACGAAATGGATGAAAGCTGTTGATTCCCTATTGAGATTCATTTATTACCAAATATGGAGGAGCAGGGGAAGGACGTGGGGACCATTTGGGTGAGTGGGAGAGAGTTTTGTGAAGTGGGTTTTGGTTAGGATGGGGTAAATCATTGTTCTGGAAATTATAACAAGAAACCCCTTTGTTTTGATGAATTAAGGTTCTAGGGTTTATGGTTAATTGGGTTTAGGAGGGTAGTGTTTGATTAGTTTTAGGATAATTAAGTTTTTAAAAAACTTGTTTATCCCCACTTTTCAAAACTGATTAATAAATCAGTTAAGTGGGTTGTGACGTGTGTGATTGGAGGAATTTGATTGGCTGGGGTTTTAAGTGGGGTGACGTGTCATGGGCTGATAGGGTGATGGGGGTTTGGATGTTTGGACAATTTCAGTCCCTTACTTCCCTTAATCTTGTCATTATAAGTTACCAACAGCATTTCTTAATTCCTTTTGTTTTGTACTTTGAGCTTATTACAATTTCAGTCCTTCCAAGTTTAAGATAATGAAACCAAGGGCTAATCTTGTAATCTTTAGAATTTTCAAGGACCAAACATGTACAATCTTGAAACTTAAGGACCATTTTTGTAATAGTTGAGATTTACAAGGGCCAAAAGTGACAAGTCTTCAAAAGTTGAGGGACCATTCTTGCCAATCTTCAATTCTTCAAGGGTAATTCTGGAAAATCCATGATTTGGGCCCGGTTCTTTGTGCGACTTCATTTCCCGTGTTCGTTATTGCTTCATTCTTGTGATCATTTGTTGATTTCACGATATCCGTACCTAAAATACACAAGACACAAATACAAGCATATATAGGGGTATTTTGATGATATTTTAAGCGTTTTAAGCCCGATTTGGACGATGAGACTATGTATAATTGCAGTCTCATCACTACTCGTAGTGGTAAAACTTTCAAAGAACCCATTTCTCGTCCAAGTACTTCTACGGAAAAGGAAATAGAGAAAGTGCCCAAGGTAGTGGTAGAAAAAGAGCAAATTCCAATCCCACAAAGTACCGCTCAAACCACACCTACGGTTGAACCAATACCAGTAGAGGAACCCGAGATTCCAAGGCCGTTGCCTATGCCCCAAACCACACCACCCTTACCTTACCCTTCAAGACGAAACAAGGAAAAGGCACAAGAACGTAACAATTATCAATTTGAACTTTTTATGAAAATGTTTCGTGACTTGCATTTTAACATAATTTTTGCCGACGCTTTGGTCATGATGCCTCGATTTGCCGCAAACTTTAAAAGTATGTTGAATAACAAAGAGAAATTGTAAAAGTCATCTAGTTGTTCTTCGGTTTTTCTTAGCCGCATACCTCAAAAAGTCGATGATCCCGGTAAATTTTTAATCCCATGTGCAATTCAAGATATGGAAGAATGCTACGCCTTGGCCGATCTTGGTGCTAGTATAAATTTGATGCCTCTTGAGATTTTTAAGTCGCTCAATCTTCCTAATCTCACTCCTTCAAGAATGTCAATCGAGATGGCCAATCATTCTACGATTCTAGCTTGTGGAGTTGCCGAAGACGTCTTCATAAAAGTTGGAAAGTTTTACTATCCCGTGGACTTTATCGTTGTTGACATCCCATCGACCCTAAAGTTCCTCTAATTTTAGGTCGATCATTTTTGGATACCTCGAGAGCATTTATTGATGTGCGTTCTAGGAAAATCACTCTACGTTTCAATGAGGAAGAACTCGTCATAAATGCAAATTCAAAACTCTACACCTTCTCATGTGTATTCTATCACATCTTTGAACAATGTTGATTCCATAAAAAACATTTGCAAAAGAGTTTCAAAAAGAGTGTTAGGAGTTGTTGATAAAAACGATTTTCCAACCCCTCCGCCGGTGGAGGTTAAGAGTGTTAAGCCTACGTCTCCAATCACGGAAGATTATTCCGATGATGAATATGTTGACCCCGATGGGGTGGTGTTCTTTGTTGATAAACGTTTTGAGAACTTGCCACCACCAAAACGGTTTTTAAATGTGTGAATTTTTTGTGTGCCTAACATCGTCTTAGAAACACCATATATTTTTGACATAATCAAATCGGGTTTTCATAAGGAGTTTTCAAAAGATGAAAAAGGAAAAAAATTTGAATTGGATTTAAAAGATTTTTCTACAATTCTAACTCCGTCATCACCTCGTGTTTTGAGTGCTACAAGATCGTCTTCTCCTTTTGACGATGCTTTGTGTGGACTTAGTGTGGGGGAAGCCCCTTATGTTCCCTCCCCTTTTTCCACCGAGGACGAGAAATTTGATCCCGGAATTGCATATAAAGGGAAATCTCGGTCTTCCACCGATGCAATAAATGGAAAATACTTTCATTTGATTGGTGCGAGTCTACCTCAAGTAGCTCATGGTTTTTGTGACTTACCCATTGTCCCACCCTTCTATTTCTTCTCATCTATTTTCTTTAAACCCTTTGGGTTTGTTTTGGCACGTGTTGAAGTGGTGTTGGTTTATTTATCCAATGAAAACGAGAACGCCATCTTTGATCCCGGTATTTTGCACCATCAAAGGACTTAGTCCTTAATACCGGTTGTTTTGGGGCCTTGTTTATCATGTAAGCCCCACCAAAAATTGACCATACCATGATTATCCCTAATATGATCACATTTATGGGGGATCCGAGTCAAGCTTTTGACACGGTTATCAAAAATAAGGTGCCTCGTGGGGGAGTCCCATGCTTATCCATGTACATATTATCGCTTTCTAATTAGTTTAACGTGGGGGGATTTGTGCCCTTCCAACCTTTGGTTCCATGATTGTTTGTGATATGTGGTTTTTAGACGATCATGATCTTCACGATTGGAGCCTCTCGTGTTCGTTTTATGGGAGCACTCGATCGTTTACTTTGAAGAATTTCTCAATATCCATGATATATCCTTTGATGTTCTAACCTTAGGTTTATAGCACACTTCATAAACGGCTTTAAATTTAACGGTTACACCCTTTCCATGCTAGATTAAGCATTTGACTACGTCTCTAGTATGGGGGTTTCCAACCCTTAGACTCGAAACATTGAGGACAATGTTTAACTTTAGTATGGGGGGGGGGGGGGGGGGTGAATAGATACTTGCCTTGCCAAACCTTCACGCTTTCCAAAGTTTATCTTTTTGTATATCGTTTTGTTGCAAATAAGGCTAAAAATGGCCAAATTTTAATGTTTTCTCATGTTTTATAAGTGTTTAAGACACGAATGTAGATTTTCCGATGGCGAGAATAAGAGTAATTTTTGACTCGACCGTGCGTGTTGAGCATTTAGCTTCGATTCCTTAACTAAATATTAGCCTAAGTCTCTTAAATGAGGACGAGAAATGATAGAGTTGATTATAAGTTACAATGCTAAACGTAGAGTACTCGTATTCTTTCAAAAACTCATGTGTTCTCGTTTTTTGCTTATTCTCCCTTCGCTTGTAAATATCTTTTTCTTAATAAATATTGACTTAGCAGTTTAGTCTTGATTGTTGGTTTCTAGTCTTTTCTAGTAGCTTCCATGTAATTAAATTGGGAAGACATTAAGGTATCGCCAGCGTCACGGTTTTGAAGTGTTGGCAACCCGAATAATCAAAAGCTTCACCTAATAATAAGATTTCAAGTGCTCGCCTAAATCAAGCAAACAATTTGAAGCTCACAAGGCCGAAAAATCTATGCGAAATTGAAAGTGAATCAAGCATTAATCTTTGAAGCTTTAAAGATCCAAAATTCGCTTTTAGCGTAAGGATATATGTCTTTGGCCATAATAAACACCTCATGGCGAGGTTAAATAAAAGGCAAGGCAAGACCAAAGTCATAATAAAAGCTCATGGCGAAGTTGAATAAAAGATGGAGGTAAACCTATGATAATAAGGCCCATCCGGTAGGGGGCATATAAAAGTCTTGGTAATAAGTCTCATGTTCAAAACCGTTATAAAACCGTGTTTATCGATCCTTCTTGTTGACTTAATTTTTTGACATCGTTGTCTATTAGGAGGGGTAATGTAGTAGTTTTTGCAAGGCAAATTCTTTTTAAGCAATTAAAGTTTGTTTTTCCTCGACTCACTCGAATTGATCTCAAATTAATGTGGATATATTTGTTCTTGGTGAAACATATTTTTTTTTATTTTTTTAAATCCGAAATAAAATTTCATTAATATTAAAACTGATTACAGTACTTTATAAAAAGAAATTACATTAAACCCTAATTCTATTTTTTCAGAAAATAAAAATTAAACTAAAAAGAAAGGCATAAAATTACACAATGATTTGGGAGTTTTTATAGCCAACCCCAAGGCTTCTTCACGAATCTTCTTGAGCAAGAATTAAATCCCATCCGTTAAATCCTTCTTTTCTTCTTTCTCTCTCTTCTCTTCTTTAATCTACGGTTAAGATGGGTGTTGTCACTTAGATTGCCAGCCTGGATACAAAGATGTGCTAGTTCTATGATGAGGTGGAGGATCTTAATTGGTGGATTGGTGTGTGAAACGTGTGTGAGCCAATCAAAACAAAGGGTTGAGGCCACGTAGGATGAGGAGATGAGGACCACCATGTTGGATCTTCCGATTACTATGGGGATTTAATCCCAAACCGTGTGTATCACATGCTTACAATAAAAGCCCCAATTTTTGAGTAATTTTTGTTATGGTAAAATTAGGGTTTTTGGGTGATTGGGTAAAAAGGAAGTGGTGGCTGTGTTTTTCATGAGAGAGAGAGGTAAACAGTGAGAGGGTGTTTGGTTTCATTGTTATTATCGAATGGTGAGTGAGGGGGGTAGGGTAAAAAAATACGTTTTATAAAAAGTGTGAGTGGGGTGAAAGTTTAACACGTGTGTGAGGGTATATTCAGAGTTGACTAGGAACGTCACCAAAAAACTTTGACTAGCAAAAATTGGTATTTTCCTTACCACGTTTGTTTTTTGTAAGTGATTGGGCTTGTGGCCCAAGTTATCCAAACGACCTATCTGTCTTGTATATTTACAATTTGGGCTTGGAGGGCTATTAACATTAAAGGCGTTTCATAATTCTTGCCAAATGGGCTAATTTTGGGCTTTGGAAAGTAAAAAAGATAACTTGTTATTCTAATAGGCTTTTTAACCCATTAGTCCAAATGTGGGACCCACAAGCTCGTTTAACTCAATAAATATTAAATCCGTTAAAACGAGCTCGATTTCGGCTTTGTCGATCTTTTCTTCAAAACCGTGTTGAATTTTACGGTTTTTATGATCTTTGGCATACTTTTGGTCTTTTGACTTTGTCTTCGTCTCTTTTTGGACTTTTCTTCAACATTTTACCGTGAAATCCCGTGTTTTCTTTCCTTTTGATCTTTTGTACCTATTTCACACAAAAACACAAAACCACGCGTAATTCTGACTTTTACGATATTAAACACATGATTAGGTCTTGTTTTTCCTTGATTTTAGTGGCAAAAGGATAAGTGTTTACACACTTATTAAATCCCCTACACTTGACCATTGCAATGACCCCATGCAATGCATTATTTCAAAGCATAAAGTTACATTTTTCTCTTAATTAATCCATCTCGGCCTTTATTAAGATATACTAATACTACTATGATGGAAAGATAAAAACTTAAAAGGACACAAAAGTTATAAAAGTTTATTAACTTGGAAATTATTTGATGGAAGAAACTTGTAAAGAAATCTTAGACTTTAATTAGGGCTTTGGTGTCATGAATATTAATCACCCTCAAGTTTCACGTTCCCCATGCCAAGCTTAAAAACGAGATCATTGTTTACCATAAGTTCTTAGGTTAAAGCCATTTATATAAGACAATTGTGTAAAACTCTTTCTCCAATTCCTACGTTGTATCTCTAGATTTTATTGATTGTCATACACCCGTAGGCTCATTTGACTTATTTGATAATTATTAGTCCAAAAATGAAGGCAAAACGGTGCAAACCCGACACTCAAAACCTAACCTCGTCCTCAAAAACGTTGTCACCAAAGTAAGCCCACATCAAGGATGATTTAACACGATTTGGGGAATAAATTCCCGGACCCAAAATTTGGCCAATAGTACTACTTTATTATTTATTCCTCCAAATTCATGTAGACTTTATGTGGTGTTTAGCAAGTTCACATCATATACCCTTAGGCTCTTTAAGATGTAAAAATGCTCCCCTTCTATTGTCCACACCCTAAGGCTCCTTGAACGATAAACGAGGGAATTGATTTTTTTTGATCAATTTTTATTCAACAGTTACCATGCCATACACCCTAAGGCTCTAATGACAAGGTTCGTGCTACATGCCCCACACCCTAAGGCTCCTTGAGGTCATGTTTTAATCTTATTCTTTCTTATTTATGATATATATAGTAGGCCAAATTCCGCGGTCCCATGGTCTGAATACCTCCTACTTAGTGGTTATGAGCCACCTTAGTCGGAAGTCCACAACGCTGGCACCCTCAATGTGTTCATGCTTTAATTACAAGGAGAATAAAGATTTGGCTAAGAGTTAAGATATCGAATCGACACCGCAAAAATCCTCATTTATTAAGCAATTAAATATACAAGCGGGAAGAAAGAGCCACAAAAACTTATATAAGGAAGAATTAACCCTTAAACTTATTATCAACTCTATCATCTCTCGTTCTCCACAATTTAAAATCTCAAGGAATGAGATTCGTGGATGCTTAGCCTAATAAACCAATTAAGGTCCATATGGTTAAGGATACTAGCTAGAGTAAACTTGGATAAGTAAATTCGGGTTGAGTCAAAATATTCACGACGGGCCTAATATATCAAAGATATCTAAACTTGTTAAAACCATTTTATTTATTTATATTTGACTTTATTCTTGAAATGGAAATTATTACGATGCGATGACCAAAGGGAAATAAACAAAAATACTACTAGGCCAAAATAGATTAAAAATTTGAAAAACGTTGAAAAATTTAAATTTTCCGGTTAAATGGGGTCAAATTCATGGAAAAGCCCACTAAAATTTCGATAGAAGTCCCCCTACACTTAATATAAACATTGTCCTTAATGTTTAAGCATGTGGGAGAATAAACTCCCCTACACTTAGGACATTGAGTACGTTGTTTAAAATCGAGCTAAGGAAGAGACAACTAAAGTGATTACATTTATTTGTGTTTTATTTATATACAAGATTGAATCACAATAGCAAAAACTTATCGAAGGAACCGGGTACACGGGAACACGGGATCACGGGTCGCGTCAAAAATACCAAAAGTGGACCATTAAAGCTCATGTCCCTACACACAATATCACAACACAAACAAACTACTTGGCTCCCCCCTACACTTATTGGTGAAAATGGGTGAAGGCGAAAAAGGGTGGAAAGGGAAAAATCTAACCTAGTTATACGATGCTTGATTTATTTATCACGAGTCTCTAGCTCGACTCGATTTCCCGAATGTTATCTTCAAATGGGAAAATCATGGAAAAACTGAGATTTCCAAGGGAGGAAAATCTCTCCATGATAATAGGTGAAGCAAAGTCATATAAGGCATACCCCATGAAAATCCACCCGGGTCAAACACATAATTTCCATCACAAAAGGAAATAAACCCCGAGGTGGTAAAATCACGCAAGTCAAAGAAGAGTGGGATATCCTTAGGCAACGATCTCTTAAATTAAAGGGTAGTATGGTGATATGACAATGATAGCACTAAAGTCTTTATTCCCGGATCAAACACTGATTCCTTAACGGGAAAATAGCAAGAGGTGTTGACACTTAAGCTCAAAATGTCATCAAAATCCAAAGTGGGAAGGTCATCCTCTTCCAAACTCGATGTGAAAACATAAGTATCGTCGGAGTCATAGGAAAACTCTTCCTCATGAGGAAAATAGGTATTTAGAAAGATGTCTAAATCCTCCTCAAATGGAATAACCTCTAAAATAGGAATGATCTCTAAGAGTGGAGGATCCTTCTCGAAAGTCATGACTTCTAAAATTGGGGTATAAAAGTCAAAAGGAGTCTCCATGGAAGAATCACTCATAGAGATATGAGGTGCATTAAGTTCATGGGGTGGGTCATCAAAGTTAATGAGATCACTTAAAGAAGTGTCATCATCGTAAGTATCAAAGATTGGTTTATCAAAAATGGGTGGGTCAAAAGTGGGTGGGTCAAAAGATAAGTCGTCTAAACCGAAGATAGTGTGATCACTTGAAGAAGTGTCATCACTATAGGTATCATAAATAGGAGTTTCAAAAATTTGAGGCTCTAAGGGAAGGGATGAAGTTATCACAAAATCATTTTGAGTAGACTTTTCAATTCCAAAAGGATTAACAAAAATCTCTTCATTATCATAATTAAGAACATCAATCATATTGACCGACTCTTTTCCATTTGATTTTGTTGTAATTTTTCCCATTTTAAAAACTTTTTGTTCATCCCTAACCCTAAGAATTAACTCCCCTTCGGGCACATCAACTAAGGCTCTTCCGGATCGTAAGAATGGTCTACCAAGTATTAACGGAATACGAGGATCCATCTCATAGTCGACCACGACAAAGTCCACGGGAAAAGTGAATGTACCAACTCGAACAAAAACGTCTTCGGCAATACCAACGGGGTATGCGAGAGTTCGATTAGCTAACTCGAGAGTCATGCGAGTCGGTACAAGGTCGGGTAATGATAATTGTTTCCAAACCGAAAGTGGCATAAGATTGATGCTAGCGTCGAGATCCGCTAAAGCCATACAATCATCAATTTGAGGAAACGAGCAAGGTAACACGAATCGTCCGGGATCTCCTTGCTTTTAGGGAATCTCTTTAAGAAGAATCACGGAACAATTCTCATTTAAACGAGTGTTCACGAGCTCAACCATTTTTTCTTTCTTATTAAGCAAATCTTTAAACATTTTGACAAATTTTGGCATTTGAGCAAGTGCTTCAATAAGACTAATGTTAACATTCACATTGGAAATCATTTTCAAAAAGTTGGAGACATGAACGTCATCTTTGGTGAGCACTTTAGCCTTGTCTAACCTAGAGGGATAAGGAATATTAGGCTTAGACTTTGAAGGTTGAGAAGGAGAAGGACTCGCTTCTTGAACAACCGTAGGGATAGGCTCTTTCAGCAATGCAGAACTAGTACTAGGAGTGGTAGTGGGAGGAATCACCGAAGGGGGAGTAGGATTACTCATTATGACCTCCGGGCCTTGTCTCTCCTTTATGGGCGAAGAGATGGAAGGTCCCTCTAAAGTGGCTCCACTTCGAGTATTGATAGCACTCACATTAGCACGAGGGTTAATCTCGGTATTTGAAGGTAAGGCTCCTTGGGGTCTAAGGGCTTGAAGCATTGTCAAAAATCTCTTATCGTTGGACTCTTGCATTTGTCTAGTAGATTCTTGCATTGCTTTCATGATTTTCTCATGTTCGGTCAATTTTTGGAGAACCAAGTCCATTTGAGGATTTTGCATGTTCATTTGATTAAACCCTTGATTAGGAAAACCTTGGTTTTGATATTGAGGTTGAAAACCGTTGTTATTATAAAAACCTTGGTTATTATTTTGAAACACTTGATTTTGACCATTAAAATTCCCTTGATTTTCATTCTCTTGAAAATTACCCATTTGAGGACCTTGGTTCCTATTTTGGTTTTGGGTATTTTGGGCGGGTGGGGGTGGTCTT
This sequence comes from Glebionis coronaria, assembly GCA_025667525.1. NCBI lineage: Eukaryota > Viridiplantae > Streptophyta > Magnoliopsida > Asterales > Asteraceae > Glebionis > Glebionis coronaria. Next base: position 185,905,472 of record CM046881.1, read on the forward strand.
TGTGGAGCTACAAAACCAAGGGGAGCCAAATAATTAGTACTCTTATAAGACAAATGGTTAACATAAACATTTGGTTTAAATTGAACCCTCTCATTAGCATTAAAAGCACAAACTTGTTGTTGTTGATTATAAACCTTGTCACAATTAAAATATGAATGTGGTCCACCACAAGTCTCACACGATTCACGAGTCTCTTTTAAGGCATTAACTTGACCATTGATGGCTTGAGTTTATAAAGCAATTGATTCAACAAGCGAAGTAAGTTTATCTATTCTCTTGTCGTTCTCACTAGAACTAGCACTTTCCATAGTGGCCCTAACACTTTTGGTTTGTACTTTAGCCTTATTTTAAATTATAGCCCAAGCCTCGTTCATTGATTTCACAAGAATATTGCCCCCTGCGGCACTATTAAGTGAGTCTTGGTCATTTAGAGTTAAACCATTGTAAAACGTATTAATTTGATGCACTTTAGTGAAACCATGTTGTGGACATTTTCTTAAAAGCTCTTTAAATCGATCCCAAGACTCACTAAACGTTTCCCCATATTGTTGCTTAAAGGTGATTATGTTATTCCTCAAAGAGGTGGTTCGTGATGGTGGGAAAAAGTAGTTAATGAACTTGGTCTCTAAATCAATCCATGGTTTAATACTTTGGGGTGGTTCCTTATCAAGCCAAATCCGGGCTTGTCCCTTGAGGGAAAAAGGAAAGAGTTGTAAACAAATAGCCTCTTGTGGCACCCCATTGTATTTGACGGTATTGGCTAATTGTATGAAACGTTTGATATGAGCGTGTGGATCATCATTAGTACGGCCTAAAAATGGTGTAGCGGAAACCATTTGAATAAAGCCCGTTTTAAGTTCAAAATGATTAGCTCCAATATCCGGCACCACAATCGCGTCATCGTTTCCTTCAACGTGAGATTGGAGAATCTCAATCATTGGTCGATTATCCGTTTGCCATCGTATTGTCGAAAGCTCGATTCTCGGGATCGGCTTGATTGACGGTCTTTTTGTTTTTCTTCTTCTTCTTTTTAGAAGAATTAGAAGTATTTGGTACACCAATCGGTATGTATGTACGCGCGCGAGTGCACATACAATTAAAACTTTGGAATGAGGTAGGTGACCTCGGTCGACTTTGAGAGGAAAAGGATTTTCCCTCTCGAGGTGCAATATTAAAAAGCTACAAAAATATATACTTAATACTAATTGAGTTGGCAAACCAATAATCGGTCGTCCCTCTCAATATACGCACAAGCAAGCGGGGAAACGAGGTGGCACAAAGCACTTAAAAACCTTTTTCCTTAGACGGCCTTTTATAGCGCGTCGCCTTATACCTACCTTATAGTTTGTATATATCGAGTTCAAACGTCTTACTAGTATTTATCTATTTTGCCTTTTTATTTCGTTTAGGATTCGAATACAATAGTTAGGTGATGAAATCCTAACTAAGGTCTTATTTGAAAAGTAGGTAAATTAATGTTCTACGTAATATGCTATAGTAAAAGAAAAATCTGTTTGTATTTTTTTAGGAAAAATATATATTCACAAGAAAAATCGAAAGAAATCGAACTAAAAAAATAACACTAATACGTAATATTTTTGGTGTAATACTTTTAGGAAAAAGTATTACTTTTGGATTTTTTAATTTTTTTGGTGCAAATCTTAGGAAAGAATTTGCTTTTGTGATTATTTTAGTTTTTTTGTATTTTAAAATTTTTGATTTTTTTGTATTTTTTGATTTTGTTGCAAGAAAATTAACGTTCAAAATGAACGGATCCCAAAATCCAAACGTCTCACGAAGTCTTCAATCGTAACGAGCGAAGCGGCAACGGCGCCAATTTAATGTAGTAGGTTTTGCAAGGCAAATTCTTTTTAAGCAATTAAAATTCGTTTTTCCTCGACTCACTCAAATTGATCTCAAATTAACGTGGATATATTTGTTCTTGGTGAAACATATTTTTTTTTATTTTTTATTTTAAATCCGAAATAAAATTTCATTAATATTAAAACTGATTACAGTACTTTATAAAAAGAAATTACATTAAACCCTAATTCTATTTTTGCAGAAAATAAAAATTAAACTAAAAAGAAAGGCATACAATTACACAATGATTTGGGGGTTTTTATAGCCAACCCCCAAGGCTTCTTCACGAATCTTCTTGAGCAAGAATTAAATCCCATCCGTTAAATCCTTCTTTTCTTCTTTCTCTCTGTTCTCTTCTTCAATCTACGGTTAAGATGGGTGTTGTCACTTGGACTGCCAGCCTGGATACAAAGATGTGCTAGTTCTATGATGAGGTGGAGGATCTTAATTGGTGGATTGGTGTGTGAAACGTATGTGAGCCAATCAAAACAAAGGGTTGAGGCCACGTAGGATGAGGAGATGAGGACCACCATGTTGGATCTTCCGATTACTATGGGGATTTAATCCCAAACCGTGTGTATCACATGCTTACAATAAAAGCCCCAATTTTTGAGTAATTTTTGTTATGGTAAAATTAGGGTTTTTGGGTGATTGGGTAAAAAGGAAGTGGTGGCTGTGTTTTTCATGAGAGAGAGAGGTAAACAGTGAGAGGGTGTTTGGTTTCATTGTTATTATCGAATGGTGAGTGAGGGGGTAGGGTAAAAAAATACGTTTTATAAAAAGTGTGAGCGGGGTGAAAGTTTAACACGTGTGTGAGGGTATATTGAGAGTTGACCAGGAACGTGACCAAAAAACTTTGACTAGCAAAAATTGGTATTTTCCTTCCCACGTTTGTTTTGTGTAAGTGATTGGGCTTGTGGCCCAAGTTATCCAAACGACCTATATGTCTTGTATATTTGCAATTTGGGCTTGGAGGGCTATTAACATTAAAGCCGTTTCATAATTCTTGCCAAATGGGCTAATTTTGGGCTTTGGAAAGTAAAGAAGATAACTTGTTATTCTAATGGGCTTTTTAGCCCATTAGTCCAAATGTGGGACCCACAAGCTCGTTTAACTCAATAAATATTAAATCCGCTAAAACGAGCTCGATTTCGGCTTTGTCGATCTTTTCTTCAAAACCGTGTTGAATTTGCCGGTTTTTGTGATCTTTGGCATACTTTTGGTCTTTTGAATTTGTCTTCGTCTCTTTTTGGACCTTTCTTCAACATTTGACTGTGAAATCCCGTGTTTTCTTTCCTTTTGATCTTTTGTACCTATTTTACACAAAAACACAAAACCACGCGTAATTCCGACTTTTACGATATTAAACACATGATTAGGTTTTGTTTTTCCTTGATTTTAGTGGCAAAAGGATAAGTGTTTACACACTTATTAAGGGGTTATTAATTCGATGGTCTTGGTTACACCGTTATGACTCTATTTTTAGACCTAAATCTCTATCATCGCATAAGTCAAATAATGTATCCTCGTGAAACATTCAAGATAAAATAAAATATAAGAGATACAACTTAGGAAATTGGGAGGATAAGTACGTGATTAGGGTATATGAGTAGTTTTAGCATTACTAACTTATAATGACAATGATCTCGTTGCACGCTTGGCATGGAATTGGGGTGAAAATCGAGGACGACGAAATTATTTCTAACGAAGCATTCACGTGTTCTTGTTCTATGAACCTAAAAGTCCCATTTTGCGATGAAAATCATACATTATGTCTAAAACGCAAGTAGTAGTAATAGTAGTAGTGTAGCTAGTTTATCATTCAATAAAAGTGAATAAAAATGAATTTTGGAGGTGCTACGATACTTTATTCTCGCATTGCGTGAGGGCACGACAATGGTTTAGTATTGGGAGTGATGAGACTGCTTTTATACAAAGTCTCATCGTCCAAAAATGGGCTTAAAATGCATTAAATATCATGAAATATGCCAAATATATGCTTGTGTTTGTTACATGTGTATTTTAGGTACGGATATTTAGGAAATCACAAAAGATAACAAGAATCAAAGAAAAACGAACACGGGAAACGAAGCCGCACAATGAACCAAGCCCTAATGTGGATTTTCCAAAAATAACCCTTGAAGATTTGAAGATTATACAAGAATGATCCTCTAATATTTAAGAATTGACACTTTAAACCCTTGTATATTCATAATTACAAGTTTGGTCCTTAAAGTTTGTCAAATTTACAAAAAGGACCCTCCACTTTGAAAAATTAGCAAGAATAGTCCCTAAAAAACGAAGACTTTTCAATATTAGTCCTCCGAAGACAACAAGACAAGTCAATACCATAAAGTTTGAAGAAAATGCCAAAACAGCCCTTCAAGTATCAAGAAATTACAAGAAATACCCTTGATAAACTTTTAGAAAAGTTATTGTGGCAAAAGTATGAAAACTGAAACTTTGTTAACAAAGGAAATTCAGTTTTGTGTGTTTAAAACTAGAAATGAAACAAAGCTGCAAAATGAGGGGTTAAACCTGTGAGACATGGAAACTTACCTTAACCACTCACACACTGCCACCTCACCCCACTCACCCATTCAACCAATCACATCCCACCCTTTTTCCACCTCATCATCCACTAACCCGGTTTAATATTAATTAACCCCTTGGCGCATAAACACATTTTTAAACCTTAATCTTTCCCTAAAACAGGTCAAAACCACTCCTATTCACATGAAGAACAAAATTGGGGATTTGCTTATTACATGAAATTAATCCCTAAAACTATCTAGAAATATGATTTAGGGCATCTTAATCATAAACCCACCCTTAAACCCCTTGCCACGTCACCCCAAGGCTCACATGCTACACCCTTACTACACGTTTTTTTGGGGAAGAAGACAAACCTTGTAGAGAATCAACCATCCACAATTTAGATTCATTTCTAAGCTCATTGGGAGCCCTTTGATCACATTTTCACCACTGGCACTCCAACAAAACGCCAAGAAGTCAAAAATTCAGTCAAGTATATTCAAAATTCAAAGGGTATTATTGGAACTTCAAGCAGCTAGGGTTTTTAGTTTTCAGCTTTGTAGAACACTTGTAAGGCTCTATATAAAGCCATTAGGTCACAACATAGCAACTTGTTCTTGGTTTTCCTTAGTAAAAAATTTGTAAAGCCTTTGTTTCTAGTGAATGAAAAAAGTGTTTGATTTTGTGATGAATTCCAAGTTCCAACCTTTACTTTATGTTGTTATTGATATATGTTTGTGGTTTTGAAGTTTGAAAGATTGTTTTCAAAGATTGTGCAAGTTTTTGCAAGTTTTCCAAAAACCTGATTGTTTCTAAGTCCTTGTTCAAACACTTGAACTTTTTGGGCTATAAGTTGATCATAGCACCCTGATAAAGAGTTATCAAGGTGTTGTGAGGCTTGTGGTTTGGGAAGCATCAAGGGGTGGGGAATCAAGCTTGAAAGATCTTGGTTATTTTCATTTTTTATTTTATATAATCTGTGTGTTACTAATCTTGGTTATCTTAGCAGCTTGTTGGAAGCTTGTGGTTGTTAAGCTACCACATAAGCTCAAACATACGTGAGTGTGGATGTACATTCATGAGGTTTGTCTTAAGTCCTTGAAAATCTGATAAAAAGGGTGTTCTAAGTGATTTTGTGATTCTGCTGGTGTTTATGTGTTTTTATGCCTGCAAATTGGTTCTTGATTCATATGTTGTGTGTTATGATACTTATTTGGTCTTAAAACAGTCTTGAGAATACTTTGGCTTTGTTAAAATTGGTTTTAAAAAGTTAAAAGGGTGTTTGGGATTGTCTGTGGTTCAAGTTTGTATGGTTTTGAGTTGGTATTGTGGTGTTGTTTGAGTGTATATTTGTTGTTAAGGTGCTTGTGTTATGATATCTGCATATTTTGTGCCTTGAATCACTTAATCAAACAATTGGCTATAAAATCTTGAAAACTTGTTGTTTTGCTTTGGAATATTGTGCACACCTAGTTTGCATGTTAACCTAGGGCTAACAAGTGTTAAATCATTGTTATTGCAACCTGTGTGATAGACCTGAGGCCTTGAATTTGGATTTGGTGTCAAGTAGATCAGCAAAAGGTGTTCTTGTGTTCATCATTGTTCATCAGTAACTGCTATTGCTTAAATCTTGTTCATAAGTTGGATTCATTGCATGAAATGAGTTAATCTGTGTATCATTAAGTTATATTGAGCTTGTTTGTTCATTTGGTGCTTTGTGTTCTGCTTATTCTAGCTTAAAAGTAGCTTATTATCACTAGATCTGCTTTTTACAAGTCTGTGCCATGTCTATGGACTAATTGGATTAACTGTATCATTTGGCTTATTGGAATTGTGTTTTATTGCTTGATTGTGTCCTTACAACTCACTGGTTGTAAGGGTGCCTTGATTGTCCAACAAAACCAAGTGAAACTCTCTAAATCTTAAAGTCATAAAGTCAAGGCAGTGGGAACTCCTTTCCCCTGCTGCTAGCCACTGCTAGTTATAATTGGTCAACAACTTATTACTTATTCATTCTAGCTTATTCTAATGTGCAACAACTTATTTTTTGTAATAGGTCTTAATATTTTGAGCTTATAAGTCATTCTGGAAGTTTACAGCTTTTGGTTTTAGGTTTTGACTAGAAAACGACTATTTTGTCTTTTTCAAAATCAGCTTTTTGCTTATTTCAGCTTATTGAGTGTGCTTATTGGAAAACTATTTGTTGATTAAGCTTAGTTAAGCTATTTATGACTTATTGCAACTTGAATAAGCTCTTGAAATATCCTAGAACTCAAAAACGACTATTTTGTCGTTTTGTGAAGAGAGCTTTGGCTTATTTCAGGCTTATTACTTGAGCTTATTTCAAGTTTCTTTTTGCAAATAGCTTATTTAGGTCAAGAGACGGACATGGGTAAAATTTTAGCTTATGGCATCAGGATATAGCTTAATGGGCCAAAAAGCCCATTAAGAATAAGCTGTTTTGAAATAAGCTAGCTTAAGCTCATTTTCAGCTTTTGGGCCTTTGGAAAATTGTGTTGAAAATCATATATTAAGCTTCACTGGAAGTTTTGGGCTTATTTGGTTGACTTTTTCTTATTGGGCCAATTTCAAGCCCAATAAGGGACTGTTTTGTCATTTAGCCTACTTTAAGACCCAATAGGGGTATTTTGTAATTTCAAGTTTATTTCTATGTTATTTAGGTTAAAATAAACTAGTTTGCAACTTTTTAGAGTTTTTTTTATAAATTTTGGATTTTTATTAATATTTTATTATTAAAAATTAAATTTTATATTTTTGCAAGTTTTATTTTTCCTAGTTCAAATACATTAAGTTAGGAATTTTAAAATTTTTAGATCAATTTTATTGTCATTAGATTAATTTTTAGAATTATTTTAAGTTTTAATAGTTTTAATTGTTTTTAAATAGTTTTTATTAGTTTTTAAATTTTTTAAAATAGTTTTAAATTTAGTTAAGTCATTTTAGAGGTTTACAAGTTAAAAAATCTCATTTTGGGTTTTTTGTTAATTAAATTGATTCTTTGGGCTTTAATTAGTATTAAAAATTAATATTTAATTAAATAAAAGGTTTGAGTGATTTTTGGTTTTTTGTAAACTCTAATTACATTTTTTAGGATTTATTGCAATTTTATAGGAATTTTTAGGTTAATTTTTAAATTAGGTGCCTTTTTACGGTTTTACGTGCACGACTTCGTCTTAGTGTAATTCATAATCGTAACCGTCATTCTTTTCTAATCTCTTTTCTATTTTTCTTTTCTCATCAATATAATCACAAACACTTAATCTTATCTTTTCACAACACACTCGCCTCCTTGAGAACGATCCCCACATTGGGTCATTTGTGCACGGTTTTCCTAAACCGTCGTACTTACCCTATTTACGTTCTTTTTCCTAAAAGACGTATATTTTTACAACTATCAATATCCTTAGGTTGGAGATGATTAGGGCTCACATCAAGTTGCAAAGCTTCTTGTTGAACCTATTTGCTAATCCTCCTCCTCCTAGGAGATGAATGATGATTTTCAAAAATAAAAGTTTTTAAAGAAAGTCAAGCCAAAGAAGACTATGATACCAAGAACTAGTTTAAGCTAACTTTGTTTTAGTTAGTTGTTATTTCTTTTCTTGTATTGTCTTTCCTTCATGAGTTTTTCATGAAGATGTTCTATGGATTTAGTTGTTATGTGTTTCAACCTATGTGGTCACATTAATCAACTTCAGTTTACTTAAAATTGAACCTAAATCTATCACAACCTCCAAAACTTGACTAAAAATTGCGTCAAAATGTTATCTAAATATTTTGTCACCCTTTGTCAAGACATTCTTTGTGAGTGTTTGCTTTTATGCAACCCTAGCATATTCTAGTGCTAAAAGAGGTAAAAATCCAAGATTTGAAATTTTTTGAAAGAGTCTTATTTTTTTCAAAACATTGAAAAATCATGGTTTCAAGTCCACTGTATGCGGCTCCATAGCAGTCGCGCGGCTCCATATCGATATGGAACCGCTGGTCCCTTTAAGGAACCGCAGACAGCAAGCCTGTTTTTGGCTTATTTTTGGTCTTTCTTCTTTGACCACTGTCTTTGTCAAGATTCTTTGTTTACCCAATTTGGCTAAACATTCCTTAAAACCTTTTGTTTTCATTTCAAATCTTTGCCTTGTCTATTCTCTTTAAATTCTTCTCTTTTGGGAGTTCTCTTCTTCATCCCTCACAATGTCTAACTCTTCCATTCCTAACCTTGACATATCTTTGTCACAATCTTCTCAACCTAAAGCTTCTTCTTCTTAGCTTACCAAAAAACCGAAAATCTCGCTTCGACCCGTTTGGATCAAGAAAAACAAGAATCCTCATGATTCTTCTTCTCCCAAACCCTCTAAGAATTCTTGTTTCTCTCCGATCAAATATTTGAATGAGACTTACTCTATAAATCCAATTACCGGAGAAAAGGAAAATTTTCCACCACCACCAAAACCTTTCAACACTCCACAACTAAATGACCTATCTTCTTTCCCAAACCTCACTAGGCATTGTGAAAACATTTCTTATCCATCATCTCCCTCTTCACCAAACTCTCATCTTGATGGTCCTCCCCCATCTAACGACTTTGTTTTGCATCATGGATCCTCGTGTGCTTGTTGTCGATTTCAACAAATTGAACTTGCTCATGTTTATGACAAGCTAAATTTCCTTGAATTCCTTCTCACTCGACCTCCTCTCAAAGTTTTCGTTCCCGTGAACAAAACTTCGAATGATGCCTCGTCGTCTTTCTTTTCCAACTAAGGCACATTTTGTACTTTAGTTGTTTGAGTCAATAAAACTTAGCAATCATGGAAGATTATCACTACTAGAGTAGTTTATGCTTTGTGTTTTATTTTCCATATTTTTTGCTTTAAATATTCGTATTGTGCGTATGAATATTTCTTGTATGTTATTTCATATTTGTATAATATGAATGTTATATGTGTTATCCTTTTCCCGCTAATTCTTTTTCACACATTTGTTAAATAGTTGATCATGGTTAAAATTGATAATTGCTTATGGGTGATTCCATAATTTCTAAATTTTTAACCCCTTGACATTTTAATCATTTCAATTGGTTTTGATGTTTCTTTTCTTCCTCTATTCCACCAATTGAACTTTAATGTTGTCAACAAACACTCTTTGTACATACTTAGCAAATACTTACTTCTAATTTGAGATTTATTTTCTTCCTCCCTCTCAAGTTATTTAGTAGGTAGTGCACATATATACATTGGTGTTTCTTTTCTTTCTTCTAATCTTTGTGTAGCATGTCACCTTAGCTCTTTTGCTTGGTGCCCCAAGCAAGGGGGAGTAAGCACCAAGGGAGAGCTACTAGCAAAGTCAATTCTTCTCTTCTCCAAAGACTTGTGCTAACCCTTTTTCTTCGACAAAGGGGGAGAAATGATAGTGAATAAACTCGTTAATAATTCGAATAATTTTGTATTTTACGTAAATGAGTTTATAGTTTGTCGTAATAAAAAACGGGGAGATTGTTAATGAAAGTAATGCCTAAAAACATTATTAGTGTTAATTAATCTTTCTTAGTTTTGATCACAACAAACTATACAAGACATTTATAGTAAAAACAATCGTAAAACGAATTATCTAACAAACACTATCATCAAGGTAATAATTATTACACTAACATATAATAATCATGTTTAGTGATCATAAAAGTGATTAGCCTTAAAACTCACTTTTGTCAAATGTGACAAAATATTTTTAATAAACTTTATTTTTAAGAATGTTTTATTAAAATGGAAAATGAAAATTTGAATATGGCGTATTCCAAATGCCATAAGAATATCCTTTGAAGGTTTCAAACTACCTCAGATATTTCTAACCCACTAAAAGACAAAAAAGAGTGGAGTCTACATCCGCGGTTCCTTAAGTGCCTGTGCGGTTCTTATCGATAAGGAACCGCCTAGTGCAATAAAGAACCGCGTGCACCTAGCCGTTGGTTTTTGTCTTCTATAAATAGTGGATCAAATCTGCATTTTCCATAACCCTTTTTGGACATTTCTTTCAGCTCTCTTTCTCCTTTCTTAATTCTAATCATTTGTAAATGATCACTTAATGTGTTAAGTATGTTTACTTATGATTATCCTCTTGATCTCCTTCTTTACCTTGTCCAAAGAGAAGATCACTCACACACTTGTGATGTGATTAAAGATGAAGCCTTAATGAAGATCATCCTCTCCTAAAGATCTAATCATGTTCATCATTTGTTTATTTGTGTCTTATGTAGATCCAATGTATTTTATGAATACTTGGACTAGTTGTTTTCATCCAAGCTATTTGTGAATACTTGGATTAGTGTTGTGTAAATCCATTGCATATGTGTGTGCTTGGATTTTTCTTGTATACATCCAAGTTACATGTGTGTACTTGGATATGTTTTGTTGAGTTGTAATGAGTTGTGTGAGTTCTCACTAAACTATAAAGTGATGTAGTTGTGTCTTGTGAGTTCTCACTAAACTATAAAGTCATGTGTAGTTGTGTCGTGTGAAGTTCTCACTTAGCTTCAAAGTGAAGAGTCGTGAAGATTGGTTCTAGCTTTGGATTAGAACTTGACATCTAGCCTTGTGTCAGAAAAATGGTGAAGTAGGAAACGTTGTGAAGATTGGTTCTATCTTTAGATTAGAACTGGACATCTAGCCTTATGTCTTAAAATGGTGAAGTGGGCGACGTTGTGTAGATTGGTCCTATCTAAGATTAGGTCTCGACATTTAGCTTAGTGTCAGAAAATAATGTAAGCGACGTTGTAAGGTATTCTCCGCCAAGAAGGGAGCTTGTGGATATAGTGGAAATCTCGAGTAGGTGTACTCGAGGAGTAGAGTAGGAACGAGGATAGAGCTTCGTTGCAAAACCACTATAAATCTTGGTGTCTTCCTATTAGGTTGTTTCCTTCCTTAATCTTTACTTACTTCCAATATCATTACACTTACTACTTGTCATTGTTAATGCATTATAATTGAACCTAATCATTATGCAACTATCTTTCAAGTAAAAGATAGTTTTGTCACTCGCCTAATTGAAAGGAATTTTAATTAGGAGACAAACGGAAGAGAAACTATTCAACCCCCTTCTAGTTTCTACAATTGGTATCAGAGTGATGGTCACACAAGATCTTTGAATTATATTGTACTTTAAAACTTGGATCGATCCTTTGTCTCCTCAAATTAGAAGGTTAAGTTGTACTAAAGTTTCTCTTTGGTTAAAACTATTTTTTCTTTGAAAATAGGCCTTTTAATCGGTAATATAGCATCTCATTTAGATTAGTAGTATTTATGCATTTTAGATTTACTCTTGAAATGTATCTACTAGTTTGCATCTTATTATGTGTAGGTACTCATGAAGATTAATCATTCAGTTGAGTGTGGATTAAGTTACTTACACTTGTAGAAGACTCATCTTCTTTGATTTCCAACATCATTGAATGATGATATCAACTAAAATTTTCTTAACACGTTCCTTTTCTTCCGTTTTCCAAGCCATAAATTCTCTCATCGTCTCCTCCATTGAGGCTTCAGGTTTCTGGTGATATTGTGATGAGTATGGCGTCACATCTCGCGGACTAGATTAAGGAAGGGGGCGGTTCGGGTTTAGGGTAAGACAGGAATGCGAATTCCTCCAATTTTGCTCGTGATATTCTTCTACATAATTCGCTTCATGAGGTTCACACATCGGCGTGTCATCTTTCATGGTGGTTTTTGGATCATGATCGCTTCTATGATTGTCTGGCATATCTTTTAGTTCATTCCTTATGATTAGGAATTGGGAATCGATCAGCCTAGCGAGAGCTTCGAATTTCTCCATCAACACGGTGTGATTGGAGATGATGTTATTTCCACCGGCGGAAACAACAGTTTTCGGTTTAGGATGGATATGAGAATCCTTCGAAAAATTGAACTTGATAAGGACCTTGTCCTCGAGGATTTGGAAAGCTTCGTTCGGAGTATTATAGAAGAAGATTCCTTCGGCTTCGAGAGATACTTGAGTTGGATCATCTAAAACAAGATAAAATGTTTCAATTATCGTTCTCTTGGTTAGATCATGTCCATAACAAGCGTGAAGCATTTCTTTCATTCGGAGCCAAGCTTCAAGGAGAGTCTCGTCATCGAGTTGGTGAAAGTTATGAATGTCGTTTAGGAGACGTTTAAACTTTGTGGGTGAAAAGAATCGGATTATGAAAGCTTCTCTTAATTCGTTCCATGAAGTACTTGTTCCTTCATCTAATTCATTCAACCAAATCTTAGCTTCTCCGGTTAATGAGAATGGAAACATCCTCAAGTTAATCGCTTCCTCTTGATGTTCACCATATTGGAAAAGACTACTAATCTCAAGAAAATCGAGAACGTGTCGGTGAGGATCGGATAGGACTTGTCCATCAAACTGGTTCTCCCGAATCATTTTCATGTGGGTACTCGTGATAGTGAAATTGCTCAAAATAAGGAATTGAACAATAGAGGAACTAGGAGTTGGAGCAACGATCCTAGTGTTTGACCACATTGGTTGGTCATCGGGATCAATGGTAACAATGGTTAAGGAATCGGATTCGGTTTCATAGGATGAGATTCCTTTGGTATGGAATGAATTTTCGAATTTTGATTCGAGTATGTCGATTATGACAACACGTTCCTCGGTGAACGGTTCGGGTGACTCGATATCAAATACTTTTTTATCGGATGTCGTCCTATTTTTGATCTTACGTTTAAGCTTTTGGAATGGACGAACGAGTTGTTTTCCCCAAGAGCGCGGGTTTATACAAACCCGAACTGATTTGCAAAACCTCATAAAAAATAAACTAAATAAAACAAATAAGACCGAAAATATTTTTGTATATATATATATTTTACTAAAACTATTATTATTATTATTATTATTATTATTTTCTAAATAAAACAACTAAAGAAACAACAAAAATAAGAATGAAAACGCAAACGAATTATTGTACCAATCAATCGAACCAGATGGTTCAAGTGACTTCGAGTTCTATCCACGGGGTTCGGGATCAAACCGGAGCGAATAGAAATACGAACGAGGCACAAATAGTTGGAATGGAGCGGTTGGGTGGGTTATGAGCAAACAAAGATAATTGGTTCTAAACTCGAAGAACGGATGTTAAACGAGTTAAAACACAATTAGGAATGGTTTTGGGTAAGGCTCGGTTTGGATAAAATAAAATTAATTTATTTATTTTTTTAACAAATCAGGAGTTGCCGGCGGCAACTTTGGATTGCCGGTCGGATTCTCCGAAGCTGTAAAGCAGTCGGCGGCGGCAACTTTGGATTGCCGGGCAGCAACTTTGCTTCTGATGAGCAGTTGCCGGCGGCAGATGGCTTTGCGGGCGGCAACTCGGGGTCTGTGGAGCGAGGGACAGAAGTTGCTGGCAGCAACTTGGGTCTGCCGGGTGGCAACTTTGCTGCTGATGAATTTTTTTATTTTTTTTATTTTTTTTAGGAACTAAAACTAAGAACACTTAAAAATAATTTGTGGGGTTAATGAAATAAGGACTAAAAATCTTAATCTAAACACACTTTAATTTTAAACCAAATAAGCACAAAGGAGATTAAACGATACATGATATGAAACAAAGATTCAAAACATGAAAAGCACAAAACACAAATCCTCGGCAGTGGCGCCAAAAACTTGATGCGTTCTTGCGAGTACACAAGTTTTAAATTATAACACGGAATTCCAAATAAGCTAAGAACACACGGGCAAGTATGACCATTTCGTTTATAGCTAGCTTGTTGTGGTAAGCCGAGGTCGTTCACTAGGATTTGGGTATTTCCGGTTGTAAAGAATCTAAGTAACAATGTAACGTTATTGGTAAAGATGGTTGTCACTCCCAGAATTACCATACAAGTAACAATTAAGAAAATAAGCAAATAAGTAGCAACAATATGATTACGCTAATAAGATGAGAACAATAATATTAAGGACACCACTTGCTTGGATTAGTTCATAACATTTGGATTATTCATATGAGGGTGGTTTTGACAAATTGATTACAAGTAAAGAAGAAGATGGTCACAAATTCCAATCTTTGATTCTAAAGTATATAACCCTCGCGAAAGATCATACATCCATGAAATCAAGCATTAAGACAAATCAACCAATTCAAGACTATGTTTAGTTTAACAAGTTTGATTCATGGTCGTATCACAAATTCATTAACAATCACACTTAAGTTCCTATGTATAATCATACCACTAAAGAAATGGCCAATACAATAGATAATCATCCAAAGACAAAACGATTATAACTAGTTAAAGAATGATAACCCTTTCGACCTATGGAATCACCAACAACTAATCAAGTATGATAAGCAAATGGAATGGAACTTAAGCACAATTGAATTTCAAACATAACATGAAATTGATCAACACCATGATTAAAACATAAACAATCCTCAAGTCACAACATCATCCAAACAAGTGTATATGAAACTACTCCATGATTATTTCAACATAAACAAAGGTTTCAACATGAGTAACATCATTCAACATTATAAAAAGAAACAAGAGTTTACCAAAAGTATGATTACAATAAGTAAATGAAGGAGTTAGAGAAATCCTTAGGCCTCCAATTGACTACAAGTTTCGAACCAATGGTAGGAGTTTGTGGTCTTTCGGGTTATGCAAATGAAATTCGTATTTGAGAATTAAGGCCGGTTTTGGAGAGGTTTGGTGAAGATTTGTGGTGATTCAAGTATCAAGAAACACTACCAATGATAAGGGTAATGATCCCTTAGAGTTTGGCAAGGTTATTTTGATGATTGGAGCTTCAAAAACGTCACTTTTTGGCACACCAATATTAAATCCGGGAATTGGGATCTTCACCAAGGTTGGGAGAGTTACCTTGGTGAATAATAAAGTTAGTAATGAAACTGATGAAGTGATATGGTTACATGACCCTAAGGGTCTTATCTATAGTAGGATTAAGCCATGTCTTCAATGCTTGAACTTGGAGCCTAAGAAATGTACTTGGAGCCAAAGAAATGTACTTGGAGCCAAAGGTGTATTGTTGGTCCCAAAGTAGTTCCAAGACTCCTAATAGAAGCTTCATGTATATTCCATATGACTTGTAGAAGTTTCATGCATGCAAAAGGTGCACAACATGCACCAAAACATGAGTTTGAAAGCTTCTCCAAAAGTCTGCATAAGACTTTTACTTGTCGAGATTCCTTCGTATATACATGAATCATCATTTATTCTTTCCTTCTTTGTCTTTTCTTCACTTTCCTTAACCTTTGCTAACTAACAACAAAAACACAACTTCACACATATATGAACTAAAACGCTCGTTAGTATAACAAAAAAACATGCAAAATATACGGATAACGATCAAGAAAACATGTTGGATTTGGGCATTATCATTGTTCCAAACATCCATTTTATTTATCATTTGATTTTTAGACTCATATCATAATTGTAGAAGTTATAACAACTGAGTCGGACTCCGACACTGAAAGGCAAGAGGTGAACGATACAGTTAGGGCATGTTTAACTACTAATGAATATAAAGATAAATTGAGGTCCAACAAAAAACTTCAACAACCTGTTGTTCCAGGGAAAAGCTATCTGTAATAAGGAATCGCATCTCAGGATTTGCTTCTATGACGACATGGGACAAAATTGTGAGGAAGGACTTTGGAAAATCCTAAACCATCTATGTTAAAACAATTAAAAATGTATTCTTGCATCTTTTGTTTATGTCTGGGTTGTATTTACATTTTGATTTTTTTAAGTCAAACTTTAATAAAGTTCTACCCTTTCTTTTGAGTTTTGATCTAAGTGATCACTTGTTAGTCTTGCTTCTGATTGTTTTATTGTTCTGGCAATTTTGAACTTCCAACTTTAACTTTCATTAACCCTAAAAAGTAGTACAAGAACTGATAAGGATGTAAGGAGTGTTTGGATTTAGGTCAGAATATTCATTAGGATAAAACGGATCAACCTTAATTTTGTTTGAGGTTTGCTTGGATTTTGTATACACACAGACAATCAGGCTATTTTAACATGGATTTTTATCAACATTTAGACAATCTGTAAATGTAAGTCAAATATGCAAACTGCACAACAATGCCTATTTTTTTCCAAATCAGTGAAACTGCGTTGTTCATTAGTTGCCAATGTTATGCTTCGTATTACACAACCAAAAGATTGTTTAGAATTAAACATCATATTCTTCTAAAACTTAGCCATAACAAAAGATAAGAATCAAACAACATATTCTTTTACAATCAATTTGATTTAGACAAACACATTTTACAGTTCCTTTTCGATATAAGTATCTTTGATGAGTTCCCAATATACATTAGAATTCTATTTTATTGGCCCAACAAACTTATATACTTTGTAATATAGATCTCCATGCAGATCTGTGAACTCATAGGATCTACTGTTTGTTTGATGATCCCAAGTAGAGAGTGGTTTTGTTTCATCATATTTTAGTTTTTTCATAGCTTCATACTTCTTGAACATCCTAATAACATGTTCATTTACCTCTTCTTCTGAACTAACAGAACATTGTTTCTCAATTTCATCATTTTTAGTGCTTTCTGTTGGCTGCACCTTTTTAGGTCTCCAAACCATATTCTTGGGAGTTGGAGTAGTGAGAAACTTGTTTGGAGCTTGTCTCACCTTATCTATGTTCTGATTGTTGTTTGTGTGTGTACGCCTTTCTGTGTGACTATGTGTGTGTGTGTGTGTGTGTGTGTGCGCGCGCGTGCATTTTAATCAAATATAGTGTGGTTATGAAGAATATGAAAAGTGTACCTTCGTGCAAATAACGTCCCCGAAACAAAATATGCCAGTGTAATAATGACGAGGTGAAATAAGAAAACAATGTTTCGAGGATGTTTTTTGCATTACCTAAAGGTGGTTTACAACTCTCCATAATCGAAATGTATTCGATGACGTTTTTTTTCATGCACGAAACGTGGGTTTGCTGGGAACCACAGGAAATACCGAATATACCCTCACGTGCCAGGCACGTGTGGGAGTTAACGGAGGAAAATGACAAAATTGAAAAATCGTCAATTTAGGGGCAAAAATGCACGAGATATTAAAGTCTAGTGGCAAAATTGCTTGAAGTTTGCTCTCAGTGGAAAATTTACAAAAATGGGAAAGTTGAGGGACGTTTTTTGCAGTTTACCTTTTAGTTAAGAAAAATGTGAAAATTAGAAGGTGGTTGAATAGTTTAACGGTTATAATTATGTTTTCAAAAATTGTTTATTTGTTAAAATGTTGGAGTCGATATTATATTAATTCTACTTGCAATAATTAAATCTAACTAAGGATAATGACAAGTATGAAATAAGTAATAAAAAACGGGAAAAACAATCAACCACAACACCAAGATTTACAGTGGTCATCTACGAAGCTTTTTTTTTCGTACTCCACTCCCCGAGTACCTTACTCGAGATTCCACTATATCAACAAGCTCCTTTAAGGCGTAGAAACCTGTACATAAGTAGCTACACCAATTACCGACACAAAACCAAATGCCGAGTCCTAATCTTAGCTAGAACCAACCTGCACTCGTATTTCCTCTTCTAAAAAACACTACTATAATCACTCGATCTCTGAACTACACGCTTATACACAAAATCACACCGGATCACAAGTACTTCTACACCTTGAAAATACACTCATAAATCTCACAATATCTATACTACAAGATCTCACAAGATCATACACAAATATACAACAAATGTATGATGTACAACAATGAACATTCTAATATGCACACCATACTATAACACTTGATCTTTAGAGGAATCACAAGTATTCTTCTCTTGCACAAAGTAGAAGTAAAAGAACTAAATCACTTGTAAACAAATTAATAAAAGTTATATGATCAAAGGAAGAAAGAATTAAAGAAGATGATTTAGACATTGAGTTTTTAGCTCTGCAAAGAGGTAGTCGGTCAAATAAAATAATGAGCTATTTATACTTAGAGACCAAAGCTAGAAGCGTCGTTAGTGCTCTTAACAAAGTTGTCGGTGCTCTTAGCTAAGAGCACCGACTAGACTAGACTAGACGCTTCCCTTTATCTCTTAGTGGTGAAGGTATTTTCTGGTGAAATTTTTAATCCGTTAGGTGGGGGAAATCATGAAACTCAAATTTATTTTATTGATTAAAATATTTTATTTAATTTAGAAAATACTTTGTAACATTTTATATACTTTGTGTATATTTTATAAAATGTTAGGTTTAAGAAACCTAATTTTCTTTTTATCACTTTGCAAGTATAATTGTTAGGTCATACCTTAAGTGTTATTTTGCTGGAATATATTTTATGGGCTAAAAGTTTGCTTACATTTAATTTTACATAGAACGTTTTTTGCATTTTGTAATTATCAAAACGTCGAGACTTCAAAAGTCATAAATAACACTTTTACGACGTTATTTGTATAAACCAAAAGAAAGAGAGTGAAAGCAAATGAATTTGATAATTTATACTCTAAGGGTGCGTTTGGTAGAGAGAATTTCAAATATTAGAAATGAAGCAGAGAATTAAAACTCAGAGAATTGAAATTAGTAGAGACATATGATTAATTCTACTGTTTCGTAGCAACAGATAATTAAATCTGAGAGATGCGCAAATTTGCATTTGTATTTGTTTTGAATTTTTTTATCAATATTTTGACTAAGGATGTCAAAAAAGCCGACTCGAATAAAACCCGATTAAGCTTATTTGGGTCGTTTTACTCGGGTCAATATTTTTATTCGAGGTTAATAAAGTCAACCCCAGTCACCCAAATATTAAATATGCTTGTATATTTGTGTTGAAAATGCTTGAATAACTCGGGTTTAAGTCGATTCGATTGACCCGAATAAAGTGTTTATCACATTCGGGTCACGGCGACCAATGCATTTGAGTAGTAACTAAAATATATATGTGAACTGAAAAGTGAAAATTACATATTTGTGGAAAGCTACAAAAATTATTCTCATTTCTCTAAATTCTCAATTAAAAGAGAAGAAATGAAACTTTAAAATTTACACTACCAAGTCTCTACCAATTCAAACTAATTCTCCATCTTTTCATTTTTCTAACCTACCAAACAAAAGAATTTTGACTCATTTTCATTTTTCTTATCCTATTTCTATCAACCAAACATGCCCTAAGGAGTTTCACACCAAAATTGATATGAAAGTGAAGTAAAGATAAGACAAAAACACAAATATCCATTTATTAGTCTCATATATGTCTTATACTGTTGGAAAAAAATAGTACAGGTTTTAAATTACATTACCAGTATTAAGACTGCTTAATGCTGGTAGTAATATTATTAGTACTCGTAGTGCATTGGTCAGATTTATACAAAATGGAGAAGGACAAGTCTTTATGCTGGTTGTGATCTTTAATGTTGGTAAAGGATAAGTATTGAAGACGCGTATTATATTCACATAATATATCTTAGATGTGATAAAGATTGAAGGTGTATTAGTTATCAAAAGAAAATATTATATGTATATCTTCTTAGTTTAATTTATAGTTATCATGTAAAGGACTCCTTGTACTGTAAAAGAAGGTCCTAGGTTTAGTTTGAATTATGATTTATTCTCAGGTCTTCATTATTAGCTTTTAGGTTCTGTAACCCTAGTACTTTTACAAGAAGTACTCGTATTATCAATATTAAACCTTTTGGAAATTATTTGTTACATACAAACTGTTTAATCTTCACAAATATCAAAGAGTAGATTCTACATACTTTTTGGTAGTCATTCAGAGTTTCTCCTTAGGCTTAGTGGAATTTATTTTAATAAGTCTAAATCTACAAGCTAGATTAACAAGATCATAAGGGATCAACAAGTGGTATCAGAGCTTGTTGAGAAGCTTTGATCTTGAAGGTTATTCAAGAACTCTTTAAACTAAAGCAATAGATTCAGAGTCTTCACAACCTAACACAACGAACAAGGTTCCAGTCTTCAAACAAGGAGAGTATGAGGAGTGCAAATTCATATTCTCTCAATTTGTGCAGATGTACAACTATGATCTATGGGAAGTCATTGCTAATGGAGAAAACACACCAAGCATGCTACATCTACATTAGGAATCACTTAGGATGAAAAGAAGAAAAGATGAAATGATATGAAAGCCAAAAGTATAGTTATGCTAGCTATACCAAATGAGCATATTCTTGCTTTCCAACAATATAATAGTGCTAAGTCAATGTTTGATGCTTTTGTACTTAGATTTGGTGGTAATGATGCCACAAAGAAGGTCAAAAAGGTACTATTGAAGTATATGTTTGAAAAACTCAATGCAAATGACTCAGAATCTCTTGACTCTGTTTATAATAGACCTCAAGGGATTATGAGTAAACTCATCACTCTAGGAGGAAAGGCTGAGCAAGAAGACATCAATACTAAATTTCTTAGAAGCATGCCAATAGAGATGGCTACTGAAGTATCCATTTAGGACAACAAGGATGATATTGACCTGGTCAATATTGATGATCTGTACAATCACTTTAAAGTGGTTGAACAGAAACTTAAATGAAAAGCAGGATATCCTCTAATGCCACTAATCTTTCATTCATATCCAATCAGAATTCTAGCTTTAATTCTGAACGAAAGATTAATACTGCTAGTACATCTATTAATTCTGGTAGTACTTCAATCAATGTTGCCGAATTAAGTGATTGTAATATCTATGCATTTTTTATAACTATAAGAATGTGGTTGAGATAGTTGTTGATGATCTTCAGCAACTTGATGATGATGACCTAGAAGAACTAGAATTAAAAATCAATTAGATTTTCTAAGTATGAGGGCAACAAGGTTTCTCAAGAGAACAAGGAAGCAAATCACTCTCAATTCTAGTGATAAGGTAAGTTTTGATAAATAAAAAATGGAGTGCTATAGCCGCTACAAGAAAGGCCATTTTGTAAGAGAGTGCATGAGTGAAAACAACCAGCCATAAGAAAGAAAAATAAATATTAAAGAACCCTCTTCAAAGTCTTTGATGGTTATTGATGGCTATTGATGACACTAGTACTAACTAGGAATTCATGGGCAGTGAAGAAGATGATGGAAATATGGCTCTCATGGCACTGTTAGATTTTGAAGATTATTAATAAACATTGTACTATTGCTTGTCAAGAAAAATATAGTGAATTGCAAAGGTATTCTGATAATATTACCAGAAACTATCGTTCTTCTAAGTGTGATGTGACTAACTATAAAATAGGAGTTGTCAGGTTAGAAGAACAAATATGATGTTATAAGGAACAAGAAGTAGCCTTTAAAGATTCTATTATTTATCTAAAAAGAGAAATAGCTGCTCAAACTCATGAAGTTACTGATCTTAAGTCTAAGCTAGAGGTTAATGACATTATTAAGCTTGAAAATGAATTAAAATTCAAAAGTTATGAAAATGCCATAAAGAATCTAAAAAGGATGACTGGTAGTTATGTTCCTGAAGAATACAAATGGGTTCTAGGCTACAATGGTGATTATCATGCAGTTGAACTCCCACTTGTTTATTTTCCTCATTTTTGAAAGGTTTGGCATTCACCGGACTTCTAGAATTCCAACATTAGAATGAACCTCAATATGAGCCTATTAAGGTAGAAGAGGTAAAAAGGATGATAACGTCATCCATATCACTATTAGTGTTGAATCTCCATATAATACATCTCTTACTAACACTAGTACTGAAGTTTGTAATCCTAAGTATGATAGCTCTAATAGTACTACCTCTCAAATCACTGATAAGATATATGAAAAGATTGTTGTTGAAAATACTATAAAATTAAATCCTAATGCACCCAAGTATAAGCCTATTAAGAAAACTGTTAAGTATGTTAAGATGTATAGGGCTAAAAAGCCTAGAGGGAATCAAAGATACTGTAATAATAAAAAAAATCTCAACAACTAGGGGAAGGGTTTGTTATGTATAACAAAACATGATATTTATGTGGGAGTTTTGATCATTTGAATGATAAATATGGTATAAATAATGAAACTAGGTGTGATCATACTAGTGATGCCAATGATGGTAGACTAAAACTAGTGAATTATGACAAGTACTTTGCCAATGTCAACCCAAAACCACAGTTTGGTAGTAAAAACCCAAAACCATTTAAAGCACAACCAAACGATAGAGGACAGTTCCAACGAAAACCAGCCTTAAACATCTAGAATCAAAATCAAAAGTTTAATTTTTCTAGGCCAAAGTTTAATTATGGTAGACCAAATTTTAATTCTGGCTACTCAAACTTTAATACTAGTTTTCAAAAGATAAATTGGTCAAATAATTTTTGGCCAAATTCAAGAGTATTAAGCAAAACCAGGAAAGGTGGAAATAGACTCAATTCTTTTAAGCCTTCAGCATGTTGGGTTCGTAAATCTGACAAACCCAATGGTGCATCAACTGTTTCTCAAAGACTATATTACATTGATGCACGAGGCAGATCAATGGTGCGTCAACTCTTTTTCAAAGACTAAATTACATTAATGTGTTTCTTAAACATGTGCAGGGTACTTCACTACAAGAACTTAAAGATAAAGAATATTTTGATAGTGGATGCTCTAGACACATGACTAGGAACTTAGAGTTTTTGTTTGACTTCAAGGTTTTTTATGGAGGAAATGTTACTTTTGGAGGATCAACTGGTGGTAAAATATATGGTAAAGGTACATTTAAAGCTGGTAACATTGACTTTGATGATGTGTACTATGTGAAGGAGCTTAAGTATAAGCTTTTTAACATATCTCAGATATGTGACAAAAGGATTTATGTAATTTTCACTGACACATAATGTATGGTTCTTTCTCGATACTTTAAGATGTATGATCACAATAAAATACTCTTTAGATTCCCAAGGAAGAAAAACATATACTATGTTGATATGAAGGACATGATTCTTAAAGAATGGTTAACTGCTATAGTTGCACAAGCTACATCTGATTAGGCAATGCTTTGGTATATAATGCTTGGTCTTGCAAACTTTAAAAATACCAATAAACTTGTTTAAGAAAACTTGGTTAGAGGATTGCCCCTAAAAGGTTTTCTTAATAATCAAAATTTTGTGTCTTGTCTGAAAGGAAAGCAACACAGAGCCTATTGTAAGTCCAAAATTATAAAATCTACTTCCAAACCTCTTGAAATTCTTCATATGGATTTATTTGGACCTACCTTTGTGTATAGTCTGAATAATAAGAAGTATTGTTTAGTTGTTACAGATGATTTCAGTAGATTTACGTGGGTGTTCTTTCTTAAAACTAAAGATGAGACACCACATATTCTTAAAGTCCTTATTACTGAAATTGAGAATCGTACTAAGAACTCTGTCAAGGCCATTATATGTGACAATGGGACAAAATTCAAGAACAAGGAAATGAATTATTTTTGTGAAGCTAAAGGGATTAGGAGGGAATTCATTATTGTTAGAACTCCTCAACAAAATAGAGTTGCTGAGAGAAGAAATAGAACACTAATAGAAGCTGCTAGAACTATGTTGGCTGATTCCAAATTGCCTACTCATTTTGGGCAGAAGCTATTAGTACAACTTGTTATGTGCAAAATAAAGTCTTAGTGGTTAAGTAATAAGTGTGAAAACACTTATCCTTTTACCACTTAACTATAATAAAAACAAGACCAAAACGTGTATTTTATGTCATAAAAGTCGGAATTATGCGTGGTTTGTGTTTTTATTATGTTTTAGGACCAAAATATGAAAAAAGAAGAAAACACGGGCTTTCACGGACTTTTATCGAAGAAAAAGACAAAAGACGAAGTCAAAAGATCAAGAGTGCAAAAAGAACGGAAGTCAAAGGCCTATTCTGAAGATTTATCGAAGAAAAAGTCTAAAGACGGAAGTTTAACGAAGTCGAAGAACCAAGTCTACTAAAAGAAGAAAATTAGAAGACGAGTTCATTTTATCATTCGACTAATCCCGAGACTAAGTCGAGAAAGACGAGTCATTTAAAAATACGAGAAGATAAAAGGAAGAAAGAAGCAACACACCACACCTCCCTTCTCCTATATATACCCTCCTAATCCTTCATTAGGAGGGTGTTAGTTAGTCATTTTATTTTCTTAGTTCATATCTTTTTGAGAGAGGTAGGTGCTCTACTTTCTCTCTCTATATTTCTTCCATTTTTCTTTCAAGTTTTAAGCTTTTCATTTAATCTTGTATTTGAATCCTTAATCTACAAGTTCAAGTTCAAGATTTTCATCATCTATCTTATTCTACTTTTCTTGTTTTAATCTTGATTTTGATTCGGTTCAAAGTAGGTAACTTGTTTCATCTTGGTGCTTATTTGATTAAAGTTTTCATCTTTTTGTTCTTATCAATATTTTTAAACGATTTAACGTTTTAACTTATTGCGATTTTTACTTATTTCATGTTTAGCTTATTTCTTTTAAGTTTTCTTAAAATTTTAATTTTTTTAAAGTGTAATTTAGGAATCTTGCTTATTTAGTGTTTTGAATGTTTTTAATTCGTGCTTATTTAGTTCTTGTAATTGTTTATTTGGTTAAGTTTTGGTAAGTGCTTATTAAAGAAAGTGCTAATTTGGTTTTTGCTTATTGTCATTTTACATTCCATCGTAATATTTGCAAGGGTTTTACTTGTTCCGATCGAGTATTGTGATCGCATAAGCCTTAGGGTTTCTACTTGCGATCAAATACTTCGATCACATACTACGATCACAGACTGTGATAACAGTTGAGATCACATTCTACGATCCATACTACGATCGCGTGTTGCGATCGAAGGGTACGATCGAAGGGTGCGATCGAAGCTGCGATCCAGGTTGGGATTCTGGTTGTCATGATCAAGGACTACGATCGCTAGGTTGTGATCGTGGGCTACGATCTAGGGTACGATCCCCTTGTTGTGATCCAAGCTGCGATTGGTCAACTGCGATCGAGGTTGCAATCGGGTGGTGCAATCACTGACTTCAGTTTTTGTTTTATTTTACTTAGTTGTTTTTCAAAGTTTATTTCTTTCCCGTCACTTTTTGTTAAATTTAGTTTTATATAGTCTTGTCTTATTTTATCTTTAAATTTACTTTTTAATTAGACTTAAATTTGTTTAATCTCTTAATAATTGTTATTTGTCTTAACTCATTTTAGTAGACATAGATAACCAAAAGCTTCCCCTTTTAGTGACCAAAACCGATAAGTCCACCTTAAACCGTGATCATTTCGAATAGATATCGAGAACGAACGAGTACACATACGCAAAAAAGTCTTCTATTAAAATGGCGCAGCTGCCGGCTCTTTTCGTAAAGATTAACGGTTTTTAGTGAGAAAAATTGGATTTTGGGATCCGTTCTTTTGGGAACGTTATATTCAAGCATAAAAATTTTCAAAAAATCCTAAAAAACATAAAATTTTCTAAATTCAAAAAAATAAAAAAAGATAAAAAAAACCAAAAATATTGTAGTTCATTTTTAGTGTATGCGTACTCGATCTTCGTCTTATTCTGAGCCCGAGACTCGTAGAGACTTAGATATGACCGGTGTGCATAATAATAATAATAATCCACCTCACCCCAATGTGAATAATAACAACCATGCCCCTCAACCCGACCTTCGTACGATGGAGGAGCTATGCCAACCAACTATGAATGGACGTGGAGGACCGATTGCGTCGATGCAAATCACGGCTCCCGAATTTTTGTTGAAGCATCACATGATCCAACAAGTTCAAAATGCTTGTCCATTTCACGGATTACCGGATGATGATGCCAAAAAACACCTCGATAAATTCATAACCGTCACTCAAAGCATGAAATTGCCCGGTGTTTCCATGGATTTTCTTCGCCTTCATCTTTTTCCACACACTTTATCCCACCATGCCGAAAATTGGTTTGATCGTCTTCCTAAAAACTCAATTCATACTTAGGACAAGATGACTCAAATTTTTTTGTCAAGATACTTTCCACCATCCATGGTCACTAGTCTTCGTAATCAAATCAGTGGTTTCACTCAAGAACCTGATGAGTCGCTTTTCGATGCTTGGGAACGTTATAATGTTTTGATCGATCGTTGTCCTAACCATAATATGCTCCCATCACTTTAATTGATACTTTCTACAATGGTTTAACTTTTCGTGATCGTGATACGATTAATGCAGCCGTCGGTGGCACATTTATGAAAAGAAGACCCGAGGAGTGTAGAGAGCTTATAGAGAACATGACCACTCATCACAAAAATTGGGATTCATACATATTCAAGAAATAACCCGAGGGCCAACGTTTCTTCTACTTCATCAAACCCCGAGTTAACCGAAGTCACCCGCCAAATAGCCGAGATGAACAAAATTTTCTTAACCATGGCTACGAACCTATTTCAACAAGCTAAATCTGTAGCACTTTCTTGTGAGACTTACGGGGGCCCTCATTCATACACCGATTGTACTTCTACTCATGACAATCCGGAAAACGTGTATGCGGCTAACGGAAATTTTTCACGGGAGGCTATCAAGCTCGTCCTCAAGGTGATCGCAATTTGCTAAGTTATCGTTCAAACAATTTTCTTTCACCACCCGATTTTCCTCCTCAAAACCAAACCAACTTCAATCGCAACAATCAAAACCAACCTCGAGCTCCTAATAAATATCAAACCCAAAGAAACCCATATCCACCTCAAGAAAATAATCAAGTTTACCAATAACCCACCTATCAACCACCCGCTTACCAAGCTCTTCCTCCCAACCAACCCACAACATTTAATCCCGAGGTTGAAACTTACATAAGGACTAATGACGCGCGGGTGAAGAATCTTCAGAGTCAAATTATTAACTTGAAAGGTGACATGGCGAAACAAGGGAATGATCTTCGAGCTGAGCTTAGGAATGACATGCGAAACTCTTTAAGCAGTCAAACGAATGACTTAAGGGATATGATGGCTAGTTTCTTCCCAAGTAATCAACCCTCTGCTTCGGGTTCTCTTCCGAGTAAAACCGTTGCTAATCCAAGAGGGGAGATGAAAGCAATCACCACCCGAAGTGGAAAAGGTTATAAGGAACCCGAGATTCCTAAACCTACTCCGGTGATTGTGACAAAGGATAACAAGCCCCCTTCACCAATTCCTCCACCTTCTACTTCCACCCCTCCTCCACCCAAGGATGTGAATGAGAAATCCATTTCATAGCCTTCATCTCAACCCGACACACCTTATCCTTCAAGGTTTAGGAAAGAGAAGTTGAAGAACAAGGATGATATTCAAGTTTCAAACTTTCTTAAAATGTTTAAACAATTGAATTTCAACATCGCCTTTGCCGAGGCTCTCGCTCACATGCCTAAATATGCTAAAATGTTCAAAGATCTTCTCAGCGATAAGGAAAAACTTCTTGATATTTCTCAAACCAAACTTAATGAGAATTGCTCCGCGGTTCTCTTAAGGAAATTACCAACCAAACTTGGTGATCCGGGTCGCTTTCTCATTCCTTGCAATTTTCCGGTGGTAGAAAATTGTATGGCCCTAGCCGATCTAGGTGCTAGTATCAACTTAATGCCATTAAGCGTTTGGAAACAATTATCTCTACCCGAGCTAGTCCCCACACGAATGACATTGGAGTTAGCTAACCGTATGGTTTCTTATCCGGTGGGGATAGCCGAAGATGTCTTCGTCGGTGTCGACAAATTCACCTTTCCGGCGGATTTTGTTGTCGTTGACTACGAGATGGATCCTCGTATTCCATTAATCGTTGGACGTCCATTCTTGAGGACCGGTCGCACTCTTATTGATGTAGCCGCGGGTGAATTAATCATGAGAGTTGGTGACGACAAAATCATCTTCAACATGGGTAAACTATCTAAGCAACCTTATGAACACGAGAGCGTTAATTTCATTGACGTACTTGATGAGACTTGTGAAGAACATTTCAAAGACGCTTGTAAAAGTGGTTTTTTTTCTCTACCCATTGTTGAGACCGTTGCCTCTATTGCTCCATCATTAAATCCATTTGGAGAAAGTGATTTTCTTTTGAAAGAATTCGAAGCAACTTTAGGGGATGTGGACTTAAAATATGACGATTCTCCCTCCGATTGGGATGAAGACATTTGTACCATTGAGAAACTTCTCAATGAGAACCATATTTCTCCACCTTCTCCTAATGAAGTTACAAACGATGATCCGAATTTGACTAAGCCTTCAATCGACAATCCTCCGGATTTAGAGCTTAAGGATTTACCGTCTCATCTTGAATACGTTTTCCTAGAAGACAATAAGAAGTTACCCGTCATCATTACAAAGGACTTAAAAGAGGATGAAAAATCTTGACTTATCGATGTGCTCAAAAATCATAAGAAAGTAATTGCTTGGAAAATTTCTGACATCCGCGGAATTGATCCTAACTTTTGCACTCATAAAATTCTCATGGAAGATGACTTTAAACCCGCAATCAAAAGCCAAAGAAGGGTTAATCCAAAAATTCATGACGTCATCAAGAAAGAAGTTATCAAACTTCTAGATGCCGGAATAATTTACCCTATTTCAGATTCGCCATGGGTAAGTCCCGTCCATTGTGTGCCTAAGAAAGGCGGAATAACTGTTGTTCCCAATGAATACAACGAGTTGATTCCTACTCGACTTGTCACGGGTTGGCGAGTTTGCATAGACTATCGCAAGCTCAATGATGCCACTCGTAAGGATAATTTTCCTCTTCCTTTCATGGATCAAATGCTCGAGCGTTTAGCGGGTAATGACTACTATTGCTTCTTAGACGGTCTCTCCCGGTATTTTCAAATTCCTATCGATCCAAAAGACCAAGAGAAAAGCACATTCACTTGTCCTTATGGAACATTTGCTTACAAAAGAATGCCTTTCGGCTTATGCAATGCTCCTGGGACTTTCCAAAGGTGTATGTTGGCTATATTCCATGACATGGTTGAAGAAACTATGGAAGTCTTTATGGACGATTTCTCAGTCTATGGTGATTCTTTCTCATCTTGCCTTGCCAATTTAGAACGTATGCTTAAACGGTGTGAAGACACTCGTCTCCTTCTTAATTTGGAAAAATGCCATTTCATGGTAAAAGAAGGTATTGTTCCAGGTCATAAAATTTCCAAAGTCGGTATCGAAGTCGACCGTGTTAAAGTTGACGTCATTGCTAAGTTGCCACCACCTACCACCATCAAAGGTTTTAGAAGTTTTTTAGGTCATGCGGGATTTTACCGTCGTTTCATCCAAAATTTCTCTAAGATAGCTCGACCAATGACTCACCTCTTAGAAAAGGATGCTCCTTTCATCTTTTCTCAAGAATGTCTCGATTCTTTCGAATTTCTTAAAGGTAAATTAACTAAGGCACCGGTCTTAGTCTCTCCAAATTGGGAGTTACCTTTAGAGCTCATGTGCGATGCTAGTGATTTTGCGGTAGGAGCGGTTTTATGTCAACGAGTGAACAAACATTTCCAACCAACCCATTATGCTAGCAAGACAATGACGGAGGCTTAATTGCATTATACCACTACCGAAAAAGAGCTTCTAGCTGTAGTGTATGCTTTTGATAAATTCCGCCCCTATCTTGTGCTTTCCACCACCATCGTTTACACCGACCATTCCGCCTTGAAATACTTGTTGACCAAGCAAGATGCTAAACCGAGACTCCTTCGTTGGGTTTTGCTCCTACAAAAATTTAAAATCGAAATTCGTGATAAAAAGGGAGCGGAAAACCAAGCCGCGGATCATCTTAGTAGACTCGAGGATCCTTATCAAGGGGAACTTCCAAATCAAGAGATTAATGAATCTTTTCCCCTTGAGTCCTTAATGTCTATTAACTTCAATCTTGACGATACCCAATGGTTTACGGACATTGCAAACTATTTAGCGGGTGGTGTTCTTATGGAAGGGTTAACGTCCCAACAAAAGAAAAAGTTCTTCAAGGATATTAAACACTATTATTGGGACGACCCTTACCTTTTTAAACATTGTGCGGATCTTGTCATTCGTCGGTGTGTTGATGGGCCGACAGCATTACTAATCCTAGAAGCTTGACACAAAGGACCCACCGGTGGTACTTTGGTCCTAACTATACCGCGAAGAAAGTTTTCGACTTCGGATTTTATTGGCCCACCATTTATCATGACGCTCATGAAATGGTTAAGCATTGTGATGCTTGCCAAAGACAAGGCAAGATCACACATAAAGATGAGATGCCTCAAAATTTCATCCAAGAATGTGAAATCTTTGACGTACGGGGCATCGACTTTATGGGGCCATTTCCATCATCCAAAGGGAACAAGTACATCCTCGTAGCCATTGACTACGTATCCAAATGGTTTGAAGCAAAGGATTTACCTACTAACGATGCGAGGGTGGTTGTGAACTTTCTGAAACAATTGTTTGCTCGATTCGGTGTTCCTTGTGCTATCATTAGTGATCGCGGGACTCATTTTTGCAATGATCAATTTGATCGAGTCATGGCTAAGTATGGTGTCAATCACCGTCTTTCCACCGCGTATCATCCACAAACTAATGGTCAAGCCGAGATCTCTAACCACCGTGGACTTAAGCAAATCTTAGAGCGTATTGTGGGAGAGCATCGTGCCTCATGGGCCGATAAGTTAAAGTATGCTTTGTGGGCTTTCCGTACCGCTTATAAGACGCCTATTGGTTGCACTCCATATCGTCTTGTGTACGGAAAGGCATTCCACCTCCCCATTGAGTTGGAGCATAAGGCTTATTGGGCCTTAAAATGGGCTAATTTTGATATCAACAAAGTCGGTGATCTTAGGAAAACCCAACTCAATGAACTTAATGATCTAAGCAATGAGGCTTATGAGAATTCATTGATCTACAAGGAGAAAACCAAGCTCATTCATGATTCTAGAATTAAGAATCGAGAGTTTCACATAGGTGATCAAGTTTTACTCTTTAACTCTCGGTTGAAAATCTTTTCTGGAAAGCTTAAAAGTCGTTGGTCCGGCCCATTCATCGTTGCTAAAGTCTTCCCTTATGGCACCAATGAGCTATCTCAACCAAATGGGCCAAACTTTAAAGTGAATGGCCAGCGTGTTAAGTTGTACTTTGGTGAGGACATCTCTCATGAGAAGATTCCATCCCTCACCACGTTTCCCTTGAATTAGTTCTGGGTCGAGTCAGGCTCGTGACTCGGTTAACAAAAACAAGTGCTTCTCCGGAAGCAACCGTTGATCTATCCTTTTTACCCGTTTTCATAATAAGTGTAGGGGGTGTTTGTTGTCTTGTTTCTTATGATGTGCAGGAATTAAAGCATTCAAAGAGCACTTTTGATGATATTTGACGACCCGTGATCCCGTGTACCCATCTTCCCGGTTCTATCCTAAACTCTTGTGATTCAATATTTCATATCTTATATGTTGACACTGAAATCACTATAGTCGTCTCTTCCTTAGCAAGATTTAAACAACGTGCACAACGTCCTAAGTGTAGAGGAGTTTACTCCCACATGCTTAAACATTGAGGACAATGTTTATATCAAGTGTAGGGGGACTTCTATCGAAGTTAAGTGGGCTTTTCCATTAATTTTCCTTATTTTAACCGGAAAATTTAAAATCTTTGACATTTTTCAAAATTTTTGATCTATTTTGGCCTAGTAGTATTTTTAATTTATTTTCTTTTATGTACCTTCCTTTTGTTATCGCATCGTATGTATATATTTTATTTCAAAAATAAAGTCAAAAGAAAAAAATAAAGTTAAATAAAATGGTTTTAATGAGTTTAGATGTCTTTGATATATTAGGCCCCGTCATGAATCTTTTGACTCAACCCGAGTTTACTTATCTAAGTTTACTCTAGCTAGTATCCTTAACGTGTTTAAATCAAGTTTTGCTAGGCTTTTATATAGGGAACTTTAAAACGCGAAAGTCTTAACTCTTACAGGTTAAGAACAAGAACTTTTTGCAATTTCCTATAATTCATCCTAGAAAGTCGTTTATCAAGAGAACTTTAAAATGTGAATTCTAAACTTGAAAAAGTCTACGAAAATGCAAGATCCTATAGATGACTTGAAAACCCAAAACTTTGATTTAATTGGCTAAGCATCCACGAGTCTCATTCCTTGAGATTTTAAATTGTGGAGAACGAGAGATGATAGAGTCAATTATAAGTTTGGTATTCTTTCATGAATTTATGTGAATTAATTATGAGCTTTTTCTCCCATCGCTTGTTAATAATATAATTGCTAAGTAAGGTCGTACGATTTGAAAAGTTACTTAGCTTCTAGCACAAGATCGTTTAAAAGTTGCTCGGTATTAATTAGAGTTCATAGCCAAGGCATAACATATTGAAGCGGGATGCGAAGATTGGTGAGTCCGAAAAGGCTCTAACAAGGCATGAGGGCTACATTTTGTTGTTAAAGATCCAAAGTGATGTGAAGAATCATTTATCAAAAATCAATATGAAGGATCGAGACACACGACGAAAAGCAAATACTCCCCTAAAGATCATGGAGAAGTCTATCCGAAAAGACCCTATCAAGGTATGAGGATAAATAGATCCAAGTCCTAAAAGGATGCGGATCGTTGTATATCAAAATCCAAAATAAAGACTGGAGAAAAATGAAGAAGTCGTGGTCCAAGAATGAAGAATCTCTCAAAAACTTAAAGTAAAGAAATCCCTATTATGAAGAGAAGACCATTATTTTAAGAACGTCTCTCAAGATTAGAAGTATGAAGTCACTGCCAAATATCGGTCCGAGAAAGGTCTCAAATCGCTAAGCGAGTTATGCCAAGATATGAACTTTATGAGGTCCCGAGAAGCAGTTTTAATAGATTTTGTTCTTTAGCTAACTATTGATTAAATCGTCCTACTTTATTTTCTGCCTAAATAAGCTTTCGAAATAGGTCAACAATGCATCCTCGTGATCATTCAAGACAGTCATAAAATATAAGAGATACACCTAGGAATAAGGGAGTCTAAGCAAATAATTGAGCCACATGAGTGAGTTTTAGCTTACTAACTTATAATAACAATGATCTCGTTTTTAAGCTTGGTGTGGGGAACGTGAAACTTGAGGGTGATAAACATTCATGACCAACCAAAGCCCTAATGTAAGTCTTCGATCTCTTTACTTGTTCTTCCTTCAATCATTTTGTAATTTTCTATCTTTTTAGTTTCCTTAGTTTCTAGTATTTAATAAAGGCCAAGGTAGGTTATTTATAATGGAAAATGTTAAACTATGCTTTGAAATTAAGCATTGCATGAGGGCATTGCAATGGTCAAGTGTATGGGATTTAATAAGTGTGAAAACACTTACCCTTTTACCACTTAATTATAATAA
Organism: Glebionis coronaria; assembly: GCA_025667525.1. NCBI lineage: Eukaryota > Viridiplantae > Streptophyta > Magnoliopsida > Asterales > Asteraceae > Glebionis > Glebionis coronaria. The sequence continues at coordinate 185,939,123 of CM046881.1, forward strand.
AAACAAGACTAAAACATGTATTTTATGTCATAAAAGTCAAAATTATGCGTGGTTTGTGTTTTTATTGTGTTTTAGGACCAAAAGATGAAAAAGGAAGAAAACACGGGCTTTCACAGGTTTTATCGAATAAAAAGACAAAAGACGAAGTCAAAAGATCAAGAGTGCAAAAAGAACGGAAGTCAAAGGCCTATTCTGAAGATTTATCGAAGAAAAAGACTAAAGACGGAAGTTTAACGAAGTCGAAGAACCAAGTCTACTAAAAGAAGAAAATTAGAAGACGAGTTTATTTTATCATTCGACTAATCCGTGGACAAAGTCGAGAAAGACGAGTCATTTAAAACGACGAGAAGACAAAAGGAAGAAAGAAGCAACACACCACACCTCCCTTCTCCTATATATACCCTCCTAATCCTTCATTAGGAGGGTGTTAGTTATTCATTTTATTTTCTTAGTTCATATCTTTAGAGAGAGGTAGGTGCTCTACTTTCTCTCTCTAGATTTCTTCCATTTTTCTTTCAAGTTTTAAGCTTTTCATTTAATCTTGTATTTGAATCCTTAATCTACAAGTTCAAGTTCAATCTTTTCATCATCTATCTTATTCTACTTTTCTTATTTTAATCTTGATTTTGATTCGGTTCAAAGTAGGTAACTTGTTTCATCTTGGTGCTTATTTAATTAAAGTTTTCATCTTTTTGTTCTTATCAATGTTTTTAAACGATTTAAGGTTTTAGCTTATTGCGATTTTTACTTATTTCATGTTTAGCTTATTTTCTTTTAAGTGTTCTTAATTTTTTTTTAAAGTGTAATTTAGGAATCTTGCTTATTTAGTGCTTTGAATGTTTTTAATTCGTGCTTATTTAGTTCTTGTAATTGTTGATTTGGTTAAGTTTTGGTAAGTGCTTATTAAAGAAAGTGCTTATTTGGTTTTTGCTTATTGTCATTTTACATTCCATCGTAATATTTGCAAGGGTTTTACTTGTTCCGATCGAGTATTGTGATCGCATAAGCCTTAGGGTTTCTACTTGCGATCAAATACTTCGATCACATACTACGATCATAAACTGTGATAACAGTTGAGATCACATTCTACGATCCATACTACGATCGCGTGTTGCGATCGAAGGGTACGATCGAATGGTGCGATCGAAGTTGCGATCCAGGTTGGGATTCTGGTTGTCATGATCAAGGACTACGATTGATAGGTTGCGATTGTGGGCTACGATCTAGGGTACGATCCCCTTGTTGCGATCCAAGCTGCGATTGGTCAACTGCGATCGAGGTTGCGATCGGGTGGTGCGATCACTGACTTTAGTTTTTGTTTTATTTTACTTAGTTGTTTTTCAAAGTTTATTTCTTTCCAGCCACTTTTTGTTAAATTTAATTTTATATAGTCTTGTCTTATTTTATCTTTAAATTTACTTTTTAATTAGACTTAAAAAAAATTAATCTCTTAATAATTGTTATTTGTCTTAACTATTTTTAGTAGACATAGATAACCAAAAGCTCCCCCTTTTAGTGACCAAAACCGATAAGTCCACTTTAAACCGTGATCAATTCGAATAGATACCGAGAACGAACGAGTACACATACGCAAAAAAGTCTTCTATTATTAAGCCTAATAACAAGACACCTTATGATCTCTTTAAAGGTAGAGCTCCTACACTGCATTACTTAAGACCCTTTGGATGTCATGTGAATACTCTTAATACTTTGGATCATTTGGGGAAATTTGATGGGAATTCTGATGATGGACTTTAGTTAGATATTCTCTAAATAGTAAGGCATATAGAGTCTACAATCTTAGAACCAAACACGTTGAAGAAAGTTTGCACATTGGGTTCTTGGAGAACAAACCAATTAATACACGATCTACGCCAGAATGGATGTTTGATATTGATACTCTGTCAAACACAATGAATTATGTACCAGATGTTGCAGGTACAACCACTAACAATATTGCAGGTTCAGAGGAATATATCATCATACTACCACTTTTGGATGGTGAATTTAGGTTTCCTAAAGATGCAAGTGCTGAGAAGAAGGATGATCCAGCTGATGCAAATGGGTCACACACACTCAAGAAAGAATTGAGTAGGTTATTATTTATCCTGATGGAGAGACAAACATCACTAATGAAGCTAGTGTTGGTGTGCTAAAGGTTAATGCTAGTAGTGACAACCCTAATGCTGGTAATGGAAAATTGGTGTATCAACTATATCCTAATGAAGGTGATGATGATCTTCTTGACAGTACTTCAGATGACTTGGAAGATGCCGATGTTAGCAACCTCCCTAGTTCATACACAATATCTAGAGCACCAGGTATAACACTCGAAAAGATCATTAACTGAAAAATGTGATCGGTGATGTCCAATCTCATGTGCAAACTAGGAGAATCACTAGAGTCAAGACAATCAACCAACAAGGTTTCATTAGTGTTATTTTGAAGAAAAGGAGCACATGGATGTTAATACTTGTCTCTTTGCCTGTGTTTTTGTCACAGGAGGAACCTAAAAGTATAAAAAGGTTCTTAAAGATGTCTATTGGATTGAAGCTATGCAAGAAGAGCTTATACAGTTCAAATTACAAGATGTCAAGATGTGTGGGAACTTTGTGATTTTCCCACTAGAATGAGGGCAATAGGCACTAGATAGGTTTTCAGAAATAAATATGATGAAAGAGGAATTGTGGTAATAAACAAGGCGAGATTGGTTGCTCAGAGTTTTACAAAGAAGGAAGGATTTGACTATGATGAAGTTTTTGCTCCAGTGGCTAGGATTGAAGCCATAAGATTGTTCTTGGTCTATGCTTCTTATATGGGCTTTATGGTTGATCAGATGGATGTTAAGAGTGCTTTTATCTATGGCACCATAGATGAGGAGGTATATGTCTGTCAACCTCCTGATTTTGAGGATTTGAAACATCTTGACAAAGTCTATAGAGTCAAAAAGGCATTTTATGATCTTCATCAGGCATCAAGGGCATGGTATGAAACACTAGCAAAGTATTTAATGGACAATGGTTATCAAAGGAGAAAGATTGATCAAACATTGTCCATTAAAAGATTTAATGATATCATGATAGTCCAGGTTTATGGATGATATCATTTTTGTGTTGGGAATAAAATGAGGCCAAGACACTTAGACGCTGACAAGAGGAAATTGGACGTTGATAGGAAGAAATCAAGCGTTGTCAGATCAAGCGTTGACAAGAAGAAGTCAAGCGTTGATGAGAAGAAGTCAAGCACTAATAGAATACTTAGTCTACACGTTTTATGTTTCTAGTAAAGATATGTTCGATAATGTATTTCTTATGTTTATCTTTACCTAAAATAGCTGATACGTAGACTCTTGTACAAGGTTCCTTAATCTATAAAAGGAGGCCTCTAGGTTTTAGTTTAATATATGTTTTACATTTTCATTGTACGCAAGTTCGATTATCAATCAAAGTGAAAGTTTGGTTTATTCTGATTGTGTGTTCTTATTCTAAGTATTAATTCCGCATAATACTTAGATTGTTTCATATACAACAAAGTCAAGTGTTTAACTTGATTTATTCTCGTTTACACAAAGCTAAATCGATCAAATTTTGGGATCAACAAATGGTATCAGAGCTTGTTGAGGAACTTTGATCTAAAAAAAACACAAAACCCCAAAAACCCTAATTTTTCAAGAAACCCTAAAAACGACACAATATGTCTACTCCAGAGTTGACCTCCTCCTCAAGCCATAACCTAAAAATCCCCATGCTAGACCCTGACAACTTTGAGCTATAGAAGTTCAATTTTGAGTGGTATCTTCAAATCCATGATCACACGCTATGGGACATTATTGAATATGGAAACACATTCAATAAGGCTGTTAGGATTGTTGCTACTATTGCTGTAAGATCAATTCAGGGCTCAACTGAAGAGAATCGAAAAGAAAGACCTTCAGATGGAAGAGCTGTTGCAACTAAAGACATTGCAAAGAGAAGGAATGATATGAAGACTCTAAGCATTCTCAAACTTTCTTTGGGACCAGCAAATCAGCACAATTATAGAGGTTTTGAGTCTGCCAAAGAGCTTTGGGAAGCCCTTCAAGTCACTTATGGTGGTAATGATGATACTGCCTCAGAGGAAAAGAAGCATCTTTTGCATGAGTATGTTGTGTTCAAAGCTCTTCCCAATGAAAATCTAAGTGGGGTGAGAAGCAGACTTCTTGACATTACAAGCAAACTGTCATTTATGGGAACAGTGTATAATGATGCTAATATCATTACCACTTTCCTTAAAAGTCTTGGTGATGCATGGAAGATTGAAGCAAGGTCTATTATTGCTACCAATGCTCACAAAAGTTCCAATTTTGATGACGTCTACAATAAACTAAAGATTGTAGAGAATGAAATTCTTATGGATCAAGGAAGCAAATCTACCAATGGAAACATGGCATTCTTCTCACATAGTGAAGGTCAATTTGATCAAAGGGAGTCATACGTGCACCCCGTTACTGGATCACCTTGTGTCAACGTTAGATCAAGCTTTGTCAGCGCCCCACATTCAGACGCTGACACATACAACGTTGACTCACCAAGGATTAGGCATGCTGGTATTGATCTAGATATAGTATGTGCATACATTGCTTCATTGCCCAATGGTTCAGTGATTACATATAAGGACCTTGAGCAAATCAGTGATGAGCATTTGGAGGAGATGGGCATAAAGTGGAATATGGCACTTGCAAGCATAAGGGCCAATAGATGGAATAGGAGATTCAAGAAGAAGATGATGTTTAATGCTAAAGACACTGTTGGGTTTGATAAATCCAAGGTTGAGTGTTATAATTGCCATAGAACGGGTCATTTTATGAGAGAATGCAGATCTCCAAGAAGGTCTGATGCTGGAAAACCTTCAAGCCAAATCATCAAAGTTGAAGACACAAAGGCTATGGTTGCTATGCAAGAAATTGATGGTGTTGGCTGGAATTGGAGCTTTATGGCCAAATATGTGGAAGAGAACAAAGCCTTTGTTGCAGAAAATGAGGAAGAGGAGCATGTTCACTATGCTCTCATGACACATTCTTCATCTTCATCAGACAATGAGGTATATGATGATGCATTTTGTAGTAAAGGTTGTCGTCTAAACACTCAAAAACTTAACAAAGGAATTTTAAAGTTAAAATCAGATGTTTTTTATGAAAGATGCAAGTTATTCAATTATCTTGCACTTACTCAAACTCAAAAGACTGTGGCTGAATATAAGAAAATGGAGCTTGACCTAAAAGATCAAATTAACATTTTGTCACATGACCTTAAAGTTAGTGTTGACCTCAGGGATATTTTGGAGAGATCCAAAGGTGTCATACAAGCTGACTTGGATGAGGCCATTAAAAACAAAGAGTCAGTAGGGCTTAAAATTCAAAGATTTGATAAAGCCTCTCAAAACCTAGAAAAATGTGTTAGTGAACAAAGAGACTCTAGGGATATGACTGGGATTGGGATGAAAGAGTATGCTGATTTTCCACCACCTGCTGGGAACTTCTATGGTGTCCTTAGAAAGGATTTGTCTTGGACTGGTATACCAGAACTCCAAGAAAAGGAATTTATTCCTCCACCAAGAGTTCTTACTCCAGTAGAGGAATATAAGCAGAAATTGACTAATTTGGACCAATGGAAGAAAGCCAATCCTACTTTGTTTGTTAAAGGTGGCATGCTTAGTGAGAGCCCAAATGATTCTACACCCATAAAAGTAACCAACCCCTCTACTGGAAAGACTGTTGACCTTGGACTAAACGTTGATAGAAAACCTAGTATTAAATATGCAGAAATGTATAGAAAACCTAGGTCACCAAAAAGTCAAGTTAGTGATAATGGGACATGTTTCTTTTCATCTAGACCTAGAGTTATGTCTAGAAAAGCTTGTTATAGTTGTGGGAGTTTTTCACATTTGTCTTATAAGTGTGTCAATGTTTCAAAAGTCAACGCTGATAGAAAGTCAACCGTGGTCAAACCCAGACCTTTTGTCCAACAAAGTCCACAAGTCATTAGACCAACTCTGTTCTTTACTAAAGGGTCTAATACTTATGGACAAACGCCTTTTCAAAAGACTAATACATGGTCTAACAGACAATGGGTTCCTGTAGCAAACCCTAGTTTTGGCGCTGACAAGTGCAATTTCTGCGTTGTCAAGAACAATTTTAACGCTGACAGGAATGTTTCCAACTGTAAAACCCGCATACTTTTACCATGAATAGTACCCTTAAGATCGTACGTACTAGATTAAAACTTTCCTAATATAGCATCTTTACGACTACGTGTTAGGATTTTACGTATTACGTACGTGTTAGAACACGATATGTATTTACTATACACGAGCACGTAATAATTATTTGACGATAATTAATCACGAACATGCGATCATGAAATCATGAACGTAATTTAAACACGAACTATTATTATTACGTATATATATTTATTACGAGCGTAATTAAATATATTAGATCAGAGTATTTACATAACGAGAACACTTTAAACACGAACACAAATAATCAAAAACGTTTAACTTAACATCGAGACACGGAAAAAAGTACGGGTACCCCAAGTGGGGCCCCTACCCGCGGCTACAAGGGCAAATGGGCCAAGCCCATTTGTCAAATTTACTAAAGGGGGGTAAATATCATTTTCACTACTCATAAAATTTTACAGAAGATTTTTAAGAAAACCTAAAAAGCCTCCTTCCCTTGTCTCCTTTGTGCCGCCACCCTACAACCACCACAAGAGGTGGTTTGTGATCTTGGATCTTGGAATTTTGGTGGTTGATCGTGTTTGTTCTTCATCCTTTTGATCCACGAATTCGGTAAACCCTTTTTAAATCTTTTCTTTTGATTTAATCTTTTTATAAATCAAGAACATGTTATGTTTTTACGAAAACCTAATAATTAAACATGGATCTAACATGATTTGATGTTAAATAAAATCAAAAGTGTGTTTTAAGGGGTGTTTGTTTTTGGCCGTAGGCTGCACCGAACCCGAAGGGGTTTCGGTTTGGCCAAGCCGACCACCACCAAGACCATACGGTCTTGGTTGGTACGTGTGGGTCCCACGGCAGCAGTAAAACACGGGGTACCCCGAGTTGGTTCGGGGTACGGTGTCTATTTCATGTCCGGTTCATTGTTTTTAGCTTAGATCCGGTTCATGGTGTATGTTTAGTTTTTTTTATGTTTATGATCTTATGTTAAAAATTAAATTAATAAAATGATATGATTAATTTAATAACATGACTTAGGTTATTTAATTATTTAATAATCATGAAATTAATTAACCTAAGTATTTTTATATTTTAGACTTATAATTAATTAATTATTTTAAAACCATGGATATAATTAATTAATTAACATGACTTAGGTTATATTATTAATATATAATAATACATATTTTAACCTAAGTATTTAACTTATTTAATTAAAAACATGTTATACTTTAATTAAATATTTTAACCTATAGTTTAATTTAATTACATGAAATAATTATTAAACTATACATTATATCATATGACTTAGAAAATAATCATGAAAACACTTAGGCTTATATACTTAGCTTATTTAACCAGCTTATTTCTAATTATGGAAACTTTCTATTTTTAGAAACTCAATTAAATAAGGCAGCTAATCTATTTATGGGAACCCTCTATTTTTAGAAACTTATTTATTTCAGGCAGCTAATCTATTTATGGAAACTTATTTAATTAAGGCAGCTAATCTATTTATGGAAACTTTCTATTTTTAGAAACTTATCTATTTTAAGCAGTAAATCTATTTTTGGAAACTTTCTATTTTTGGAAACTTTCTATTTTTGGAAACTTTCTATTTTTGGAAACTTTCTATTTTTGGAAACCTGCTATTTTTGGAAAGTTACTTATTATTACACAGTAAGTATAATAATACATGAAATACCAGAAATACTTAATCAGATTAAACAGAATATAAGATAAAACACAGTTAAGGCTTTGAAATAGTAAAACATGGTAAGAACACATAAAATAAGCTAAGACATGACATAAAACCAACTACGTATGTAGTAAGCAGATACTTATTCATGTATGTATTTATGTAGTACTAGTGATTCGGAAGTAGGATTCCTCTCAGTTCATCTTCTTTGTTCACTGGACATAAGGTACGGATTTCCGTCCTTTCAGTATGGACATTCTTTCCTTATTAGGATTCCCCCTATACAGCCAACTGTTTTCCCGTAGTATAAGTTATGTGTTTGATTGCTTATGTTTAATTAAGATTACCTATAGCCATATAAATGCATGACCAGTTTTACCTAGTTATGGAGGTACCATAACCATAACATTAGAGGCACTGATGTTATGACTTCACCACGGCGGAGTGATTGCTCGTGGCGTCCCTTCAGCTTTTGGCCATTTATTTATATTTATCATGTGGGGCGTATGGGTGCTCTAGTTACATGTTTTTATTCAGGATTTCATGGTGAATGTGGTGTGTGCCTTGCATCCTTCACAAGGAGCTGATTCCCCTACCCAAAAACCAGTATATTAAATTAGAGGCAGCCCCTCTAATTTGCATAATGAGGTCACCCCTCCAAGTATTCATGCACGGTGGATTTTCATGACCTATATTGGCTAATGGTAAAATATGACAAACAGTTTTTATAAAATAAACATAAGACTTTCAAACTATAAAACCAGTTTATTTAAGACTTAACCAGGTTACTCGGGATTTAGTTTTCTTCCGCTGTTATTATGTTATATGCTTATCCTATTCATGCCTTATTTTACATCCGTGCACTGAGCGTATTTGCTCAGCCGTTTTCCGTTTCTATGTTCCCAAAACGGCAGGTACTCAGGGACGCTCGTAGACACTAAGAGTACGTGCATATGGACTGGAAGCTGTCTAGCCTTCTTTACTTTATGCATTTCCTTTCATAAGATACTTATGCTTTGGACATTGTTTACTCCTTCCCTTTATTATACTATGTTTGTGTGTGATGAGCTTTACTTTTGGACTACCGATGTTTGATTCCGGTATTTTCCTTTTTATGGTCAAGTAATGTTTAGACATTTTTCCTTGTATGCTTTGATGACACGCCATAATTGCTGTGATATTTCCATTTCCAAAATGGGGTGTTACAATTATGGTATCAGAGCCAAGGCTTCGACCTGTAGGCTCTCAAATATGACCTGTGATTAGTGGGTAGTCACTACGGTCTTCCTAGAACTGACAGTTGTTTTCATGCATTCATCATTTTTAAGCATACATATACATGTCATTGTTGCAGGGTTTTTGACTAAGTAATGGTTAGTACAGGACTGGCCCTATTTAGTCGCATGTGTTTTATCGAAACTTTTAGATTTGGGACCGACCCATAGGCGTCCCCTCGCTATGTCTTTTGTTTTGGGTGAACTGACCAGAGGCGTTCACTCTCGAGCATACAAAAGCTTTCATAAAACTGCATCATGGATTCATACACAAAGTTTTCTTGCATAAAATTTTTCTCGTGAAATTTTAGTATAAATTTTTTCATGTATATATATTTTTTATGTTTGATCTGTTTATTCATATGTTTTATGTTATACTGTCAGATGGTTCTCACACGCGAACAGGAGCAGCTCAATGCTGCAATTCAGGTTGCCATGTAAGCCTTGCTTCCTCAACTGAGGAATGACATCAGGGTTGAAGTTCAAGCTGCCAACATTCAGCAGCATAATCAGCCACCTCCTCCTCCTCCTCCAGTAACATTAGCAGTATGGCTGGAGAGATTCAACAAGCTCCGCCCTCGAGCTTTTGAGAAGACAGATAGCCCCAGCGATGCTGAAAGCTGGCTGGCTCACATCGAGAATATTTTCAACGCTATGGGCTGTGACCCCACATGCAAGGCGAGGTTGGCATGCTATCGGTTCGAAGGCGATGTACTCAATTGGTGGTTAGCATTGATGCAGTCTGAAGGTGGTGACGAGTGGGTTGCTGGTTTGACTTGGGCTCAGTTCAAGGACAGGGTGATGGAGCAGTTCTTTCCCAAGACTGAGCAGGACAAGCTCAAGAGAGAGTACCATGGGATCCGACAGAGAGCTGGGGAGAATAGCAACGAGTTTATGCAGCGCTTTCTTCGCTTGGCTGGTTTCCTTGGTGCGGCCGCAGGTACTCCTGAAGAGAAGGCACATCACTTTAGATGGGCTCTTCGCACATCGGTCGCAAACAATCTGGTGTGTGCTACATTCAACACTGTAGCACAAGTGGCCGATGCAGCACGAAAACTGGAGATGCTGTAGGAGAGAGATGAGTTCGGGGAAGCTGAAAGACCCGACAAGAGGTAAACATTCGTATTCAAGCGGTGACCAATCCGTATACTTTCCATATATGTCAATTATTCATCTCTTAAATGTATCTTCCAGGCAGAAAACTGGGGACCGGTCTCAGCCGGCTACTCAGCAGCAGCCTCATCAGCCCAAGGGAAACGGTCAGACTAACGACCGTTCTGCTACGGATAAGCGTGGCGGTAATGACAATTACCGTAACAACGCTGGGCACTCCAACAACAGCAGGTCCTAATACTTACGCATTTCCTTATGATTTTATGTTATAACTCATATTCTGACACTTTAGCAAACTTCTACCAGGAACCATGGAAATGGTAGGGACCAGAACCAGAGAGGTTCGCAGCCTAGCCGTCCAGCTATCACTGGTATTCAATCTTACGATTATCCGGTTTGTCCTTTGTACCCAATTACCATGTCTTATGTAAAATGTTTTATCAGGTTCGCAGCCAGCCAGAGCACCTGCTGGAGGATACACTCATCCTCTTTGCTCTACTAGCCACCGTAGGCACCCAGGACCATGTCGTCGTAATACTGATGCTTGCTTCAAGTGTGGTCTCCCTGGCCATATTTTGAAGGATTGCCGTAAGGGCGAGATGGAGGGTACATCGGGACATGCTGATACCAAGCCGCCTCCTACTGCCGGGCGTGTCTACACGACATCTCAAGACCAGGCCAACAAGTCTACAGGTACCATCACTGGAATCTTGTATATGTATGGTCAAGCTGCATGTGTTCTTTTTGATACGGGTGCTACTCACTCGGTTATTTCTACTGCTTATGCTAAGAACATTAGGATGCCTCCCGTGCCACTAGAAAATAGGCTTACTATTTCCACGCCTTTGAGGGACTCTGTATTAATCACCCATGTATACAAGAGTCTTCCCCTAGAATTTGATGATAAGGTTCGACTTGTCGACGCACTTCCGCTGGACATGAATGACTTCGACATGATTTTGGGCATGGATTGGCTATCCAAGCATCATGCTACCACAGACTGCCATTCATATCGAGTTATCTTCGGTGATGTTAATGCACCAGAGTACATTCATAATGGGTTCATACCCGGACGGTCTGTACAAATCATATCTACCCTGCAAGCGCGTGTACTACTGTCACATGGCTGCGAGGGTTATCTAGCTACGGTTCACGACATGGATGCTGAATCCCCATCAATTCAGGATCAACCTATAGTGTCGGAATTCCAAGATGTTTTTCCAGCAGAACTTCCAGGCATACCACCTGCACGAGAAGTGGAATTCAGTATCGAGCTGGTTCCAGGAGCTGAACCAATCTCCAAGGCTCCTTATCGCATGGCTCCCATAGAGCTGAAGGAGCTGAAGGACCAACTGCAAGAACTTCTTGAACGAGGTTTCATTCGACCGAGCGCATCTCCATGGGGCGCACCGGTCTTGTTTGTTAAGAAGAAGGACGGCAGTATGCGTCTTTGCATAGACTATCGCGAGTTCAACAAGATTACCATTCGGAATAGGTATCCACTGCCACACATCGACGATCTGTTTGACCAACTCCAAGGGGCCAAACATTTCTCCAAGATTGATCTTAGGTCAGGCTACCATCAGCTACGGGTCAAGGAGCAGGACATCGCTAAGACTGCTTTTCGTACCCGTTATGGCCACTACGAGTTTGTAGTTATGCCATTTGGTCTGACAAATGCTCCAGTAGTGTTCATGGATTTGATGAACAGAATCTTCCATAAATTTCTGGACAAGTTCGTCATTGTCTTCATCGATGACATCCTGATTTTCACAAAGTCCAAGGAGGAACACGAAGACCATCTTCGTACAGTGCTACAGATTCTTCGCCAGAAGCAGTTGTATGCTAAATTCTCCAAGTGTGAGTTCTGGTTAGACAAGGTGGCATTCTTAGGTCACACTGTATCAGCAGAAGGAATCACTATGGATCCAGCGAAGGTTGAGGCCATTACTAAGTGGCCAAGGCCGACATCAGCGACGGAAGTCCGTAGTTTCTTAGGCTTAGCTGGCTATTACCGTAGGTTCGTGGAGAACTTTTCCCGCCTAGCACTACCATTGACCAAACTAATGCTGAAAGGGGAGAAATTCGTCTGGACTGAAGATCGAGAGAAGAGCTTTGAAGACCTGAAGCATAAGCTAGTATCTGCACCTATTCTTACTCTACCATCTGGTACGGGTGGATTTCAAATCTACAGCGATGCATCGGGGAAGGGACTTGGCTGTGTTCTCATGCAACATGGGAAAGTGATCGCGTACGCTTCACGGCAGCTTAAGCCTTATGAAGAAAATTACCCCACGCACGACCTGGAACTTGCTGTAGTCGTGTTTGCATTAAAGATATGGAGGCACTACTTATATGGAGAATCATGTGACATTTTCACGGACCACAAGAGCTTGAAGTATATCTTCACTCAACGTGAATTGAACATGAGGCAGAGGAGATGGTTAGAACTATTAAAGGATTATGACATTAATCTACAGTATCATCCCGGAAAGGCAAATGTAGTAGCAGATGCTCTTAGCAGGAAGTCCGGAATGATCAGCGGCATTAAAATCAAAGAGGAAATCATCAAAGACTTGGAGCGACTAGACATCGAGTACATGGTACGTGGACAGCACGGTCCTGGGCTAATCTTAGAGTAGAACCCGAGTTGCTATCTAAGATCAAGGAAGCTCAGAAGGATGACGGAGAAATCTGGGCGATAGTACAGAATTTGGAGAAGCAGACAGAATTCAGAGTAGATGCAGATGGTATCGTATGGCAGGGCACGAGACTTTGTGTTCCTGATGACCAAGAACTCCGGGAAGCCTTGTTAGCTGAAGCTCATAGCTCCCCATTCTCAATACATCCTAGTTCGACTAAGATGTACCATGACATCAAGCAGTACTTTTGGTGGAGTGGTATGAAACAGAATGTGGCCACTTACGTCTCCAAATGTCTTACCTGCCAGCAGGTTAAAATCGAGCATCAGCGATCTGGCGGTCTCCTACAACCGTTAGATATCCCAGAGTGGAAGTGGGACAAAATCACCATAGATTTTGTTACCGGTCTTCCGCCTACCAAAAGGAAGCACGATGCAATTTGGGTTATCGTTGATCGACTTACCAAATCAGCTCATTTCTTACCGATCCGCAAGGAAGATCCGGTAAGTAAACTCGCAGATACGTACAGAAGAGAGATCATGAGACTCCACGGTGCACCATCCAGCATCGTCTCAGATAGAGATCCTCGATTCACTTCGCGCTTTTGGAAAAGTCTGCAGAAAGCTTGGGGTACAAGACTTAAGCTTAGCACGACTTTTCATCCTCAAACGGACGGACAGTCGGAGCGAACCATTCAGACATTGTAGGATATGTTGAGGTCTTGTGCGTTAGAATGGACGGGTGATTGGGACGAATACATCTGTTTGGTGAAGTTTGCATACAACAACAGTTGGCACGCAAGTATCAAGTGTGCTCCCTTTGAGATGTTGTATGGCAGAAAGTGTCGCGCCCCAATCTGCTGGGATCAGGTCGGCGAGCGAACACTTGAAGGACCGGAAATCATAGAGATGACCAATGAGAAGATCGCATTAGCTAAGGAGAAAATTCAGGAGGCACGGTCACGTCAGAAGAGTTACGCCGATAAGCATCGTAGGGATATACACTTTAACGTAGGAGATCACGTCTTCCTTAAGGTTTCGCCGGCACGTGGTGTTAGACGCTTCGGGATTAAAGGGAAGCTCAGTCCTCGTTTCATCGGACCGTTTGATATCATTGAACGAGTCGGTGAAGTATCTTACCGATTGGCGTTACCTCCACAGCTTTCGCATGTGCACAATGTGTTTCATGTGTCCTTACTCAGAGGATACCAGTATCATCCCCTTCACATGGTTCAGTATCCACTGGAACAGATACGTGAAGATCTTACCTTTATAGAAGAACCCGAACGAGTTCTTGACAGACAAGAACGAGTCATGAGAAAGAAGACGATTCCATTCGTCAAAATTTTATGGAGGGATCATACCGAGCGGGAAGCCACTTGGGAAACGGAGGAGTCTATCCGGGCTTCTTACCCTCATTTCATATTTTGAATTCGGGTATGTTCTTCTTTTTCAGTTTACTTTATCTATAATTCGGGGACGAATTATTCTTTTTAGGGGGAAGAGTTGTAAAACCCGCATACTTTTACCATGAATAGTACCCTTAAGATCGTACGTACTAGATTAAAACTTTCCTAATATAGCATGTTTACGATTACGTGTTAGGATTTTACGTATTACGTACGTGTTAGAACACGATAAGTATTTACTATACACGAGCACGTAATAATTATTTGACGATAATTAATCACGAACTTGCGATCATGAAATCATGAAAGTAATTAAAACACGAACTATTATTAATTACGTATATATATTTATTACGAGCGTAATTAAATATATTAGATCACGGTATTTACGTAACGAGAACACTTTAAACACGAACACAAATAATCACAAACGTTTAACTTAACATCGAGACACGGAAAAAGGTACGGGTACCCAAAGTGGGGCCCCTACCCGCGGCTACAAGGGCAAATGGGCCAAGCCCATTTGTCAAATTTACTAAAGGGGGGTTAATATCATTTTCACTACTCATAAAATTTTACAGAAGATTTTTAAGAAAACCTAAAAAGCCTCCTTCCCTTGTCTCCTTTGTGCCGCCACCCTACAACCACCACAAGAGGTGGTTTGTGATCTTGGATCTTGGAATTTTGGTGGTTGATCGTGTTTGTTCTTCATCCTTTTGATCCACGAATTCGGTAAACCCTTTTTAAATCTTTTCTTTTGATTTAATCTTTTTATAAATCAAGAACATGTTATGTTTTTACAAAAACCTAATAATTAAACATGGATCTAACATGATTTGGTGTTAAATAAAATCAAAAGTGTGTTTTAAGGGGTGTTTGTTTTTGGTCGCATGTTGCACCGAACCCGAAGGGGTTTCGGTTTGGCCAAGCCGACCACCACCAAGACCATACGGTCTTGGTTGGTGCGTGTGGGTCCCACGGCAGCAGTAAAACACGGGGTACCCCGAGTTGGTTCGGGGTACGGTGTCGATTTCATGTCCGGTTCATTGTTTTTAGCTTAGATCCGGTTCATGGTGTATGTTTAGTTTTTTTATGTTTATGATCTTATGTTAAAAATTAAATTAATAAAATGATATGATTAATTTAATAACATGACTTAGGTTATTTAATTATTTAATAATCATGAAATTAATTAACCTAAGTATTTTTATATTTTAGACTTATAATAAATTAATTATTTTAAAACCATGGATATAATTAATTAATTAACATGACTTAGGTTATATTATTAATATATAATAATACATATTTTAACCTAAGTATTTAACTTATTTAATTAAAAACATGTTACACTTTAATTAAATATTTTAACCTATAGTTTAATTTAATTACATGAAATAATTATTAAACTATACATTATATCATATGACTTAGAAAATAATCATGAAAACACTTAGGCTTATATACTTAGCTTATTTAACCAGCTTATTTCTAATTATGAAAACTTTCTATTTTTAGAAACTTAATTAAATAAGGCAGCTAATCTATTTATGGAAACCTTCTATTTTTAGAAACTTATTTATTTCAGGCAGCTAATCTATTTATGGAAACTTATTTAATTAAGGCAGCTAATCTATTTATGAAAACTTTCTATTTTTAGAAACTTATCTATTTTAAGCAGTAAATCTATTTTGGAAACTTTCTATTTTTGGAAACTTTCTATTTTTGGAAACTTTCTATTTTTGGAAACTTCCTATTTTTGGAAACTTTCTATTTTTGGAAACTTTCTATTTTTGGAAACTTTCTATTTTAGGAAACCTGCTATTTTTGGAAAGTTACTTATTATTACACAGTAAGTATAATAATACATGAAATACCAGAAATACTTAATCAGATTAAACAGAATATAAGATAAAACATAGTTAAGGCTTTGAAACAGTAAAACATGGTAAGAACACATAAAATAAGCTAAGACATGACATAAAACCAGCTACGTATTTAGTAAGCAGATACTTATTCATGTATGTATTTATGTAGTACTAGTGATTCGGAAGTAGGATTCCTCTCAGTTCATCTTCTTCGTTCACTGGACATAAGGTACGGATTCCCGTCCTTTCAGTATGGACATTCTTTCCTTATTAGGATTCCCCGTATGCAGCCAACTGTTTTCCCGTAGTATAAGTTATGTGTTTGATTGCTTATGTTTAATTAAGATTACCTATAGCCATATACATGCATGACCAGTTTCACCTAGTTATGGAGGTACCATAACCATAACATTAGAGGCACTGATGTTATGACTTCACCACGGCGGAGTGATTGCTCGTGGCGTCCCTTAAGCTTTTGGCCATTTATTTATATTTATCATGTGGGGCGTATGGGTGCATCCTAGTTACATGTTTTTATTCAAGATTTCATGGTGAATGTGGTGTGTGCCTTGCATCCTTCACAAGGAGCTGATCCCTCCTACCCAAAAACCAGTATATTAAATTAGAGGCAGCCCCTCTAATTTGCATGATGAGGTCACCCCTCCAAGTATTCATGCACGGTGGATTTTCATGACCTATATTGGCTAATGGTAAAATATGACAAACAGTTTTTATAAAATAAACATAAGACTTTCAAACTATAAAACCAGTTTATTTAAGACTTAACCAGGTACTCGGGATTTAGTTTTCTTCCGCTGTTATTATGTTATATGCTTATCCTATTCATGCCTTATTGTACATCCGTGCACTGAGCGTATTTGCTCAGCCGTTTTCCGTTTCTATGTTCCCAAAACGACAGGTACTCAGGGACGCTCGTAGACACTAAGAGTACGTGCATATGGACTGGAAGCTGTCTAGCCTTCTTTACTTTATGCATTTCCTTTCATATGATACTTATGCTTTGGACATTGTTTACTCCTTCCCTTTATTATACTATGTTTGTGTGTGATGAGCTTTACTTTTGGACTACCGATGTTTGATTCCGGTATTTTCCTTTTTATAGTCAAGTAATGTTTAGACATTTTTTCTTGTATGCTTTGATGACACGCCATAATTGTTGTCATATTTCCGTTTCCAAAATGGGGTGTTACACCAACGCTGCTAGACCAAGTAATAACAAATACTTGCAACCAAAGGGAAAGGGATATAAAGCTTCTTCTAGCTCAACTTGGAGACCCAAACAAGACCAAAACCCTAAATCAGATGGGATATCTATGACCTGTAACAGATTTCATTATATTTGAAAGGTCACAACTAAACCAATTGGGGTTAACTGGGTGTTTAATCCTAAAAGGGATGAACAAGGGGTTGTTATAAGGACTAAGTCTGTTCTTGTTGAACAACCAAATGAATCCAAGTCTACTTAGGCTTGGGTTCCCAAAGAAAACTAATTTGTTTTCTTTATGTGCAGGGCATTCAAAAGCAGGTAAATGATCATGGCTATTGGGATAGTGGATGCTCTAGGCACATGACGGGGAAGGAAGATTATTTGACAAACTTTACCCCCATTAAAGATGGTGACTAAGTGTACTTTGGAGGAGGATATGGAACTATTACTGGCAAGGGCACTCTTATCACCAACAATTTGCGTTTTGAAAACGTATTTCTGGTAAAAGAACTTGATTATAATCTGTTTAGTGTATCACAAGTTTGTGATAACAAAAATAAGGTTCTTTTCACTGATACTGAATGCTTGGTGTTAAGCAAAGACTTTATAATACCTGATGAGAAGTTCATTGATTATAGAACACCTAGGCATAAGGACATTTATAATGTGAATCTTAATGGAATTAAATGAATAATAATTTGTCATGTCTATATGCTAAGGCTTCAGTTGATGAAAGTAATCTTTGGCACAGAAGGTTAGGGCACATAAATTTTAAGAACATAAATAGACTTGTGAGACATGGTTTAGTTGATGGTTTGCCTAAAAAGGCTTTCCACAATGACCACTCTTGTGTTGCATGCCTTAAAGGCAAACAACACAAAGTCTCTTTTAAGTCTAAACTTGTGCACACTAGTTCTAAACCACTTCACTTGCTGCATATGGACTTGTTTGGTCCAACTAATATAGAAAGTTTAAATGGTAAATCTTTTTGTTTTGTCATAACTGATGATTTTTCTAGATTTACTTGGACTTTCTTTTTGGCTTTGAAAAGTGAAACTGCCACTGTTTTGGTTAACTTTATTACCTAAATTGAAAAGAAAACAGGGAATGAGATTAAAATACTTAGAAGTGATAATGGTGGTGAGTTTAGAAATAAGTTGTTAGATGACTTATGTGTCAATAAAGGGATTACTAGGAAGTTTAGTGTAGCTAGAACTCCACAACAAAATGGGGTGGCTGAAAGGAAGAATAGAACACTCATAGAAGCAACTAGGACAATGTTGGCTGATGCTCACTTTCCCATTGCATTTTGGGTTGAGGCTGTGAATACAGCCTGCTATGTTCAGAATAGGGCATTGATCAACAAAATCCACAATAAGACACCTTATGAGCTATTTTGGAATAGGAAACCTAATATTAGGTTTCTTAAACCCTTTGGATGTCATGTAGTTGTACTGGATACTAGTGATGCCATAGGAAAATTTAGTGCTAAAGGTGATGAATGCTACTTTATGGGATATTCAGTGCAGAGTAGAGGATATAGGGTTTACATTAAGAAGGAAAAACATATACTTGAAAAGGTACATGTTAGGTTTTTAGAAAGTAAACCTAGTGATCCTGAGAGTGGACCAAATTGGTTCTTTGACTTAGAACCTTTGTCTAGAACTTTGAATTATATGCTTGTTACTAATCCAGACATTGTGAAAGTGAATTCAAATGTTGTGGAAGAACCAGTTGTTGAAATTTCAGGTATACAGGTTGATAAGGAAGTAGGATCACAAGCAATCAAATCATCTCCCATACTTGAGTATGTCACCATTCCTATTTGGAAAGATGGATTTGCTGCTGCTGCTGCTGGAAAGGAAAAAGATGGTCCACAAGAGAAACCAATTGATGAAAACATGCATGAATCTTCATGCGCTGAAAAAGGAAAATCTGGTGCTGACAGGCCAAATTCAGGCGTTGATGGCTCAAACGTTGACAGACCTAGTTCAGGCGTTGACAATTCTTTTGACCATTTATTCTCTTCCAATGTTTTTGAACAAGGTGAACCTTCAATAGTACATGAAGAGGTTCATCCAGGTGGTGATGGAGGAGAATTTGAAGATGATATTGGCAACTTAGAGACTGAAATTGAAGACAACACAATTATTAAAGGAGGAATACTTACATCTACTATCAAAAATCATCCTTCTTCTCTAATCATTGGTGATGTGATGTCTCCTGTTCAAACAAGAACATCTCATCAGAATCAAGGAGGTTTTATTGCCAATATCCACAAGAAGGTTGATACCCCTCTTGTTCAGGCATGTTTGTTTGCTTGTTTTCTGTCATAACAGGATCCAAAGAAGATATTTGATGCTCTCAAAGAACCAAGTTGGGTGGAAGCAATATAGGATGAGCTTCGCCAATTTGCTATTCAAGATGTTTGGGAGTTAGTAGATTGTCCCAGATATGTCAGACCTATAGGGACAAGATGGGTTCTTAGAAACAAAAAGGATGAGAGAGGGATTGTGGTCAGAAACAAGGCACGTTTAGTTTCTCAAAACTATACACAAGAGGAAGGGATAGACTATAAAGAGGTTTTTGCACATGTTGCAAGGATTGAAGTGTGACATCCGTCAAATTTCCATCTTAATTTATTCATGTAGTACGAGTATTTTAACTGTTTACCGACGAGTTGTCGACATGAATGTGTTAATTATTTTGCTTTGCGGACAAAGCCCTTTTTAGGGAGAGCATATGTAACATCTCGAGTTTTCGCGATTATTAAGTTGAATGCAATACACGAAGTTGGTGGGCGTATTATGTTTGCCGTACGTTTATTTGATATACTTACTAGATTACGTGAAGTCTCGCACAATTGCCTTTGTTTTGGATCGTGTGTCAAACGGTTATAGAGTCGTGTTTATTCAGTTCGCGTCTAAACTTAAACACCGTGAAACCGAGTCGAATTATATAACTGTTACAGCATGTACATATATTTGAGTATAAACTTTCATTCATGTTTATTGCAAAACTTGCCTTACAAGAGTCCCAATTTCAGTCATATGTCCAGCCACAAATAAACCCCATAGTTTATTACCCACTAACCACTACAAGACAGCACACATGCCTAGTTTACCCAATTTGGGTATATCACAAGTTACCATTTTCAGCTTGAAGCTAACCCTAGACTAACAATACATGATTAAATACAAATCCAAAGTTTACCCAATGTCCAAACACAAAGTTTATCACAGTCCAAATTACAAACACAAATTCTGTACAAGTCTTTCAAAAACAAACTCCTGGGTAGGTGAAGATTAGTGTCCAATCGACCCACACGTCGCGTCCCAACCTACAAAACCGAAAGAGTCAAGCCTTCCATCTCGTCCGAACCTGCAAACCGAAACTTAGCATCCCATTGTGAGTCTTTTCGTCTCTTCGTTTTCCTATATGAAGTCTTAGTTGTGCTCGTCTTTTACAAACCTGCGAATAATCAAACCAATGTGTTAGTCGTTGTAACGGTCTTATTTTTAACTAAAAACTGAAAAGGTTAAACCTTAGTACTAGTACTTGAAACATGGCTATAACTTTACTTTTCTGTCAACCAAACCGAGACCCCGATTTAGACCAAACCGTGACCCAACCAAGACCACAAATAAGACCAAGCCAAGAACCAAACCGAGACCCAAGTCAAACCAAACCGAGACTCAATTCAAGGCCAAACCGAGAACCAAACCAAGCCAACCAAATTGTTTACTTTCTGCCGAAACTATCAACAATCAATACCACCTAATCCAAATGTCTTAACCATTGTTATTTTACAGAAACACCCTAAAAACCCTCAATCATGCCGCGGGTATAAAAACCCCCATTTCAAAACGAAACCCTAGAAATTTAAAAACCTTTAAACATTAAATTAACACTTTCCACATTCTAAAAACACCACATAATCATGAGTATCAGCCGAATGTAAAAACCCCCAATTTTATAAAAACCCTAGATTGACTTTTTATTAATTAAAACACTAATTAAACCTAATCTAAACCCGAATCCAATAGTTAATTTAATTGAAAACGAGATATGCAAAAACCCCCAATTGACCGAAACCCTAACTTTTTATAAACCGATTATATGTTGAAATTAATTTGATTTTATACAAGAAAACATCAATTAATTAAAACCCGAGATTGATAAAAACCCCCAAATATTTCAAAACCCTAATTCGTTTATTTTAAATCCGAGAGCCATATGGTTCTCAACAAGTTTATACAAATTAATCAAACCCACTGATCTTTTATAAATCGAAAATCAATTAACTTTTGTAAAAAGAAATTAAGGAGAAACAAACTTATCTTTGATTATTGGCTGGAGATTAACGTGACCATAAGGATGAACTCATCAGAAACCCAATCGGTTTGATGTGGGGATGAAACCCCACATCTCACGCGATCTAAACACCTCAGACCACCCCATAAACGATTATTATATTCAAACTGATAAGATATTAGCCATGGAAGGGATGAACCGATCTAGATTTGAGAGAGAGATGAGAGTGGGGCGGTGGAGATGTTTTCGAGGGAAGAGAGAGAGTGAAACTCTCTGTTTTTGAGAGTTGTGTGTGTAAACACACGTTTATTTACTCCTTCGTTCCTTGTTTATTCCGCCTATGGGCCGGGCCGGGTCACATGACCCTTGGGCCGGTTGGGAGTGAGGGTATTGGACCCATTTTGGGCCATGTGTTTATATTAAGTTTAGTTAAAGCCCATAAAACGAATTTTATAAATTTAGGGTATAATTTAACCCGTAAAACCCGACCGTTTAATAACCGACTTTTATTTGTCGTACTTTTCCGTAAACGTATGGTTTCGTCAAGCACAACTAGGGTGTCGTGTCTTCTATTAATATAATTTTTCGTATCGTAACTCGATCCTCATAATTAAATAGGTCGCAGCTAGCGTAACCGTACTCTCGAGCTATTTTATCTTCATTCTCTTTGCTGAATTACGAGGTGAGTTTATAGCCCCATACTTTACTATTTTCACTGCTTTTGGGGTGAGACATTGCTTGATTTTAACGTGTGAACACAAGTGCATTTACTGATTTATATATTAGTCTAAGTCCCACTAAAAACCCAGTTGCTTTGGCCCGTGAATCGTGAACCGTTAATTACTTTGTGTAAGCGCGAATGTTATGGATAGATCTATCGGGATTGACGTCCCTGTCTGTCTTGTCCAACAAGGGGACAAGCGGGCACAGTTTCATTTGAGTCTGAGATAGGATGTCGTGGGTTTAGGCATCTAGTTTGGGCTACATTTATATGATTATACTGCCGGTGTTGTTAATGCTTCGGTGTCACGAGCTTAGACTGTAATAAATACTTTTGGGATGACTTTGTATCTGTTATATTGTCATCACATTTGGGAAAATCTTGTGGTTCATTAAACATTTCCACTTAACTAAACCTATGAACTCACCAACTTTATGTTGACATTAAGAAGGAAGATGCTAAATGAGGTCTCATGCATTGCTGTCATTTCTTTGAAACAACGATCATTTGTACCATTTGAGAAAACTATGTTTTGTAACTGTATTCAGTTTATGCTTCCGCACTTTGTTAAAACTATTTATTTTATCAATTACAAGTGATCTATTTTCCGAACGTCTCATTTAGAGGTCGTTCTTTGTGACTGTGTGCGTATGATAATCATGACGTCACCACTCCCTTGTCGCCATTATACTCTGATATTTTGGGAGTGTGACAGATTGGTATCAGAGCCATAGTTATAGAGAACTAGGTTGCATTTAGTAACTCTAGACTATAACTGCTCTATGTTTAATCGATTATCATACGGATTGTAAGTATTAAGTATATGTAGATGCATAAGTAATAAATGGGATACATGTGATTTAACAATTACGAGGTATATTTACATGGGTTACATGTGCAACAACGAAATCTGAATTTTGTTATATGGGATACATGTGGATTCAACAATGATTGCTATGTTAATGTCCTTTTTTTTTTACGGACTAATTTTATAAGATATTTACACACATTTATTTTTTTTATGATTACAGCGATGTCTTCTTCTGATGATTCCACGTCTACAGGAGCGTACTACAACCGTAGTTCACAGTCGACTATCAGTTCATCAGTAGGACTACCTAGAGGATCGCCATCAGGATATCCGTGGTACCGGATGGTTTCAGATGACGATACAGAGAGAGAGACTGAGGAGGTTCGTCATTCACCGATCCGTATTCCTGATGCATCAGCTGACGATGTACTTAGCCTAGAAGGCGGAGGAGAGGATGACTTAGACACTGACGTAGTGCAGTCACCAGGTCAGACATCAGTGACTAGAGATGAGACGGTAGAGGAGACAGAGGATGATGAGATGGAGTTCACAGATGGGGAAGGAGAGCCTATGGAGGTCACAGACACTGAGGACCCTCCTACTGCATATGCTGCTACTCCTGAGGTTTCCCTAGCACACATCTCCTCATCTTCATCTGAAGACGAAGGAGAAAGGACTGCTATTCCTGCTCCAGCACCTGGTACTCTACCTTTCTACTATGTGAGACGACGTCTTCGGGGGAGAGCTGCTCGACCACCACTTTCACCTTACCGACCCCTCATACCTTTCACTGCCACTGACAGGCATGCAGCCCGCACACCTGCCAGTCCTGTCCCAGAGACACCACTACTACTACCACCACCAGAGACTGTACCTGCTGTGTACCAGGAGATGCTTACTGATGCTGGTATCTCTACTGGACCGAGAGCTACGACTCCTCTTCCTAGGAGAGCTACATCGACAGTGGTGATGCTTGGGGCGGCAGATGGATGTGTGACGACACGATTGAACAGGTTGGAGGATGCTGTAGAGGCTTTAGGTGAAGAGTATAATGAAGTGCAGGATAAGTTGGAGGCACTGGCAAAGAAGAGTCCAGTTAGGGATGAGACAGTGTTGACAGTATGTGTGACCCGTCTACGAGGACAGCTTCTTACTGTTCTTGATCAGATGGAATCCATGCCGAACGCTTGTCTTGAGGAGATTGGAAGCCTGATGACCCGTTGGGGAGTAGAGCCATTGGTGGAGACAGGCGGACTAGAGGCACCAGTGGAGGACCCTGTTGCAGACTTGGATAAGAGGTTTAGAGCCGCTTGTCATGATACCGATGTTAGACTGAGAGATTCCCAGGCACGTGAGCTCGTGGTTGAGAGGAGGTTAGCTGAGTTGGAGAGAGAGCTTCATCAGCGCCATGAGGGCACTAGTTAGATTTACCTTGTACCATCGACCTATCCTTGTATGACCACTAAGCTTTGAAGTTTATCTTAGCTAGTTGGTATTTTATTTTCTTTTATTATGTTATGACAAACTATGATGTACTATCAAACGATTCTATGAATGATATTATGGGTTACAAAAATTGTGAGATCATTATATATTGGGTATTATACCCTGGAGCATTTCATAATTGTATTGTGCGTGCCATGCATGTTATGTCTGGCAAAAACTCATTATCCTATTACCTTGTTAGATTATGGCGCCAGTTAGAAGATCCGAAACGCAGAATCCACCAGCCGCTACCGGTGGAATTGACACCGTCATGCTAAGCCAAATGATAGTCGAACGAGTGGCCGAGGCACTCGCGACCGCTGAAGCAAATCGTACAGCTAGCACACAGGAGGAGACCAACCAAGGAGCTACTAATGCTATTGCACGGACTTGTACCTACAAGGAATTTCGTGCAGTTACGCAAGTAAGTTTCCGCGGTACTGAAGGAGCAGTAGGATTAACCAGATGGTTTGAGAAGCTAGAATCCCAATTTGGGATTAGCAATGTCGCTGAAGCCGATAAGGTGAAGTTTGCGTCAAGCACGTTAGTGGATGGTTCTCTGACTTGGTGGAACGTCTATGCTCGTGCAGTGACCATTGACGTTGCCCAAGCGACGCCCTGGAGTGAATTTAAAGCTATGTTTATGAGGAAATACTGCCCACGAAATGAAGTCAAGTAGATGGAAGTTGAGCTGTGGAACCTGAAGGTCAAGGGTACTGCTCTTACTGCTTACAATCAGCGCTTTCAAGAGCTGATCTTGTTATGTCCTGAAATGGTGCCCAACGACGACCGATTGTTGGAGCGATACATTGAAGGACTACCTTTGAGCATCAAAGGGAATGTGACTTCATCTAAGCCAACTGATTTGCACGAGGCAATCGACATGGCTCAGAGTCTGATGTACCAAGTGGTACAGGAGTTGGGAGAAAATACTGGGGATAAAAGAAAGTGGTCTGGCAACCACTACAACAACAATACCAACAATACCAACAACAGCAACAACCCAAACAACTACAACCAGAACAAGCGACAAGAAGTAGCAAGAGTGTTTACTGCTGGACAAGGAAATACTGGAAACTACGCTGGAAGACTTCCTTTCTGCGGAAAATGTGGCCGACACCACGAAGGAGTATGTCCCCCTACGTGCTACAATTGTGGGAAGGCGGGACATAAGGCAAAGGAATGTCGAGCACCACCTCGTTCTACTAATCAAAGAGGACCTGGAACGCAAGGTGGCCAAGGAGCAAATGTCACTTGCTTTGGATGTGGAGAGAAAGGTCACTACAAGAACAAATGTCCAAGCAGTGGGAACCAAGGTCGTAGTAACCAGATTCGAGGGAATCAAAATCACAACCAAGGGAACCAGAAGCATAATCAAGGGAACCGAGGAGGAAATAACCGAGCCACAACTAGTACTCCTGGATGATTCACGGCACCTAGCAAAGTGTATCATCTCTGTGCTGAAGCTGCAGTGCAAGACAACAATGTTGTGACTGGTACGTTTCTAGTCAATAACAACTATGCTTCAGTACTATTTGATTCTGGTGCAGATAGGAGTTTTGTGTCGTCTATATTTAGTGAACGTCTAAATGTTACCCCTAATGCGTTAGACGTTAAGTATAATGTAGAATTAGCCGATGGGAAGTCAGTGACCACCGACGTTATTCTGAAAGGATGTAGTGTAAGGTTGCAAGGTCGTTCGTTTCGTATCGACCTACTCCCTATAGAGTTGGGAAGTTTTGACGTCATCATTGGAATGGATTGGATGTCGAAGCATCACGCGGAGATTGTATGTCATGAGAAGTGTGTCCGTGTTCCTTATGGAAACGACGTACTCATCATACAAGGCGAAAGAAGTGGAGTGAAGAATGGATCAAGATTGGAGGTCATCTCGTGTATCAGG
Organism: Glebionis coronaria; assembly: GCA_025667525.1. Taxonomy (NCBI): domain Eukaryota; kingdom Viridiplantae; phylum Streptophyta; class Magnoliopsida; order Asterales; family Asteraceae; genus Glebionis; species Glebionis coronaria. Next base: position 185,965,811 of record CM046881.1, read on the forward strand.
ACCCAAAGATACATCGAGAAGGGATGTCCGGTATTCTTGGTTCAAGTAACACAAAAGGAAGGAGAAGAAGATCACGAGAAGAAGGTGGAAGATGTACCGATCGTTAGAGACTTTCCGGACGTATTCCCAGAGGACTTACCCGGACTACCACCAGCACGGCAAGTGGAGTTTCACATCGAGCTTACACCAGGAGCCGCGTCTGTTGCTAGAGCCCCATACCGTCTAGCACCGGCCGAGATGACAGAGTTAGCTGAACAGATAAAGGAACTTTCTGACAAAGGTTTCATTAGACCAAGTTCCTCACCTTGGGGAGCGCCGGTCTTATTTGTCAAAAAGAAAGATGGATCCTTTAGAATATGTATCGATTACCGAGAATTGAACAAGCTGACGATAAAGAACCGCTACCCATTGCCGAGGATTGACGATCTTTTCGACCAATTGCAAGGATCTAGCATATACTCGAAGATCGATTTAAGGTCAGGATATCATCAACTAAGGGTTAGAGAGGAAGACGTTCATAAGACGGCTTTTAGAACCCGGTACGGACACTACGAGTTCCAAGTTATGCCTTTTGGTTTGACAAACGCGCCTGCGGTATTCATGGATCTCATGAACCGAGTTTGCAAACCATACTTGGACAAGTTTGTGATTGTATTTATCGATGACATTCTCATCTATTCTCGTAATGAAGAAGAGCACAAGGAACATTTGAAGACCATATTAGAGCTGCTAAGGAAGGAGAAGTTATATGCAAAGTTTTCCAAATGTGAGTTTTGGATAAACACAGTGCAATTCCTTGGGCATGTGATCGACAGCAGTGGTATTCACGTTGATCCTGCTAAGATCGAGGCCGTAAAGGATTGGGCGACTCCAACAACACCCACGGAGATCCGCCAATTTTTAGGTCTTGCTGGTTACTATAGGAGATTCATTGAAGGTTTCTCCAAGATAGCTAAACCAATGACGGAATTGACTCAAAAGGATAAGAAGTTTGAGTGGAAGGAGGATCAAGATTTGGCATTCCAGACATTGAAGCAGATGTTGTGTGAAGCACCTATACTAGCCCTACCTGAGGGTAATGAAGACTTTGTGGTGTATTGTGATGCATCTATAAAAGGGTTAGGTGCAGTAATGATGCAAAGGACTAAGGTCATAGCTTACGCATCAAGACAACTAAAAGTGCACGAGAAGAATTACACAACTCATGACCTAGAGTTGGGAGCAGTGGTGTTTGCCTTGAAGATTTGGAGACACTACCTTTATGGTACTAAGTGTGTTGTATTCACTGATCATAAGAGTCTACAACATATTTTGAATCAAAAGGAACTCAACATGAGACAACGACGTTGGCTAGAGTTGCTCAGTGATTACGATTGCGAGATCCGTTATCACCCGGGCAAGGCAAATGTCGTGGCCGACGCTTTGAGTCAAAAGGAGAGAGTTCTTAGGGTGAAGGCTTTAATGATGACCATTGACTTAGACCTTCCATCCTTAATTCTCAAGGCTCAGAAAGAAGCAGTCGAGGAAGAAATTCTCAAGACTGAAGATGTTGGAGGAATGATAAAGAAGTTGGAAGCACGTTCGGATGGAACGTTATGCCTTGATAATAGGAGTTGGTTACCATGCCATGGTGACCTACGATCCTTGATTATGCATGAGTCGCATAAGTCAAAGTACTCCATACATCCGGGATCTGACAAAATGTATCATGATCTGAAGATGTTGTATTGGTGGCCGAACATGAAGGCGGATATTGCTACATACGTTAGCAAGTGTTTGACTTGTGCCAAAGTCAAAGCCGAACATATGAAACCATCAGGATTATTGGTCCAACCCGAACTGCCAGAATGGAAGTGGGAAAGGATCACTATGGATTTCATTACCAAGCTACCAAAGACCGCAGCTGGATTCGACACGATTTGGGTAATCGTCGACCGACTCACCAAATCGGCTCATTTCCTACCCATCAAGGAGACTGATGGAATGGATAAGTTAGCAAGGACATACTTGGAGGAAGTAGTCACGAAGCACGGTGTGCCTGTGTCTATAATCTCCGACCGAGACAGCCGATTTACTTCGCAGTTTTGGAAGTCACTGCAGAAGGCATTGGGAACGCAGTTGGATATGAGCACTGCGTACCATCCCCAAACTGACGGTCAAAGTGAACGGACCATTCAAACCTTAGAAGATATGCTGAGAGCTTGTGTGATTGACTTTGGAAATAGATGGGATAGACACCTACCTCTGGTGGAGTTCTCATACAACAATAGTTATCACACTAGCATTAAGGCAGCGCCGTTCGAAGCACTGTATGGTAGGAAGTGTCGTTCACCCGTGTGTTGGGCAGAGGTCGGTGAAGCACAACTCACTGGACCCGAGATCATACACGAGACTACTGAGAAGATCTTTAAGGTTAAGAGCCGTATGCAAGCCGCAAGAGATCGACAGAAGAGTTATGCTGATATGAGACGCAAACCCCTTGAGTTTGAAGTGGGTGATAGAGTCATGTTAAAGGTCTCACCTTGGAAGGGTGTGATTCGCTTTGGAAAGCGTGGAAAGTTAAACCCTCGTTACATTGGACCATTCGAGATTATAGAGAGGATTGGTCACGTAGCCTGTCGTTTGGAATTACCCCAAGAACTTAGCCGAGTGCATAATGTGTTCCACATTTGCAATCTGAAGAAATGCTTAGCCGACGAGACACTCGTTATCCCTTTGGAGGAGATTCAACTCGACGACAAACTCAACTTTGTAGAAGAACCAGTGGAAGTTATGGACCGTCAAGTCAAACAAATCAAGCAAAGCCGTATACCTATTGTGAAGATCCGATGGAATGCGCGTAGAGGTCCAGAATACACGTGGGAACGTGAAGATCAATTCAAGAGCAAGTATCCTCATCTTTTCGCTAACCATCCTACTACAACAACGTCTTGATTTCGTGACGAAATCTCTAAAACATGGGAATACTGTGACATCCGTCAAATTTCCATCTTAATTTATTCATGTAGTACGAGTATTTTAACTGTTTACCGACGAGTTGTCGACATGAATGTGTTAATTATTTTGCTTTGCGGACAAAGCCCTTTTTAGGGAGAGCATATGTAACATCTCGAGTTTTCGCGATTATTAAGTTGAATGCAATACACGAAGTTGGTGGGCGTATTATGTTTGCCGTACGTTTATTTGATATACTTACTAGATTACGTGAAGTCTCGCACAATTGCCTTTGTTTTGGATCGTGTGTCAAACGGTTATAGAGTCGTGTTTATTCAGTTCGCGTCTAAACTTAAACACCGTGAAACCGAGTCGAATTATATAACTGTTACAGCATGTACATATATTTGAGTATAAACTTTCATTCATGTTTATTGCAAAACTTGCCTTACAAGAGTCCCAATTTCAGTCATATGTCCAGCCACAAATAAACCCCATAGTTTATTACCCACTAACCACTACAAGACAGCACACATGCCTAGTTTACCCAATTTGGGTATATCACAAGTTACCATTTTCAGCTTGAAGCTAACCCTAGACTAACAATACATGATTAAATACAAATCCAAAGTTTACCCAATGTCCAAACATAAAGTTTATCACAGTCCAAATTACAAACACAAATTCTGTACAAGTCTTTCAAAAACAAACTCCTGGGTAGGTGAAGATTAGTGTCCAGCCGACCCACACGTCGCGTCCCAACCTGCAAAACCGAAAGAGTCAAGCCTTCCATCTCGTCCGAACCTGCAAACCGAAACTTAGCATCCCATTGTGAGTCTTTTCGTCTCTTCGTTTTCCTATATGAAGTCTTAATTGTGCTCGTCTTTTACAAACCTGCGAATAATCAAACCAATGTGTTAGTCGTTGTAACGGTCTTATTTTTAACTAAAAACTGAAAAGGTTAAACCTTAGTACTAGTACTTGAAACATGGCTATAACTTTACTTTTCTGTCAACCAAACCGAGACCCCGATTTAGACCAAACCGTGACCCAACCAAGACCACAAACAAGACCAAGCCAAGAACCAAACCGAGACCCAAGTCAAACCAAACTGAGACTCAATTCAAGGCCAAACCGAGAACCAAACCAAGCCAGCCAAATTGTTTACTTTCTGCCGAAACTATCAACAATCAATACCACCTAATCCAAATGTCTTAACCATTGTTATTTTACAGAAACACCCTAAAAACCCTCAATCATGCCGCGGGTATAAAAACCCCCATTTCAAAACGAAACCCTAGAAATTTAAAAACCTTTAAACATTAAATTAACACTTTCCACATTCCAAAAACACCACATAATCATGAGTATCAGCCGAATGTAAAAACCCCCAATTTTATAAAAACCCTAGATTGACTTTTTATTAATTAAAACACTAATTAAACCTAATCTAAACCCGAATCCAATAGTTAATTTAATTGAAAACGAGATATGCAAAAACCCCCAATTGACCGAAACCCTAACTTTTTATAAACCGATTATATGTTGAAATTAATTTGATTTTATACAAGAAAACATCAATTAATTACATTTAAACCCGAGATTGATAAAAACCCCCAAATATTTCAAAACCCTAATTCGTTTATTTTAAATCCGAGAGCCATATGGTTCTCAACAAGTTTATACAAATTAATCAAACCCACTGATCTTTTATAAATCGAAAATCAATTAACTTTTGTAAAAAGAAATTAAGGAGAAACAAACTTATCTTTGATTATTGGCTGGAGATTAACGTGACCATAAGGATGAACTCATCAGAAACCCAATCGGTTTGATGTGGGGATGAAACCCCACATCTCACGCGATCTAAACACCTCAGACCACCCCATAAACGATTGTTATATTCAAACTGATAAGATATTAGCCATGGAAGGGATGAACCGATCTAGATTTGAGAGAGAGATGAGAGTGGGGCGGTGGAGATGTTTTCGAGGGAAGAGAGAGAGTGAAACTCTCTGTTTTTGAGAGTTGTGTGTGTAAACACACGTTTATTTACTCCTTCGTTCCTTGTTTATTCCGCCTATGGGCCGGGCCGAGTCACATGACCCTTGGGCCGGTTGGGAGTGAGGGTATTGGACCCATTTTGGGCCATGTGTTTATATTAAGTTTAGTTAAAGCCCATAAAACGAATTTTATAAATTTAGGGTATAATTTAACCCGTAAAACCCGACCGTTTAATAACCGACTTTTATTTGTCGTACTTTTCCGTAAACGTATGGTTTCGTCAAGCACAGCTAGGGTGTCGTGTCTTCTATTAATATAATTTTTCGTATCGTAACTCGATCCTCATAATTAAATAGGTCGCGGCTAGCGTAACCGTACTCTCGAGCTATTTTATCTTCGTTCTCTTTTCTGAATTACGAGGTGAGTTTATAGCCCCATACTTTACTATTTTCACTGCTTTTGGGGTGAGACATTGCTTGATTTTAACGTGTGAACACAAGTGCATTTACTGATTTATATATTAGTCTAAGTCCCACTAAAAACCCAGTTGCTTTGGCCCGTGAATCGTGAACCGTTAATTACTTTGTGTAAGCGCGAATGTTATGGATAGATCTATCGGGATTGACGTCCCTGTCTGTCTTGTCCAACAAGGGGACAAGCGGGCACAGTTTCATTTGAGTCTGAGATAGGATGTCGTGGGTTTAGGCATCTAGTTTGGGCTACATTTATATGATTATACTGCCGGTGTTGTTAATGCTTCGGTGTCACGAGCTTAGACTGTAATAAATACTTTTGGGATGACTTTGTATCTGTTATATTGTCATCACATTTGGGAAAATCTTGTGGTTCATTAAACATTTCCACTTAACTAAACCTATGAACTCACCAACTTTATGTTGACACTTTAGCAATGTTTTTCTCAGGTATTAAGAAGGAAGATGCTAAATGAGGTCTCATGCATTGCTGTCATTTCTTTGAAACAACGATCATTTGTACCATTTGAGAAAACTATGTTTTGTAACTGTATTCAGTTTATGCTTCCGCACTTTGTTAAAACTATTTATTTTATCAATTACAAGTGATCTATTTTCCGAACGTCTCATTTAGAGGTCGTTCTTTGTGACTGTGTGCGTATGATAATCATGACGTCACCACTCCCTTGTCGCCATTATACTCTGATATTATGGGAGTGTGACATGAAGCAATAAGGATTTTCCTAGCCTATGCTTCTTGCATGGGCTTCACAATTTATCAAATGGATGTGAAGAGTGCTTTTCCTTATGGCATAATTGCAGAGGAGGTTTGTGTTATGTAGCCTCCTGGTTTTGAAGATTCAGAACATCCAGACAAGGTGTATAGAGTGAAGAAAGCAATGTATGGACTTCATCAAGCCCCAAGAACATGGTATGGTACATTATCCACCTATCTGGTGGAAAATGGATTCAAGAGGGGCACCATAGATCAGACTTGGTTTACCAAGAAGATTGGTAAGGACTTTTTACTTGTTTAGGTCTATGTGGATGATATAATCTTTGGCTCTTCAAGTCCAAAGATGTGTGAAGACTTTTCCAAACTCATGACAGACAAATTCAAGATGAGTGCAATGGGAGAGATGAACTTCTTTCTAGGTTTACAAGTTCAGCAGAAAGAAGATGGTATCTTCATCTCTCAAGACAAATATGTAGCAGAAATCTTAAAGAAGTTTGGCTTTTCTCCAAATGAAAAATGGGCTAGCACACCCATGGATAGGGAACACCCTTGGGGAAAGGTTGGAGATAGAAAAGAGGTGGATGTCAGGCATAATAGGTCAATGATTGGATCATTGATGTATCTTACAGCTTCTAGACCTGACATTATGTTTGATGTGTGTGCATGTGCACGCCATCAAGTGACTCCCAAAGAGTGTCATCTTCAAGCTGTCAAGAGGATTTTTAGATACCTTAGGTGCTATCCCACCTTGGGATTATGGTATCCCAAAGGATTCTCCATTGGAGCTTATTGCTTATTCAGACAGTGATTATGGAGGTGACAAGTTTGATAGAAAATCCACAACTGGTAGATGCCAATTTCTTGGGAGTAGGTTGATATCTTGGCAATGCAAGAAACAAACAGTGGTCGCCAACTCTACAACTGAAGCAGAATATGTAGCTGCAGCTGCTTGTTGTGGACAAGTCTTATGGATTCAGAACCAGCTGTTGGATTATGGGTACAATTTTATGCATACCCAGATTTTGTAGACAATAACAGTACTTTATGCATTATTAAGAATCCTGTACATCTTTCTAAAACAAAACACATAGAAATTAGACATCATTTTATACGAGATTGTTTTGAAAAAGGTTTAATACAACCAGATAGGGTTGACACAAAAGAAAATGTGGTAGATTTATTAACTAAACCTTTTGATACTGGGAGATTTCAATACTTGGTAACAAGTATTGGAATGATCAATCTTACCTAATATATGTTTTTGGAAATTATTGTAAAAGTATGTACAGGATATGCATTGTTATTGGTCTTTGTACAAAATTAGGTTTTCCACTTTATTTGTCTAACGCTGACAAAGGTTATTTTAACGCTGACAAGTGTTAAAATGGACGTTGACAGCAACATGTTAGTTTTGTGGTTTTTGATCTAATTATGCAGGCATTATGAGCATTGTACAAATGGATACAGAGTTGCTTATGGATCTTTGGAGCTTACTTGGAGTCTGTTCAAGTTTATGGATGATGGTTGGAATATTTATATTCCTATCTTGACATAAATTTTTATTGCATATGTTATGTTAGGCAACCTGTATATCATATTTTAAGGGGAGGTTTAGGAACCCTTTAGGACTTTTTGGGTATTCATATAATACTCTTATCACAATTCTATATTGTGTCCACTGGTGAGTACGAGTTAGTTTACTAAATCGTGAGGCACTGTAGCATGCAAAGTTGATATACTTTGCACGCTGCCAAGACTTTTTTACCTAGAATTGGATGTGGTCTGTTGGGAGACTTGGGTATGATTTTTATTGGGCTTACCTGGGAAGTTACAAAGGATTTTATAAGATAACTTCATTGTTAAGAACTCTGGTAACAAGGGACACTTGAGGACAATTATGTCTATCTTGCTTAAGCAAGTGTGCATGATTGGACAGTGCTTGCCACCCTATAGTGATTTTCAGTCTATAAGTTATCTTCACTAGGATAAATTACTTTGTTAAGGTCCTTTTTCTTTTATATTATTTTTATTTTTGGACGCTGACAGTTTTGTTTCCAAGCGTTCTTAAGACCAATTTTGACGTTGACATGGCAAAATCCAACGTTGACAAGAATATAGCCGTTGGGCGCTGATAAGTTATTTTTGACCGTTGATAAACATTGGGTCCTACCCAGTTGTTATTTTTGACGAAAATTTGGGCCGTAATTTTAGGATTTGGTAACTTTTTATTAATGCAAGAGATACGTTATATCTTTTTCAAGACGCTCATCATTATATTTTGAATATAACTGCCTCATGCTTTGACCAATCACATGTTTTCACCTCTATTATATATTTGGCTCATTCCTTTAAAACAGGGTAACTGCTTATTCTTGTCTAACTAAATTTTCTCAAACCTTCATCTTTCATAACATTTATCACAGCTTTTCACATCAATGGCGCCTAAGTTTAAACCAAGAGATTTGGAATTGGGGTTCAGAAGTCAGCATAACATGGTTGCTTATTTAGAAGCTGATGATGCTCTGTTTCCCCAATATACTCAGATGGTGGAGTATTTAAATGCATCCCCCATAAGGTATGCACTTTCTCATGCTCCTCTTATCCCTATCACACATATTAGACAGTTTTGGAATACAGTCACTTCCTCAACAGTTAATAATGTGACTACATTGACTGCTACTGTCCATGGGCTTCCATGGGTAGTTACTAAAGCTTTGGTTCGCCAAGCTTTGCATCTTAATGATGCAGATGGTATAACCACCCTACCCATTGGTGAGCTAGAACAAGGACTCCAGGCTTTGTGTTATCCTTTTCCATAAGATGACCATTTAAACAAATATACAAAACAAGAATTTCCCCCAGCTTAGAAGTACTTGATACATGTCATTCTTCAATGTTTGAGTCCCAAATGTACTGCACACAATGAAATTAACCGATCAATTGGGAGTGACATTGTGTGTATTGCTACTGGGCAAAAATATAATTTTTCACAAATGATTTTTGATGGCATGTGTCATAACAAGGGTAGCAAGATGACTCTTGCTTACCCAAGGTTTTTACAAATGGTGTCTGATGAACAAATATACTGCAATAGGGATCACAATGATTTTTATACATTCCTGTTCAAAAGAAATCAATTTTTGGGAAGATGAATTCACCACCTCATAGAGACTTACCCCTTACCCAAGCCATGCTTGCTGTTATTGCAGTAGCACAACCTCAACCAGCCCCACAACCACAACCAGACCCATTACCTGAACAACCACCATCACCCCAGCAAATGGAAGTTGACCAAGAACCCTTCAACGCTGACATGTTAAATGTTGGCGTTGACACTCCAAATCTAAACGCTGACACCCTTTTACAACAAACCCAAACACCCCTTAACCTTCAAACAGACATCCAATCCACATCATCTTCTACATCCCCTGAATTTAGGTTGGAAAATGCCGAAGGACTACTGGAGTGTTCTCCTCTAGTGGTCCTAGCCATGTTGCAGAGAGAACCACCACTACAAGTGTGGTTGGTTACTTGGGTGGGGCTGGGACTATTGGTTCTGGATTAGAAGCATACCAAGCCAGTCCTAACATAATTAAGACCCCATCCATGCCCCATGACTCTACTTTAGGAGGTCAAATTCCCATTCTAGAGGAGGGCAGATTGGAACCTTATACATTATTGGAATTGACGACTGTCTGCATTAGCTTGCAAAAGAAAAATGCAGACCTTGTACATACTGTCAACACACAAGGCCTTGAACTCAAGAAATTGAGGGAGAGGATTGTTGTTTTGGAAACTGCTGAGGCTAGGAGACAACAAACGAGAGTCCTTTCATCAAGGGAGGATTCTTACAAAGGGGAGGAAGCTGCTGCTGAGCCATTTAATTTAAGTGACGAAGGCTCAGGTGGTTCTAGTGGTGTGGCGATGGCTGAAGCTTTGACTAGTTTGAAGGAGAGGCCAGTTATTGATGTTTCACTGGTAACTCCAACGAAGATATCATTTATGGAGATGCTCGAACAGGTTTCTAAGCCAGGCGTTGATACATAGAGTTTAAGCATTGATAGGAGTAAGTTAGGCGTTGACACACAGGTTTTAGACGCTGATAGACCTGCAAGGATGGTTGATGTATTCCAGTCATCATCTATCATCAAGGATGTGTCTACACATGTACCATCAACTTCTTTACTTGCTATTGATGTATTAGATAAAGGTAAAGGGATTATGGTAGAAACAGTAGTTCCTAAGGATGCAACCCAAGTAAAGTTTGATTCTATATTGGTTGCACAACTTGAGGAAAAAGAGAAGAAGATTGCTGCTATTGAGTCACCATTTGTGGCTACTTCTGAGAGTAATAAGGGAGGCAGTGTTGATGAGAGTACTGATTCAAGTGTGATGATCATTGAAGATCCAGAGAGGCTTGAATATGGTGATGAATTGGCTAAAGAAAGGCTTGCAGAGTTGAAGAATCAGGTTGATTATGAGATGCCTGAAGTAGCTCAGATGTACTTTGCATGGGAGAATAAGGTAATGGAGAATCCAGACATGACAATTTCAGATCAAATTTGGGGTTTGGAGATTCTACTAAGAGTTCAAATAGATTGCAAGGTGATTCTGAAGTATAAGGCTAGCAAGGTTCTTTCCTAGTCTAAAAAGGATAGAAGGGAGCTCTACTACATGCTTCTCAGATGTCATCAAGGATGTTGGACTTTTCAGAAGTTGCAGGGTTTGTCCTTTGATGAGTTAGAGTTTAGGGCTTATCCTATATGGGCGAGTGTTCAAGAGCAGAACACTATCAGACTTCTTTCAGATGAAAGAAATGAAGAACTTGCCGAAGAGATGCAGATCCAACAGGCTTTAATTGCACTAAGGCCTTTGAAGAAGGGAGTTCCACTTGAGTTCCCAGAAAATTTGGATAGAGTGAATCCTAGTGAAGCAGTTATTAGAAGGAGTATTAAGCTCTCACCCTTGGAAGCTTCACATATGGTAGAGGTATTACCTCATGATTCCAGAAACCCTATAGTTTACTATGAGGAAGATCCAAGTGGGTTTTGGATGATTGGCAGATATGGGAAGGAGGTACATACTTTTACTACTCTTATCTCTTTATTTGCAAACCTGGATAGGGAAGACTTGGCAGATCTTTGGAGATTGATGAAGGCCAAGTATGAGACTGAAGCACCTACTTTAGTTAATGGAATAAAGATTTGGTCAACATTCAAGAGAATGTGTGAGCCAAATGATGAAGATCCAGTATGGAAGGATCTTGATGATGTCAGTGGACATCAATGGCGTCTACATTCAGCAGCTGGTGTGTATCATTTGAGTACTACAAAGTTTTCTGAATATCTTCTTGTGGATGCTGAATATCCCATGTCCAAGGAAGTTTTGAAGAAAATGGTGTCAACACAACTAGAGATGGATTACACAAGTGATGTTGGCAAAGACTTAATTAGGTTTATTTATATCCAAATTAACAAGTGATGTGTATTTGTAAGAATCCTCCTTGTACTTAGTTTTTATTCAGAAACTTGATTACTAGAGTAGATATCAAGTTTTGGGGAGGATTGTTGGGAATAAAATGAGGCCAAGACACTTAGACGCTGACAAGAGGAAATTGGACGTTGATAGGAAGAAATCAAGCGTTGTCAGATCAAGCGTTGACAAGAAGAAGTCAAGCATTGATGAGAAGAAGTCAAGCACTGATAGAATACTTAGTCTACACGTTTTATGTTTCTAGTAAAGATATGTTCGACAATGTATTTTTATGTTTATCTTTACCTAAAATAGCTGATACGTAGACTCTTGTACAAGGTTCCTTAATCTATAAAAGGAGGCCTTTAGGTTTTAGTTTAATATATGTTTTACACTTTCATTGTACGCAAGTTCGATTATCAATCAAAGTGAAAGTTTGGTTTATTCTGATTGTGTGTTCTTATTCTAAGTATTAATTCCGCATAATACTTAGATTGTTTCATATACAACAAAGTTTCTCTAAGTGTTTAACTTGATTTATTTTGTTTACACAAAGCTAAATCGATCTAAGTTTGGGATCAACATTTTGGTTCTACAAAGGCTGAGATATGTGAAGAGTTTGAGAAGCTTATAAAAGAAAGGTTTCAGATGAGTTATATGGGAGAGCTTACATTCTTTCTTGGACTACAAGTGAAATAAAGTAAAGAATGCATTTTTATTAGCCAGGACAAATATGTGGCTGAAATTTTGAAAAAGTTCATTATGGTGGATGTTAAGCCAGCTAATACTCCAATTGATGTTGATAAGACTTTACCTAAGGATGAAAATAGTAAATAATATGATGAGCACTCTTATAGGTGTACGATTGGATCAATAATGTATCTCACATCATTTAGGCCTGATGTTATGTTTGTTGTATGTACATGTGCAAGGTTCCAAGTTAGTCCTAAAGTCTCTCACTTTTAAGGAGTTAAGAAAATCTTTATATATTTAAAGACTCATCCCAAACTTGGCAAGTGGTATCCAAAGGATACTCCTTTTGACTTAGTAGCATGCAAAACAGTGATTATGCTGATGCCAGCTTAGACAGAAGGTCTAGAATAAGTGGGTATCAATTTTTGGGATGCAGATTGATTTCATGGGAGTGTAAGAAGCAAACAGTGGTAGCGAATTCCTCTACTAAAGTTAAGTATGTTGCTGCTACTCAATGTTGTGGACAAGTACCATGGATCCAGAACCAGATGCTGGATTATGGGTATAATATTATGAACATTATTATGTATATTGATAATACCAGTACTATTTATGTTATTAAAAATCCAGTTCAACATAGCAAAAACAAACACATTGAGATTAAGCACCATTTTATAAGATATTTTCATGAGAAAAACTTGATTCGGGTGCTTAACATAGACAATGAAAATAATTTTGCAGATCTTTTTACTAAAGGGTTCGATGTTAAAACATTCCAGTACTTGAGGGCAAGTGTTGGAATGATTAATATTTGAGTTCCTGTTAAAAGGTTTTTGCTATGTAGAATTTTTGTAACGTCTAGTACTGTTATTGGTCAAAATTAATTCTTTTAGTGTTCAAAATTAATGTTGTTAGTATAAAACTTTATTTCTGTTGATCAAATTTGTTATTGGGCAAATATTTTTAATGATTTTTGATTGAGATGGAAATTTGTTAGTTGCTTCTTAGCAAGCTAGTTTTTACTAGCCGGCTCACTCTTTGCCATTCCATTTTTGGTGTGTTAGTATTTGTACATCTGGCTTAGAACAACTTTTACTGAAAATCCTGTGAAGAAGGATTTTTATCATAAAGTCTATCTAATCACATGTAGTATTTTGTAATGATAATGGTTTTCAAAAACAAGATGTTATAGCAACCTACACATGTTAAGTGTTTAGTAGTGTTATGTTTGAGCATATATGGACAATTTTGTTCTAATGGATAATTCTGACCAAGGAGCCGTACATAATTCAATGTCTATCGCATGTATTTGAGTGTACTTTAATTACTTTAACGTATGGTTTAGAACTTGAAGTTAGTTTATCTCTCTTTGTTTGTGGGTTTCTACTATTGTGTTTGTTTTATTTTTTATAAAAAATGGGTTGTATACAATGTTTCTTGATAAGTGCTGGTAGATGTATTGTTTTTAATGGACATAATCTGGAGGAATTTGAAGATGCATTTCTTGTGTTTTGCTTACACATGACTAATGCAAAAGAAGACTGAAATTCTAGTGATATCAGGGGAGGAATTTAGTGGTAGTACTAATCATACTCTCATACTAGAATGTCTACACCTACTATTGCTGATGTAGAACAAGGGAGGTGGATTATCTCTAAGTCATTCTTTAGTTTCTATGATCTTATTTTTAAGGGTTCTTTCTCTTAAACACGGCGGGGACAATTTTTACTTATGGAATTGATGGCTACAAATCTTGTACTGTGTTTTTGGAAGACCTCCTAATCAATTTAAGGGAGGATTTAGTTGAAGACCTTTCCATAAAATAAGGGAAGGGTAGTTGAAGACCTTCTCATCAACTAATGGGAGGAATTGATAAGGAAATTTTATTTTGGAAGATACTTGTGAGATTGACGAAAGAATCACAAGTTTAGGGGAGAATTGTTGGGAATAAAATTAGTACTGGTTTTATATTACATTATCAGTATTAAGATTGCTTAATGTTGGTAGTAATATTATTAGTACTGGTAGTGTTTTGGTCAGATTTGTACAAAATGGACATGGACAAGTCTTTATGTTGGTCGTGATATTTAAAGTTGGTAGGGGATAAAGACTGAAGACGCGTATCATATTCACAAAAGATACCCTTGATGCATGTGATAAATATTGAAGGTGTATCAGTTATCATAAGAAGATATTTTGTGTATATCTTCTTAATTTACTTTATAGTTATCATGTAAATGACTCCTTGTACTATAAAATGAGGTCCTAGATTTAGTTTGAATTATGATTTATTCTCACGTCTTCATTATTAGCTTTAAGGTTCTGTAACCCTAGTACTTTCACAAGAAGTACTCGTATTATCAATATTAAAACTGTTGGTGAATTCTTTGTTACATACAAACCGTTTAATCTTCATAATATCAAAGAGTATATTCCACATACTTTTTATAATCATTCAGAGATTCTCCTTAGGCTTAGTGGAATTTATTCTACTTAGTCTAAATCTACAAGCCAGATTTAACAAGATCGTAAGGGATCAACATATACGTATGATACATTTGAAAGGTTGTATTTGTAAACCACATAAATAATTGTATGTGTTGACTTTCTTTTTCTTTTTCATCGGAGAACATAAATTAGTAGTACATCCGTTTCAAAATTATTGTTCACCTTTCTTTTTTTGGTTGTCCTGAATAATTGTTTACTTCTAAAAATAATAGAGTTGAGTTTGTTTACCTTTACTATATTACCTTATGTCAAACTGATATTTACAAACGTAAAAAAACATTAATTACTTATCAAAGGGTAAAACTGTCTTTTTTGCGCTTCCGTAGAAAACAAAGCTGTAATTAATGCGATTTTCTTAAACTGTGTATTTCTTATCTATATTTAATAATTTTAGGACGGGGAGAGTAAAAGAATTTTTCCTTTACTTTAACACATTCTTCTTTACTCCTCTTTCTTTTTTGTTTTTCATCTCTAAAAAAAAATTAAAAACACGTCGTAAGCTCATAAACACCTTTTTGTTAGACAATGTGTATTTTTTGTAAATTATTTTTTTCTTTCACTAAAAAAATACCACGTTGCAAAAATTTATAAAAATTCTAAAACATTTAGAAACTCACCCTATTAACACTGACATTCATTATCTCTTACATATTTATTTAATTGTAATTTGCACAAGTCATCTTTAGCGGAGTTCCGCGCCGAGGCCTTGGTGGCACTAACGATTGACACATAGGAGAGTGGTTGCACGGATTTCCCTGTCCATGTTGTACGATGATGGTTGAAAGATACGAGGTTGGTGGATGAATCGCCAAGTTGTTGGTAACTTGTTGCAACACAAATGAAGACTCTACGTTTAGTGAAGCGTAAGTGTTGGCCTATGCGAATCACCTCTAACGTGATAGTAAATGGTTGTTTGTGATTGCAACAAGTGTGTAAGTATGTAAAGTGTTAATAGTGTAATTAAACTTGAATAATCTATCAAACTAATAGGGTTGGATAGACCTATGCAATAAAGCAGGTGATCATGAAGTGTCTCGTAATTTTAGGTGGTTGTTAGGTGAGTGTATCACTGTCTCTATCTTGATAGGATAGCCTTGATAGGGAAAAACATGGGGTTGACTTGGTCAAAAAAGATTTCGGGTGTTCTGTTGCTTGGCTTTTCGTGTTGAACGACAATGACCCGATGGTATGATAAGAATCATGAAGCTCGAGTAACACATGAACAAACCATCTTTGTGATGTGGGGTAGTTGCTTTGAACAACGGTTTATGCCAAGTGAATGAACTTACTTGAGGAACTTGTGAATGCTTTATATTTACAAGGAAGCATTAGGATATAAAATAAAACCATTCAGGGCGTGATGGAAGATGGTGAGGAGGTTATGCATTGATCATCCGTGAGTAGATAAGGAGAACATGTTTGACCATTCTCCTTGCCATACAACCAAGTGTTGATTGTGCACCCTATTCCTCGGGTCTGATAATACGTCTTTAATTGTTTGTAAGAGAGGGTAACAACGGTCTTTTACATGAGTAGTCACGTGTAAGAGGTAAGTTATCAGGTTAGGCGTGGTATGAGTTTTGTATATAAAATATCATCAGGTAAGCACAACGCTTAATCCAGACGTGCTTTTAACATGCTTGTGTCATGAATATTGATAAGCTATCATATTTATTATATCTCGTTGATTCACAAAGAAAAAATAATCATTATCTTGTTACAAACATGTGTTACATTTTGAAATCAATTTAAAACAATTAAAACAATTAAGGTGTGTTTGTAATTCTACAATGAATCATAATCAGTACGACGGTGGATCACATCAGATGTATCATCATATTGTTGTTGTTTGGTTAGAGATATAAGATTCTGGTATCAAAATTTCTTTTATCTTAACATCTTTGTGCCGTTTGTCACTCTCTTTACGAGTTCTTACTTTTACGTCAACCAAACAATAATATAAATCATGATTCCCATGTTGAAAGTACTCTACAAACAAACCCTAAGCAAGCAATAACTCCATACATATAGTTGTTTCAGTTTGTTATATTGGCTTCTTATACATAAGGAATGAACAAACAATATGCTACGTTCAATATTGTGACTTCAAAATTTTAGCATCGAAAAATTAAATGAAAACGAGAATGAATGACTAAACTAAAAGAAACTAACATAAATAAAATAACAGAGACAAATAAATGAAAGACAATCAAAGTGCTCAAATGGGTAATAACATAATTTAGGCGAGAAAAATTACACAAAGTCAAATATTTAAGATATAACACTCTTAAAAAGTATGATCATACTTTAATGTTATATCAATTCAAACTGTCAAACTCTTAGAGAGGAGGGTCTTACGGCGCAGCAGTACTTGCCGAGCCTATACGGCAATCTTGTCGGGCTAAGCCGAGGCACGCCGCCGTACCACCCCTTGCTCGCCGAGCGTTCTTTGCTTAACCGACGAACCAACGACGAAGAGAGAGGCACAAATATAGTCGTTGAGCTTCCAACAGACGATTTTTTTTATTTTTTTTATTTTTTAGTTTTTATATTAGTATTATATATATCCCCTATTTTAACGCTTTTAACACACACAATTCCTTTTATAATCCCTCTAAACTTAACTTCACCGGGCTTCTCAACACAAGCAACCCCTCGACGCCATCGTCAAACCCCTCGACGCCATCGTCGAAAAAATCCATATCATTTGTGTTAATGCAAAGTAATGCCTAAAAACATTATTTGTGTTAACTAATCTTTCTTAGTTTTGATCACGACAAATTAAAAAAACATTTATTGTCAAATACAAATAAGCGATTTATCTAACAAACACTATAATCAAGGTAATAATCATTTAAGTATTGCACTAACATATCTTAATCATGTTTAGTGATCATAAAACTGATTAATCCTAAACTTACATTTTGTCAAATATGACAAAAGTTTTTTTAATAAACTTTCTTTTTAAGAAAATGTTTTATTAAAATGGAAAATGTAAATTTGAATATGGCATATTCCAAATGCCATAGGAACATCCTTTGAAGGTAAAAACTTACCTCAGATATTACTCCCCTACTAAAAGACAAAAGGGAGCGGAGTCTATGAGCACGGATCCTTAAATGCCTATGTGGATCCTTAGTGATAAGGAACCATAGGATAATTAAGGAACCGCTCTCAGAGAGCCGTTGGTTTTTGTCTCCTATAAATAGTGGATCAAATCTGCATTTTCTACAACCCTTTTTGGACACTCTTTCTGCTATCCTTCTCCTTTATAATTCCTAATCATTTGTAAATGATCACCTAATGTGTTAAGTATGTTTACTTATTATTATCTCCTTGATCTCCTTCTTTACCTTGTCCAAAGAGAAGATCACTTACACACTTGTGATGTGATTAAAGATGAATCCTTGATTAAGATCATCCCCTCCTAAAGATCTAGTCATGTTCATCATTTGTTTTATTTGAGTCTTGTGTAGATCCAATGTGATTACATGGATCTAGTCTTGTGTAAATCCATTGTATATGTGTATGCTTGGATTTGTGTTGTGTAGATCCAAGTTACATGTGCATACTTGGATATGTGTTTTATTGAGTTCTAATAGTTGTGAGTTGTGAGTTCTCACTAAACTATAAAGTGATGTGGTTGTGTCTTGTGAGTTCTCACTAAACTATAAAGTGATGTGTAGTTGTGTCTTGTGAAGTTCTCACTTAGCTTCAAAGCGAAGAGTCGTGAATATTGGTTTTACCTTTCGATTAGAAATCAACATCTAGCCTTGTGTCGTAAAATGGTGAAGTAGGCAACGTTGTGAAGATTGGTTCTACCTTTCGATTAGAACTCGACATCTAGCCTTGCGTCGTAAAATGGAGAAGTAGGCAACGTTGTGATGATTGGTTCTATCTTTCGATTAGAACTCGACATCTCGCCTTGTGTCGTAAAATGGTGAATTGGGCGACGTTATGTAGATTAGTTCTAGCTAAGATTAGGTCTCGACATTTAGCTTAGTATCAGAAAATAATGTAAGTGACGTTGTAAGGTTTTCTCCGCCAAGAAGGGAGCTTGTGGATATAGTGGAAATCTCGAGTAAGGTGTACTCGAGGAGTAGAGTAGAAACGAAGATAGAGCTTCGTCGCCGAACCACTATAAATCTTGGTGTCTTTCTATTAGGTCGTTTTTTTCTTACTCTTTACTTACTCTTATTATCACATCATTCATATCTACTATTTGTCATTGTTAACGCATTAAAATTAAACCTAATCATTATGTAACTAGCTTTCAAGTAAAAGATAGTTTTGAGACAAACCTAGTTTAAAGGAATTTTAGATAGGACATAAATCGAAGAGAAACTATTCAACCCCCCCCCCCCCCCCCCTTCTAGTTTCTATAATTGGTATCAGAGCGATGGTCACTCAAGGTCTTTGAAATATATTGTACTTTAAAACTTGGATCGGTCTATTGTCTCCTCAAATTAGAAGGTTTCGTTGTACTAAAGTTTCTCTTCGATCAAAACTATTTTTCATTGAAAATAGGCCTTTTAATTGGTAATATTGCATATCATCTAGATTAGTAGTATTTATACATTTTAGAATTATCCTTGAAATGTATCTACTAGTTTGTATCTTGCTATGTGTAGGTACTCATGAAGATTAATCACTTAAGTGATTGTGGATTGAGTTACTTACACTTGTAGAATACTCATCTTCTTTGATTCCCACAATCATTGAATGATGATACCAAGATGAATGAGAGTGATACTAGTCCTTGAAGACTTAGTAGTCACTTTAGTCATGTTTGGTCTTTACATTAGCTCCTTGAAGTCTTGGAGTGCTCTTTGCGGCTAAGGTACGTTTTCGTCCTTCCACACGCCCTATTGATCATTCTCTTGATCATTGCTTGACTATATGCTGGTTCTTGGCATCCTTGCCTTGACATTTGTTTGTGGTATATGATTCTATTCTTATATCCTCTCAAACCTTCATTTCTTGGATACTTGACTCACTTCGGAGATGTATAGTGAGTTAGTAGTAGCTTAATGTATAAAGCATGATTTCCATGGTTTGCACCTATTCGGTTAGTAGGCCCTATATCATGTGTAATATGTGCAATTGAGGTCATCTTTAGGATGGTTTATTAATCCCTCGAGATACCAAACTACTCCATAAGTTGTAGTTAAGATATTACATATTTGGAATTGAAATATTCCAAGGATGTTGTCATTGTAAGCCTTAGCAATAATAATTGTCCGATCATGTGGGAGAGAAAGTGAATCTATTTTTTGCTCATTGTTTTAAATAACATTAAGACTACTCTTGAAAATTATCTTAATCTATTTTGTACAAAATTGCTTGATATAGTTCATTACCAAAGTCGCTTAAGCTTTCGCCGGAAAGGCACGTCTTAAACCACTATAAATGACTCAAGCTCTTCGTTTCGGCTACTTGAAGATTGTCACTTGTCTCTTGAGCATTGACCTTGGTCTTGATTCACTCCCTTTGGGTCCTCTCTCTCTTTTGCTTCTTTGCTACGAGTAGTTGTTTCTCCATTTCGATCTCTTTCGGTCTCGAATTCCACTCATAATCCTTCACATATGCATTATCACCTAGTATTGAAGTGGTCTAATGTTTTCCAAATGGCTTAAGATATATTTTAAGTATTTTAGAAAAACTTGCTTCTGAAAATTTCTTTGTTAAAAACTTGCCACTGCCGGTGGTTCTTTAATTGTCACGGTGCTAACCCACGGGTCCATATCAATAAGGCACCGCGGCCCCACCAAGTGACTAAATTAATCAGTTTTTAATAAATAACACTATTTCAAACAAACCCTCCTTTTGTTCTCCATAGAGGCGACGGGTTTCATCATTTCCACCATTGTTGAATCTTCAAAAGCTCCAATTTACTCAAGATTAATTGATTCCAAGTTGTGGGTTTCACTCATCCCTCTTCCAACATCAATTAATTGTAAGTACATTCAGTCAATTTCAACTATTTGTCTCTAAGGTTCTTATTTTCATAATTGGGGATTTTTGAAATTAACATTGAATTAGAACCTTTCTAGGAATGTGGGTTGACATAGTTATATTACTATGATTCCTTAGGCTCGAATTCATTGAGATTTCACTAAAACCCACTTATAGAACAATCCAAATTTTGACTAAATTTATTTAGTTAAATGATGGAATTGATATGAACCCATGAACAAAAATGGTAATTGCATTGTTAATGCTTACCTAAAAATGTCTTTCTAAAACCTTTGTTCGAGTTCATGATTGATTCTACATTGCTCATATGTACTAGTCAATGATGAATTGAGTTCATTGTGTACATGAGAATGATAAGGATTAACCCTTTGTTTATCAAGAAATTGACTAAACACACTCTCATGGGTTTGACTTTTAAGTCATTATGTAACATAAGAGTAATTAGAACAATATTTGTTTTATGTTCAGGTACTTGATCATCCCATAAAGATCATGAGAAAAATATAGAATACATGCCTAATCTTTCTTCTTCTTTTCGATCTCGTTCCCTAAAAAATACTTTTTGATCTCTAGAATCTCGTAGTTTTCATGAAAGACACATTGTTCCGTCTAACTTTCTTGGGCTTGACTTCATTCGATTCATGTTCAAATCCATTGGCTTTGATTGCTTGCTTGATATTGATGAGCCAATATTTCCTTCCTTCCTTTTGGAATTCTTTAGCTCATTCACATTAATGTGCATCAATAATGATTTATCTATAAGATTTTCCATCAAGGGGAAAAACTTTGTATATACTCTTGAAGAATTTGGTGAAATTCTCAATGTTCCATACAAAGGTCAATGTAGGTTCACCGATGCTTGGAGCATAAACTCTTTAGAATCGGCCCCTATTGATGTACACTACGTGACCGAGCTACCCTCGCCTTCGGCCATTTCTTGTGTCATTGCTAAACCTCGTGAACATCCTATTCTTGGTAAACTTGAAGGAGAAATTCGTGCTCTCACTCCTTGGGAATTACTCACTAGCGATCTTAATGATTTTATGATTCCATAGGCCGATATCATTAGGGAAAATGCAATGTGTCTCGGTGGTGATCACAACCATGTGCATGCTTGTCTTGCACATATGTTGTATTGTGTTGCATCTTCCACCCCATACAACCTTGCATTTTTCATAGCTAGAAGAATTAAATTTGTTCTCGTCAGGTCTCATTCTAGTCTCCCTTTTGCTATGATTCTCTCACATCTTCTTAGAAAAACTTTTCTTGACTTTTCACCTTTAAATGCTTCATCATTTCACTTTGTGGATCGAGTTATGCTTCCAATTGAAGGGAACCTCTTACTTGAACCCAAACACGATTAAAATGAAGATGTAAATGTCCTTCAAGAGAATTCTCACAACTCAAATGACACTTTGTCATCTACCATCTCTCAATTGTCATCTCTAGAAATTGATTCTGACTATGAATTATACCTTAAGCATCACCTTCTAGAGGATCTAAGAAATGGATCAAGACAAATAATGGAGAAATGTTCATGAATGAAAGTTTGTTGAATCATTGTTCATGGTTGTTAGCACGTGTGGTTCTTGGACTTAACTTTGTTTCTTGTTCTTAGGATTTAGTTTTTTCTACCTAATACTTTGTGTTTGGATTGATAGATATTTTAATCCTAATTTGTTCATGCTATCGATCTTTTGATGTGCATGACTTTGTGCATTTATGTGTTAGTTAGCTTTCTAGATTTTGGTTAATAGTCTATTTTGGCTTGATAAATCATTGTAAAAAAATCTAGGTTTTTGAAAATTGTTGGAAAATTCTTTTTCTGAGGCCACTGTCCACGGTTCATTAAAGACTGTCGGTTCTTTAGTAATAAAGAACCACATTCCTATTTAAGGAACTGCAGGCCCTGGTTTCGACAGAATCTTTGCTTTACACTATTTTCTCTAAATCTTTGTAAACATTGATGAAATTTTTGCTAAAAGACCAGCTTTTCCCAAATTAGCCTACCTAATTTCATTGTTCACCAAAATGATTTTTAACCCATTACTAGTTTGGATCACCTCCTTTCCTTCTTAAACCTCCCTTGTTTGATGTTCTTCTCCATCCTTTAAACCTTCTTCTAAACCTCGGCACACAACCATGGTGTCCACAAAATCATCAAATTTTTCCAAACAATCCTCATCCAAAAGAAACCTCAAGATCAAATTCAAGTTTCCTAAACTTGGTTCTCCATCTTCACACAAACCCAAGAGTGAGATTTCTCCAATTCTCATCTCTTCATCACCCTCACCACCTCTTGCACCATGCAAGACATGTTCAACTCATGGTACTAACCATTCACATGGTTCTACTTCCTCTTCATTCCAATCTATGATGAATGAGTTGTCCTCAACTTTTAACCCACCATATTCACCCATCTCACCTTTAGAGGCCATGCCTCCTCCTCCTCCTCCTCCCTCAAACACTCCAATTCTGGGTGTTCCTATTTCCTGCTTCTTGGGTGATCTACACTTGTTTGACTTTTTCATGCACAATGGAACTAGTTGTCCTTGTTGCATAAACAACTTCTACCTTATTGATATTCTTAGGTTGGAGATGATTGGGGCTCACATTCAGTTGCAAATCTTCTTGTTGAACTTATTTGCTAATCCTCCACCTCCTAGGAGATGAATGATGATTTTCTAAAAAAAATGTTTTAAAAGAAAATCAAGCCAAGGAGGACTATCTATCAAGAACTAGTTTAGCTAACTATGTAATAGTTAGTTGTTGTTTTATTTCTTGTATTTTCTTTCCTTCATGAGTTTTCATGCAGATGTGTTATGGATTTAGTATTTTTGTGTTTTAACCTTTGTGCTCACACTAATCAACTTCAATTTTGTTTAAAATTAAACGTTAATCTATCACAATCTCTTAAAACTTGACTAAAATTGGACCAAAATGTTATCTAAATATTTTGTCACCCTTTGTCAAGACACTCTTTGTGAGTGTGTTGCCTTTTGTGCAACCAAAGCATAATCTAGTGCTAAAAGAGGTAAAAATCTAAGATTTGCAATTTTTTTGAATAAGTCTTATTTTTTTCTCAAAACCTTGTAAAATTGCATTTTCATGTCCACTGTATGCGGATCCTTAAAGATCGCACGGTCCCTTGTATATAAGGAACCGAAGGTTCTTTTAAAGAACCGCGGACAGCAAGCCATTTTTGGCTCGTTTTTGGTATTTCTTCTTTGACCACAGTCTTTTTCAAGATTCCTTGTTTACCAATTTTGGCTAAACATTCCTTGAAAACTTTTGTTTTCATTTCAAATCTTTGCCTTGTCTGTTTCTTTAAATTCTCTTCTTTTGGGAGTTCTTCTTCTCATCCCTCACAATGTCTAACTCTCCTAATCTTAACCTTGACATCTCTTTGTCACCATCTTCTAAACCTAAAGCTTCTTCTTCTAAACTTTCCAAGAAACCAAAAATCTCGGTTCGACCTATTTGGGTCAATAAGAACAAGGATCGTCATGATTCCTCTTCTTCCGAACCTTGCAATACTTCTTTCTCTCCCATTGCGTATTGGAATGAGACTTTCTCAATCGATCCAATAACCGAAGAAAGAGAAGATCTTCCACAACCACCTAAACCTTGCAACATACCTCCTCTCAATGACCTATCCTCTTTCTCAAATCTCAATAGGCATTGTGAAAACATTTCTTATCCATTATCTCCCTTTCTACCACCACCTTCTCATCTTGATGGCCCTCCCCCTTCTAAAGACTTTGTTTTGCATCATGGACGCTCGTGTGCTTGTTTTTGATTTTAACAAATTGAACTTGCTCATGTGTATGACAAGCTAAATTTTCTTGAATTTCTTCTCACTCGACCTCCTCTCAAAGTATTTATTCCCGTGAACAAATCTTCGAATGATGCCTTGTCGTCTTATTTTTCCAATTAAAGCACACTTTGTGTATTAGTTATTTGAGTCAACTTTAGCAATCTTGGAGGATTATCAATACTAGAGTAGTTTATGCTTTTGTTGTTTATTTTCCTTATTTGTTGTGTTAAATATTCATATTGTGTGTATGAATAATTCTCTTGTGTGTTCTTTCATATTTTTGTAATATGAATGTTATGTGTGTTACTCCCTTTCTCATCAATTCGTTTTCATACATTGTTTAGAGTTGATCATGGTTAAAACTTAATTGCTTTTGGGTGATTCCACCAATTCTAAGTTTCTAACCCTTTGACATATTATAACTTCAATTGGTTTGGATGTTTCTTTTCAACCTCTATTCCACCAATTGAACTTTGATTTTGTCAAAACACCCTCTTTGGACATTCTTAGCAAATACTTACTTCTAATATGAGATTTCTTTTCTTTCTCCCTCTCAAGTTACTTAGTAGGTAGTGAGTATATGTACATTGGTGTTTCTTTTCTCTCTACTAACCTTTGTGTAGCATGTCACCTTAGCTCATTCTCTTGGTGCCCAAGCAAGTGGGAGTGTTGTCCCATAGATTACGTGATGATTAAACAAGAAAGAAAGGTAGATAAAAGATGAATTCTAGAGAGAGAGAGTAGTGAGAGAAAGTAGAGAGAAAATGTTTGGAACTTTTTGGAGGATTAGATTAGAGAGTGAAAAATGAAAGTGACCAACACCCTTCCTAACATGCTAGGAAGGGTATATATAGTCCACCCACATGCGGGCTTGTTTATGGACTATAGTCTAATGGGTCGGGCTTTCCTTTTTGGGCTTTGGTTACTTATGAATGAACCTTAGCTTAAAGTTAAGCCCGTAAAACACGACTAATCTACTACCTATTACAACGTTCTAATATACGATACATAATAAACATATGACCGAGCATTCTTGTTTGACTCAATATTTTGAGGCTAACAATCTCTCCCAATGAGAGGTCATTACCCTTTATGAGAGGTCTGTTGGGAATTAATTTGATGAGACAAATCAAGAATAATGAAACAAGAAGGACTTTTATGCAATTATCAAGATTTACAAGAATATGGAGCCTTTTCATGCAACAAGGAGGACTTATTAGCAAAAGATGGAGGGACTTCTAGTGTAATTAGATTTCTTGTAAAAAGGGTTATCTGTAATATATAAACACACACCCTACATAGGTTTATTCATTCAGTTATTCACAATGTAGTCATAAAGCAAAAGTCGTGTGTTTTAAGCGTGTGTGTTCATTGTAAACACGCCTAGGTTAGTTGGTTTGAAGTTAACGTTTAATGAGAAGTAAACGTTGAAAAGAAACACCTTGTCTATGTATCGTGTTCTATTCCACTATGTTAATCATATGAACATGATGCATTCCTAGTAAGCTTAATCGATCCGTGAATAATGGATTCCACAATTGGTATCGGAGAGGGTGGCTCTCGATACTAGGATCTAACAAGGTGTTCGAGTCGAAGAATGAAGATCGAAGCTTAAAAGTTCGTGTTTGTTTTTAAGTTCGGATCTCACTTTGCAGCCATGTTCAAACAGCCATAACTCTTTCGTTAACCGTTGGATCGTCGTGAAATTCGAACTGTAGGTTCTTGGCATATATGTCTTGAATCTCACCGGAGGGATCTTCTATTTGAGATCTTATGAAGGAGATATACATCGTCGAAGTTGGCTGCAGAGTATGGTATGAATTTTATGTTTTTGTTTTTATTGAATAAAGATTTAGGGTTTCTTTCCCTAAACCCTAGATCGACTCTAAAACAGAAAAGATATTCCAGATTTGTTATGTTTTTATGGTGATCAATTCTTAAACCCTAGGTTAGGGTTTCGATCTTCTAAAATTGTTTTTAGGGTTTGTTCTAAACCCTAGATCTGGATGAGTACAAAGGAGAAAAAGCTGTGAATAATATTGTGTAGGGTTCCTTTATTTTAGAACCCTAAATCTGATCGTGATGGTATATATACTGCTGCAACAAGAATGGTTTTTAGGGTTTGAGTTACAAACCCTAGATCTGGTATTAATGGAGCAAAATTAAGGTCAGAAGTGTGCTTTTCTATTCGTGGCAGAGATTTATGTTGGTATTCGTTTATACCAATACAGATATTGGTACAATAAAAGTATACGATATATGGGTATGGAATAGGAGATGCGTTTGTTTGTGTTTGTTCACGTGATAGTGAAAAAGAAGTGTGGTCCACTTCCAGTAATATTGCAAAAGCAAAAGAAACGTGAGTATCTGTTTCTTTAATGTTTGTATCTCAAAGCAAAAGGAGACAAAGGGATTCACGTGTTCAGTATATGCAAAGTTGCATCACATCAAGAGAAGAAAGTGCAACGTACCCATTGGTGTAAGGCCTAATATACAAATCTGTTTTGGCTTCAAGATTGATCAAGTGGGCTTTTTATATTATTCAGTTGTGGCCATCTGAGAATAAAGAATAAGAATGATGTGAGGTACTTTTGTCCAAGGGTTTCACATTTGTTGTTTCTTGTGGTTTTATCAATAGTACATACTGTATCATGCTGGCTCCGTATTTTAATAATATTCAAGAGTGGCTTTGATCAGTACAAAGTGAATGAAGGTATGATTTTATATTATTGATTTATTAAAAGTCGACAGTGAAAGGACAAGAGGTCAAGAAAGGTGCGTAGCTTCTGGACAAAGTGAATATTGCTGAAAAAGACGTTGCCAAGAAAAAGCCATAAAAGGTGATTGTGAGGTGTATCTGTTTGGAACGATTTATATTACTCATATATTGTTTATGTACAAGAATAGGTAGTTTGTGTTCACACGAGTAAAAGAGATGTAGAAAAGGGAGTTGCTCTTGTGATAGTTTATTGATAGAAAGGAAACGAATATTAAAAGAAGGATGGTGTCAGTGGTTGAGTCAAGCCGCTGACAGGAATAAAACACACGCTGACGGAGAAGACGCTGACACGTTATATTTAGACGCTAACAGCGTGTTGCCCGATATATGGTTTTTAAGAGCTGACAAGTATCGTTCGATATCGGACAATACATACAGAAGATATATTGGATGACCAAGGATCTCAGACAGAACTATCTGTTTTAATTTTTATGACTTGTTTTTGAAGATTGTGTTTGGTGAAATGACGTTTTATTTGATTATGTGACAAGGCTAACCTTGCAGTTACGTACCAACTTGGATTAGAAGCAGAACACAGACAGAGGCAGCAGTTGCATAAAAGAAGAGGATGATATTGTGCTTAGATGATTCTCATTGCAAATTGGAGGTTTCGATGAAGACGATTGATTATTGCTTCTTTGGTGTTGGAGTTGTTTTTCGCAGGTTTTTATTTTATCATATCTCAAAAGACTCTCCCCTCTTTTGAGATAACTTGCTTGTTCTTTTAATGGTTGGTGACGAAGACTTGTCTGAATCTAGCAATTAGGTGACATTGCTATCACTTGAAGGAGTTACATTATCGTGCTCAGTGTCTCACAAATGGATGAGGATTTTAACAAGAGATCGAGGTCTTCTTATATTTACTCTCATCATAAAAGTTTGTTGTCACCTGAATAGTGCAAGATATAAGGTACAAGCTTGGGAGATTCCACTTCTTCAACAAATAGGTTATATTTGTTTTTCTTCATTCGTAATCTACAATTAGAGTCTACATGGTTCGTGATTCATTTACATGCACCACTTAAGGGGAAGCGTTTATTAGTTGTTTATCTTTAGAAGACCCCTATTGGATGAGACAAAAAGGGGAAGAAGATTCAAAGATTAAGGTATACAACTTATTTTATTTGGTGATATGTTTTACAAGAAATCTTACTTTAAGGGGAAGCTTGTTTCATTCGTGAAAGATCAAGATTTGAAGATTGATTTTGTCATCATCAAATAGGGGAAGATTGTTGGGAATTAATTTGATGAGACGAATCAAGAATAATGAAACAAGAAGGACTTCTATGCAATTATCAAGATTTACAAGAATATGGAGCCCTTTCATGCAACAAGGAGGACTTATTAGCAAAAGATGGAGGGACTTATAGTGAAATTAGATTTCTTGTAAAAAGGGTTATGTGTAATATATAAACACACACCCTACATAGGTTTATTCATTCAATTATTCACAATGTAGTCATAAAGCAAAAGTCGTGTGTTCTAGGCGTGTGTGTTCATTTTAAACACGCCTAGGTTAGTTGGTTTGAAGTTAACGTTTAATGAGAAGTAAACGTTGAAAATAAACACCTTGTCTATGTATCGTGTTCTATTTCGCTATGTTAATCATATGAACATGATGCATTCCTAGTAAGCTTAATCGATCCGTGAATAATGGATTCCACAAGGTCATTACCCTTTGTCATTTGGAAATTTGTAGAGATTACTAATCTCGCCATAAATGAGTCTTGAACGTGTAATAGTAGTCTTTTTCTTCATGTTGTGATCTTTGATCCTTTGTCGTTGTCTTTCGACTGTCTTTAATCTTGAGATCTTCAAATCATCCTTGACTTGTCTTTGCCATCTTGCGATCTTCTGTCTTCATCCACATGCTCACACTATTAATTGTTGAATATGTCTTTAGGCATGAGTATGTGGTTTTGAATCTTTGACTTTGCTGAGTACACCGTGACGCCACCTTCTCGAGACAAAACATAGACACGGACTGAATGGCTTTGACATTCGTCCTAAATCGGTAGCGTTTTACCTCCGGTCGGTGAAGACCGTTATACGATATTAAATACCGTACATGTGATAAGTAGATTCAGTTAAGAATCTCCTTGACAGGGTTTCGCGGCTGTACTATCCGTTCTCTTTACTCGACCGTCTCAAAGCAAGACTGCGAACATAAAGAGTGAATCAATTGGATAAATATCCGCTTGATTAAAGTCGTCAATTCAAATTCCTGGAACAAGTGTCATTTATAAAGAATCTTACCATTGTTGCTTTCCAGTTGACACAAGCTTGATTCATAGAATCTCGCAAGTCACCTACCGTAGCGCTGTTTGAGGTTGACGCTAGAAGGATTTCTATTCGTCACTGTGATTATTAATGAATATCACTCTAAAGGTTCTGGCAAGACCATAAAGATATTGCGTAGAAAACTGAAACGAGTTTGAATCAATTCAGAATCAAACCACTGTTGCTTTTCAGTTCTACATATGTTTAATTCATAAAGAATCTTACATATGACCTACCGCAGTGCTGTTTGATGTTAACACTGGAAGGATTTCCACCCATCATCGTGAATACTTAGTAGTATCACTCTGAGTGTTCTAGCAATATCACAAGGAAATAGCGTAGGACTCTCTTGTTCGTCATTCGTGTGTCCTAACGAGGTTGATTTATCTCTTGGCTCTAGACTCGATTTGTGCACTTTTAGTGGTCGGAGGCTGGAGCAGATGCCACCTATTCAATATCAACTATCTCGGAATAAGAAAGCTAATAGAAGTCATGTTGTTCTCCGTGAAAATAAAACAAACTTCTTTTGAGAGAAGCCTGAGTAGCTAGGGAAGGGTTATGCACTTCATCACTGGGTCCATGATGAGTTTGTCTTCATGATGTGTTGACCCGGTTTGTTCCTAAGTTATATGGAGGGCTTCTTTGTTTACACCCTTTATCCTTACATTTCTTTTTCATTCTTCAACCCCTTCAATGCTTACCAAGATATCATTAATAGCACCTTGTTGCGATTGTTCCAGTGCTATCATCAGTACTTAGTCGGCATTCAGCTACGTTCACATTCTACTCCATCTTTCCAAAGGACTTCTAATAATCTATTGGATTGTTCCTAGGAAGATTCCTCCGGTTCTGGTTGGGTCATAGGACTTAAACCTAACCACCCTTTTGACACCAATAACGTCGTGGATTAAAGATGTTGTGGGTATTTGATCGTAACCATAAAACCACTTTAAAAAAGTCTAACAAAGTGTTTGAAAAACATTTAACACCTTGATAGTTTTGTCGTTTCAGAAATGCTCTCCCTTCACATGTGCATCGATAATCGAAAGTGTTTTGCACATGTAGGAAAGAGTTAAAGTTCTTGAGTCTTATATAAGATCACATTTTAATCACATTTTATCCCCTAAAATCCTTTGATATTAGAGATACCAAATTTGATTAAAATATATTTTGAAGAATAGTCTTTAAATCTCCGGGAGAAAGATGTGTCAATCTTTGCATGAAGTTGAAATGTTCCCCCTCAAAAATTGATCCAATTGAATTGTCATTGTGAGGATATGATCCACATTTCGCTTTTTGAGGATGGGAGTTGTTGAACACACAATTTTTGAAAATTTTGAATAATCATTGAAAAATTCTTGAAAAAATTGTATTCAACGCTTTTTGAAAAATCCTATTTCTTTTTGGCGAAGAGGTTTTTCGAAAGCATAAACTTGAGTTCATAGACTTTGAATGTCTTGACGAATCCACTCAAGTGTAAGAATAATTCTCTTCTTTTGCTTAGGGTAAGCGCACTAAATCGTACACTCCCCCGTGAATATTGATCCGGGTTGCAATCTGAAATTGGTTACAAGCCATTGTGTTTAGCTCAAAACGTTGAATGTTTTATGACAAGCTCAACCCAAGATAGATTGCTCTACCCGTTGTTGGAAAAATTGTCTAAAATAGACATTTCCTTTGTTGAAAGATAGAAATGACATGTTTTGAAAAATATTTACAACTTTCATTCGAGCTTTATGTACACACCCGTGTCGTTATTGAGCGACATTTCTAGGCACGTCCATATTATCGATACTGAAAGACATGTCGAGAAGAATATTTTTGGATTTTGAAAGATTTTTCATTTTGTGTTTTGTTTTTATATGTTTTATATTTTTGTATTTTGCTTTTCAATGATATTTACAAGATGTTTGATAGATAAATCAAGCAGGCACCTTTGCCAGAATCTCCAGGTCTGCTGGAGTCAAACATCTCATACCAATTTGCCTAACAAGGTACTCAAACCTATCTTACGACAGAGCTTTCGTAAACAAGTCGGCTAATTGGTACTCCGTTCCAACAAAGTATAGTTCAACGATACCTCTTTCAACTTGTTCCTTTATGAAGTGGTATCTGACATCAATGTGCTTCGTGCGGGAATGCTGTACCTGATTGCAGGAGATGGCTATGGCCGACTTCGAGTCACAGTACATAGGTACTTTATCAAAGTGGAAGCCATAATCCGTGAGTTGTGTTCTCATCCAAAGAACTTGAGCACAACACGAAGATAGAGAAACATACTCCGCTTCGGCTGATGAAAGTGACGTTCAATCCTGCTTCTTGGAAGACCATCCCACAAGCTTATCTTGACCTAAAAATTGTGCACCACCAGAAGTACTTTTTCGTGTATCAAGACACCCGGCATGATCAGAATCTGAATAGGCCGTTAGAAAGAAACCGGTTTCCCTCGGATACCAGAGTCCCAAATGAATGGTATTCTTGAGGTACCGAAAGATCCGTTTAACCTCCTTGAGGTGCTTTTCAGTAGGTCGTTCTTGGTATCGTGCACAATAACACGTAGCATGTGAAATATCAGGTATGCTTGCTGTTAAGTACATGAGGGAGCCGATCATGGAACGATATCTCGTTTGATCTATGGCATTTCCCTCCAAGTCAGCATCTAGCGATGTGGTTGATAATGGTGTCCCAACGGGGTCACATGAAGTCATACCATGCTTTTTGATTATCTCTTGACAATACTTAGCTTGGTTTATAAAGATACCACTTGGGGATTGGTGAACTTGAATTCCTAGAAAGAATTTTAGTTCGCTCATCATTGACATTTCAAATTTGTTGTGCATGACTTTTTCAAACCATTTTGAAAGTTTTGGGTTTGTAGACCCGAAAATAATGTCATCAACATAAATCTGCACAAGCACAATGCCATCCCCATATTTATAAGTGAACAGAGTTAGATTAATGGAACCTTTTGAGAAACCTTTGGATACCAGAAATTTCGAGAGCTCATCGTACCACGTCTTTTGGAGCTTGCTTGAGTCCATAAAGTGCTTTGTGGAGACGATACACCTTTTCAGGATAATGAGGATTAACGAATCCTTCCGTCTGTGTAACATAGACTTCTTCCTTCAAAGGACCGTTAAGAAATGTTGTCTTCACGTCCATTTGATAAACAGTGAATCCCTTATGTGCAGCATAAGCAAGGAAAATCTTGACCGCTTTCATACGAGCAACTGGTGCAAATGATTCGTCAAAATCAATTCCCTCTTTCTGGCCATACCCCTTAGCCACTAGCCTAGCTTTGTTCTTGATGATCGTGTTTTCTTCATCCATCTTTTTTTTTTCCAGATCCAACAAAGATTTAAAGGAATCACATCGTATGGTCAGTCAACAAGTTCCCAGACTTTAAGTCTTTCAAAATTTTGAAGTTCATCCGTCATCGATTCAATCCAAGCATGATTAGCCATGGCTTCTTTGATGTTTTTCGGTTCATCTGTACTCACGGCGAGTGCGAACATACAAACATCGTCATCGGTAGCTAGTTGTCGTCTTGTACGAACAGGTTGTGAAGGGTTTCCAATAACCTGAACCAAAGGATGTTCTCGGGTCCAATGATGTGTTGAAGGATGTCGTTGGTAGAACGTATGCATATTTGACGGATCAACATGGCGAGTCGACTCTCCAGTTTCGTGTACCGGTGTACCGAATGGGTTGTGAAAATTGTCATCGTCAGATAATGCATCATCTGCTTGATTTGTGTTCTCTGGAGCAATGACAGTAGTTGTGGATGTAGTAGGATCGATTGTTGAAGAGATATTCTGAGGAGGTAAATCTGCAGCAACCCATGTTGAAGTAGATGAAGTTGTATCCTTTTGTTGACGATGATCGGTATCATCATTCTTATCATGAGTGACAGCGAAAGACTTTGATACAACATGTTTCTCCCCCGTGAAATATTCATCAAACATTGGTCCATATAACATTTCCAACTCTTCAAGTGTCGCGTCCACTGTCATATCTGCTCTAGGAACATATTCAGGAACCAGCTTTGAACTTGACGGTTCATTGCTATGGTCTTGAGTTCCGAGTTCCGTGCGGTTGTGCACAGAAGTCTTTTGTCGTTGTGGATCGGGACTTAAACTGTTTTGTTCAAGTGCCATTTCTTGCAATTCATCGAATCTGATATGAATAGTCTCGACTATCAATTTTGTTCTCTTGTTGTAAACTCTATATCCCTTAGACTGAGTTGCATATCCCACAAGAATGCATGCATCACCTTTCTCTTTCATCTTGTCCAGATTTTCACCATCTCGAATAATGTAACACATACATCCAAAAACGTGAAGGTGTTTGAGTGAAGGTTTTCGATCATGAATTATGTGATATGGTGTCTTTTCGTGTCTAGGAATAATTAAGGATCGGTTTTGTGTGTAGCATGCGGTTGACATGGCTTCGTCCCAAAAGTATAATCGTAGTTTTGAAGCAGATAATAGTGTTCGAGCAGCCTCAACTAAAGTACGGTTTCGACTTTCAACAACACCGTTTTGTTCGGATGTTCGAGCAATAGATGTTTCATGTTCAATCCGTTCGGCTTCAAAATAATTCTTCAGAGTTGAATTCAAGAATTATGTGCCTCTGTCAGTACGTATCACTTTTACTTGAGCTTGAAGACCACGTTGTATCAACTTAAGGAAGTTAATGAGAACCTCAGGTGTTTCATCCTTGGACCTCAAGAAGTAAGTCCATGTGTACCTTGAGTAGTCATTGACAATTACCATAACGTATTTATTCCCATTGATGCTTTGAACACGCATTGGTCCACACAAATCGATATGAAGAAGATCTAACCGTCCTTTTGAGCTTGGTGTAGTCTTTGTCTTGAAACTACTCCGTTTAGCTTTGCAAAGCTCACAAGAAGAACAAAGATGATCCTTGGTGAATTTCAAGCTTGGAAGGCCTCTCACAGTATCTTTCTTGGAAACCAAGTTGATGGTATCAAAATTGAGATGAGATAAACGTTGATGCCATAACCATGCCTGAGTCGTTGAAGCTTTAGCCATGAAGCAAATTAGAGTTGAGGAAGTTGTGTCTTGAAGTGAAATTGTGTAAAGATCAGTACCCCATGAACCGGTAAGTAAGTCATTCCCATTATAATAACGAACAAAACATGTCTTCTTTCTGAAAGCAACCTCCAAATCTGCATCACATAATTGACCAACCGAGAAAAGATTTTGATTGAGCCCTTCGACGTAGTATACCCTTTTATCGTGATATTCCCCTGAACCAAATCTCCATATCCTAGGATTGGTGCAAATTGATCATTTCCGAATCGGACCGTACCCAGAAACTTCTCCACGAAGTTAATTAGAAGCTTGAGATTCCCCGTCATGTGCTTCGTGCATCCGGAGTCCATTATGAAGAGAATTATTTGTATCACCTGCAGAAGAATTAGAACACGATGGAGCATTTGCTAAATTGGATACCACGTTAGTTGTGATTTTAGAATCATTAGTGTCCTTAGCAACATTTAAAGGCATACTAACACTCGTTGTCACATTTTCTATCCTAACTTTAGGCATCTATTTATATCCTGGAGGACATTGATTAGCAAACCACCATTTCCAAGATTTGCTCGCAGACTCATATAATTCCTTAATTCTGCTTCTAGGGTTCTTAGTGATGGAGTCTGATGCATTACTTTTCTTAGTAGGGGTTGCACCAGAGTGATTCACTTTGTGTTTGGGTTTACTAGTACTAATAGGCATCGCAACTTGCTTCTTAGTTCTAGTATCTACGTCTTTGACATTATTCATAACACACATAGAATGATTAGCATTAGCACATTTTCCACATTTGACACAAACAAACTTAACATTTAAAGCATTCAAAGCAGTCGAATCATTCAAATCGTCATTACATGCGATTACAAACTTTTTATTCTTAAAAACATTCAAATTCCCTGGATGTTCTTCTACTTGCTTCATCTTCCCTTGACTCTTGTAATCCCAAACCTTATCATTCACTTGATTGCGCTTAAGTTGAGGCCGACTAACACTAGTAGTGGAGACTACTCATGTAGTAGAAGATACACGAGTATTAGTGTTTCTAGAAGTCTGAGGCAATTGACTAACTTTGTTTGTGGGTTTAGTGGTCATTCTATACATCCATGGTTTAATCACGTTATTGTGCTTAACGCTTAGTGCTTGAGTATTCCTTATGGGTTGATTCTGTGGTAACCTTTCCTTTCCATCCATCTTGGGGGCAAACACATGTTTTGTAAACGAGGAATTTGAGAAGGCAGATGGTTTTCCCAAGATAGAGGATCTATTCACTTTATACGCATTGGGTTGCCTAACAACAAATTTCTTAACACTAGGTTCCACAACTTTCCCACCCATCTTAGCAACGAGTTTCTTCAACTCTGCAATCGCTATTTCCCTGTCTTGTAACTGAGCTTTCAACTCTTTAATTTCCAAACTTTTTTCATTCATTTCTCGACACATTTGGGAAAGTTTTTCTTGTAATTTATTGTCATTTGGACCTTTTCCGATATCTTATTGCAAAGCAAGTTCAAGAGAATGACAATGTTTTTGAAGGAAATCAGTTTTGTGTTGAAGTAACTCAAAAGCCTTTTTATCAACATTTTCTTTATGTTTCGAAAGCTCAATTTCAAGACGCTCACACTCCTTGATCTTATCAAGATATTTGCATTCAACATCAGAATATTCATCGATATCAACACAAGATTGAAGAGTAACACACAAAATATCTTTGGAGAGACATTCTTCTAAGAGTAGATCATATTCGTTTGAAAAATCTGATTTGTCATTTTGAAGTTCATCAATTTTTTTTCAAGAGACTCAACATATTTCAAATCATCAAACATTTCAGACCGAATAAAGTTTTCAAACTCAAGAACATGTTCTTTTATTATCTTCGTATTTGGTATTAAAAGTTCTTTCACAAGCACAGTTATGTCGTGAGGAATCTTTGTTTTCCACTTATCTTTTTTACATTTTTCCCAATCGCTTTCAACAATTGATTGAACATTATCAATATATTGTTTAAGAAAACCAAGTGTTTTTCTACTTTTGCTTTTAGAAGCATCAAGAGGCAAATAGTTAATATATTTAAAAACATTCGTTTTCCTCTTAGTGGCAAAAGCTTTCTTCCATTGAATTCGTCTTTGTTTGCATTCTAAAAACAATTCCTCACGAGACTTCTGTTTTTGTGGAGTGAAAAGACCATAAAGACTGTTTTCATAAGCATAATTATATGGTGTCACAAAGTCTTTGTTGACCGGTGATCTACTCTCCTCATCCCAAAGGGACGTCTCTTCACTATCGAGGCTAGCTACTGGGCAATCATGATCGGTCCATTCGGACTCATCAAGATATAAGTGAGGGTTAGCAGCTTGAGCTTGTTCGAGGTACTTGGGGCTTGCAAAACTAGGTTGATCTTTGAAAAACGACCGAGGTGTTATCACTCTAACGATTTGAATAGAGTCATGCGTTTTATAAACAACTTTTTTCAAAAAATCGACTTGTTCTTTGAGATCCTTTACTTTTTCAGTATCTTTGCCTTGTCTATTTTTGAAATCTTGTTTTAATTTTTCAACCTCTTATTTCTTTTCGTCAAGAATTTTAGCAGAATCGGTGGTATTCATAGAAAGCCTATGTTCGAGTTCATTAACTTTTGTTGTGGCAAGGTATGTTTTTTTACGTTCATCACTTAATAAGACATTAAATTGACGTTTTTCTTTTGTTAAGAAAGCAAGAGCTTCGTTGTATTTATTTTCAAAATCGTTCTTTTTAACGTTGAGAACACGACTTTTGTACCCCTCGAGCTCTTTGGTCGTTTGAATAAGCTCAGCCCTATAACTATCAATAGTCTCACTAGATTTTATAAGAGCGGCTTTGCTTTCTTCAAAGTTTTGAGTGAGCGCTGTGTTTGCCTTATTTAATTGCTTTTGACTCTTTCTATTTTCATTGACATCTTTTTGTAAACTAGCAATTAAATTAGCAAGCGCGACACGCTCCTCATCATCATACTCATTTGCATGTTGATCATCCTCAAACTCATTATTGCACATGTCTGATGAATCGGGTGTGGTATTGCTATCAACCGTTTCCATCATACACGTGTCAGTAATTGTTGTTGGTAGATCACTATGCTCATGTGTATCACCAAACACATTATATTCATCATCATGTTGTACCTTATTAGTTGGCTCAATATCAAAGATATGACCATTGTCATCTTCAGTGACGTTAAGGACCTCATGATTCTTTTCCATGTATGAATAATGTGCCTCGAGTTCTTGGTCGGAGAGTTCATCATCTGTGTCGTCAAGCATTTCTCCTTCCTCAGTTGATAACTTGATCCCAGCTTCCATTTTCTTGCATAGCAGCATCTTTTCCTTATGATAACCATAATCTTTGACCCTCTTTGGCTGTCTGCATTGCCTAGCCAAATGCCCATAACCTCGGCAGTTAAAACATTGAATCCCAGTTTGTTGCACAACTTGAGTACCAACAGTTTCTCAATTTCCAACAATAGTAGCAACCCTTTGATTATCATACTTTGCAGGTTGTCGATCATACTTTGGAGGACTCTTAGCACATCTTCGTGTGTCATACCTTGGAGGACTCTGAGCATAGTTATTCTTCGTGTTAGATGATGTTATGAGGTTTTTGTTGGTAGGTTTGTAAATTTTCCTGTATTGTTTCATAATAAAAGCCATTTGTTGCTTGAATTACCTATCCTTTTGAGCAAGTTCTTCATCACTGTCTTCTTCGGATGATTGCTCAGGTGTGGGTGATGGTGCTCTTGCAACTTCTTTGCCGCGGGATCTTGTTAGAGTATGTGACTTAGAGACAGTGGATGATCGTGGTAATGATGATTGAGTGGAGTAGGTCTTTGGAACACGAGAACGATAATCTGGGTAATGTTGAGTGGTAGACAAAAAAGCAAGTGGATTTGAAACCTTTGCAGCACGTTCAACTCGAATTTCATTTGCTTCATTTTGAAATTGTTTCAAAACATCAAAGAGCATGTGATATGAATCTTCATCTAACTTTTTTTGTTGTTTCACCAAGGTGACAAACCGTGTCCACTCTGGTTGAAGTTGCTGTAGAAATTGGACATTGACTTGCATGGTGGAAATTTGCAAGTTGTTTCGGGTCATGTCATTCATCATTTTGTAGAATCGAGAGTAGTAAGAATCAATTGATTCCCATCCTTTGATGTAAACTTGCCAAAGTCCCAAAACATCTTTGTTTTCATGTCTTGTTTGTTAAGTGATTCACCTTGTTACAATCTTTCAATAGTCGGCCACATTTCTTTAGCAGTAGAACAACCATCAACCGTGGAATAAATATCATCTCCAATGCCACTGATAATTAAGTAGATTGCTTCCTTTTCTGCATCAAACCAAGCACGGTTCTCTGGTGTGAGGTCGTTGCTCTTTTCATCACGTTCATATGTAAGTTGTTCTTCAGTTGTGTCTGTGGCTAGTACTCCAGGAACTTGAATCCTTGAGAGTTTATAGGGTCCATCAAAGATACATTGCCTTAAAACATCACCATTAGGTTTTGTGTCAAGGTAACGTAGAAAACGGTATTGCCATTGATCATATCGACCCGACACAAGCATTGGTGGTCTCTCTTTGTTACCCGCCACCATTATGTTGTTGTTCGTCACACGATATTCTGCAGTAGAATCCATCTCAATATTCTCTGAAATGATGAAGTGAATATGGATCTTAAGTAGATATGATGTGATTGAGTTGTTGTTGAAATTCCAAAAATTGCTATTTTTCTCAGTCCGACAACAAATTCCCCAGTCCGACAAAACGGTAGACCAAAAAATTTTGTAATCGCCAAATTATGAAATCGAGCTAGAAAAGTCCTAAAACTAGTATGGAAAAAATTTGATTTTACTTGACGGAAAAATTTTATATCCTTTTCCGATGGAATTCTGTTGGAATGCTTGTACTTTTCTGAAACTTTTGGTAAAAAAAAGTGAGACTTTTGACAAGAATCCGTGATTTTAACCAACCAAAAGCAATCAAATCCCTACCACAACTATGTAGGAGATGTAAATCAAGATGTAGAGTACGGAAAGCACAAGAAAAACTTGAATCCGAGATGATTTTAGGAGTAAATCACACGAACCAAGTATAATATCAACAACGAATCACAAAACTACCCCATGACGATTGATTCCAACTGTTGTCCCATAGATTACGTGATGATTAAACAAGAAAGAAAGGTAGATAAAAGATGAATTCTAGAGAGAGAAAGTAGTGAGAGAAAGTAGAGAGAAAATGGTTGGAACTTTTTGGAGCATTAGATTAGAGAGTGAAAAATGAAAGTGACCAACACCCTTCCTAACATGCTAGGAAGGGTATATATAGTCCACCCACATACGGGCTTGTTTTATGGACTATAGTCTAATGGGTCACGCTTTCCTTTTTGGGCTTTGGTTACTTATGAATGAACCTTAGCTTAAAGTTAAGCCCGTAAAACACGTCTAATCTACTACCTATTACAACGTTCTAATATACGATACATAATAAACATATGACCGAGCATTCTTGTTTGACTCAATATATTGAGGCTAACAGGGAGTAAACACCAAGGGGGAGCTTCTAGGAAAGTCAATTCTTTTCTTCCTCAACGACTTGTGCTAACCTTTTTGCTTCGACAAAAGGGGAGAAATGATAGTGATAAACTCGTTAATAACTCGAACAATTTTGTAGTAATAAAAAAGGTTGAGATTGTTAATGCAAAGTAATGCCTAAAAACATTATTAGTGTTAACTAATCTTTCTTAGTTTTGATCACAACAAATTAAAAAGACATTTATCGTCAAATACAATCATAAGACGAATTATCTAACAAACACTATCATCAAGGTAATAATAATTTAAGCATTGCACTAACATATCTTAATCATGTTTAGTGATCATAAAATTGATTAATCCTAAACTTACATTTTTTCAAATATGACAAAAGATTTTTCAATAAACTTTCTTTTTAAGAAAATGTCTTATTAAAATGGAAAATATAAATTTGAATATGGCATATTCTAAATGTCATAGGAATATCCTTTGAAGGTAAAAACTTACCTCAAATATTACTCCTCCACTAAAAGACAAAAGGGAGTGGAGTCTATGAGCACGGATCCTTAAATGCCTATGCGGATCCTTACTGATAAGGAACCGTAGGACAATTAAGGAACCGCGCTCAGAGAGCCGTTGGCTTTTGTCTCCTATAAATAGTGGATTAAATCTGCATTTTCGACAACCCTTTTTGGACACTCTTTTTGTTATCCTTATCCTTTCTAATTCTTAATCATTTGTAAATGATCACCTAATGTGTTAAGTATGTTTACT
This sequence comes from Glebionis coronaria, assembly GCA_025667525.1. Lineage (NCBI taxonomy): Eukaryota > Viridiplantae > Streptophyta > Magnoliopsida > Asterales > Asteraceae > Glebionis > Glebionis coronaria. The sequence goes on from CM046881.1 coordinate 186,006,877, forward strand.
TATGATTATCTCATTGATCTCCTTCTTTACCTTGTCCAAAGAGAAGATCACTCACACACTTGTGATGTTAAAGATGAATCCTTGATGAAGATCATCCTCTCCTAAATTCTAGTCATGTTCATCATTTGTTTTATTTGAGTCTTGTGTAGATCCAATGTAATTGTGAATACATGGATCTAGTCTTGTGTATATCCATTGTATATGTGTATACTTGGATTTGTGTTGTGTAGATCCAAGTTACATGTGTATACCTGGATATGTGTTTTATTGAGTTGTAATAGTTGTGAGTTGTGAGTTCTCACTAAACTATAAAGTGACGTGGTTGTGTCTTGTGAGTTCTTACTAAACTATAAAGTGATGTGTAGTTGTATCTTGTGAAGTTCTCACTTAGCTTCAAAGCGAAGAGTCGTGAAGATTGGTTCTACCTTTCGATTAGAAATCGACATCTAGCCTTGTGTCATAAAATGGTGAAGTAGGCAACATTGTGAAGATTGGTTCTACCTTTCGATTAGAACTCGACATCTAGCCTTGTGTCGTAAAATGGTGAATTTGGCAACGTTGTGAAGATTGGTTCTATCTTTCGATTAGAACTCGACATCTAGCCTTGTGTCGTAAAATGGTGAAGTGGGCGACGTTGTGTAGATTAGTCCTAGCTAAGATTAGGTCTCGACATTTAGCTTAGTGTCAGAAAATAATGTAAGCGACGTTGTAAGGTTTTGTCCGCCAAGAAGGGAGCTTGTGGATATAATGGAAATCTCGAGTAAGGTGTACTCGAGGAGTGGAGTAGGAACGAAGATAGAGCGTCGTTGCCGAACCACTATAAATCTTGGTGTCTTCCTATTAGGTCGTTTCTTTCCTTACTCTTTACTTACTCTTATTATCACATCATTCACATCTACTATTTGTCATTGTTAATGCATTAGAATTGAACCTAATTATTATGTAACTAGATTTCAAGTAAAAGATAGTTTTGATACAAACTTAATTGAAAGGAATTTTAATTAGGACATAAACCAAAGAGAAACTATTCAACCCCCTTCTAGTTTCTACAATCTGCTTCTCAATTTCCACCGTCTTCCCAATTTCCATCTTCTTCCCAATTTCCATCTTCTTCCCAATTTCCATCTTCGTCTAAATTTCCATCCGGATCCCAATTCCCGTACTCTCCTTTCCTCAAACCTATTTCCCCCAAATGACTCCCGAACAAATTTACCAACAACAACAAATCTTGTTTCAAAACGCACAATTTAACAGCCAATTTCAAAAATAACAAAGTCAACAACAAGTGCCGAAAACCCAATTCAAAGTTCCAGCGTCACGATCACCAGCCAGAAAAGGCAACCGCAGAAAACACAAAGCCAAAAAATTAAATGTTGTTGATTTGGATGCAGATGATGATGACATAGAATTTGTGGAAGCTCCGAGTCAGGCACCGATACGTTGTACTCGTGATGAAGAATAACTATTAGCCAAAAGTTGGGTTGGTGTTTTGGGGAACGACGACATTAGGAACGACCAAAACCTTGATTGTTTTGGGGGGCAGATTGTTCGAGATTTCAACGAGCAATCAACCGGGATGCAACGCACAAAGAACATGATTACGAGAAAATAGAGTCGGATGCATCCCGATTCTCAAAAGTTTCAAGCAATTTACAAAAGAGTAAATCGTAGGAGTGAGATGAATGATGAGGATGTTTTAGAAGATGCGAAGGATGAATTTGTGCGTCGTTTAAAGGAAGAAAATTTGCTTACGTTTACGGGTGGAAGATCCTCAGAACCCACCCAAAATTTGTCGGGGCAAAAGGCGTTCCTGTGGATGACCACACGGAAGTATTCGGTCCTGATGAACGTCCTCGACCCGCGGGAAAAGTTCGACCCGCCAAGAAGTCAAGATCTGAGACAAGTGAGGGCACCAGAGGATTGTCAGGGTCATCGAAGGAAATACTGGAAAATGCAATGCATCAAAAAATGATATCCGCTAAATCCGCTTATGGTGCCCAAAACGCACTCGTAGAGAGGCATATGAAGTTGGCCGACTTTGCGTTTCTCGCGGTTTATACCGACGCAATACCGGAACCAAAGAGATCGTTCGTGCTTCGACAACAAGAGGAAATCATGGCCTGATATGCCCCCAAAATTAGTGGTTTATTTTTATGTTGTGTTTTTAAATTTTCGTAATTTTTTTTCGTATCGTATTTTTAATTTCCGTATTTGTAATTTTTATTTAAGTATTTGTAGTTTTAATTTGAATGAAATAAAATTTAATTTGTGTGAAAATAAAAAAAAAGAAAAAAAAAAGATAGTGGTGGGGCCAAATTGAAGAAAAATTGGCTTTTCATAAATAAAAAGGTATTTTTGTTAGTTGATTCTTGTGAATGTGACGCTGATATGACAACTGTGAAGACAAAATAGAGAGATTTTTCTTCTCCAAGACGCCTTTCTCGCTTATAATGCAAGCAAGAACAATATAACATTTTTATTATCATTCCCATGTCCTAAACCATATACCAAACATGTCCTTAAAGCATTAGATCCTTAGATTTACTTAACCTAACACTACACTAGAATAATTTATCAACACGAGTGTCTATTCTCTTAACCTTTAGAGGAGTTGGAATCGTTCCGTGGTGTAATGTCAAGGCTCTTGCGCCGACCATAACTAGCTCACGCGATTCTATTGTTTTTTTTAAGAATTTAAAAGGTATATTTCCTTTATGACATCAAAAATACTCTATGACATTATAAATCACCACTCTTTTTTAAAAATGATGTTATAGCATTTCTTATATCATAACCACTTTAGTGACGTGACATCATTTGAGTATAACACCACTTTTATGATAGCAAGACTCCGCTGTTAAAAAGGAAAAACAACACATCAAACAACTTTCCAAAAATTCTATACTTGACTAAAAATAGATATCCTATTCACATCCCTATCCATTTCCACTTGCTCCCAATTGAAAATAGATAAGCGGTGGCACCCCCACCCCTTCATAAATCACCACCTCTTCTCTTTACACACAATCTAAAAAACACACACAAGTGTGAAAAATGTCTAAAACCAGCTTCATACTCCCTTTCACTTTACTACTCACACTCCCACTCCTTTTCTTCCTATTCACACACCCAGCCCTCCCACCCAAACGCTTCTTATCCTCATCCCCAAACACCCTCGATGACACGTCACTTTTCCGGCAAGCCACCCACTCCACCACCATCGTTCCACGTGGCAAACCCAAAATAGCCTTTTTATTCTTAACTCACACTGACCTTCACTTTGCACCCTTATGGCAAAAGTACTTCACCTCATCGTCACCACACAAGAACATGCAAAAGCTGTACAATATCTATGTTCATGCGTATCCTACGTTTGAGGATAAGTACCAAAGTGATAGTGTCTTTAAGAACCGGTTTATTCCCGCCAAAAAAACCGAAAGGAGTTCTCCCACTCTCATCTCTGCCACCCGCAGGTTACTCGCTACAGCTTTACTTGATGACCCTTTAAATAGCTACTTTGCACTTGTTTCAGAAACATGCATACCTTTGCATAGTTTTAGCTACACGTACAAAACACTTTTCAAAAAAGTGCCAACTGAGTCAACTCGGTTGGTACCAACTCGGGCGAGTTATATTGAGGTGTTATCGGATGAACCCCAGATGTGGGACAGATACATAGCAAGAGGTGAGTCAGTGATGGAACCGGAGGTACCATTTACCGAGTTTCGGATCGGGTCACAGTTTTTTATACTGAACCGGGTTCATTCATTAATGGTTGTGGAAGACCGGACGCTATGGAAGAAGTTTAGGTTACCATGTTCAGATATTGGCACGTGTTTCCCGGAGGAACATTATTTTCCAACGTTGTTGTCGATGAAGGATCCGAGCCGGTTGAGTAAGAATACTTTGACCCGGGTTGATTGGACCGGAAGTGTGGATGGGCACCCGCGTAGTTATGACCCAAGTGAAGTGACCCCTGAGATGATTAGGGAATTGAGGGGTGAGAATACGACAAAAGGGTCGTATTTGTTTGCGAGGAAGTTTATGCCCGAGTGTTTGCCGGTGTTGATGGATATGGCGGATGACGTTCTTTTCCGGGACTGATTTCGGGTTAGTTTTCAGGTATGTATTGTTATTTTACTCCGTGTTAGGTAAATGGCTGATAATTCGCTGAGTTCTGGTTTTGTTAAATGTCCGTGAAGTGTCAGTCTTAAAATCGATGAATATAAGTCGAGATAGTCCCTGTAGTATGTCCGTGAATATAAGCCGAAACAAAAATGCTAAATCCTTGGTTCCTACAAATCTTTTTACATCCTCGCAAGCGGCTGAACTGACGGTTTAGATTCAAAAAGACTGAAGTGAAGAAAATATAGGTGTTTTATGACTCTGCAGGCAGGGGACAAAGCTAAAACAAAATATGACCGTGTGCGCAATTTTTTTTAACCGTAACATGTCACAGAGTTAAAAAGTTAACTTATAACAAAAACACATTTCGATTGACCGATGCATTTAAGATTATTTAAAAAAAATTGATGGTTTTTTTAGAATTAACTACACATAAAAACCTATAATTGCTCCGGGCTGGAATTTCTCTCCGTCCATGTGTGTAGAAGGATAAGCAGAACGAGTTTGTAAGAAAGATTTAGCAATGATCAAGCTGAAAAATGTACTCTCTTAATATTTTAAGAAGCAAATTGCAAAAATAGTCCCTTTAAGAAGCAAATTGCGCAATCTTTGTCTTGTCAAAAGTACAAGCGCCCTAAAAAAACCCTGCGGCTTGCACAAAATGAAATCCCTTAGACTTCGATGACACTTTATGCCTCATTTTGATGCATTTTAGTTATTTTATCTCGCCTAGCGAAATGACTAAAATCCGCTCAACCTCGATGAGACTACATTTTAGTCATTCGCTCTAGCCATATCCACACTTTATTTACACGACGATGTTGCGACCATACTTGCAATATGGACACACCACAAGGACTATTCTTACAATTTACTCTATTTTAAGGGATAACTTTTATATTGTTGAATAGATATGCATTATCCTGTTTTAAGTGAAGTAGTTGACTGGTGTGGGCATGTGGGGACACTGATCCATGCGCATTCATTGTATGATACTACGTATCCATCTAAAAATAGTACTACTAACTTTAATTTGAATAGTACTGTATTGAATAAGACGGGGGTTTGTTATGCAACGCTAAATTAAATAATGGAAAGGTAAGGTGATGTATTGATATTTTTATTCGCTAAGATATGATGCTATTACGGACAATATAAGTAAAGCATATGACAATATGTATTGGACACCTCTTGGTCTGATTTTTTATTTTGTTTTGGTTAAATGGTACGTGTGGCATTTGTAGACATGTGTTTGGTTGCAACTCATTTTTCTTGATTTTTTTGGGTATACGAGTCAACCCTTGTTTTATTTTGCACCGCTTAATATTTTAGGATAGCAAATTAGCAATACTTATCTAGAAAAGTAGAAATAGTGTTGTCTACATCGTCGACATTAAAATCCTCCTTTTATGATTTGAGATATCCTTGTTAGGGACCTCTTTACGTTTGATCAAAATTCAAACTTATTTGCTCTTAGGTCAGAGATATTCATTGCATTATAAAATTAGTCAAAGATCTTTTAGCATAGTATGTTTATTAAGAATAAACCAGTTGTGCATCGTGGTGATCGAGGATACAACTTTGGCCTCTTCCCGAATTAACCAATATATCACTTGTAGTTCCAATATCAACGAAATTTTATTTTATACAGCAGATTGTTGTAGTTCCAATACTATAGTTATGTGTATTGGTTACATGCATTGAAATAATTCTGCGGAAATCTGGATTTCAATTTAGTGAAATCGGAACATCCATTTAAAAAAGGAGAAATGCTAGATCCACATGCATTTCACACACAAATATTCCACATGCATATTTGGTAAACAAATATGGTTAGTGAAAAAAGAAAATGAAATTATGATACAATCTTATTGATGCAACTTACATACCACATGGTGCACATGAAAGTTTTAATGTGAAATGTCTAGATCTAGCAAGATTGTTATACCTTGAAAGAGTTCACACATTCTTATCTAACCCTACGAAGTTTAAGAAAATAAAAGGTTAAACTTTATAAAATGGATACTCTTATGAAATAGTGATGAAGAGTATAAACGGTAATTAGGGGAATGGCCCGAACCCAAATAAGCATATTGGGTTGGGTTAGTCGGTCCAAAATCTTATTTGGGTTATTCGGGTTAACCCGAGTAACCCGAATACTAAACAGGGTTGGGTATCGAGTTGAATTTTTTTTGTCAGCTCGGGTTCGGGTCGACCCGATTGACTCGACCAAGGTTTTTTTTTAATTTTTTAGATATCAATTTATATTTGAAAGATTACATATTTTTACTTGTTACCCATATTCGGGCCGAACCGAACCCGAATTGACTGGACCCGAATCCAAATAGGCCCCGGATTTGGTACGGAGTTTTTAGTCTTGAACCAAACCTGACCTGACCCGGGTAATACCTCTAAGGTAATAAGGCTTCTTTTAATTTAAGAGTTTTAAGCATCAAGATCATAATTTGATTGTTTTCGGTTTTATGTAGTAGAGAGGATAATCATCAGACGTTGTCGTCTATTAAACTATATGCTACGTCTACTATGGGGCTTGCATTTCTTAACGAAGTTCTCTCTACTGATTTGTAGTAATTAACATATTTCTGTTTTTCTGTTGGCAGGTTTTGATCTATAGATCGAACATACAAAGGAATGGCTTACTTGATCGAATAAGGGTCTAACGGGTCCAATTCTAGCCAAAAGCAGAACCCATACTCGATGTCAATTGTATATAACAGTATGGGTGTGTGGTGGTGTGGTGTCTAAAGTTTGCCAAGTGTATAGTCAGAACTCGATGCTTGAACTTTTTATGAATTGGGTGTTCAATATAAGACTATTGAGTTGAACATGATTTTTCATTTAAATTCTGTGTGGTTCAAGCTTCCTAAACGCTCTCTGGTTACAAAACATATGTGGAATTGGAAATACCTTAGGGTGTTCTAAACTGAATCGAATCGAGCAAAATAAAAACCGAAAATCAGAACCGAGACGAGCAAAACAAAAACGAAGATTATAAATATACAAAACCAAACTCGAACCGAAATGGTCGGTACGGCTCAGGGTTGGCATTGGTGATTCACATATATAATTAATTGCTGATAATTTAGTTCCGACTTCCATCGGTTGGCACGGTACAGTGGCTGGTGGGAGGGCTGGCCATCACGGCGCGAGCCACTGCACCGTGGGACGCGTTTTCGTTACTCAAGTCGTAGTTCCAGCTGACGTTATGGTCGACGGTGTGAGGCATTATACCATATCTCGCGTTGTGAGTATTCTTACATCGTCGGCATATTTTATTTTAAAAAAAAAAGGTGTCACATTAATCGTAAGAGGGTGTTTTTGGTGTTATGGTGAGGTTTGGTGTTATGAGAAAAAAATGGTGATGTGGTATCATTTTTTTCCAAAGCTTAAGCCTTCGGTTTAAGCTCACGGCTTGAACCGTATCTAACGCTCTTAAAATGAGAAATGTATTCTGTTGGAAGACATTGACAGTTCGACACTATCTAATTGTATTTAAGTTGGTGAGACCATTAAAACAGTACACGATTAGCTTAAAATAGATTTATAATGAAGACTGAAAGCATGCTCCACTTTACACGACTGTTGAAAGTTAGAAACTTTTTTTTTACCGAAAGGTCGCCATTTTGAAAATGGTTTTGTGTACTAGAAATGAATGTTTCGGTAAGAAAAAAACCATAACCTATGGGTAAACGTAGTATCATAAAACTGAATATCTCGAGTACCAAATACCATTTACCAACTAAAATAGGATATCCGTGACCGTGGAGTACCAAATATCCGAAGTACCAACTATTTTAGTTAATTTGGTATTTTGTACCAAAGGCAAATATACTGATGCATGTATGCATGTTTTAGTGGGCTATGTTCCTTGACCCTGTAATAGGGCGTAACCCCTTTAACTTCTACATATTTGTCGTGAGCGAAAACATATTACTTTAACGAGTGTGAACTTTACACTTTTTCTAACTCGTATTCAAGTCGAATGTAAAATTTTATTGATTTTTAGTAAATCTTGATTAATTAAAATAGTTGATGACACAAAAATTACCAACAATATTTTTATCTGTTTACCCGCCCAACTATACTCATACAATAACTTCCATACCAGAGTAAGAACATGACACCTTGATTTGTAAGAAAGCGAATTGCACATTAGATCCGAGTACAACCATACAAATATGTAGTATGTATATAGTTCATGTGACAACCGTCAAATTTTCATCCTTAATTACCTCATTATAGTTAAATTTAAGCTTTAAACTTAATGAACTATCAACTTGAGAAGTAATCTCATTTATATGAAGCATCACGTGTTTTAACTTTCTATAAGTCCATTATGTGTCTTGAGATTTTCTACATGCTGTTTATTTTAACTTAGCATTATTTAGGAGTCATTATGATTGTGTCATTCATTACTTGATACGTTTGCTTACTTGATGTCTAAGTCCCCGATATCTTAGTTATATTTAACCCATTATCATGAACCGTTAATTACTTGTGTGTATGTAACACCCCATTTTGAGAAATGGAATATCACATGATAATTATGGCGTGTCATCAAAGCATGCAAGGTAATATGTCATAAACATACATGACCAAAGGGATAACCGGAATCAAATATCGGTTCCCAAACATAAGTCCAAAACATAAATAAAATAAATGAACTAAGAAAGACTAGACAAGCATAAATATATGAAGGCAAGAGGAGAGGAAGTCTAAGGTAGCTCCCATCCTATGCATGTCCTCCAAATGCTCCAGTCTAACCTTGAGTACCTGCCGTTTTGGGACATAGAAAGAAAAGTAACGGCTGAGAAATACGCTCAGTGAACGGATATATGACATAGCATGAATGACATGATATAGGAAAGAAATGTAAAGCATGCATAGCAGCGGGAATGAATATAAGTCCTGGAAAACCTGGAACATGTTTATAATCTGGTTTTAGATTCTGAAAACATAGCTTATGTTTACTTATGAAAATCTGGATTAGTTTAATTTACCAAAAGCCAATATAGGTCATGAGGTCAACAACGTGCATGAATACTTGGAGGGGCGACCTCGTCATGCAAATTAGAGGGGATGCCTCTAATTAATTGGTAATGGGTAGGAGGGATCAGCTCCTTGTGAAGCATGCAAGGCACACATCACATTCACCATGAAATCCTGACTGAAACTGAACCTAGGATGCACCCATACGCCCCACATGATAATAATAATATAATAATGGCCAAATAACTGAAAGAGAAGCCACGAGCTATCACTCCGCCGTGGTGAAGTCACAACACTAGTGCCTCTAGTGTTATGGTTATGGTACCTCCATAACTAGGTGAAACTGGTCATGCATGTATATGGCTAAGGTAACGAATAAAACATGAGCATTTAATCTGTAACTACTGGGGAAAACAGTTGGCTGCATACGGGAAATCCTAATAAAGGAAGAGTTTGTCCTCACTGAAGGACGGGAAATCTGTACCTTGTGTCCAGTAGAAGCTAACGAAAATGCTGAAGAACCTACTCCGCATTGACGGATAATACCACATAAGAATAGGGACGTGTATGAGTTGTCTAAGATACGTGTATTTTACTGGTTCGGTGTGTTCTTAGCTTATTATTCATATTTTGTCATGTTTTACTGTTTAATGTGTTATTTATAGCTATTCTTGTATCCCGTTGTTTATTATTCATGTAATAAGGTATTACTATACTTGTATTGTAATACTAAGTAACTTCTAAAATAGCAGTTTTCCTAAAATAGTAAGTTTCTAAAAATAGAAAGTTTCCAAAAATAGTGAGTTTCCATAATTAGAAATAAGCTGGATTAAAATATGAAGTAAAGTTTATTAGTAAAAATACAAGTCATGAATTAAGTATTATAGCTTATTAAATAAGTAACTTGGTTAATTTAATAAACTATAGATTATAAGAATTTAATTAAAATACATGTTTAATTAAATTAAATACTTAGGTTAATTCATAAGTAAAATAATTTTAACCTAAGTCTTGTTAACTAAGTAAAATAAACTGATTTTATAAATGCTCGAACTCGAACCCATGTTTTATATATATAAGCCGAAACATATAAGCCAAAACAAAACAGCCCGACAGTGGCTACCCAGCCTAGCCGGTTGCCGCTGTCCGAACCTATCTACCACCGGCTGTAGCCGGTGGTTGCCACTGATGTGGCTCGGCTAGCCACTGTTTGAACCAAGTACACCCCGGCTTACGTCGGGGTTCCCACTGCTTGAACGATCGTCCCACCGAGACCCTAGAGGTCTCAGTTGACACTTAAAACCAAACCAAGCATCACCCCGACTCAAGTCGGGGTTTCATTCTTGCGGTTGGACAAAACAAAACCACACCAAGACTTCATTATCTCGGATGGTGGTGAAATCAAACCCCACCGAGAGCTTGGTGGCTCTTGGTTGTGCATCGGTCGAGTCAAACAAACCAAACCCAACCTTAATTCTTGATTATGATTATTCCTAACATGTTCTTGTTTTTAAAGGTTTAAAAACACATGATCATGCTTTAAAATAAAAAGGAATAAAAAGATTAAAGCTACGGTGATACCGAATGCGTGAGTGGAAAAGTTTTAAGAATACGAACACAAACACGAAAACTCCCAAGATCAAGATCAAAAACTCTTTATCTCCTTTTCTTTCCTGTGTGCCGCGGCCTAGGTCTCCAATGGGGGCTAGGGTTTTGTAATTTTTGTAAAAATCCAGATTATGATTTCCTGTGTTTCACTTTTTGGTTAATTAAATTTTAAATGGGTTAGGCCCCTTTCTCTCTTTGGTTACCGCGGCTACAAGACCCAACAAGGCCAACCCGGGCCTTGTTCATGTTAAAAATAATATTCATGTGTATGTTCGTTTCTATGTGTCGTGATAAATAAATATTATATTTAATATTTATCGTGCATTAATAATATACGCAATTCATGTTATTTAATGTCGTGACACGTGTAATAATATTATAAATGGAAAGTTTTATTTTTATCGTATTTTCATGTATTTACTGTTCATGTGTACTGTTCATAGTATTTTAAAGCGGGTTTTACAACTCTTCAACTCTAAAAGAATAATTCGTCCTCGAATTAGGGTCGTGATAATGTTGCGGATTTTACAATTCTTCCCCTCTAAAAGGATCATTCGTCCTCGAATTAAAGGTAAGCTAACTGATAGAGTTATAAGAACTGAAGTTACACGAGGACTAAAAGGACATGTAAGCTGAAAGGACGTGGATATGATATGGCTGGAAGGGACATGGAACGTGACGTAATAGAAACGAATATATCTAACACCTGGACCGAAAAGAGAGTAAGAATCCAGATGGACTCCTTCGTTTCCAAGTGGCTTCCCTCTCGGAACGATATTCTAACTGGGATTGAAGAGAAGTAATAATATTGATCTTTATGACTCTAGAAAGTTTCTGGTTCACCAACATGAGATGGGTTCTCATGAGTCTGATCAATGGCTAAGAAATAACGTGTAAGGACAATAAAACGTTACGATGCGACATAATCTGGAATAATGACATAAGAAACGTCTTAGTAAGGATGTACGAGACATACCAAAACGTAATACGTGAACAATTGTGAACGTGATACGTGAGCAATTGTGAACATGATATGTGGAGATATGGTAAATGTAACATGGCAGACAATGGTAGGCGTGGCATGTGCAACATATCGTGAACGTGATATGAGTAACCTGGAATGAACATGACATGTGAAGCATATCGTGAACATGGAATAACTGAGGCGGTAACGCCAACCGGTAAGAGGTAAGACGTGGAATGTGACGTGGAGCATCACTGTGAAGATGAAAAGTTTATTAACTCGAGTCTAGTCTCCCAAGCTTGCTGTAAACTTTCTAGAACAAAAGTGACACTCAAATCGTAAGCTAGAATATGTTCATGAACGTGAATAGTGTCGTGAACGTAAATGCAAAAGCAAAACGTAAAATTAAACAAGGATGTGAACGTAATGATATAAGCGTACGCGAGTCTTCATTAGAACTGATTACTGAGAGAGTGCCAAGCGGTCGTGCGATCTCTGGCTGGAAATGTCTGATAATCTACTAGCTGTGAAATCCTTACGGATGAACGGATTTTGCAGACTTGGTCAAACGGTTGCAAACAATCCAGATAGCATCACGCTTCTTCTGAGCTTGCGATAGTCTGGTAACAATTCCATGGAGGTCTTGTCTCTTCTCTGTTTCACAATTTCCAAGGGTGGAAGAAACTCCTGACCTGTTGGTGTTCTATCTTAACCTGCCAGTATGGCAGATACTTAGATATGAACTTAACTGTATCTTACTTCGTAGAAACTAGATACATAGAAATTCGGAAAACTAAGAGTTTCTACAGTTAGACTACTCTTAACGTAGGAACCTCTGGGTCACGTAAATTTTAGTGCAGGGTTCTCCCCTTTTCGCGTAAGCTGAGTCATGGTAAGATTAACCGGGAGAATCAATGTGATTCTACGTGTTATTGAAATCAAAAAGGGAAAATTTCAGAGTGAAATTTCTTCTGCCATAGAATTTGCAACATAGTGCAAATATGGTCTTCATATGCTTCTCTGGGCTTAGAGAAGATTGGATTGTAAATGATAAACAATAATGAATTCGTTTATGAGTTCCTGGGGAAACTCCATCCATCATATCTATAATGCTACTGGAGCATTCATGAAACTAAACAAAATTATGAATTTAGCATGACCAAATCGTGTGCGAAAAGCAGTCATGGAAATGTCCTGCTCCTTCACTCGCCACTGTTGTCAGCATAATGGTAAATTGTTCTTGGAAAAGTGCTTAGCGCTCTGTAGTCGATCGTATATGTCGTCAATACGTGGAGGGAAATAACGGTCATGAATGGTGATTTGCTTACATTGACAATGGTCGACACATAATCTCATGTTACCGTCCTTCTTCTTGATATAGAACCGATGCACACCAGGGTGATGCACCTGATGGATGAACCTTGTTCAGGCATCTCTGTATTCGATCCTTCAACTCTTCTAGCTCAAGAAGGCCATGCGATGAAGAGCCTTGGAAACTGGTTCTGCTCCCTAATCTGTTTGGTGTTATATTCCACCTGGCAGATAGGATGTATATCCGGAGGTTCTTCTGAAATCTTATCTGAAAATTCTTGAAATCATCCGTTGATTCTGGATAAAAGGAGTTTCAGAAGTCATGTCATAATGATAGCTAGAAAATCTTCGCAGCCATTAAATGACAATCACGTGCTAGTAAAACACAAATGACTAATACAAATTTTTCTTGATGGAAAACCATGCTGAATGTTTTCAGGAGCCTGAACATCTCTGTACATAATCTGATATGAGTGGCGGTCTATCGCAGCATGGGTTGCTGTTCATAGTCCATAAACAGGAATCGTCTCTAACTCACCTCTGTCCGAGGTAAGTGCGTTAGCAGATTGGATCTTATCGTCATACTGAAATAATGAGTTCGTACACACGGATGATACGAATGACGTCTCTATGATCATGGATATATTAAATATGAGACCAAGAAATGAAAGTGACATGGTAATACATGAGGTAAAAACATTACAGGTTCCTACTGAATGTGCTTCACCTGCCTCCCGCAGAACGAACACTATGTGTAAACGTGAACAACACTCCGGTGATGAGGCTGAAACTCTTATGGCCTGATTCATTCATGGCATAACAGAATGGTTATACCCCTTGGAGGGTATTCTGAATTACGTATGGTTGTTTCGGATGATAAACGTGAGTCACGTGTCCTGACTCGTTTCTTGAAAAGATATGTGTATGACATGTGTCTTGACTGGTAATATTTGCTTTTTAGTATCGTTTTTCTCGGTATCTAATCGAATTGATATAACTTTTCAAGTTTGACTTTATTGTTTTTGGTGATAAAAGCTTGTTTGGTTTTTAAGCTACTTAGCACAAAGCACATAAAAATGTAAAATATTATACTATATTACCTACTTATACGTACTAGTCTACAACACGTTGCAAATAACACATCTAAATGCACAAAAAACAAACGTAAAATACAAATTTAAACTACTTGGTACACAAAACGAGAAACTAACCTATAATAATATTCTATTCTTATTGTTATTATAAAACTACTCTACTTCTATTCTACACTACTTCTCTAATAACAGTTCTCAAGTAAAATTCGCATTCTGATCTGAATTAAACTAAGCCCAACTATTTTCACTGGCCCAACAAGATCAACGACTGGCCCAATATAAAATCTAAGCAGCCCAACAATGCAATGTGTTAGTGCAAACATTACGATGTTTAATCAAGATGATCCCTTTATGTTTTGGTGATGACAAACGTATAACTCGCAATACATAATGTAAAATGTGTAAGGTACTCGTAATCACTCAAGCATACTTATGTATACTTCTCTCGACACCTTGAAGATTACATTCGTCATGAAAGACAAGAAGGACGCGCGGTTCTCTTATAGAACACGCGGTTCCTTAGTGATATCGAACCGCGAGAAGATATAGAACCGCGGGCAGTCAAGCCGATTTAGGCTTACTCAAGATTTCTGGAAGCTTCTAGAAGATGGAGGGAAACTAATAAATTCAAAATTCAAATTTTGAATTTACTTCTAGAATATGGAGGGAAGAAAATAAATTCAAATTTTGAATTTTGAATTTGGGCTCCAAGAATATAATGTGCATCCTTTTATCCAATGGGTAGTCCACTCTTTTATCCAATGGGTAGTCCACTCTTTTATCCATTGGGTAAAAAGGTGCTCTCCAAGGCAAGAGTTGGCTATAAATAGAAGACTATTCTCTTCCATTTTACTTGCACAAAAACACACAAAAACCTTCCAATATCTCATTCCTCATTTGCCTCATCAAGAGCAATGAGAAGAACACTTTCACTCTTGTGAAGTGTTAGTGTCTAGAGTCATAACATGATGAAGATCTCTCTAGATCAAGTCATGATTATTGTCTTCCTACTATATATATGTAGAAGATCCAAGTTGTGGTTACACTTGGATGTGTTTGTAAGGGTAGAATATCCAAGTGATGGGTATCCTTGGATTAGGTGTTAGTTGTGTAGATCCAAGTCTTGTTAGTACTTGGATATAGTGTTAGAGTTATAGATCTAAGTGTTGTGTGCTTAGATCTATATGGTTTATGTGTTTAGGCCATAAAACACAAGGTTTGTTATGTTGGGCCATAAAACATAACTAGTGGGTAGATTAGGTTGTGTCTTGGTAGTTCTCACTAAACTCTAAAGTGATGTGGTTGTGTCTAGGTAGTTCTCACTAAACTATAAAGTGATGTGGTTGTATCTTGTGAGTTCTCACTAAACTTTAAAGTGATTAGTAGTTGTGTTGTGTGAAGTTCTCACTTAGCTTCAAAGTGAAGAGTCGTGAAGATTGGTTCTAGCTTTCGATTAGAACTCGACATCTAGCCTTGTGTCGTTAAATGGTGAAGTGGGCAACGTTGTGTAGATTGGTCCTACCTAAGATTAGGACTCGACATCTAGCTTAGTGTCGAAAATGTGTAAGCGACGTGTATGGTTTTCTCCGCCTTGAAAGGAGTTTTGTTGACTAGTGAAGTAACTCTCGAGTAAGGTGTACTCGAGGAGTGGAGTAGGGCGAAGAGGAGCTTCGTGACCGAACCACTATAAATCATCGTGTCGGTACTTTCCTTTACATTTATGTATTTACTATTATAGATGTATTTATATGTTGTGTGTTGTGTGCATCTCATAATCTAAACATCTAAGTTGCGGAAAAGCTAAGGCTTAGTACGTGTGTGCTTCGTGTTTAGATTATGGTCAAGTGTACATCACTTAGTCTAAACATCCTAGTTGCGAAAAAGCTAATGCTTAGTACGTGTGTGCTTAGTGTTTATACTATTGCTTGATGTACTCTTGATTTGATGTGTTTGTGTGTTTACTTACTTGTAGTATTTATCTTTCAATCAAATACATCTCATATCTAGTCAAGCTTGATCGAGAATTCGATACAAAGGATTGTCAAAGTTTAACATGTAACAAAAGGTTAAGTTCACTGTCGGCGGTTCTCTAAATGGACCGGCGGTTCTTTATTGATAAAGAACCGCGGGTACACATAAGGAACCGCACACAGTGGATTTAGCCGAAATGTTTTGAAAACTAACTAGAAACTATTCAACCCCCCCCCCCTTCTAGTTTCTACAATTGGTATCAGAGCGATGGTCACACAAGATCTTTGAAGTATATTGTACTTTAAAGCTTGGATCGATCCTTGCTCTATGATGTAGGTTTTTATATACAAGTCTTAGGAAAGACGAGTATAAATGCGGTAAGTATTAATCGACACGATTTAGGAAAACCGTGAAGACGAATAAATTCCAAGTTCGTTCTCGAAGGAGGTGTGTGAATTAATGTGCCAATATATATGAAATCAAGTTTGGATTAGTGACGTTTTTTGGTTTAAAGGGAGAAAAAGTAAAGACGAGCTACGACTACGATTAAACTACGACGTTGACGTAAAACGATGACGTAATTACGTAAAACGCGACAAAATTAAAAATTAAACCTAAAAATTAATTAAAAGTTTAAACTAAGTCTAAAATAATATAAATAAGAATAAAAGTCCAACAAATATATTTTAAAACCTTTTATTAATTAAATATTCAATATTTAATGCTAATTAAAGCCCTAAAATTA
This sequence comes from Glebionis coronaria, assembly GCA_025667525.1. Taxonomy (NCBI): domain Eukaryota; kingdom Viridiplantae; phylum Streptophyta; class Magnoliopsida; order Asterales; family Asteraceae; genus Glebionis; species Glebionis coronaria. The sequence continues at coordinate 186,023,705 of CM046881.1, forward strand.
AATATAATTAACAAAATGCCCAAAATATAATTTTATTGAACTAATAAGTTACTTACATTATTTAAAACTAAAAAGTATTTTTCCAAAATTTTTAAAACTATTTTTCTATTTTTAAAAGGCTAAAAACACTTTTTAAACTAAAATAATAATAAAAATAATAAAATAATGCTAAAAATAAATATTATTTTTCTAAAAATCTTTTTTTTAACTAAATTAACAAGGAAAAATGAAAAAGTTTAAAAAAAACTAAAAAAATTGGCTAAAAATGAAAGTACCCCAAAGTACTCCAAGGTGGAGTACTTCTGTGTTGTCCAATATCCTATCAGACAAAGGGCTTGTCCAATATCTGTGTTGTCCGATATCGGACAACACTAAAAAATATAAAAAAACTGCAACGTTCTTGGACAACAAATAAAAAAACTACTGTATGGAATTTCGCCTGAATTGAGCTCGTATTTGCTGAGTTTTTGAGCGTGTTTGTTATTTTTTGGGCACAAACGGCACCCCCACAACAATTGAGTTGTGGGGAGTCAACATATGCTTAAAAAAAACACAAGTAACTAACAAGGATTACACATACAACCACTAAAATAGTCACTGCAATACAGTCATATTCAAGGACAAGTCTTGCTGAACTAATGTGCTCTTAGACGAATTTTTAACTACAAAAACTTGATGACCACCTACCCAAACTATAAAACAGCTACCTACAACCCTAAGCTAACATGATTTCCACTAATTACCAAGATTTAAGCATTTAAAACTTAAAATTAGAACCACTAAGTGTTAGAAATACGTGTTTACGTATATTAAAAGTATCGGTCACTCCACAATAATATTCATGTTGTAATAGCTTGTAGTTAGATATTAGTTATCATTTGCTTATTAACTTAAGTAAGAACCGGTCCATGGGCTTGTCATGGACCGGCCCAAGTCCACTTATGACTTGGAGTATAAATACCCCTTTCCACTAAGGAAAGGGGTTGGTTGTTGTCATTCTAAACATTTCATATTAATAAAACCTTCCATTTATTCTCTCACTTTCTCTCTCTAGTTTCTCTCACTAGAAAACATCAACCCACTTCATAGATTCATAGGTTATCAATTTCTACATTTGGTATCAAGAGCTATGGGGTGATTTAAGGTAAGGATTGTGTTATTTTTTTAGTTTTTGAATCTATTAGTGATCTTTAGGAAAAATCTATCTTGAATCTTGTTATTTTTGGTGTTTTTGTTATTGGGATTGATTGATAAGGATTGGGTTTAGCTTATTTTGGTAAAAATCATAAAACTTTTTGTGGTTTTGGATCAAAAATCGGGGTAAAAAGCTTCTTTTTTAGTCTCGGAAACAATTTCTTCCAGTTTTTTCCGAATAGGATTCCGAATAGGAGGACTTTCAGCATAGACAAATTATTCCGAATAGGATTCCGAATAGAAGAAATTTTCCGAGTAGAGAATTTTTTCCGAATAGAAGAAATTTTCCGAATAGAAGAAAATTTTCCGAATAGAGAAGTTTGTTCCGAATAGAAGATCTTTCCGAATAGAAGACTTTTTCCGAATAGCCAATCTTTCCGAATAGACACCAATTTTCCGAATAGCCAACTTTTCCGAATAGACACCAATTCTTCCGAATAGCCAAGTTTTCCGAATAGTCAAAATTTTCCGAATAGGAGGTCTTTTTCCGAATAAGCCAAATTGCCAAGATATTCCGAATAGAAGAAAATATTCCGCATAGGGGTTTTTCTGCATAAGGGTTATTCCGCATAGAGGTTATTCCGAATAGAGTATTTCCAGCATAGGATTATTCCGAATAGGCATTATTCCGAATAAGGGTTTATTCTGAGTTTGGGTTATTCCGTATAAGCAAGTTCAAGGGGTATTTGAGGTTTTTCGACGATCTTTAGTGGATTTAATCTTGAGTTAACCAACACAACACAAATTCTCAACCTTTCTTCACTGCTCGATCAAACGATAATCTTTGAGTCTGTTAAGTAATCACAATGAATCCAAGTTCATTATTGCCTCAGATGACATCTCTTACGGATATCTCGATCATAACGGGGACTGATAGTCGTCCACCGATGCTTATTAAAGAGGTGTTTGAGGCATGGCAAGGTCGAATGATGCAATATCTAAAGGGGAAACCGACCTACGGAAGGCTTATGGTCAAATCGATTTTGAATGGTCCACTCGACTATGGTACCATTACGGTTGACAACGTGACTAGACCACGAGAATTTGAAGAACTCACTCCAGCTCAACAACTTGTTGCAGATGCAGATGAAAAAGCTCTTCAAACAATTCTCCAAGCTCTTCCCCATGATATTTATAGGATGGTAAGCAAGTATACGGTGGCAAAAGACTTATGGGAACGTCTTAAGGTGTTGCTACAAGGCACGTCTCTCACCAAACAAGAAAGGGAGTGTCAGCTGTATGATTTGTTTGATAGATTCACCTACAACCCAGGGGAAACACTTCACGATTATTACTTCAGATTCACCACACTCATGAATGATCTGAATGTATACAATCTTGAGATTGCTCCATTCCAGGTTAACACCAAATTCTTGAATACTCTACCTCAAGCTGAATGGGGTGAGTATATTACCGATGTCAAGTTAACCAGGGATCTGCACAAGTGTAATTTGGATCAAATATATGCCTTTCTTCAGCAGCATGAGAAGCATGTTATTATGCACCGTTCTTCTCGAGGTATGTATCCAGATTCCTTAGCTTTGATGGCGAATCAACCAAGCTTGTCTCACAACAACACACCTTATATCTTGGGACATCAAGCCTATCACCAATCGCCTTACATGACACCAACTTTTCCCCAATACTCGATCTTACCACAACCTCCCACCTCACATCAGCAACAGTATCGGTTCAATGCACCTTCACCACAGTATGGTTCACAACTTCATCCAACAAATGTTGCACCTTATGCTCAACCTTCATATTCGTCTTATCAAGAGAATGCAGCATATCAAACAAGCTACCCTGATCAAATGAGTATTCCTTCTACTGATTATGCAGCTCATCCAGATCAAGCATTGTATTGTGATGATGAAGAAGTCCCTGTTCCTGTTTTCCAACAAGGAGCTGACCCAGTTGAAGTGCTAACTACTATGTCTGCATATCTCACAAGAACTTTAAGCAAACGAGGATACAGAGGATCAGCTCCTACCAACAATCAGTTGAGGAATTCATCTAATTCTCGCCAACAAGCTACAATTGAGAATGGCAGAGTCATGGTTCAGCCAATTCAACCATATCAGGGGAGATCTTCAACCAATGCTCGCACAATTACTCCTGCTCCTGCTCCAATGGTCAACAATCCTCCACGGGCTAATACAGGCAAATTGAGAATGATTACCTGCTACAACTGCAAAGAAGAGGGTCATATGTCCAGGGATTGTAAGAAACCCAAGAGGAAAAGGGATGGACAGTGGTTTGCAGAAAAGATCTATCTGGTAAATGCTCAGGCGCAAGGAAGGGAACTTGATGAAGAGGAGCTTGCATTTCTTGCTGACCCAGGGATTGCTGAACAAGACGTTGTCAATACGCAGAATGCCGCTTACCAAGCCGATGATCTTGATGCGTATGATTCCGACTGTGATGACTTTCAAACTGCAAAGGCTGCTTTCATGGCAACTTTCTCCAGCTTAGGGCCAGATAAGAAATCTGAGGTACTTATTAATAACACCGATAATGCCACTGATGCTAGTATTCAACCACATCAAGTTGGGCAAGAGAGTGCTGATTCGAATGAATCTTCGATGGTGAGTCTTTCAAACGAGGAGACAAACAATGATAGCAATATCAATGTGAGTCCCCAGACTTTGAGTGAATCACAACCGGGACCCAGTTCGCATACGCCTACTCCTGCTCAACAAGATTTGGTCATGGTTCCTGCTACATTACTTAGCCAAATGAATGCTGCACTCTTAGAAACCTTAGCTAAGAATAAGAATTTGTCTGATGAGCTTGCCTTAAGCAATGAGAAAGTACAAACTTTGGAATTAGTGCCTTCGTCTAGTGTTCTCACAAATCTCGAATATGATCATTTTAGAAACAAACAAATGAGTCACTTGCAAGAAATCGAAAACTTAAGAGCAAATCTGTCTAGTGAACTTAAAGAAAAGGAGTTAGTGGTCACTAATTTTCAAAAACTTCAAACTGATTTTGAATTACTCGAATCTAAGAAGACTGAAATGGAGATTAATGCTACTAATAAGATTAGAAGTCTAGACTACTTGCTGTTAAGACAATACGCTGCTTCACAACTAGTTCACTTATTTGATGCTTCGTTTAAAGAGTTTAACTTATCACGTCTAAAAGGCCTTCCCCCTAATCCACGATATGCAAAACAAGCTTTAAGACATAGTCCTAGACTTTATAATGCAACTCAATTAGGATTGGCTTTAGACCCGATTGTTTTTCCCAATGATCGAACAAGTAAGATTCTAGTTGATGAGGATCGGTCATACAATTCAGAAAAATATCCCGAGTGTGATTATTTTAAAATGAATAAGGAGCTTGCTAAAACTGATTTTAGAGTTCGCTTCCATATGGATAAAGATCTCATTACAGCACCAACCTACATGTTAGAAGAAGAACGCCCTAGTACATTTCCTACACTTGTCAACATGGAAGGTCCTAAGGAAATTCCAAAGAATCTTCCACCTGTTAGCACTGTATGGTTAAACTTGAAAGAGATTAACCGATACTTTACTAACTTTGACAAGGTCATTTTGGAATGTACGACTTCAAATGGCTTAAACGCCGGAGAATGGGCTTTCGAACACATGAACGAGGTGTTTAAAACTAAGATCAATCCGTTTGTCGAGAGTCTAAAAGGAAGTTTTGCATCTCTTAAGGAAAATCTTCAATTTGAAATTGGTGAAGTTCAAAAAGTATTTTATGAAATGGACACCGCTTACGAACTGCAACTAATTGAAAAAGAAAAGATTTCAACCGAATATGACCGATTCTTGTCTGAAGTAATCTCGTGTGATGTGCTTACCACTGTAAATGTTAATTATTCGAATGAGCTTACATCCACTATGATTAATTGTGATGCTGTGAATATTTGTGATGATGTTTGTGATATTTCTGTAAATGTTGCTGAAACTGTAAATGAGGTAGATAGTCATTCTTGTCACGAATCTAACGCTGAGTTTTTAAAGCTACAAGATTCTTATAATTTACTTTCTCAACGCTTTAATCAACTAGAACAACATTGTATATCTTTAGAATTAAAACAACAAGCTCAAAATGAAAATCTTTTGATATCAAATGTTTGTGAAAACGGTGTTGAGACAAGTGACAAGATGATTGCAATTGTTAAGACATTAGAGGAAGAAATCATGAGATTGAAGAGAGAGATATCATCAAAGGAAACATTAAGAATGGAACTAGAGGCCGTAGAGTCTAAAAACCAAGTCTTAGAAATTAGACTATCAACTGTTCTAGGGGAAATGGATCGGACAAGGCAGGGACTATCCGCTCTTTATGGTTCACTAGAAGATCGATTCGCTTTTAATGCGACACAGCAACAATATTATATTGAACAACTGAACCAAAAGTGCGAAGAAATCTCTGACTTGAACATCCTGCTCATAGACAAAAATATGGTTTTGGCTGAGTTAAAGGAGACACTTCTTCTCACCCGACAAGAAGTTGTTGATAACTTAGCTACCGACTCTGCACCGTCCACTAGTGCTCCAACAACCAAGAAAGTAGTGCTTTATAAGAATCCGCTTCATAAGAGAAACCCGGCTGTATACGATGATTATATGAGGAATGCCATTAAGCATGTCGATCTTCTTAGGGATATTTTAGACGATCTTTATGCCTTAGATCCCTCAAGTAGCGACTATTATTCGGCTAATGAATATGTTAAGCGAGTTCAATATTGCTTGGCTTATTTGCAATACATAGGTACACCAGGTTCTGCACTACTTAATAATAGGCCCATTGCTGTCACTCCATTTAATAAGACTCCAGGAGCGAAACCGTCATTGGCACAATCAAGCAAGACATCTTTAAAATCTGCTGCTAATGTTCCCAATTTGCCTTCTACAGGATTAAAAGCAACTACTAAGGCTAAAGGATCGCCACTCAAGAAAGATAAGATCAAGCCCGCCACTAGTAGTGCCACAAAGAAGAAAGTAGAAGTCCACACTAGGAATGCTAGTTCAGTTTTAAATAAGACGAATCATGTTAAGACTAAAAGCTCTGCGCCTGTGCAGCAGCCTAAACCATTCGTGAATTCTGATTTAAATTGCTGGAATTGTAATGAATGTATGTTTTCACAGCGTCATGATTTGTGTCTGATTGATCACGTTAATGAAATGAATGCTATTAAGAATGGTCTTGAATGGAAGCCAACGGGTAGAACTCGTGCCCAAGTTGGCTGGCAATGGCGTCCCACTGGTAGGACCTTTACTCTCGATGGTAAAATGTGCCCTTTAACTAGGAATGCATCCATTGAGGATAGGTCTGAGCGTCCTTTAGTTAGGAACACTCGCACTCAAGTAAGGAAACAGCGCCCTTTAATTAGGTCTGCCCCCACTATAGTGCCTATCAGTGTAGAAATACCTCAGGATTTGAGCCAATTAGAATCTACACCACCAATTAAGAAGAAGAAGGCTAGGAAATCTAAGAAACCTAGAGTTAGCAAATCTAAGATTAATAAATCTGTACCTGCTAATAACAAGGAACACTCAGATTCCGATACCTCTACATTGCCTTTGTGTGGTGATATTTTCAGGTGGTCCAAATCATCCTGTGGTATTTGGACTCCGGTTGTTCAAAACATATGACCGGAAATCGCTCGATGCTCCGAAATTTCGTCAGCAAGTTTCTTGGTACGGTTAAATTTGGGAATGATCATATAGCAAAGATTATGGGGTATGGTGAATATCAGATTGGAAACGTGACGATTTCTAGGGTATACTATGTTGAAGGTCTTGGTCATAACTTATTCTCAGTAGGACAGTTTTGTGATTCCAACCTTGAGGTTGCTTTTCGACAACACACTTGTTTCATCCGCAACTTGGAAGGAAAAGATTTGTTGAAGGGATCTCGTGGTGCAAATCTTTACACTTTGTCCTTACAAGACATGATGGCCGCTTCTCCAGTATGTCTTCTCTCTAAAGCATCTAAGACCAAGTCTTGGTTATGGCATCGCAGATTATCTCATCTCAACTTTGATGCTATTAATCATCTGGCTAAAAACGAGTTAGTTCGTGGTCTTCCCAAGCTTAAATTTCACAAGGATCATTTATGTTCCGCGTGCTCAAGAGGGAAAAGCACCAAGAAATCTTACAAACCCAAAGCTGAAGACACTAATCAAGAAAAACTTCATCTTTTGCATATGGATCTTTGTGGACCGATGAGAACTGAAAGTGTGAGCGGTAAGAAATTCATTCTCGTCATTGTGGATGATTTCTCAAGGTTTACATGGGTTAGATTTCTACGTACAAAGGATGAAGCCCCGAAAGCTATCATCACTTTTCTGAAGTTCATTCAGGTACGTTTGAATACCACTGTCCGCCGTATTCGTACAGACAATGGTACAGAGTTCGTCAACCAGACTCTTCGTGATTATTATGAAGGAGTTGGTATATCACATGAAACATCCGCTGCACGCACTCCACAACAAAACGGTGTCGTTGAAAGACGAAATCGCACACTTATGGAAGCTGCTAGGACCATGCTTATTTATGCGAACGCTCCATTGTTCTTGTGGGCAGAGGCTATTTCTACTGCATGTTTCACCCAAAACCGTTCAATCATTCGGAAACGCCATGGAAAAACACCTTATGAGCTTCTACATGACCGCAAACCCGATGTTTCATTTTTCCATGTGTTTGGTGCTCTGTGTTATCCAAACATCAATAGTGAGAACTTGGGTAAGCTTCAACCAAAAGCCGACATAGGTATTTTCATTGGGTACTCACCGTCCAAAAGAGCATACCGAATCTATAACCGTCGTCTTGGCAAGATTGTAGAAACTATGGACGCTGATTTCGACGAGCTGACAGCGATGGCTTCTGAGCAACACAGCTCTGAACCCGCGCTTCATGAGATGGGACCCGGTGCTATAAGTTCCGGATTAGTTCCCAACAATCCTACTTCTACATCATTTTTACCACCAACTAGGCCTGAGTGGGATAAACTGTTTCAACCGTTGTTTGATGAATTCTTCGATCCCCCGACTGATGAAGTTCCAACACCTGTAGTAATTGCTCCAATACCTGAAGTGGTTGCTCAAGTTAATGAACCTTTATCTAATGCATCTACAATTCACATTGAACCGGATGCACCTTCACCAAGTGATTCTCAAACTTCACCTGAATCATCACCCCTACTTGTGCCTAATGATGTAGAAGAGGATTCCACTGATCACGACTTGGAATATGCTCACTTGCAAGAGCTTCCTTTCTTTGGTGTAGCGATCCCTGAAAACCCTTCAGCCGCCTCTACCTCAGAAGAAGCTCCATCTATTGTTCACTCCAGACCACCTAGGATTGAAAAACATAGCACTAAATGGACAAAAGATCACCCAATTAGGAATGTTATTGGAGATCTAGATCGACCAGTCTCTACTCGCCATCAATTACAAGAGAGTGCACTATATTGTTACTTTGATGCATTTCTCTCTGAAGTTGAACCCAAAAATTGGCAGCAGGCTATGACCCAATCATCTTGGATCGAAGCTATGCAGGAGGAACTCAATGAATTCAAAAGACTAGAAGTATGGGAATTGGTTCCTCGCCCTGACAAAGTTAACATCCTTACTTTGTTATGGGTTTATAAGGTTAAACTTGATGAGATGGGTTCGGTATTGAAGAATAAAGCAAGATTGGTCGCTAGAGGATATAAACAAGCCTTGGGTATAGACTTTGAGGAATCTTTTGCTCCTGTGGCTAGATTGGAGGCGATTAGACTATTCCTTGCGTTTGCTGCTCATATGAACATGATCGTCTATCAAATGGATGTGAAGACGGCATTTTTGAACGGTGAACTAAGGGAAGAGGTTTATGTTAGTCAACCGGATGGGTTCGTGAGTACGGAGTCTCCTAACCATGTGTACAAGCTTAAGAAGGCTCTCTATGGGTTGAAACAAGCTCCACGCGCGTGGTATGATCTCCTGTCAACATATCTCATGTCGGAAGGCTTCTCCAAAGGCAAAGTGGACCCCACTCTATTCACTCTCAAGGACGGCAACGACATGCTTCTGGTACAAATTTATGTTGATGATATAATTTTTGCTGCCACTAACATAGAATTGTCTAAACAATTTGAGAAGATAATGTCCACACGCTTTCAGATGTCGATGATGGGAAAAATATCATTTTTCTTAGGATTACAGATTTCTCAGAATCCCAGAGGCATCTTTATAAATCAATCCAAATATGCTCTAGAATCACTTAAGAAATATAACTTTGAGAATTGTGACCCCGTAGACACTCCAATGGTTGAGAAAACCAAGTTAGATGAAGATAGGGATGGGATTATTGTCGATCCGAAACTTTACCGTGGAATGATTGGCACCCTTCTCTATCTGACTGCTAGCAGGCCTGATTTGCAATTTGCTGTATGCATGTGTGCCCGGTATCAGGCTCGGCCTACCGAAAAGCACTTACATGTTGTGAAAAGGATCTTTCGGTATCTAAAAGGAACACTTCATCGTGGTCTATGGTATCCGAAAGATTCCTCGATTGCTTTAATATCATACGCAGATGCCGATCATGCTGGATGTCAAGATACGAGGCGTAGCACTTCTGGATCTGTGCAACTCTTAGGAGATAGATTGATCAGTTGGTCTTCAAAAAGGCAGAAAAGCGCTGCAATTTCTAGCACAGAGGCTGAATACATCGCCATGTCCGGTTGTTGTGCTCAAGTCCTTTGGATGAGATCACAATTAACTGACTACGGTCTTGGATTTAACAAAATTCCGATGTATTGTGACAACAAGAGCGCCATTGCCCTTTGCTGCAACTATGTTCAACACTCCCGGGCCAAGCACATAGACATTCGCTACCATTTCATCAAAGAGCAGGTGGAGAACGGAGTGATCGAGCTGTATTTTGTCACTACTGAGTACCAGCTGGCGGATATGTTCACCAAAGCCTTAGATCGAGGACGAATCGAGTTTTTGATCGACAAGCTTGGCATGAAATCATTCACTCCAGCGACTCTCAAAGAGTTGGCAGAAGAATCAGCTGAATAGTCGTGGTAAACTATTCAGAGTATCCTTTGGTTGTGATCATGTATATTATCGTAAATATATAAACCACAAAAGAAAAATACAAAAATATAAAACCAAGAAAAACCATAAAAAATATAAAACCTATAAAAACCATAAAAATTATAAAATCCAGAAAAACCAAAAATATTTTTCATTTTAAAATCGGGCATGTCTTTTAGTACGGTAATATTTACGGCCTTAGAAATGTCGATCAATATTGACACGGTGCCATAAATAGAGTCCGTATAAAAGTTGTACATTTCTAAAACATGCCCATTGTGGCTTGTAGTTATTTCAGACTGCAACCCGGTTTTCATATTAAAGTCACGTATTTCTTTGGAAAACGTTGGCTCAGAACGAGAATTAATTTTCTCGGGCGTGATTTACAAGCCAAATCATGCAAAGGGATCAAGTTTACTTTATAACTTGGTCTGACACGAATTTGTGTACGTCTCAGTGCATTAATTTGTTAAAATAAGAGAAATCTTATTAACACCACGAATCAAACTTTTTCAAGAAATCAATTGGGAAATGTTTTTCATCATCATATGCCTCGTTAAACAATGACTACAGCTCTTTAAATAGAAAACGGGTCATCGTTTAAGGGGGAGAAAATGTTTCGTCATCTTTCACATCAAAAAGATCTTCAAAAAGTTTTCAAGGAAATTCATAAAGCTTAAAATGTTAATGGTTGGATTGCTTTGACATTTGTAGTGTTGTTGCTTATAAGCTTGTCGTGGAGAGTTTTGTGCTTGTGTTAAGTTAAGCTAATCACTAAGATTCGAATAGTTAACATAAGATAGGGTAAAAATGGCAAGTGTTAAAACTTAGTAACCAAAAGAATGAGTGAATGAAGCAAAAAGAAAATTCAGGGGGCAAAGTTGACATTAGGTCTAACTTGTGGAAATCTTGACCTAGTCAAAACCTTCCCCCCCGTTTCTATTATTGCCTCACTGTTTACATAACTCTTTGCCGCCATTAACAAAGCTTACAAACACTCACACAAATCAAACTCGAATCAAATCATTCACCTTCTAAGATCAAGATCTTCACAAAAACAAAGGTATTAATCGGATTAATCTCTCATATACATCTAGTTAATTAACTGCTTAAATGAAAAACAAACGAATTCAATTACTGCTTAATTTGGGTTAACTAAATTGGGGGTTTTGCTTGGGTTGTATTCGGAACACATATAATTGCACTAATCTGGCCTGAGAACACTTAAATCAAACAGATTGCATGCTCAATTAGAAAATATAAGTGTTGGAAAATGTTCCGAATAGGAGTTTTTGTTCGAATAGAAAAATGTTCCGAATAGAGCATTGTTCCGAATAGGGAAAAAAAAAAAAAAAAAAAAAAGTTCCGAATAAGGCAATTGTTCCGAATAGGAAAAAAGTTCCGCATAAGGCAAAAATTCCGAATAGGTCAAAAGTTCCGAGTAGGGCAAATATTCCGAGTAGGACAAAATATTCCGAATAGGGCAATATTCCGAGTAGAACAATTATTCCGAATAGGAATGTTCCGAATAAGGCAAAAATTCCGAATAGGTCAAATGTTCCGAGTAGGGCCAATATTCCGAGTAGGACAAATATTCCGAATGGGGCAAATGTTCCGAATAGGGATAAAAGTTCCGAATAGGGATAAAAGTTCCGAATAGGGATAAAGTTCCGAATAGGGATAAAGTTCCGAATAGGGATAAAGTTCCGAATAGGGATATGTTCCGAATAGGAAAATGTTCCGAATAGGAAAATGTTCCGAATAGGATAATGTTCCGAATAGGATAATGTTCCGAATAAGGATTTTTTCCGCATGACCCAAATGTTCCGAATGGAGGAATTTATTCCGCATAGCCCAAATGTTCCGCATAGGGAATTTATTCAGCATAGGTTAAAAGTTCCGAATAGCCTTTTTATTCAGAATAGGGAAGTTTTTCCGCATAGGCCTATTATTCCGAATGGTGTGATTATTCCGAATAGAAGATGTTTGATTGATTTCAAAGCTTAAGGGACTATGTCATATGTACAATGCTTAGGTTTAAAGTCATAATGATATTCATACTTGTTTGTATCAACCCTTGTGTTTTATCTTAAGCAGAGACGATGACTAACCCTACCGTACAACAACTACAAGACGACAGAGCTGCCGCCATTGCTGAAGCCAAGACTCTTAAGTTTGTTCCAAACAACTACCGTCTGAAGGAGGTATCTCACTCGACCCATAATGGCTTTAAGGTAGCTACAGCCATGCTTGATAAATCTCACTTCAAGTATGCGCTAAGGAGAAGTGCTTCGGTGCCATATGACTACCTTTACGAGTTCTGGGCTACCAAAGAGAGGACGTCGAACAAGATCACTTTTTCCTTGGACAACAAGCAGCAGACGCTTACAGTGTCAGACTTCAGGAAGATCTTTGGCTTTCGACCGTTACTCAAAGGACTACCATCATACTCACCCAACCCAACCAAGGACCAGATGATGGAGATGTTCACTGCTATTGGATGTCTTGACATTCGAACCCCGTCTGAGTTTACTACTGCCAAAATTGGTCAACCATGGAAAGCTATCTTTGGGATCCTTAGCCGATGCTTGACACCCAAGACAACTGGGTATGATGCTGTTCGTCCACCGATCATCAAAATGTTTTATGGTATGTTCAAAGGTATGGGTATTGATTATGCATCACTGCTGTGGGAGGAGTTTACTTTTCAACTCTTCACTAACACTAAGGGTAAAATCAAAACTTACCAGTACCCTAGGTTTATTAAGTTGATCATACATTACTTTATGGAAAACGATGCATCCATTAACAAGCTTGCAGGTAGTCGTCACCACATGATAGATGATGATGATTTGGTAGACTTAAGGCAGGAGACTCATTCGAATACGGTTATTCCTGGTCCCATTCCCAGTCATCTTCTGACCGATGAGATTATTGCTTCCGATGCCTACACGAACTTGCTCACGGAAATTGAGAAACAACGAGCAAGCCTTCTAGCAGGTGAAGACTCATCTACCACGGTTAAAAGCAAAGGTAAAAGGAAGCAAGCAGATTTACCTGAGCCCAAAACCAAGAAGAAGAAGACAGAGGGTAAGAAGGGAAAGGGTAAGGACTTGATGCGTCTGCGTGACGAAGAAAATATTGCTGATCCTGATATTGAGAAAACTGAGAAACAAATGATGAAGATAGCCATTCAAAGGAGCAGGAAAGATACTGGTGGTAGTGGTTCAGGTGTCAGAATAGACGTTGAGGATGAGTATATTGAACCTCATGATGTTGATGAGTTTGGGTCTCCTGAAAATTATTCCACTTCGAAGGAGCAATCAATCCATGTTTCTACACCACCTCCTCCACCTACTCAACCTTTAACAACTCAACCTCCACCAACTCAACCCTTACCAACCAAACAGGTTTCTACACCACTTCCTCCACCACCACCAAAGCCCATCCTTAGCACCGCAGTCACAACCGAGCCTATTCCATCAACCTCTACAACATCTGCAACATCTGCAATGGCAGCAATAGTGTTGGGCGAGATGTTGGATAAACATGTGGATGCTCACAAGAGAGAAATGAATGAACTTCGCCAAGAGTTAAATAAAAGAGCTCAAAGTGAAGAAGCATCAAGGAAAGCTCAAGAAGAGTTGATTGCCAAGTTCGCTGCAGACATGGAAGCTACACGTAAAGCTCATGCAGAGGAACTTGCTCAGGTAAAAAGGGATGAAGCTAATAGGCATAAAGCACGAATTGCAAGACTTAAAGCTATTAAGGATGACCTTAAAGAGCAAAACGACGCTCTTGAAGCTACTATTGAGCAGAAAGTAAAAGACTCAGTTGAATCCTTAATGCCTAAACTGCGTGATGACTTGAAGACGCTTGCTGCTGATAACTTGATGATCAAGTCATCCAATCCTTCAGAAGCCGCCTACAAGATCGCATATGACTTGACGGATTTTGAACTGAAGAAGATCCTTAAGGCTCGAATGAAGGAACTTGGTTCGTTTGATAAATCAAGGAAACAACGAGCTCTCTTCAAATCCCTGAATGACGCTATCATGGAGGATGATAGGTTGTTCAAGACGTTTGGAAGTGTGGTACCCTACCACATTCTCCCTGAAGAAGAACGGGAAGAGAGTGAGGAAGACGAGGGTACTGGTGGAGAGGAGGAAGAAGAAGAAGAAGAAGATAAGAACGAGGAGGAGGATGAGGATGAGAATAATGATGAGGATGATGAGAATGATGAGGATGATGATAATGATAAGGATGATGAAGATGATGATGAGGATGATGAGGATGATGATGATGAGGATGGAGATGATGATAATGATGGTAATGATGGTGGTGATGGTCACCAGGAGAGTGTTAAGGGGAGCAATGCGGATAAAGGTGAACAGAGTGAGAAAGGGGATAAAGGCGCCAGCTCAAAGAAAGTGGTTAAGTCTGGCACCAAGTCAAAGAAGGATGCAGCACCAAAGGAGAAATCTACATCCACGGAATCCAGACGATCGAAGTGGCGCCATGATGTGAATGCCACTACAGGGTCATCTATTCCTGGTACATTTATCCATAAATCAATACCTGTTACCACTAACCCCGTTAGTTCTTGTGTTGTTACTCCTGTGATTGCAGAATCGGTTACAGAACCAGAAGCTGCTCAACACTCACCCATCCATGACACTGCTGAAATGCCTGAATCTGAAGCAGATGTTCACATCTCCACTCCTCTGCAACAAAACCCACAATCTACTATTGCTGAACCAAGCACAAGGAACTGGGAGGACACGTTGGAAATCGACGAGACTGCTCCACCACAGGCTTGGATCATGGCAGCGGCGCAGTATGATCCGATCACCGACGCCGACAAAGAAGTCTTGTACCTTCGTATCCGAAGTCCGATTGACTTATGTGCATTTCTTGCTCATGAGTATCAGACTTCGGTTACTCCATCATTGGTGAAGAAAATACTGAAGGATAAAAGACTTCGCGCCAAAACCCGGTTGCCCCAAATGGAGTTCGAATACTATGCCGAGGAGATCCTGAAGGCTCTGAATACCGTTCAACGGCCAGGTCTTCATGAATCAGAAAGAGCTCCACCTCCAATGGATCAAGATAATCAGATTGCTCTTGACTTCTTTGTCACCAATGATCTGGTGTATCTACTCAAGGGGTCATCAAAATACGCAACATCCCTGACATTGCTGAAAGCTGCCAACTGGGGGACAATACCCTTCATCGAGGAAAAGGTAAACCGACTCTGGGTCCCTAAGATAAATCGTAATTATGATATGTATGCTGTCATAGGTGCATCTCATTGGGACGAACGAGTCAGAAGGGCGTACAGGTGTTGCTGCTTAGTCAATTCTGGAAGCTCAGTCAGATCCGATATCCGCATCTCCAGCATTTTAGGGATGAAAACAGAAGCCAAGAATGGCTACTATCATGTGACGGAGATTCGTTTGAAAAGGGAGGATGACAGGGAATACAAAATCCAGCAGGGAGATTTTTCCATCATTCGCCTTGAGGATATCGAAGATATGCTGCTTCTGATGACCAGAGATCAACTGACACATATTCCTCGTGAAGACCTGATTGCGTTGAATACAGCACTTCGTATGTTCACACGAAGCGTTGTCATTAAGTCAAGAGTTGAAGACCTTCAGTTGGGAGTCGAAAGCTATCAGAGGAAGCTCAATTTAACCCGTCCTGTGAACAAAGTGTTACCTCAACATGTAGCAAGATGTCCTTATACCGGCATTTCGGTCCCGAATTACGGCATTTTCTACTTAAACAGTCGAGGTTTGATGAAGTTTATGAGGATGGGGGAGCTCCACAAGTATAGTGATGGAACTCTTATACAAGTCAGAGGAAAGTTGGAGCATCTGAACTCGGGTAAGACTTTGCCAGAAATGACGGAGGATTGGCATCCAGGTTACCGGCAGATGGCGAAGTATGTCATCAAGAAGATCGATCAGAAGCTCCGTGAACGTAGATTGATGAGGAGCTTGGAAAGATTTGTGGGTGGTAGACCATATGGAGTGCACTACAGGACACTGCAACGATCCATCTGAAGGGTCGTACATTTCAGGTCACTCTATATCGGTATTATTTGTGAATATGTATATTTGTGAATAATGTGCGTTAATGGCTTGTTGTAGTGTTAAAGTATGATAATTTTTCAAGAATTTCTCACGAGATTCTAAATCTTTCAAAATATATCATATTAAAGCACTACAACTACCCCTTATTAACTTAAGGGGGAGCAATCAGTTGTTCTATGGCCAAACAACAATTTCATTTTTACCCAAAGACCGGTTAATCCATTCAATATCCCAAATATTAATGGTTAACATTTTGGATAAGGGGAGAAAATGGGATTAAGGAGACGTAAGTGATACTTGGCTAAAAGATGAAAAAGACTTAAAGATTATCCAACTTAATATGTGTTAAGCACGTGTTAAGGGGGAGCGTTTTTGATGAACAAAACACCTAAGGTACAAAACTTTTGATTTCAATATCACAAGTACTTTAGGTGATTCTCAATGATTTTTCATGGTGGCAATTCCTTCCCAAAACACGCTTAATTCACGACGGATGTGGTGACAAAAGGGTGGTAGGATTAGGTTTAGTCCAATGATTCATCAGAGCCGATGGAATCTTCCCAAGGACAATTCCCTAGTTAGAATTAGAAGTCCTAGGAAAGATGGAGAAAGAATGTGAACGTAGCTGAATGCCGACCAAGTACTTAAGCTAGCACTGGAACAATCACAACAAGGTGCTAGTGATGACGTATTGGTAAGCATTGAAGGGGTTGAAGAATGAAAAAGAAATGTAAAGATAAAGGGTGTAAAGAAAGAAGCCCTCCTTACAACTTTAGGCAGAAACCGGGTCAATACATATGCTATTGAGGTCATTTTTGCTAATGATTCTCGGTATTGAAGAAAGACATCATGGACCCAGTGATGCAATGCACAACCCTTCCCCAGCTAACTCAAATATCTCTCAAAAGGTATTTGTTTTAATCACACGGAGATCAACACGTTATCTATTGGTTTATTCACTCCGAATAGACTGGTATTGAAAAGGTGGCACTCCTCTCCAGCCATCGCTCACTAAATCAAAACGCACAATCGAGTCTAGAGCCAAGAGATCATCAAAAGTCTCATTAGGACACTTTCCATTTATTCCTTGCTTTCTCACACACTGTGAAAAGTAAGAGATTTTCATGAGTCCTACGCAGTATTCTTGTAATATTGCCAGAACATCCGAGTGATACGCAAGTATTACAATGAAGATGGAAATCCTGCTTGAGCCAACATCAAACAAGCTCATGGTAGGTTACACGTGCGGTTCTTTTAGAACCAATCTTGTGAAAAACTGGAAGGTAACAGTGGTTTAATTCTTAATTGAACTTAAACTCGTTCCAGGCCTCTTCGCATTATCATATGATCTTGCCAGAACACTCAGAGTGACTCTTTATTGACCACAGTGACGAGTGGAAATCCTTCTAGTGTCAACATCAAACAGCACTTGGTAGGTAACGCGCAAGATTCTTTATGAATTGAGCTCGTGACAACTGGAAAGCAACGATGGTGAAAATCTTAATTGAAATTCACTTGTTCCAGGTTTCATGAATTGACGGCTTTTAATCACAAGGATAATTTATCCAAGTGATTCACTCTTTATGTTCGCAGTCAGCTTTGGACGGTCGAATAAAGAGAACGGGTTTACCCGCGAAATCCTGTCAGGAAGTTACTTAATTGAAACTATTCGTCACGGGTACGATATCTAATATCGTCCAACGGTCTTCACCGACCGGAGGTAAAATGCTACCGAATTAGAATAAAATGTTCAAAGCCATTTTATTCGTGTCGTTGCTGTATACCTGCTAAAGATGGTGGCGTCGCTGTGTACCTGTTGAAGACGGTGGCGTTGCTGAGTACCAGTAAAGACGGTGGTGTTGCGGTGTACCGGTAAAAGTCGTTCCCACATGCTTATGTCTTTTACAACAAAGTTTAGCAAAAATTCAAGAAAGTAAAAGATGAAGTCTTCCGCTGTACCAAACTCTGAAGCTTTCAAGAATTCAACAAAAAGACGTAAGTGTGTGGAACATGAAGTCACGAGGAGGCAAAGTTCACAAGAAAGGCAAAGATCGCACGTGAAAGGCTAAAGAACAATGCTCTCAAGTCAAAGCCAAAAAGATCAAATCAACATATTCACAACAAAAGAAAGAAAAGAAGAAAAGACTACGAGCTAAAGAACGAAGACTTAGTATAGTATGCTAGGTTTAGAACTTTGTAACGTGGAGTGACCTCCCTTAGGGGGAGATTGTTAGAAATACGTGTTTACGTATATTAAAAGTATCGGTCACTCCACAATAATATTCATGTTGTAATAGCTTGTAGTTAGATATTAGTTATCATTTGCTTATTAACTTAAGTAAGAACCGGTCCATGGGCTTGTCATGGACCGGCCCAAGTCCACTTATGACTTGGAGTATAAATACCCCTTTCCACTAAGGAAAGGGGTTGGTTGTTGTCATTCTAAACATTTCATATTAATAAAACCTTCCATTTATTCTCTCACTGAATAAATGGAAAAAACTTAACTGTAAACAAAAACTTTCCAAACCAAAAGTACTTAAATCCTATCTTAACTGTTTAACAACTACTCTAACATGCATAATCAACATAAATAATCATAAATCAAGCTTATACTAACATGAAAATAACAAACAAACCAAATTCATAAGATTCCACATAAAACTCAGAAAAATATAAGTAGGGTTCAAGCCAAAAGCTACCTGGCTGATGCCTTCTACTAGGTCTTTTTAGAGCTGATATGAACTTATGAAAATGGTGCAAGTACCCTGTTGTTGGAATCTCTAAAAGACCCAAGGGTGCAAGATATGTCTTCAAAGTGAAATGATGGAGAATGAGCCTTGTTGTGATGTTCTTCTTCCTACACAAACACCACAAATCCAGGAAACAAGAGTTCAAGCTATAGAAGCTTAACCATAAGTTGTTGTCAGCAGCTTATGGTGAGCTTGTATAGAAGTAAGTAAAAAAAAAACAAAAAAAAAAAACAAAAGATTTCTTAAAATCTTGTACACTGAAACTTTGAACCCAATAATATTTTGACAAGAGCTTTACCGAAACTGAATCAAACACCTTGAGTCCACTTTCACTTCATCAAGTTGTTTCCTTCTACTTTGAAAAAAATCTCTTTCTAAAACCTAAAAAAAAGGATTGATTTCTGAAAATTCTCTGAAACGTGAACACCTTTTGAAAACTTTGAAAAAATGCTTTGATAAAGATTATACTAACATTGCAAGATAAACTTCAAATCATTACACTACGAAAACAAATTAAAAGGAACTCAGCTTTTGAACCAAACTTAAAACAATTTTTTTTCATTAATTAAAAATTCTTACAAAGAGGCTGGAACAATGGTTACTGCTATCACTAGTTCTATTTATACTACTTTATTACAAAGGTGAGGAGCAAAAATCTAAACCCTAGACGAATGCAAACTTCCATCTTTGCCCATGGATCTTCAAGTGGATATTCCATTTTGATTCTCTCTTCTAGAGGCTTCCCTTGGATAACATGTGATTGAGCAGCTGTTCAAAACGATCTTGGCCATATATTTGATGTGGGGAGCACGTCAAACAATCCCACACGTTCATTGAGTCAAATAATTTGGTTGCTTGTGAATAGATGGGCTGGCAAGGGGACCAAGGTGATGTGTTGTCATTTTCTAGGCACATGGGGTGTTGTCTTCTTCCTTAATCGTCATTTGCCCCTATAATCTTGACTTAACCCTTTGTTTTGTGGGAATCGAATCTGGGTCGGGATTAGGGTTTATGTTGGATGAACTGAGGTAGTTTGATTTGTTTTAGGGGTGTTAATGATGTTTCCCTCTATTTAATTAACAATAGTTATTTAAACTTTTGAAAATTACAATTCCAGTCCCTTACTTATATGAAAACAAAGCTGCTCCATTCCCCTTGTTGTAGAAGTTTCGGATTTTGGCAGTTTCAGTCCTTGTGGTTGATTTATCTTGGAAAAGGACTTGGTTTGCAATATATTCATTCTTAAGGGACTATACTTGCCCTTTCTTCATACTTTTGGGACCTCTGATGTAAAATATGATTCTTTAAGGGTGTAAGGTGAATGAGTGCTAAAGTTGAGGGGCCTTTCTTGTAATTCTTCAAAATTTAGGGACCAAAGTTGACAAGTCTTCAAACTTCAAGGGTTTTTATGGAAATTCCATTCTTGGGCCCGGTTTCTTGTGCGGCTTCGTTTCCCGTGTTCGTTTTTGCTCTATTCTTGTAATATTTTGGTGAATTCACGATATCCGTACCTGAAATACACAATGAACAAACACAAGCACATTTTTGGGTATTTTGATGATATTTTAAGCGTTTTAAGCCCGATTTGGACGATGAGACTATGTATAAATACAGTCACATCACTCCCCCATACTAAACCATTGCCGTGTCCCCACGCAATGCTAGAATTAAGTATCATAGCACTTCCAAAATTCGTTTTATGATGACTTTTATTGAAGACATAAATTAAAATAAACTACTACACGCGTTTTAGACATAATGTAATGTTTTCATCACGAGAACGTGACTTTTAGGATCATAAAACAAGAACACGTGAATGCTTCGTTAGAAGTAATTTCGTCGTCCTCGATTTTCACCCAATTCCATGCTAAGCGTGTAACGAGATCATTGTTATTATAAGTTAGCAACACGAACACATCTCATGAGTGTTAATTACGTACCTAAACTCCCTTATTCCTACTTGGTATCTCTTATATTTTATTTTTGTCTTAATGATCACGAGGATACATCATTGACTTATGCGTGAATAGAGATTAAGTCTAAAAATAGAAACTTAACGGTGTAACCAAAATCATTAAATTAATAATTCATCCCAATAGACAACGATGTCAAAAAATTAAGTCAACAAGAAGGATCGATAAACACGGTTTTATAACGGTTTTGAACATGAGACTTATTACCAAGACTTTTATATGCCCCCTAACGGAAGGGCCTTATTATCTTTGGTTTACCTCCATCTTTTATTCAACTCCGCCATGGAGCTTTTATTATGACTTCGGTCTTGCCTTGCCTTTTATTATCCGCCTCATCGGTGGTTTTATTAGCCAAAGACGTATATCCTCACGCTAAAGCGAATTTTGGATCTTTAAAGCTTCGAATATTAAGGCTTGATTCACTTTCAATTTGGGCATAGATTTTTCGGCCTTGTGAGCTTCAAATTTTTGCTTAATTTAGGTGAGCACTTGAAATCTTATTATTAGGTGAAGCTTTTGATTATTCGGGTGCCAATACTTCAAAACCGTGACGCTGGCGATACCTTAATATTTTCCTAATTTAATTACATGGAAGCTACCAAAACAAATTAGAAACCAACAATAGTGACTAAACCGCCAAATCAATATTTATTAACAATTTATTATGCAAAAACGTGGGGAGAATAAGCTAATAATTACTACACATAAGATCGTGACGATTACGAGACTTATAAATAACTCTATCATTTCTCGTCCTCATTTAAGAGACTTAGCCTAAAAAGTTAAGGAATCGAAGCTAAGTGCTCAACACGCACGGTCGAGTCAAAAATTACTCTCGTTCTCACCATCGGAAAACCTACATTCGTGTCTTAAACACTTATGAAAAACTAGAAAAATTTTAAAATTTGGCCATTTTTAGCCTTATTTGCAACAAAATGATAACAAAAAGATGAATATTGGATTGTGTGGTGACGTAAGCAAGGTGAAGTATCTACTCACCCCCCCATACTAAAACTAAACATTGTCCTCAATGTTTCGAGTCTAGGGGTGTAAACACCCCCATACTAGAGACGAAGTCGAATGCTTAATCTCGAGCATGGAAAGGGTAAAACGAATAACCTAAAAGCCGTTTATGAATTATGCTAATAAGATAAACGTTAGAACATAAAAGGATATCATCGGATATCGGAATCTCCAAAGGCAACGATCGAAGCTCGAGTGATCCATAAAACGAACACGAGAGGCTTCAATGGTGTCGATGAACCTAATGAATCACAATCACAAACAACCACGAAACAAAGGTAGGAAGAGCACAAGTCCCCTCATTACGTTAAACTAAGAAAGCGATAATATGTACAAGGATAAGCATGAGAATCCCCCACGAGGCACCTTGTTTTTGATAACCGAGTCAAAAGCTCGACTCGGATCCCCATAAATGTGATCATTTAGGGATAATCTTGGTTTGGTCATTTTTGGTAGGGCTTACATGATGAACAAGGCCCAAAAGTACGTGGAGTACTTTAAAAACCCGATAAACGTATACCGGGGTCAAAGATAGCGTCCTCGTTTTCGGATGAAAGACGAAACAACGCCACTCCAACACAAACCCCAATGGGGTAGAAGAAAAGATATGAGAAGTAGAAAGGTGGGGCAATGGGTAAGGAAACATAATGAGCTACTCGAGGTAGACTCACACCAAGCAAATAGATATGATTTCCATTTATTGCATCGGTGGAAGACCGAGATTTCCCTTTACAAGCAATTCCGAGATCGTAAATCTCGTCCTCGGTGGTAAAGTGTGAGGGAACATTTGGGTCTTCCCCTATACTAAGACCACACACACCATCGTCAAAAGGAGTAGACGAGGTGGTAGCACTCATATAACGATGTGATGACGGAGTTAAACATGTAGAAAAATCATTTAAAACATTTTTAAAATCCTTTCCTTTTTCATCGTTCAAAAACTCTTTATGAAAATCCGATTTGATAATGTCAAAAATATTTGGCGTGTCAAATTGAAAATTAGTCGCGCTAAAAATCCTCACATTTAAGTCATTGGTGGGAGGGGGTGGCGGATTGTATAAGTTCTCAAAACGTTTATCAATAAAGAACACCGCCCCCTCGGGGTCTACATACTCGTCATCCTCATGAATGTCGATCTCATCGATTTCTTCATCAAAGATAGGCTTGTCAAACCACGGTTTGTCATTCCCCTCCTTGAGTATCTTAGAAACTCTCTCGAAGAGATCACGATCAAGCACGAAACCATCATTCTTTTGTGGGGATCGTTGATAAGTTAGATCCTCACGAATATGGTAAACGTCATTCTCGAATGAGGAGTGTTGATTAGGTGACTCCTCGAGAATGGGATTTTTAGTGGTCACATGAGTTGGTTCGTCATTAAAAATAAGACGTT
The DNA here is from genome assembly GCA_025667525.1 of Glebionis coronaria. Taxonomy (NCBI): domain Eukaryota; kingdom Viridiplantae; phylum Streptophyta; class Magnoliopsida; order Asterales; family Asteraceae; genus Glebionis; species Glebionis coronaria. The sequence goes on from CM046881.1 coordinate 186,047,206, forward strand.
CCAACTCATTTAGTTCATCCTCGATTTTGGAAAGATCAACCTCACTCGTAGGTGGAAGTGAAGGCATAAGAGCTAGCTCTCGTTCAATGATTTCCTCAATCTCGGGATCAAACTCGTAATCATCGTACTTCACATGTTTCTTTTTAGGAGAATTAAAAATTGCATGTGGATGTCGAAGTACGTGATCAATCTCGGAAAAATCGCCATCGTCATCGTCAAAGAAAGAGTAGATGTGAGCACTCACAACCATGGACTTACAAGCACTAGGGCTATGCTTAGGTGACTTTTCTAAGACGAGAGGATCGATGTCGATAAACCCTTTAGCCTCAACGGGTGTTGGGCTAGGCAAATGAGGCACTTCGATGGAGTTAGAAGTTGAAGCCTCAAAGACGTGGTCCTTCGAAGGTGGTGAAGACGAACCCATTTTGGTCATTGTCGTGATGGCACTAACGTCGCCCTTCGGAATTGGTGTTTCACTTGTTTCGCTAAAAACATCCCAAAGTGAGTTTTCATCCATAAATTTACACATACCCTTTTGAATTAGGTATACGTATTCTTTATCATTAAAATCATCATCTTTAAAACTGTTTTTCTTAATTCTTTCAAAACATGCATCAAGCTTCATTCTTTCCGTCAAAGTGAACATTTTGAAATCATTAGAATTTGAATCATTAGGTTTTGAAACCTCGGTTTTTTCATTCTCATAAAATCCTCGGGATTTTCTAGCGAAAAAGTCTATTTTTTCATCCCCATATCTCATAGTAAGTCTCCCCTCGTGAACGTCGATTACGGTTCTAGCCGTCGATAAGAATGGTCGGCCTAAAATAATGGGACATTTAGGGTCACACTCGTAATCGGATATAACGAAATCCGCGGGAAAAACAAACTTTCCAATCCTAACATAGACATCCTCGGCTATTCCAATTGGTATAAGTGGAGTACAATTTGCAAGCTCGATTGTCATGTTTGTGGGGGTAAGCGAAGGCAATCTCATCAATTTCCAAAGAGAATGAGGCATGAGATTGATGCTAGCACCTAAGTCGGCAAAGGCTAAACATCCCTCAATCTCGGAAAAATCACAAGGTAGTAGAAATTGGCCCGGATCCTTTTCCTTTCTCGGCATACGCCTTTTGGGTTTTTTAAGAAGGATCGATGCACAAGTTTCTTCAAGGGTTACTTTGGTAAGGTCGACAAAGCTCTCTTTTTGAACCGTGGATGGAATTTGAGGTACACGAGGGTGTGCGCTCTTTTCCTTGGTTGCCACGTTCACCCCATCGATTTTAGAACAAGAAGACGTCTTAGAAGTCGAGGGTTGAGAGGGATAAACAACACGGAATCCTTCAAGGTTAGGGGTAATCACACGACCTTTCTCACGAGACGAGGCGGCTTTACATTATTCTTTCGAATTAGCAACGGTGTCACTAGGTAACGAACTTGATGACGAACCCGAGGCTTTGTTCATTATGGCCGAAAACATCTTTTTAATATCAATTTGCCCTTGCTCAATCTTCGTGTTTTGCAATTTCAATGTATTAGAAAAGTCGTTTTTCAAAGTACCAATTTCTCCCTCTAATCATCTCATATTAGCCTCATTCGTTTTCATGTAATTTTGAAAATCGTTTGACGAACTATTTTGATTAGAATTAAAGTTCCCTTGGTTTTGATTGTTTCTTTGAAAATTTCCTTGATTCCCACTTGAAAAATTGTTTCCTTGATTGTTATCTCTATTTTGCCAAGTTATATTACGACCTTGATTATAACCTCCTTGATTTTGATTTGAAAAATTTCCTTGTTGATTATTTCCTTGAAAATTGTTTCGGTTTTGATTAAAATTGTTGCCTTGGTTATAATTGCCTTGTTGTGATGGACCCGCGTTATTTTGATTAGAAAAATTGTTGTTTAACGCACTCACATTCGACGTTTGGCCATCCGTAGCCGCACACTCGTAATAATTATGAGGTCCACCACAAAACGTACACGAAACCTCAACCGCTTTCACCGTAGCGGGAGCGTCTTTCTTTTGCATCTCAACGAGAAAAGACGTGAACACATTCGTCAACTTGTCGACTTTTGCATCAACTCTCTCAATGTCGCGATTAGAACTACTAACATTGGCGACATTGGCAACACTCGGTGCGTTGCGGAGTTGGTAAACCTTGGATCGGTTTTCGATAATTATCAAAGCGTCTTTCGGAGTTTTACACAAAAAGTTGCCACCGGCGGCGGAATTCAACGAGTCTTGTTCGTGAAAATTAAGACCGTTGTAAAACGTATCGATTTGGTGCAACTCGGAAAAACCATGGTGAGGACATTGCCTAAGCAATTCCTTAAAACGATCCCACGCGTCTCTAAAAGATTCATTCGGTTTTTGCTCAAATTTCGTAATTTCATTCTTGAAAAACGTTGTCTAGACGGTGGGAAGAAATAATTAACGAACTTGGAAACGAGATCCTTCCACGTAACTATCGAATTAGGTGGCTCTTTCTCGTACCAATCCTTGGCGGCACCATCGAGCGAGTACGGAAAAAGCATAAGCTTGACGACATCGGTGTCGACGTTCTTAAACTTGCTCGTGGCCAAAAGACGATCAAAATTCCGAATATGGTCGTGAGGATTATCGGCTTCACGACCTCGAAACTTCGTAGCTTGGATCAACGAAAGCATTCCGCTCTTGATCTCAAAATTCTCCGCCTCGATAGCGGGAATTACGATCGCGTCTCCATAACCCTTGGTGGGCGCTTGGAGCAATTCCATCATCGAACGATTGTCGGCCATCTCCTCTACGGTTTCTTCAACAACGATATTAGGAACGTCGGTTTCTAATTCTCGTCTACGTCGTCGATTCCTTCGATTACGATTGCGTCGATTCGAAGCTTCACTAGAATTGGAATAATCCTTCGATCGAGTGCGCATGCACTAAGCGTAGAATGGGTGGTAGCAAAGAAGATTCTTTTTGCGGTTTTTTTGATTTTTCAATTTTTTTGGTTTTTGATTGGTTTTTTAATTTTTTTGGATTTTTTAATGTATTACGTAGACACAAATCTACAAATCTCTCCTCGAATCGACTTTCTCGATTAAAGGAGCCTCAAAGAATGAAAACGATCACGTGGAGTGAACGTTCTCGATGACTTTAGAACGTTGGTGGAACACCAAAACGTTCAAGAGGGTTTAATCTTGAAAACACAAGCAAATATAATATACGTAGATAATACTTGGGCGGCAAACCCTCGATTAGCCCTCTTTCTCAAAACACGCACAAGCAAGCGGAGGAAACGAGGCGGCGCGAAGCACTTAAGAGCCTTTTTCCTTTAGGTCGTGAAATACAACCGCCTTATACCCACCTTATAGTTTGTGTTAATTGAAATTAAGCTTCATGAAAGTATTTATCTATTTTGCCTTTAAAATTTTGCTTTAGATTCGAATACAATGATCGAGTGATGAAATCCCGAATCAAGGTTGCGTTTTCACGCTTTTGGAGTACTTGTATATTTATTGTTCTTACGTAGATACAATATAGTAATAATATATTCACAAGAAAAACGAAAACAAATATATCTACAATATAGTAAAGATTGTTGTGTGTTTAATTTAGGAAAATTAAACACATTTTATTTGGATATTATAATATAGTAATGAAAAATAACAACATTGAGTATGTACGATATTCACGCTTTCCAAAAATGAAAAGCAAAAACGCACTACTCACACAAACACGATACTAATAATAATGGCACACTAAACACCTCCCCGGCAGCGGCGCCAAAAATTGATGTAGGTTTTTATATACAAGTCTTAGGAAAGACGAGTATAAATGCGGTAAGTATTAATCGACACGATTTAGGAAAACCGTGAAGACGAATAAATTCCAAGTTCGTTCTCGAAGGAGGTGTGTGAATTAATGTGCCAATATATATGAAATCAAGTTTGGATTAGTGACGTTTTTTGGTTTAAAGGGAGAAAAAGTAAAGACGAGCTACGACTACGATTAAATTACGACGTTGACGTAAAACGATGACGTAATTACGTAAAACGCGACAAAAATAAAAACTAAACCTAAAAATTAATTAAAAGTTTAAACTAAGTCTAAAATAATATAAATAAGAATAAAAGTCCAACAAATATATTTTAAAACCTTTTATTAATTAAATATTCAGTTTTTAATGCTAATTAAAGCCCTAAAATTAAATATAATTAACAAAATGCCCAAAATATAATTTTATTGAACTAATAAGTTACTTATATTATTTAAAGACTAAAAAGTATTTTTCCAAAATTTTTAAAACTATTTTTCTATTTTTAAAAGGCTAAAAACACTTTTTAAACTAAAATAATAATAAAAATAATAAAATAATGCTAAAAATAAATATTATTTTTCTAAAAATCTTTTTTTTTTAACTAAATTAACAAGGAAAAATGAAAAAGTTTAAAAAAAAACTAAAAAAATTGGCTAAAAATGAAAGTACCCCAAAGTACTCCAAGGTGGAGTACTTCTGTGTTGTCCAATATCCTATCAGACAAAGGGCTTGTCCAATATCTGTGTTGTCCGATATCGGACAACACTAAAAAAATATAAAAAAAACTGCAACGTTCTCGGACAACAAATAAAAAACCTACTGTATGGAATTTCGCCTGAATTGAGCTCGTATTTGCTGAGTTTTTGAGCGTGTTTGTTATTTTTTGGGCACAAACGGCACCCCCACAACAATTGAGTTGTGGGGAGTCAATATATGCTTAAAAAAAACACAAGTAACTAACAAGGATTACACATACAACCACTAAAATAGTCACTGCAATACAGTCATATTCAAGGACAAGTCTTGCTGAACTAATGTGCTCTTAGACGAATTTTTAACTACAAAAACTTGATGACCACCTACCCAAACTACAAAACAGCTACCTACAACCCTAAGCTAACATGATTTCCACTAATTACCAAGATTTAAGCATTTAAAACTTAAAATTAGAACCACTAAGGCTTACTGAATGTCTGATTGTTTTTATCTAACTTATGAGCATGCAAAACTTTTTAAAAACCTACCAAACTGGAAGTCAAACATTAAAACATCCTAAGACTACCAAGGTGAGTATGTTTGACTAATATTAACCTAATTTTGTCTCACCAAAATCAGTTTAAACCCTAGTCCCAAACACCCCTTTCTAACTGTAAACAAAAACTTTCCAAACCAAAAGTACTTAAATCCTATCTTAACTGTTTAACAACTACTCTAACATGCATAATCAACATAAATAATCATAAATCAAGCTTATACTAACATGAAAATAACAAACAAACCAAATTCATAAGATTCCACATAAAACTCAAAAAAATATAAGTAGGGTTCAAGCCAAAAGCTACCTGGCTGATGCCTTCTACTAGGTCTTTTTAGAGCTGATATGAACTTATGAAAATGGTGCAAGTACCCTGTTGTTGGAATCTCTAAAAGACCCAAGGGTGCAAGATATGTCTTCAAAGTGAAATGATGGAGAATGAGCCTTGTTGTGATGTTCTTCTTCCTACACAAACACCACAAATCCAGGAAACAAGAGTTCAAGCTATAGAAGCTTAACCATAAGTTGTTGTCAGCAGCTTATGGTGAGCTTGTATAGCAGTAAGTAAAAAAAAAAAAAAAAAAACAAAAGATTTCTTAAAATCTTGTACACTGAAACTTTGAACCCAATAATATTTTGACAAGAGCTTTACCGAAACTGAATCAAACACCTTGAGTCCACTTTCACTTCATCAAGTTGTTTCCTTCTACTTTGAAAAAAATCTCTTTCTAAAACCTAAAAAAAGGATTGATTTCTGAAAATTCTCTGAAACGTGAACACCTTTTGAAAACTTTGAAAAAATGCTTTGATAAAGATTATACTAACATTGCAAGATAAACTTCAAATCATTACACTACGAAAACAAATTAAAAGGAACTCAGCTTTTGAACCAAACTTAAAACATTTTTTTTTCATTAATTAAAAATTCTTACAAAGAGGCTGGAACAATGGTTACTGCTATCACTAGTTCTATTTATACTACTTTATTACAAAGGTGAGGAGCAAAAATCTAAACCCTAGACGAATGCAAACTTCCATCTTTGCCCATAGATCTTCAAGTGGATATTCCATTTTGATTCTCTCTTCTAGAGGCTTCCCTTGGATAACATGTGATTGAGCAGCTGTTCAAAACGATATTGGCCATATATTTGATGTGGGGAGCACGTCAAACAATCCCACACGTTCATTGAGTCAAATAATTTGGCTGCTTGTGAATAGATGGGCTGGCAAGGGGACCAAGGTGATGTGTTGTCATTTTCTAGGCACATGGGGTGTTGTCTTCTTCCTTAATCGTCATTTGCCCCTATAATCTTGACTTAACCCTTTGTTTTGTGGGAATCGAATCTGGGTCGGGATTAGGGTTTATGTTGGATGAACTGAGGTAGTTTGATTTGTTTTAAGGGTGTTAATGATGTTTCCCTCTATTTAATTAACAATAGTTATTTAAACTTTTGAAAATTACAATTCCAGTCCCTTACTTATATGAAAACAAAGCTGCTCCATTCCCCTTGTTGTAGAAGTTTCGGATTTTGGCAGTTTCAGTCCTTGTGGTTGATTTATCTTGGAAAAGGACTTGGTTTGCAATATATTCATTCTTAAGGGACTATACTTGCCCTTTCTTCATACTTTTGGGACCTCTGATCTAAAATAGGATTCTTCAAGGGTGTAAGGTGAATGAGTGCTAAAGTTGAGGGGCCTTTCTTGTAATTCTTCAAAATTGAGGGACCAAAGTTGACAAGTCTTCAAACTTCAAGGGTTTTTATGGAAATTCCATTCTTGGGCCCGGTTTCTTGTGCGGCTTCGTTTCCCGTGTTCGTTTTTGCTCTATTCTTGTAATCTTTTGTTGAATTCACGATATCCGTACCTGAAATACACAATGAACAAACACAAGCACATTTTTGGGTATTTTGATGATATTTTAAGCGTTTTAAGCCCGATTTGGACGATGAGACTATGTATAAATACAGTCTCATCACTCTAGTTTTTCAAAACAAATGGTTTTCAAAATGAAAACGGTTTTTAAAAATAGAGACGATCTTTGTATCAAATTGTTCATGAAGAGTGATTACTTATGAAATGTGTTTTGTTGTTTCATTCGTACAAGTTTTGGTGTTAAATAAACTTTGTATAATAGCTTGAGTTAAATCTTTTCATGTTGTATAAAAATCTTTTATGACATAATTAACTCTAAAATACGAGTTCTATGTGTCTAAAATGATTTTTAGAGTCCTAAGTCCTTCAAAAAAGTTACCAAATGATTTTGGCAAAAAACCCCATTTTTGCCCTCTGGACGCGGTTCTTTATCTCTTCCCCAAGGTTCCTTATCAATAAGGAACCGCGGCCAGTCTGACTCGGATTTTTGCAAACTTTGAAAAATCATATAAAATCAACCGTAAGTCCGTAGAATTCGTGCCACCCGGCGTTTCGAACGTAATTGAGTTTCTTTCAATTAAAAATGCTTCCAAACCTTTACTCAAACTTTAAAATTTAAATGTTTTAAAAGTTCTATACTTTGTCCAAAGTATTGAGTCTCGGTTTGTCGTAAAACTTGTGTTTTACTCTTTTATATTAAGTTGGACATCTCTTGTTGATATATCTTTGTAAATTGATATATTTATAAAGTGTTGAACTTAACTAAATTTTGAAATGTGTCGAAAACTATTTTCAAATAAGATCAAGCTATGTATACGTTGGTATATCTAACACTCAAAACATGGACGAATGCTTTTATGTGTTAAGCTAATTGTTTGTGTGTGTTTCTTTGTGTGTTATTATTATATGTAGACATTATTGAGTGTTCCTTGCTATTTGTAGTAGTATTGCTTATATGTCTAGTCTCTTGTGACTTGCTTGGTATTTGTTAGTATCTAGTTCTTCCTAATTAGGATGTATGCTAGATTTCTTGCATTTTGGTTGCAACATTATTTGTGCATTGCATATAGGATCAACATCTCTAGGTTTATATATGTTATATAAACATCATGTACACCTCGTTATGTTTATTAACACTCTTAGGTTTGAAAGCTTTGGGAGCTTATCAAATCTATTGATTTGGGTCGTCTTACTCGATCATTGTGTTATTAGTTCAAGTAGATAAATGTCTCACTATAAAACATGAAACACCCTTTAAAAATCTTAGCTATTTTCTCTTAAAAGAGTGTTTGCGGGAATCAAGAAAGATTTCGATTAAATATCAATGCATTATTCAAACTATGATTGGTATCATTATCGAATCTAATTGACATGTTTTTTAGTATAGACATGAATGTGGTTTATCAATAATATACATCGGATCATAACTCACACTTGTGTTGATGGTGTTATATTGAATCTACTTGTTCAAATTGTTAGATATATTTTGTTTAATAATTACTTATAATGCACAATAGAGTCGGTTTGATAACTTGGATGTTTCATCCAAAATACTCAAGTAATTTACATTGCTATACAATTTATAAATGTGTCATTTCCGAAAGACCAATCAAGAGTGTTCCTTTGGTTTGCGTAAACTTTGTTTATACACTTCAATGTTATTGGCCTCAAGTTCTATTAAGGTAATTAACCTTAACTAGACTTGTTTGACAAGAGATGCAATGGTGCATTCTTTACCCTCATTAGGTCATGCATTGTGTCGCCATGCAAGTTTCATCCTTGCTAAACTTTATTAGGCAAATGTTGGAATTACATTTTGTCTAACTTGAGAATGACTACTAGAGAATTTATGCACTAGGATCTTAATTTGACCTAACGGTTGAATTACTTCCATGTGGGAAGTTGAGTTGGTGTATAACTCGTAAAAATGGTCGTGTTTAGCCTTAATTGAGCACCTCTAGTGATAGTCTCATACTCATTCTCTAAATTGGCTAAATGGCTCTTCCTATATATGACTAATGATAGTTTACTTTGATGAACTTTGTATGTCATTAGTAGTCTTTTTCTTTTGTAGCCATTAGGTTTTTCTTAGCTTTCCTCTTACGTGCTAATTGAACGTATGTGTCTTTCCTTTGTGTGTGTTCTAGTTTTTATTGCTCTTAAGCATGACTTTATGATAAGTTAGACTAGAACATTAGGATTTTCTGAATTGGAAAATCCTCCTTCACCACCTAAACCTAGCCTCTGTAGGCGGTTCTTTAAATAGACTGCGGCTCCATATCAATATGGAACCGCCGGTGGAGATAAAGAACTGCGGGCAGAAGCTCTCAAATTCGGGTTTTCTGAAACTTCCCAATTGTTCCAACACCCTTTGGAATCTTTGTTTCAAACCTTTGATCACTCCCAAAATATCTTGGGCTTTCCTTTTTTAACCCATTACTAGTTTGGATCATCCTCTCACCCTTTTAAACCCACCTTGTTAGCCATGTTCTTCACACCTCAAACCATTCATCCTTACCCCTTAAACCACCCATTACTATCATGGTTTCTACAAGAACCTCCAATTCATCCAAAACCTCCTCTTCAAAGAGGCACCTCAAAATTAAGATTAAGTTACCCAAACTTAACTCTTCACCCTTTCAGACACCCAAAAATGAGATTGTTCCAATTCTCATCTCTTCATCACCCTCATCACCTCTTGCTCCATGCAAGACTACCTCAACCCATGGTACCAACCATTCTCATGGTTCTACCTCCTCTTCATTCCAATCTAGAATGAATGAGCTAACCTCACCCTTCACTCCAAGTACTCTCTTGGATGTGACTACCCAACCTCAACCCATCCAAAGCATTCCCATTGTGAATGACTTTGTTTAACCCTTTGTGACTTCACCTTTCACCCCACCAAATTCCGCCGCCACCCTTGTCTTTCATTTAAGCATGTGGATTGCTTATTGCTAAGACATCTAATTTAAGCAAATCTTATGATTCTAGTGTAACTAAGATTAAAATTATGCTTAAGTTTTAGGCTTGTTTTTTTATACATCTTTGTATGATCTTTATTCTCTTGTATTTCCTTTCATGTTTTTCAACATGATTTTTCTTTGAGTCTTGGATCTTGTTGTTATTATGTTTTTTCTTTTCTCTTATTTTGAGTCCTTTTCTTAAACTAATAAGAATTAGGAATCTTCTTGGAGATTTACATTACATGTAGCTTGATTTGTGATATCTAGATAGATGACTTGCTTGTATGCTACTTGCTTATATATCTTCTTGCTTATCCGTATGTTATATGCTTAATTGATTAGTTAATGAATGCATGGTTATTATAAAGGTTTTGTCTTTGTCAAGCAATTCCGATATAATATCTCTTAGATGTGTCTAACTCATGCATGTCCTTAAATGCTACGTGCTAACATGTTTTACTTAGTCTTCTCTTTTTAAGTAATCTTGTTTCTTGCATGCCATATGTGTTAATTGCGCACCTTCTCTACATTGGTTTATTGTAGACTTCATAAGGCATTGCATGAATTATCCTATGTGCTTACTTGATTATGTGTTAGATTTTGTACTAACTCTTCATGTCTTCTTGAGCTTCTTTTGAGTTTCTTCTCTTATTTTCTTTCGAGATTTCACTATCACCTTCTAAGGTATAGTATTCATGAATCAATTTGTGAAGTTATCCTTAACTTCTTTGTTGAGTCTCTCTCAATTCATTTTAATCATGCTCTTCTAAGTCGAGTCTCTTTCTTCTAGTCTTTCTAAACTAAGTTGAGTCGAGCCTTACCCTTTCCTCATCATGTAATTGTTCTTTGAACATCCATAATGATTGAGAAGAGCTACGAAACTTTGAACATGTAGTTTATCGTATGCTAAACACCATTTGGTGTCGACATTCATACGCATTTTTGCCTATAATGTCCTATATCCCGCTTTTTTCTTAAAGCGCCGATTTATCCGCTTTTGGTTTTCCTTTTTTTTTGGTCAAAAATGTCTTTAGGTTGAGATATTTTTGTCCCTCTTTTTGAGAGTTGATTGCGGTTAAAATTTACAATTGGTATGGGTGATTCCATCAATTCTAAGTTTTTAACCCCTTGAGATCATATCTTCAAATTCTTGGATGTTTCTTTTCTACCTCTACTCCAACAATTTCGAATTGATTTCCTCAAAATCCTCTCCTTGTTTTTTGAGATTTGAGGGTTAAATCTTGAATTTTCTTGGGTGATTCCAAAAATTCTAAGCTTTTTACCCTTTGACATTTTATCATTACAATTGGTATGGATGTTTCTTTTCTATCTCTATTCCAACAATTGTTAATTGATCTTGTCAAGATCCTCTCCTTTGATTTGTTTTTGGATTGATAGCATCGCATGCACACTTCTTTGCTTGTCATTGTTTGTGCAAACGACTTGTTTATCATCCCCGTTTGGGTGACATCTCTTTTTATATATGCTCTTGTCTACTAACCTTGTTTTGTAGGACACTTCTAACCCATTTTTGTAGCTCATCACTATTCTTGCTTTGTTGGTTCCTCAAGCAAGGGGGAGCTCATATCAAGGGGAGCATTTGCAAGAGTTCAAGTCATTACATTTGCAATCGTTGACTCACTTAAATTGCATTCATTGAACATCTTGCAAGTAATGTAGTATGGGATCTCGAAGACATGGAGGTGGTTAACCTATGGTGATTGAAGACTTCACTAGGATGATGCAAGCTCAATATCTTTGGATGATGGGATTAAGGTTCGGATTCTCGCCTCTCAACCGAATATCTTTTGGATGCAAGCTATCTCAAAGTTGATTCTTCTCTTTTACAAACGACGACTACCTTTGGATGCGTGATCTTCCTCAAATGATATGGATTCTACTGTTCCTCAAATGACGACTACCTTTTTGATTCGACAAAAGGGGGAGAAGGAAGTGTAAACGAGTACGTTTCACATTTTACTATGCGTTACGGTTTACTTGTTTGTCATCATCAAAAAGGGGGAGATTGTTAGTGCAAACATTACGATGTTTAATCAAGATGATCCCTTTATGTTTTGGTGATGACAAACGTATAACTCGCAATACATAATGTAAAATGTGTAAGGTACTCGTAATCACTCAAGCATACTTATGTATACTTCTCTCGACACCTTGAAGATTACATTTGTCATGAAAGACAAGAAGGACGCGCGGTTCTCTTATAGAACACGCGGTTCCTTAGTGATATCGAACCGCGAGAAGATATAGAACCGCGGGCAGTCAAGCCGGTTTAGGCTTACTCAAGATTTCTGGAAGCTTCTAGAAGATGGAGGGAAACTAATAAATTCAAAATTCAAATTTTGAATTACTTCTAGAAGATGGAGGGAAGAAAATAAATTCAAATTTTGAATTTTGAATTTGGGCACCAAGAATATAATGTGCATCCTTTTATCCAATGGGTATTCCACTCTTTTATCCAATGGGTAGTCCACTATTTTATCCATTGGGTAAAAAGGTGCTCTCCTAGGCAAGAGTTGGCTATAAATAGAAGATTATTCTCTTCCATTTTACTTGCACAAAAACACACAAAAACCTTCCAATATCCCATTCCTCATTTGCCTCATCAAGAGCAATGAGAATAACACTTTCACCCTTGTGAAGTGTTAGTGTCTAGAGTCATAACATGATGAAGATCTCTCTAGATCAAGTCATGATTATTGTCTTCCTACTATGTATATGTAGAAGATCCAAGTTGTGGGTACACTTGGATGTGTTTGTAAGGGTAGAATATCCAAGTGATGGGTATCCTTGGATTAGGTGTTAGTTGTGTAGATCCAAGTCTTGTTAGTACTTGGATATAGTGTTAGAGTTATAGATCTAAGTGTTGTGTGCTTAGATCTATATGGTTTATGTGTTTAGGCCATAAAACACAAGGTTTGTTATGTTGGGCCATAAAACATAACTAGTGGGTAGATTAGGTTGTGTCTTGGTAGTTCTCACTAAACTCTAAAGTGATGTGGTTATGTCTAGGTAGTTCTCACTAAACTATAAAGTGATGTGGTTGTGTCTTGTGAGTTCTCACTAAACTTTAAAGTGATTAGTAGTTGTGTTGTGTGAAGTTCTCACTTAGCTTCAAAGTGAAGAGTCGTGAAGATTGGTTCTAGCTTTCGATTAGAACTCGACATCTAGCCTTGTGTCGTTAAATGGTGAAGTGGTCAACGTTGTGTAGATTGGTCCTACCTAAGATTAGGACTCGACATCTAGCTTAGTGTCGGAAATGTGTAAGCGACGTGTATGGTTTTCTCCGCCTTGAAAGGAGTTTTGTTGACTAGTGAAGTAACTCTCGAGTAAGGTGTACTCGAGGAGTGGAGTAGGGCGAAGAGGAGCTTCGTGACCGAACCACTATAAATCATCGTGTCGGTACATTCCTTTACATTTATGTCTTTACTATTATAGATGTATTTATATGTTGTGTGTTGTGTGCATCTCATAATCTAAACATCTAAGTTGCAGAAAAAGCTAAGGCTTAGTACGTGTGTGCTTCATGTTTAGATTATGGTCAAGTGTACATCACTTAGTCTAAACATCCTAGTTGCGAAAAAGCTAATGCTTAGTACGTGTGTGCTTAGTGTTTAGACTATTGCTTGATGTACTCTTGATTTGATGTGTTTGTGTGTTTACTTACTTGTTGTATTTATCTTTCAATCAAATACATCTCATATCTAGTCAAGCTTGATCGAGAATTTGATACAAAGGATTGTCAAAGTTTAACATGTAACAAAAGGTTAAGTTCACTGTCGGCGGTTCTCTAAATGTACCGGCGGTTCTTTATTGATAAAGAACCGCGGGTACACATAAGGAACCGCACACAGTGGATTTAGCCGAAATATTTTGAAAACTAACTAGAAACTATTCAACCCCCCCCCCCTTCTAGTTTCTACACAATGTATAACAAACTTAACAAAAAGGACTTAAACTTTAACCATTATAACAAATAAGGAGAAGTATTAAAATTGCCCTAATGGTCTAGGACTGTTATTGAAACGAAAGTATACAAGTTTAAGGGCTAAAACCGTTCAACTACAAATCTTCACTTTGGAAACATGTATTTCACGAGAATGAAACTACCAGTTCATATCAAGAAAATTTCCTTTTTCAATAGTTGACTTTCTTACTAATTTTTTATCTTGTTGTCTATTGACTTACACCAAACTAACCTGCAACGAACTAAAAATATGAGCTATTGGATCAAATTTAGATTAACAGAATACCTAACTCCTATTGCGACTCAAACTCTTAATCTGCAATTGACATAGTTTGAACCAAAAGCTGTTAAAGTGTACTGCCAAACACTATATTATCTCGAATATCAGTAATTCATTCTACAATCGGACTGTTATCAAACTACAAGAATTAAACAGATTTTGAACTAAATTCATCTACACAGTTGTAACTGAAATGTCATCACTTTAATCAAATCGCAACAAGATTACACTAAAGATTTTGCAGAAATTTAAATGTGCTTAACCAGGATATATCAAGGCCACCATTGACGACGAAATAAGCGCTGAGCTTATTTATCTAATCTTGATCCCTAATTCACCAATTCTACTGCTACTGTTCCTTCAGATCCTCGTTTTAACTGCTTAACTGAAACTCCTTTCTGCCAATAACTAGTGAACAACAAATCCAAGCAAAACCAGTGAAATAAATTTCAAAGAAAACCCTGGAAAAAAAATCTGGCAAAACTAATATAGACTAAAACGTTACTCACAAACTTGTAAAAGATGATGAACTGTAAGGTTATAACATAACCTGAGTTACATAGGTATTAAGGAAAAGTATTTAGAAGAAACTTTAATTTTTTTTTCAACTAACTAATATATGTTCCATTTGAATGAATATAGATGCTTTTTTAAATCTTCATAAAAGCTCAATTAAGCTGATGAGTAAACTGACGAGCTTATGAAATCAGTAAACGAAAAGCTTGTTATTCACATAAATCAGAATCTTAACAGAACTCTACAAGATTTTTACTGCTTATCGAAACTAGATGAAATCGTGAACTAATTCTACTTTCTACTTTCTCATCTGTCTATTTGTGTAAACCACCTATCTAACTAATCTTGAACACAAATTTAAAGAAAAGAAAACTTCTCTTAGACTTAATCTGAATCTTAACGAATCACTGAGTACCTCGTGAATAGTAACCTTTAAGTAAGTAATAAACTTCTAGCGAAATTGATTAACAGTAAGTCAATAACACTTGATCAACAAAGATTTGTGAATTATAGAAAGCTTATTACAAAAATATTAGTAAACAATAGTAAAGAAACAAGAGCTTGAAAACTAAAACTCCATTAATGGCAGAAAACTTTATTCGGTTACAACTGTTTAAGATGAAAAGAAAATAAAACTGAATTTGTTACAAAAGTTTAAACTAACCCTATCTAGCTAATTAACTAGGTGTAATCTACACCTAATGCTAACCGTCTTAAAAATGAGGAGCTTCATTGGTATTTTATAGACGTCGAGTGGTGGTGGTGTGACGTGTTTCCTCTAATCAGATCATGCCACATGTAAAATACGAGGTTGGATTCGTTCTTCATTCTTTATCCGATTTGGGCGTTTCTTCGTTACTCCACCTTGATCAAATTAAGTGGTATCTCCTTGTAGAGGAGATGATGATGAGCATTTTTTCTTCTTTGAACCTCGATTGAATCCTTCTTGATTGTACACGAAAATGATTTGCAGGTTTATGGTGGGATAAGATATGAAACCGTCTTCTTATCTCCTTTTCTCTCTCTTCGTTGGATTGAAGAAGACGTGTGTGAGTTTTGAGAAGGTATGACTTGGTTTGACCAAGTTTAAGTAAAAGTAAATAATCTTTTATCCATCTTTTCCATTTGGTCCTTTTATTTTTATCTTTATCAATTGTGTAATAAGAGTTAAAGTAAAACTTATTATCATCCTTCATTTTTGTAAAAGTACAACTTTAGCCCTCCATCTTGGTAATAATGGCAAGGAAAGTCCTTGAAGTTGATTTTGTCTTTTTCTTCGTCTTTTGTCAGATAAAAACCCTTGAAAGCGCGTGTTTGCTCAAAAATGCATCTTGTTTACCTGAAAACACAAAAACACAAATACCCACGTAATTATGATATTTTTCAGTTAAATATAATGTATTTGATGTGTTTTAAGTGGTTTTTGGATCATAATTGATGAGTGTTTTCACACTTATCAACTCCCCTCCACTTGACCATTGCCATGGCCTCATGCAATGCAGTATTTCAAAGCTCTAAAGTGAACTTCTCTTATAATTAATCCACCTTGGCCATTTTATGATTTAATAAACTATACTATGTTACATGATGAATGATTTTGAATATTTACAATGCAATGCAAAAAAAAACAATCTATTTATATATTTTTGGATTTTCTTGAAATGGTTTTGATGGAAATAACTCATAAAGAAATCAAGGACTTAGATTAGGGCTTTTGGTACCATGAACACTTATCACCCTCAAGTTTCACTTTCCTCATACCAAGCCTAAAAACAAGATCATTGTTATCGATAAGTGAAAGTGCGTCAACTCATTCATATAGATTAATTGTGTTACCATTATACCCCCCACTTAGTATGCCTCTAAGACCGGTTATTATTTGAGCAAATTGATTTTAGGCAAATTTGTCATTATTTAAAGCGTGAAATATAAGAAATGTAAAATCTCAAAATAAGGAAGCACGGTTTTAATCCTAAATAGTCATCTCATCCATTACTTGAAAAACCGCTCACAATTAATACAAGTCTGACTCAAGAGTAATAAGTCATTCGCCTTATGTGTAAAATCCTTATGCCATGCATTAATAAGTAGCTACTCACTCGCTAAGGAAAGAAAAATAAAACTCACGCAATAATTTACATCTGCCACCTTTTTAGGACTTTGGATCTTCAATCCCGTAACCCGTCAAGGTAATATTGGATTGGAGTAACAATCAAATCCCCGCTGTAGATCTGTAAATCTATGCTTATGATTTTAGAGAGAGAAAGAGATAGAGAAATGGTGGATTTCACACTTTAGAGAGAGAAACTAAGAAAGAACTATGTGTAAAATAATGAAAACCACACCCTCTCCATCAAAGGAGAGGGTTTATATACCCAAGCCCATGTGATGGGCTTGGGTTTACAATAGGGCCGCCGGCCCATACAATCCATGGGCTCGGTTTTGGGCTTTGTTTGATAAAAGTAAATAACTAAACTACGAGCTATAACTTAGACTATTGTTGGAGTGATCGATCCTTTCTAATACGTAAAACGTATTTCCAACAATCTCCCCCTAAGGGAGGTCACTCCAAACAAGGGCGTTACCCTAGTTACAATAATGAAATAAACCTAGCATACTATGCTTGTCTTGAGCTCGTAGTCTTCGTCTTTCTTTTCTTTTTCTTTTCTGGTGAACATGTTGATGTGATCTTTGATATCAATCTTGAGCATTAATCTCTTGCCTTGATCTCGTGCATCCATCACTTGTGATCTTCGCCTCTTCGTGACACCATGTCCCACATACTTATACCTTCGTAATTCTTGAAAGCTTCAGAGTTTGATACAGCGGAAGACTTAACTTTTAGGCTTTCTTGAATTAAATAAGATATTAAGTGCATAAAGTATAAGCATGCGGGGACGACTTCTTCTTGGATCCCGCAACGCCACCGTCTTCAAATGCCGCAACATAAGTAGACACGAACAAAATGGCTTTGAACATTTCATTCTAAATCGGTAGCATTTTACCTCCGGTCGGTGAAGACCGTTGGACGATATTAGATATCATACCCGTGACGGATAGTTTCAATTAAGTAACTTCCTGACAGGATTTCGCGGGTAAACCCGTTCTCTTTACTCGACCGTCCAAAGCTGACTGCGAACGTAAAGAGTGAATCATTTGGATAAAATTATCCGCATGATTTGAAGCCGTCAATTCATGTTCCTGGAACAAGTGAAATTCAATTAAGAACCGCACCATTGTTGCTTTCCAGTTGTCACGAGCTTGATTCGTATAGAATCTTGCAAGTTACCTACCAAGTGCTGTTTGAGGTTAACACTAGAAGGATTTCCACTCATCACCGTGAACACAACGGTATCACTCTGAGTGTTCTGGCAAGATCACTGAGATATTGCGTAGAGGCCTGGAACGTGTTTAAATTCATTTAAGAAATAAACAGCTGTTGCTTTCCAGTTATCACAAGTTTGATTCATAAAGAATCGCACAAGTCACCTACCATGAGCTTTTTGATATTCGCTCAAGAAGGATTTCCATCTTCATTGTAAATACTTTCGTATTACTCGGATGTTCAGGCAAGATCATGAAGATTTTGCGTAGGACTCTTAAGATCTTTCTTACTTTTCACAGTGTATGAAGAAGCAAGGAATTATGAAAGTGTGTCCTAATGAGATATTTAATGATCTCAAATGGCTCTAGACTCGATCGTGCATTTTGGATTTTAGTGATCGGAGGCTGGAGAGGAGTGCCACCTTTTCAATACCAATTTATTCGGAGTGAATAAATCAATAGATAATGTGTTGTCTCCGTGTGATTAAAACAAATACCTTTTGAGAGATATCTGAGTTAGCTGGGATGGGTTGTGCATTGCATCACTGGGTCCATGATGTCTGTCTTCAATATCGAGAATCATTAAAATGATCTCAATAGCATATTTGTTGACCCGGTTTCTGCCTAAAGTTGTAAGGAGGGCTTCTTTCTTTACACCCTTTATCTTTACAATTCTTTTTCATTCTTCAACCCCTTCAATGCTTACCAATACGTCATAACTAGCACCTTGTTGTGATTGTTCCAGTGCTAACTTAAGTACTTGGTCGGCATTCAGCTACGTTCACAATCTTTCTCCAACTTTCCTAAGGACTACTATTTCTAGCTATGGAATGTCCTTGGGAAGATTCCTCCGGTTCTGGAAGAATCATAGGACTTAACCTATCCTACCATCCTTATGTCACCACAATCTTCATCGTCGTGAAATAAATGGGTTTTGGGTAAGTATATGTCACCATGAAAATCAATTTTGATATGCAAATCCATTTTGCTCCCCCTTAACATATGCCACGATATTCGAAAACATTTGGCACATGTCGGGATGAGCCAGCACATTAAGTCAAACCATTTGTGATAATATCCCATATTAAATCACATTTTCTCCCCCATATTAAAAATATTAACCCAATCGATGTTTTTAATATCAATTGATTTAATGAATGTTTAACAAAGGTTTTAGGAAGAAAAATGCAAGTCCGTTTTATCTTCATGATACCAACTGTATCAGATATGATACCGATATGTAACATGACCACATATTCACCATATTAAAAAGAATTGACAAGGTTGGACCTGATTGATGAGAACATCATATGATAAGATCAAATGGTTCTTGTCAGCATATGTTGGTCGCCTCGTCACGTCTGAAGTCATCTCTTGACACCACATGTACGATTGGTATTGTTGTCTTGACACCAACTTGTGAACTTGGCACGTTCGGCATCGAAGATTCTGAATGCTTGACAATTGCTCCCCCTCAATTGTTGACCCGTGTTCTATTGAAAGAGCTGTAGTCGTCGGTTGAGTAGTCGCATCGTCGAGGATATAGATACCAATTGTAGATAGCTTCATAAAAACAAGACTTCTCTTGTTTTAACAAATAAATGCACTGAAACATACATATATTTGTGTTAGACCAAGTTATAAAGTAAACTTGATCCCTTACAAGGTTTTAAAGTAAACCTTGCCCGAGAAAATTAATTCCCGTTGTGAGCCAAAGCTTTCATAAGAAATACTTGACTTTAATGTGAAAAACCGGGTTGCAGTCTGAAATAACTACAAGCCATTTAGGCATGTTTTATGAAATATTTACAACTTTTGTACGAACTCTATTTATGGCGCCGTGTCGATATTAATCAACATTTCTAAGGCCGTAAATATTATCGTACCAAAAGACATGCCTTTGAAAAAATAAAGTAAAAATATTTTTGGATTTTTCTAGATTTTTTAATTTTTATGGTTTTTATATGGTTTTATATTTTTGTATTTTGCTTTTGAGGATAAAAATATAAACAATATATACAAATGATCACCAAGGATACGGAGAATAGTTTTACCACCACTATTCTTTCGCTTCATCTGCTAGCTCCTTAAGAGTCTCAGGCGAGAAGGTTCTCATTCCTAGCTTGTCGGCCAAAAATTCAATTCGAGCGCGATCTAAAGCCTTCGTGAAAATATCCGCCAATTGATACTCAGATCGGACAAAGTAAAGCTCGATTAATCCATTTTCCACTTGCTCCTTGATGAAATGGTAGCGAATGTCAATATGCTTCGACCGGGAGAATTGAACATTGTTGCAGCATAAGGCAATTGCACTCTTGTTGTCACAGTACATCGGAATCTTGTTGAAACCTAGACCATAGTCGGTTAATTGCGATCTCATCCAAAGAATTTGAGCACAGCAACCGGACATAGCTATGTATTCTGCTTCCGTACTTGAAATTGCAGCGCTTTTCTGCCTTTTCGATGCCCAACTGATTAGTCGATCTCCTAGTAGTTGCAAAGTTCCACTCGTGCTACGCCTTGTATCTTGACAACCCGCGTGATCCGCATCTGCATATGCCATTAGTGCAATAGAAGAGTCCTTCGAATACCAAAGTCCCCGATTAATGGTTCCTTTAAGATATCGAAAGATCCTTTTAACAGTAGCTAAGTGTAACTCAGTAGGCCTAGTTTGATACCTGGCACACATACATATAGCAAACTGAAGATCAGGTCGACTGGCTGTGATATATAGAAGAGTACCGATCATTCCACGATAAAGTGTCGGATCAACGGCAACTCCATGTGGATCTGCATCAAGCTTAGTTCGTTCCACCATTGGAGTATCCATGGGGTCGCAAGATTCCATCTTATACTTCTTAAGCGAATCAAGGGCATACTTGGATTGATTAATAAAGATGCCTCTGGGACTCTGAGATATCTGAAGACCTAAGAAGAATGATACCTTGCCCATCATTGACATCTTAAACTTGGAAGACATGAGTGTCCCAAACTCATCTGATAAGGTTTGGGTCGAGGATGCAAATATAATATCATCAACATATATTTGTACCATAATCATATCTTTACCTCGTTTCTGAATGAACAGCGTGGGATCCACCTTGCCTTTTGCGAAGCCTTGAGTAATGAGGAATTGTGACAATAGATCATACCATGCGCGTGGAGCTTGCTTCAACTCATAGAGAGCCTTCTTAAGCTTGTACACATGATTAGGATAATTAGGATTCACAAAACCATCCGGCTGTTGAACATATACTTCTTCCTTGATTTCACCATTAAGAAATGCCGTCTTCACATCCATCTGATAGACGATCATATTCATATGGGCTGCATAAGCGAGGAATAGTCTAATAGCTTCCAAACGGGCAACAGGTGCAAAGGATTCCATAAAGTCGACGCCCAATAATTGCTTGTATCCACGAGCTACTAGTCGAGCTTTGTTTTTCAATATTCCGCCTAACTCATCGAGTTTCACCTTGTAAACCCATTTCAAAGTGAGTAACTGCACTTGATCCGGGCATGGGACAAGTTCCCAGACATCAAGACGTATGAATTCGTTAAGTTCTTCTTGCATAGCTTCTATCCAACAGGGTTGAGTAAAAGCTTGTTGCCATGTCTTAGGTTCAACTTCAGTGAGAAAAGCATCAAAGTGACAAAACATTGCACTTTCTTGTAACTGACTTCGTGTGGACACCGGACGATTAGGGTCACCAATAATAGAATCTATAGGATGATCCTTTGTCCACTTGCTGTCATGTTCACGAATCCGTGGATTGGAGTAAACTGTAGAAGGAGCTTCCTCTGAGGTGGACGACCCGGCTTGATTAGGGTCGGGAATAGATACACCAAAGAATGGAAGTTCACGCATTTGAGCGAATTCCAAATCGTGATCATTATCATCCTCTTCATCATCAATAGGCATGACATGGGTAGTTGTTACTCGTGTTGGTTGAGAATTACTCGTTGTTGGTATATCTTGACCAATTGTTGGTGCAGATGTATCTGATTGTGCAACGGTTGCTGGAGCGACAACTTCGGTTACCGGAGCTATTACTTCAGGTTCTGGAGCAACAATACTTGGAGGAGTAAAGAATTCATCAAAGAACGGTTGAAACAACGTATCCCATTCCTTCCTAGTAGGTGGTGTAAATGATGATGAAGTAGGGTTGTTTGGGACAAGACCAGAACTAATATTACTGGGTCCCATTTCATGAAGTGCGGGTTCAGAGCTGCTTTGCTCCGAAGCCATTGCTGTCAGCTCATCAAAATCAACATTCATAGTTTCAAGGATTTTGCGAGAGTTACGGTTGTAGATTCGGTATGCCTTCTTTGCGGGTGCGTAACCAATGAAAATACCAATATCAGCCTTTGGTTGAAGTTTTCCCAAATTGTCACCATCATTATTTGGATAGCAAAGAGAACCGAATACATGAAGATAGGATAAATCTGGTACTTTACCATGGAGAAGCTCATAAGGTGTTTTACCATGGCGTTTACGGATTAGTGACCGGTTTTGGGTGTACACTGCTGTAGATACTGCTTCTGCCCATAAAAACAATGGAGCCTTTGCGTAAATTAACATCGTTCGAGCAGCTTCCATAAGTGTGCGATTTCGCCTTTCAACGACACCGTTTTGCTGTGGAGTGCGAGCAACGGATGTTTCATGAGAAATGCCAACTTTTTCATAATAATCACGCAAAATTTGATTCACAAATTCGGTTCCATTATCTGTACGAATGCGTCGGACAGTAGTGTTGAGTCGCACTTGAATCATCTTGAGAAATCTGATGATGAATTTAGGTGCCTCATTTTTTGCTTTAAGAAATTTTACCCATGTAAACCGAGAGTAATCATCCACAATAACGAGGATGTACTTTTTGCCACTAAGACTTTCAACACGCATTGGCCCACAAAGATCCATATGCAACAGATAAAGTTTCTCTTGGTTGGTGTCTTCCGTCTTGGGTTTGTAAGACTTCTTAGTGCTTTTCCCCATTGTACACGCGGAACACAAATGATCCTTGTGAAATGATAGTTTAGGAAGACCACGAACAAGTTCGTTTTTCGCCAAGTGATTAATAGCGTCAAAGTTAAGATGAGATAACCGTCGATGCCATAACCATGACTTAGTCTTCGAAGCTTTGGAGAGAAGACATACGGGAGAAGCGGCCATCATGTCTTGTAGAGACAAAGTATACAAATTATTCCCTCGAGTACCTTTCAATAAATCAACCCCTTCCAAATTACGAATGAAGCAGGTATGCTCTCGAAAAGCAACTTCTAGGTTTGCATCACAAAATTGTCCCACAGAAAATAAGTTGTGACCGAGACCTTCCACGTAATACACTCTTGAAATTATAACATTCCCAATATGATATTCACCATAACCCATTATCTTTGCAATATGATCATTACCAAATCGAACCGTACCAAGAAACTTGCTGACGAAATTTCTGAGCTGAGAGCGATCTCCGGTCATATGCTTGGAGCAACCAGAGTCCAAATACCAGAGAACAATTTGGACCACCTGTTTTCAACAACAACAGTAGACAATGCATTGGAAACTATTGGTTCCGGAGTGTTAGCAGATACAGATATAGTATTATCAGAATTGCTAACATTTTTGAGACCCTTAGATTTCCTGCGTTTTCTAATGTGAGTTTTAGCACTAACAGGTTTTACTGTTCCAACTTTCTTAGGTTTTGGAGTATTAGCGGGCACTACAGTGGGAGTAGACCTATTTAAAGGGCACTTTGTTCCTACAGTAGTGTTGGTGTTCCTAGTTAAAAGACACGCTTGTGTTTCGGTAGCCTTGGTACTCCTAGTTAAAGGGCACGCTTTCTTCGCTGTAGTGGGAGTGATCCTAGTCAAAGGGCACATATTTCCTACTATAGTGAAAGTCCTACCAGTGGGGCGCCACATCCAACCAACTTGGGTTAACACTTTCCCAGTCGGTTTCCATTCTAATCCATTTTTCCGGGCATGCATCTCATTCACATGGTCAATAAGGCAAGAATCATGACGACTAGAAAACATACATTCATTGCAATTCCAACATTTTAAATTAGAATTCGTAGTAGGCTTAGAACGCTGCACAACCGCAGAGCCTTTAGGTTTAGCTACATGATTCTTTTTATTCAAAACAGAAATAACATTCCTAGGACGGGCTTCTACTTTCTTCTTCACTTGACTACTAGATGGGGGCAAGATCCTATCATTCTTCTTGTTTCTTTTAAGCTTAGATCTTTGAGCCTTAGTAGTGGTGCTTACTCCTGTAGAAGGCAACACGGGAATATTAGAAGCTGGTTTTGATTCCGCCTTATCTTTAGTGACCAAAGTTTGAGATGATTTAGTCCTAGGGCCCTTGTTAAGTGGCGTGACGGCAATAAGGGTTCTTTTGATTGCACTTGAGGACGATGTTGAGATAGTGGGTGCGTTATCCATAACATTCTTACCTTTTAGAGTACGAAGTGTTTCCTTTAACTCAGCCAAGACCAGATTTTTATCACAAATTTGTTCCCTTAAATCAGATATTTCCACCGACTTTCGATTCAATTGTTCAATCAACGATTGATTCTGTGCAGTGGTATCAACACATGCGGGCTGTACTGAATCGAAGAGTCGTGTATTTTTCTGTTTTAAGTTATCAACTTTGGACAAAATCTTGGAAACTTGATTGTCTAGATCAAGTCTAAAATTCTCAGCGGCCTCAAGTACGTTCACACAGTTAAGCTCCTTAGATTTCTCTATTTCTATCGGCAAAGAGTTAGCAACTTTGTTACTTGGCTGACGCTGTTTTGATTGTAAATTCAATCGAAAATTCTTTTCAAAATTTGCATCATCGATATTAACACCTTCGAATGACGTTTCAAAGACTTCTTGAATAAATTGTTGCTTGCATTCAAGCGAAATACAACGTGTTTGAATCTCATCAAAACGTTTTGAAAGCGAAGAATATGAATCTTGAAGCTTTAAAAATTTAGCGTCAGATTCGTGACAAGTACTATCTACCACAGTATCCACATATTCATCATTATGCACAATAGAATCATTATCAACACTTGTATTCACACAGACAGAAACTATATCATGAGACATCACTTGATTCAGAAGCAGATCATTATGGCGTGAAACTCGTTCTATTTCAAGTAAACTGTTTTCATAAGCATCTTCCATTTCATTGAAAACACGTCTAACTTCTTCTATTTCCAAAAACAAATCTTGATCAATATTACGAAGACAAGCTTTAACATTCTTTACAAACGGAACAATTTCATCTCGAAACGCAGCTCTAGTGTGCTCAAAGTTCCATTCACCTTCCGTTATGGCCGTGGCCGTCGTACGTTCCAAAATGACCTTGTCAAAATCGGCTAAGTGTTGGTGAACCGTATTTAAGTTAACGGACGCCTTACTTACCGGTGGAATTAACTTCGTTAAATCCTTTTTGACGAGTGTAGGAGATGTACTAGGAAGGTTTTCATTTGACAAACTTTGGGGCACAAGAACTGTTAATTCTGCTAATTCATTTTGTAAGCGAATGCGTGTCTTTTTCGAAAATTGATCCTTGTTATGTTGATCATAATCAATTGTATGGAATTTTGAAAGCATTTTAGAATGAGTTTCATCCCCAAGTGATTGTGTCTCCTCATTACTACGAACAAAAGGTGCTTCTTTCGATTTGCCAATTATGGTCATATCATAAAGACCGGGAATATATTCCTGAGCTTGTTTTGCATAACCGGGATTAGGTGGTAAATCTTGAAGACGCTTAAGTTCGAATTCTTTAAATGATTTAGTTAAAAGATGAACCTTTTCTGTGGAAGCGTATTGTTTTAAAAGCTGTTGTTCTTTGAATTTAAGAAGTTTGGTAGCATTAATTTCCGATTCAACCTTTTTAGACTCGAGAGTTTCGAAATCCATTTTAAGTTTCTGAAAATCATTGATAACCGACTCCTTTTCTTTTAATTCATTAGAAAGATTAGCTTTTAAAGATTCTATTTCTTTCAAGTGTTCAATCTTTTCAAAACGAAATTGGTCAAATTCAGAACATGTTATTTTCTCTTCTTGAGGGACCATTTCAAAAGTTTTGACCTTTTCTTTATGCAACGCAAGCTCAGCAGTTAGGGTGGAATTCGTATCTACGGATTGTCTGAGGGCCATATGCATTTGATCAATAATATGTTTAGGCACCATGACCAAATCATGTGGAGCATAAGATTCCATACCCGTCGTAGCATTTGGTTGAGGTTCACTCAAATGTGTAGGTTTGGGTACCACATCATTTGAATTACTAGTTCCCGAATGTTGTTCGAGGTTGTCATTTTCATGCCCAACTTGATGTTGGTTATCATCAATAATATTAGATGTTGTTGGTACCTCACTGATGACATCAGAACCGTAGTGAGAGAGATTAGCAACGAGAGCAGCTTGGGCAGAGTGAATGTCATCACAATCTGAATCGTATGCATCAAGATCGTCCGCTTGATAAGCTGCATTAGAAGTGGAAACAACTGCAATGCCTTCAGTATCTGCTGCCCCTGGGTCTGCAAGAAATGCTAACTCCTCTGAATCCAAAATCTTCCCCTTAGACTGAGCATCAACCAAATACATCTTCTCACGAAACCATGCATCATCCCTCCTCCTTTTCGGCTGAGTGCATTCCCTAGCCATATGACCTTGTCCTCGGCAATTGTAGCAAGTCACAACCTTCTTAGGACCAATAGGACTCCCATTTCCACTAGCTTGAGAATTGACAGCTTGATTGTTCCCAGTCCTTGTAGGAGGTCCATATGAATTTTGCCTTCCCTGAATAGGTTGCACCGTCACTTGACCATCTTGAACAGTGGCTTGTTGTCGAGGATTTGATGAGGTGCGGAGCTGATTGTTTGTTGGTGGAAATCCTCTTGTTGCAACAAGTTTTGACAAGTAGGCGGTGAGATGGTTTAGAACATCAGCTGGCGTATCATTTGGAGTAAAGACCGGTGCTTGGATTGGTGGAAGTTCATTAGAGTAGAAAGCTTGTGCTGGTTGTGCTTCTATTGGAAAATAACCTTGCTGAGGAGTATAGCCCAATGGAGAAGTGTTGGCTTGTGATGGTGATGTTTGATATGGTGGTTGCTGTTGAAAAGATTGTTGATGAACACTTTGTTGATATTCTTGCTGTGGCATCATTGATGGTTGATAAGATGGTTGCTGTGGTTGCTGATAGATGTGTGGTGGTGGCTGCTGCAAGTATGATGGTTGTTGATAAGTATAAGCCATGTTTTGTTGAGAAGCATACATTGCAAGTGGATCATGAACTTGAGGTGTAGACAACCGAGCCTCAATCACATGGCATTCATGTTGTTGAAGAAAAGCTTGCAGTTGATCCACATTGGTGTTATGCAAATCCTTAGCCAATTTAACATCCGTCACGTATTTTTTCCATTCTGGAGGAAGAGTGTTCAAATACTTGGTGTTCAATTGAAAGGTAGGAATTGCCATGCCATAGATATTAAGCTCATTCAACAATAGGGTAAATCTCAGATAGTAATCATTGAGAGTCTCCCCTGGCACATAGGCAAACTTATCAAAAGTATCATAAAGCTTACACTCTCGTTCTTGTTTAGTTAACGAGGTGCCTTGCATGAGAACACGAATTCTATCCCATAACTCTTTGGCAACTTTATGTTTGCTGACGAGTTTGTAGACATCTGGAGGAAGGGCTTGGAGAATGATGTTTGTAGCATACTTATCACATTTATCTTGAATCTTCATATCTCCAGTCAACTCACCCGTTGTGCGAGGACGAGTGGTCGTACCTTCCGTCACAGTACCATAATCTAATGGTCCATTGAGCACCGATGCCCAAATTAGATGTCCATTCTCCTTGTTCAACATATAAAGTTCCATTCGGGAAGCCCATTCCTCATACATAGTCTTCACCAACATTGGTGGACGATTATCCGTACCCGAGAGGATGGACTTATCCGTTAGAGATGTATACTCCATTTCAATAAGTTAAGATTTACAAAGTTGATCGATCAATGAAATAAGGTTAAGTATTTGTGTGTTGTTGTGAGTTAAAACCAAGAAACAATGTTAAAATCCCCTAAAATATGTTCGCGATAAACCAAAAATTCCAAGTCAAAATTACACACGAAATTTTTTTATGGAAAAATTTGTGATTATCGGAATGTTGATCGGAATGTCAGATCGGAATACCAGATCGGAATACCAGATCGTAATGTAACACTGTCGGAATGATGATGGTATCGGAATGCCTAGATCGCAATGCAGAGCGGTCGCAATGTTCAGATCGCAAAGTCCTATCGGAATGTTCAGATCGCAAAGCCTATCGGAATGATTCAGATCGCAAAGTGGCTGTCAAAATTCGAGCAGAGTAACGACTTAACAAACCTTCCTTATACCCGTCGGAATCTCAGATCGCAATAGCTATCGGAATGATTCAGATCGGAATAAGTGATAAAAATCCCACGATCGCAATGTAGAAACCAATCCCTTTCCGATGGACGGTTATTGCGATGGAAGCCCAAGTACAATTTGTACTTTCCGATGGATGTTTCTGCTTAAATTTCGGAATGAAGAACAAAGCCTTTTTGCACTTTTGATCCAAGAAAGATTGTGTTTTAACCAAAATCAAGACACCAAAAACACTACAATCCTACTGAATACGTTATGCTTCTTGAAATCACGAACAAACACAAAAAAAAATTTGATGATTCGGCAAAATGAACTCAAAAAGCCACGAAATGCTTATAAGAACATACGAATCACACAAACAAACCTATATTTCATCCCAAGCTCTTGATACCATTTGTAGATCTGTAAATCTATGCTTATGATTTTAGAGAGAGAAAGAGATAGAGAAATGGTGGATTTCACACTTTAGAGAGAGAAACTAAGAAAGAACTATGTGTAAAATAATGAAAACCACACCCTCTCCATCAAAGGAGAGGGTTTATATACCCAAGCCCATGTGATGGGCTTGGGTTTACAATAGGGCCGCCGGCCCATACAATCCATGGGCTCGGTTTTGGGCTTTGTTTGATAAAAGTAAATAACTAAACTACGAGCTATAACTTAGACTATTGTTGGAGTGATCGATCCTTTCTAATACGTAAAACGTATTTCCAACACCCGCAACCCTTGTGAGAGTAATATTGGAATTCAATAGTTACTATAATTAACACTTCACTGCCCCTCTTGGGAGTCTTGTATAATTATTTTTTCTTTCTTTTTCTTTTTCTTTTTCTTTTTCTTTTTCTTTTTCTTTTTTTTTCTAGCCACTCATTTGTTTCATAAGCCGCTCTTATTTTTCTTTATTCCTCACAAAGAAAGTTGAAAAGAATAAAAGGAAAAACACCCGCTAAGTTTTAAGCATGACATAAGTCTAGTACACATAAAACGTTCTAACTTAGAATCTTAAGACGTACTTATACCAATCACGAATGATTAGTCAAAAATGCATAAGAGACTACAAACCGATTAAAACCGTTCTTGATTATTTATTAACATATATACATGCGTTGACAAGAAAGTAAAGGTTACGAAAGGGGATATAAAAGCCACAATTATTGAATTTGAGGTTTATCTAGCCCTTTACACTACTTCAAACTCTATCATCTCTTGTTCTCCACAGTTTAAAATCCCAAATAATAAGACTAGTGGATGCTTAGCCTAATAAACCAATAAAGGTCTACATGGTTAAGGATACTAGCTAGAGAATGCTTGGATAAGCAAACTCGGGTTGAGTCAAAGTATCCATGGAGGGCCTAATATGTCAAAGAAGTCTAAATTTGTTAAGCCATGTCCTTTATTATATTTTTTTTTCTTTTATATATTTTTGATTAAAAATAAAAAAAGAAATATATACAATGTAAATGTGTTATGCAAATGAAAAACGATTAATGCAAAAATTATGAATGCATATTTTTGGTGGCCAAAGTAGATCAAAAATTTGAAAAAATGTTTGAAAAATTAATTTCCAAGTTATCATGAAGTCAAGGGCAATGGTCTAGGTAAGGTCACTTCGATAGAAGTCTCCCCTACACTTAAGATAAATATTGTCCTCAATGTTTAAGAGTATTGGAGTGAACTCCCCTACACTTATGAAATTGATTACTTTGTTTAACTCGAGCTAAGGAAGAGACAACTTAACTGTATTCATTTTAAGCACAAGTTTTGAATATCACGATAGCAAAAACTAATCGAAGTGAACCGGATACACGGGCCTCCTCCATAAGCTCCAAAAATGAAATGAGAGAGAGCAACCCTTGAAATAAACAGCAAAAGACGAATAAAGGACACCCCTCCACTTCAACTCTACTATAACACCCTTTTATTAAACCTAACCTATTTAGATCTACTCTACGTTTTCTAACCTAGTTATTTAATGCTTGAGTTTTTTTAACCCTAAGTCTCTAGCTCGACTCGGCCCCGAATTAGGTTGTCCTTGGGGAACCATCATGGAGAAGAAAGGATATCACTTTGAAGCACATCTCACATGATACACTCAAACTTAGCACATTGCCATTTACAATAAGATTTACAATATCCTACTCGATAAATGGAACGGTCCAATGTGTCTCAAGTTTGTCCAACATACGAAACCTCTCAAATAGGAAGTACCTCAGGATCAAATACATAGTTTCCATCTCTACATGTGAACAACTCCATAATAGGTAGCATCACCAAAGTAAGCTCATACAAGAAGCCCATATCAATCGAAATCACACTTTTAAGTGGAGTAGATGCAAAACAATATTTCCCAAACATACGTATCCCAGGATCAAAAACCTTTCCCTTCATGGGAAAATAACAAGTGGTGGTAGCCTTAGAATATTCCCCTTGATACTTCACATCATGAGAGAAAGGGTGTGGAGTAGTAAGTGTCATCACACTTGTAGAGGAAACCTGTTAGAAGTAATTAAAGTGATGGTCATATAATATATCGTTGCGAAACTCGTGAAAAATGTTATTTAATGATGTCGAGAGTTTTTAGTTATTATTGTTCATGTAACGGGATTTAGTCCCGAACACACAAATGAGGAAGGCCTCCTAAACATTTCCTACTTAGTATAAAAGGCCTCCTATGCCTCATTTGTGTGTGTGCTTTCCATTTTATTAGTTTTAGAGAGAGAAAGGTGTGTTTGTTTCTCTCACTAGGAAAACACCAAACTTTGTATTTTCTTTTCTTCATCTTAATCTAATCTTTCTTTTTGGTTTAATCATCATCATGTTATTTGTGTTTGATTAGTCGTGTGATTAAGTTCTACAAGTGGTATCATTCGCCAAGGGATTCGTAGTTAGCTTTGGTGTTGATTTAGAGTTGATTTGGTGTTGATTTCGTGGATTTTTAGTATAGGTTGTTGGATTCCATTGGTATTTTTGGATTCGAGGTGTTGTTATTGGTGTGATCGAAGTGGTTTCTGTGGATTCGTATCATATCAGACGACTCAAAGTTGTGTCCCTTTATTTTCAGAAATATCTTCACAAAAGGGTTTGTTTTTCCAAAATAAACCTTGTTTATCCGAATTTTTCCTTTTTCGGAATAGGGTTTATGTTACTCCGAAGAAGTTAGGTTATTCCGAATTGGCTATTTCGGAAAAGGGTTTTATTTTCCGAAGAAGAGCCATTTTTCCGAAGATATCATCATTCCGAAAAAGTTCTAATATTCCGAAGAGTTCTAATATTCCGAAGAAGGGCCATATCTCCAAAGAAGGTGACATATTCCGAAAAAGGTAAGTTTTTCCGAAAAAGTCAATATCTCTGAAAATCTATCATTAGTCCGAAAACTAACTTTATCCGAAATCACGCATGTATCCGAAGTTTACTAGTTTTTCCGAAAACAGGCTATTTTTCCGAAAAAGTGTCATTTTTCCGAAGATTCTCTTTATTCCGAAGAAGTGTCATTTTTCCGAAGATCCTCTTTATTCCGAAAAAGTGTCATTTTTCCGAAAAGCTTCTTTATTCCGAAAAAGTGTCATTTTTCCGAAAATCCTCGTTATTCCGAAAAAGGTTCATTATTCCGAAAAACCCCAAATACTCCGAAAATATTTTCAAAAAAATTGTGTTTTTTTGGCCTTGGAATTTTTGGTTTCTGGAGTGCATTGTTTTAGGGGATTTAATCAATATTAGGGGATTTTGACTTCAACACTCTACTTTCTACGAATTAAGATCCTATTCTTCACACGACTTCTACGATGACATCTCAACAAGATATTTACGCTGCGGGTACTGAGAATCGTCCACCCATGCTCACCAAGGAGAGCTACACTACATGAGCTAGTCGTCTCCTTCGTTATGCAAAATGTAAACCTTTGGGAAACTTGATAGTCAACTCGATTCAAAAAGGTCCGTATGTTAGAAGAACAATTCTTGTGCCTAGGGACCCTACGAATGCTAACCCAGTGGCTGACTCTAGTCATGAGCAAACGGATGAAGAATTAACTGAAGCTGAATCCAAACAACTCGACGCCGATAATCAAGCAATTCAAGTCGTTCTCATGGTACTTCCTAAAGATGTTTATGTTGCTGTCGATAGTTGTGAAACCGCACACGAGATGTGGCTTAGGATTCAGAAAATGATGAAGGGGAGTGAAATCGGTTTACAAGTAAAGGAAACTAAGTTTCTTCGTGAATGGGAGAAATTTACGTCTACTGAAGGGGAACAAATTGAACCTTACTATCATCGGTTTTCAAACCTCATGAATCATTTTAGAAGAAACAAACATGAACCTGCACAAGTTGTTGCAAACATCAAATTTCTTGATAATCTTCCTTCTGAATGGTCACGATATGTCACTCTTGTCAATCAAACCAAGGATCTCATGTCGTGGACTACACTCAAGTATATGATTATTTGAAGATGAATCACGATGAAGCTAACGAAGTTAGGGCTGAAAGACGTGCCAAGACACAAGATCCACTGGCTTTTATGGCAAACTCTCCATCATCTATGTCATAGCCCACGGTACCTTACCATCCACCCTCATCAAGTAACTTCATGCCACAACAAAAACAACAACAACAACTCACCCCTTATGGATATCAACCTCCTGCTGCTGTGAACTACTTACAATAACCCATTGCCTGTTTTGATGACATCACCGATCCTACTCATGTGATTAATACTGGTCTTTCACTTCTCACAAAGGCATTCAAATTTACCATTAACCCCACCAACAACAATAAGAGAATCTCCCCGAACACTAGAAATAGGCAGATTGCTCAACCTTTCATGAATGTGAATCAAGATCGCCAATTGGTAGCTGTTGGGAACACGGGGACACAATATGGTCAGAATGTTGGGAATGCAGGAAATCAGTATGGACAAATCCGTGGTCAGAATCCGAATGTTCCAAATGTGGGTAATCAGAATGGGTTAATAGTTGTGCCAGCGGTTGGTAATCAGATGGGAAACATTGTGGCTGCAAGGGCTGATAATACTGGTACGGGAAATGGAAACAACAATCGTCAGGTTCAGTGCTATAAGTGCAGGGGATTTGGTCATTATGCTCGAGATTGCACAGCCAAAAATAAGAGGGATGCTGCTTATCTTCAGACTCAGCTTCTCATAGCACAAAAAGAAGAGGCAGGGATTCCACTTCAAGCTGAGGAATTTGATCTTAAGGCTTCTGCTGCAGAATATGACGAGGAAGAAGAGGTGAATGCCAACTATATCTTGATGGCAAACTTACAGCAAGCATCAACCTCAGGAATGCATGATGACAGAGCTCCCGTCTATGATTCAGACGGTCCCTCTGAGGTACACCCAAGTTTTGATGATAATGATATATATAGTATGTCTAATCAGGAGGAAGAGTATACTGAGATGCTTGAGCCCTACATTGAGACACACGGGGATCAAACGAATAATAGTAATATTATTTCGAATGAGCCCAATGTGGACCTTAGTGTGGATCAAGTTGCCCAGCCTACAACCCTTCCTGATGAGACACATGCGTATTATAAATCTCTAGTTGATAAGCTTGCTAAGGATGTAGATCATGCTACGGTGGTTAATAATAAGTTTAGAGAAACTAATGCCAAATTGACCACTGAGCTTGCGGGATATAAGGAACGGGAGAAATATTTTGAAATTCGTTAGGCTAAAATTAAAGAACTTGAACAAGCTCATGCTACATCGGTTTATCAAGAAAAATGCACAACTAAGAAATTAAATGCCTTACACTTAAGTAGTGCTAAAAAGATAAGCGAAATGAATGATGAAATCACTTCTCTTAATAAACATCTTTCAACTGAAAAATCTATTATTTTGGATCTAAAAGAAGAACGAAAAAAGCTGAAACATGATTTCAAAATTCGAGAAGATGGGCTTTTTGAGGATTTTTGCAAAGCTCAGGATAGGATTAGAGAATTAGACAACCTTTTAGTAAAACGTGGCTAAACTATGCAGACGATAAATATGCTCGCACCAAAAGTGAATGAGATAAATTACACTCGATACAAATTGGCTTTAGGTTGTCCTCTTCCTTCTAATCCCGGATATCTTAAGCAAGTTCAGGCCACTAATGAAACCTTATATAATGGTAGTGTGCTCTTGTCTGATGAGCATGATCCTCCTAGTGTGCATGATTGCGAGGAAACTACTGAACTTGCAGTAGAGACTCGTTTAAGAATGAAAAAGCTTGATAAAGAAGTGACACCCGTTTATTATCCGAAAGTTAATCCTCCAACTGTTTTTGTTCGGTCTAAAACGAGTTCTGAAATGCTTTTGCTACCAAGTGAGAATTGTCTGATGACCCTCCTAAATCGAGTATCACACGCCGATTTCTAAACTAGCTAAAAGATAACTTTGTCATACTTAAACGTGTTGTTAATTCCAAAATCACTGGAGGAAATTTTACATCACCTGTTCAGATTAAAGTCCAGAAAATTCTTCCAAACGATATTAATCCGATTATTAATCAAGTTGATGCTCGGTTAGGCAATTTTGAAAACGCTTTTCTAAAAGAATTTGCCAACTTTGTTGAAGACTTTAAATCTTTAGCGAAGGAAGCTGATGATTCTCTTGATAAAATCAAAGTTTTAGAAAACGATCTTGAACGCCTCTCTAAAGCACGTGATTGTATTGATAGTAGCCCTGTTAAGTTAAGTACCTCTGTGTCGCATAATGAAAATCTTTGAACTGAGCTTGATCTTATGAAAGAGAAAATGGAATATTATGTCATTAAAAAGGTTAAAGAATTCACTGATCTTTGGAATAAATTTGTCAACAAATGTGATGAATGCAAATATGACAAGATCTCGTATGAAAAATCTTACAATGAAATGCAACAAACTATCGCACGGTTGCAGGCTCAGTTAGGAGGGGTTAAGGAAACGAATTTTGCATCTTCAGGGTTAGAGAGTGCTAGTGATGGTAATCTTCAGAAGCTTAAGGCTAAGATTGCAGATTTAGAATCTGTTGTTGTTTCATATAAGTGGGCTGTTGAACAAAGTAAGTCTGTCTATCAGAAACTTATTGATAAAATCTATGAGAACTGTAAGTTAAAGGCCTTGTTAAAAGATAAGACTTCTGAGCCTAGCTCGATTGTGGATACGATGATCCAGAAGCCAGCAACCTCGGGACCCACTCGTATTGCTGTAACACCGTTTCCCAAGGCTGCTAGAATGAAAGCTGCTGTTATTGCCCCAGGAATGTTTCACGTTAGACCTTCATCTCAAACTAGGGTAGATATCTCTGTGCCTAGCAACCAACGTAAAGCAAGCGTTAGGACAAAACCGACCACTATCGCTCAACCACAAGTCATTGATTTAAAACATGCTAATTCTAACAAGCGTGTGTCTTTTTCTACAGGAATGAAAAACTACACTAAGAGCAGAAGGCCACAGCCTACGAGCAATACAAGGAATGATAGGGTCCATTTTTCCTCTAGAAGTAGTCGTCCCAAGGCTAATAATGTGGAAGTAGAAGATCACCGTAAGAATTTATCGTTTTTTATTCATAATCAGAAACTTAATTCTTCTGAATGTAATGACTTTAAACTTGCTATTCGGAATAAAAAATCTGAAGTTATTTGTGCTAAATGTAATAAATGTTTCTTTACTTTTAGTCATGATGTTTGTGGTTTGACTATGAATGGTTTGAACTATGGTGGTTACACTCGACTTGACAAGCTTTCTATCAGCGAAACACATAGCACTCCTAAGGCTAAAGTGTATGTTCAGAAAACTAAGCAGGTAGGGTCCACTAAAAGTCTTGCTACGCCTAGAAGTCCTAGATTTACCTCTAAGTGGTTGCCTACTGGAATATATTTTGCCTCTAATGGTCATGTTATTGATACTAGTAGATCTCATACTGACAGTGAAATGTCGGTATGTGATATGGCTTGATTATTACCTAACCATACAGGAACCTATTTTTTCGGTTGCCAAATTTTCTCTTCTCTTATCATTGGCAGGCTATTGAAATTTGTCTCTGGTGCGTGGACTCGGGCTGTTCCAAACATATGACTGGGAATCGAAGCCTTCTCAAGAACTTTGTATGGCGTTTTATGGGAACTGTTCGATTTGGAAATGATCATGTTGGTGCAATTCTAGGCTATGGTGATCTTCATTGGGGAAATATTATCATCACCTGAGTATCTTTTGTTGATGGCTTGGGACATAATTTATTCTCGGTTGGGCAATTCTGTGATTCAGATTTGGAGGTAGCCTTCAGAAGTCATACATGCTTTGTTAGGGATCTTGAAGGAATTGATCTGTTGAAAGGAAATCGTACCACAAACCTTTACACCATTGATCTTTTTCAAATGTCTGCTGTATCTCCAATTTGTCTCATGGCCCGGGCCACTTCAACAAAGTCATGGTTATGGCATCAAAGGTTATCTTATCTCAATTTCGATGCCATCACCCAACTTGCAAAAGATGATGTCGTTATCGGTCTTCCAAAGTTCAAATATACTAAATACCATCTTTGTCCATCATGTTAGCAAGGTAAAAGCAAGAAGAAGCCTCACAAACCCAAACTTGTTCCAAATTCAAAGAATAGGTTGCATCTCCTTCATATGGATCTATGTGGCCCAATGAGAATCAAAAGCATTAATGGAAAGCGGTATGTCCTTGTAATTGTGGATGATTATTCTCGTTACACATGGGTTCATTTTCTTGCTTCGAAAGATGAAGCCCCTGATGTAATTATCAATTTCTTGAAGAAAACATCAGTGTTACTTCAAGCCCCTGATATCATTGTAAGAACGGATAACGGTACAGAATTCACAAATCAGAAACTGAAAGCTTATTTTGACGAAGTTTGGATTTCTCATCAAACTTCGGCTGTAAGAACTCCAGAGCAGATTGGAGTTGTGGAACGGAGAAATCGTACGTTAGTTGAAGCTGCTCGGACGATGCTTCTCTCCTCCAGTGCACCGTTATTCCTTTGGGCTGATGCTATAGCAACTGCATGTTATACTCAAAACCGCTCCATTATTCACACCCGCTTCAACAAAACACCTTATGAGATCATTAATGGAAGAAAACCGGATATTTCATTTTTACATGTCTTTGGTGCTTTATGTTATTCGAAGAATGATCGTGAAGATATCGGTAAACTTAAACCTAAAGGTGATATTGGCTTTTTCATTGGTTATTCTTCAACTGCTTGTGCTTACAGGGTTTATAATCGAAGGACAATAAAGGTAATGGAGACTATGAATGTTACCTTTGATGAACTCTCGGGTATGGCCTCTCAACATAGAAGTTCACATCCCAAGCTTCAAGGTCATACTTCTGGACACGTAAGTTCAGGACTCGCGCTTCAATTTGCACCGTCAGCAATCTCATCGTTAAAACCTTCGGAACGTGACTTGGAAGTTTTATTTGGTCCAATTTATGATGAATATATGGAGGGTCCTTCGTCATTTGGTGTTCCTCAATATGCCTCGGCTGCACCTGCTACGGTAGTTCCAGAACCACCAATTGCATCTACATCAACGGTATCCGTTTTTGCACCATCTACGTCAACCTCAACCATATTGACTCCAAACATTCCAACCACTTCTCCGATTGCTGACGCAAGTCAACAACATTCTCAGCAAATTCCTAATCATGTTCATCTTCAGAATGAAATAGTTGCTGAAAATGCAAAAAATGCGATGCTCAACGAACATGAGTTTGTCAATCCATTTGTGGCTTCCACAAGTACTACTCAGCCTTCAACACCATATGTGTGTCCGTCGAGCTCGCATCAAGTTTCTCATACACTTCCACATGAACAAAAATTGACTAAGAATCATCCTTTGGTTCAAGTGATTGGCAATCTCTCAAGACCGGTCTCAACACGAAATCAGTTGCGTACCGATGGTGATATGTGTATCTATGCACTATCAGTCAGCACAATGGAACCAGCAAGTGTTAAAGAAGCAATGACCGATGCTTCATGGATTGAGTCTATGCAAGAAGAGCTCAATCAATTCATCCGGCTTGATGTATGGGAGTTAGTACCACGACCGGACAATATTGATCCCCTTACACTAAAATGGTTATTCAAAAACAAGATGGATGAGGAGCAAACGGTCATTAGGAACAAGACTCGGTTAGTTTTGAGAGGTTATAAACAACAGGAGGGAATTGATTTCGCAGTATCCTTTGCCCTGGTTGCTCGGATGGAAGCTATTCGGATTTTATTGGCATACGCTGCACACAAATCATTCACTGTGTATCAAATGGACGTGAAGACAACTTTCTTGCCTGGGCCGTTAAAAGAAGATGTGTACGTCCGTCAACCTGAAGGTTTCATCAACACCGAACATCCAAGCCATGTCTACAAGTTGAAAAAGGCAATTTATGTTTTGAAACAAGCACCGAGAGCATGGTACGACGAATTATCATCATTTCTTCTGCAAAATCACTTCAGCAAAGGAACCATTGATCCAACGTTGTTTATCAAGCACTACAGCAACGACATCTTGGTGGCTCAGGTCTATGTAGATGATATTATATTTGGTTCTACTAACCCAAAATATTCCATATTATTTGCCGACCTTATGAAAAGTCGATTTGAAATGTCCATGATGGGGGAAATGACGTTTTTCCTTGGTCTCCAAGTTCACCAATCCCCCGTGGTATTTTCATATATCAGGCCAAATATGTGCTTGAAATTCTAAAGAAATTTGGAATGGAAAACTGTGATCCTATTGGTACTCCAATGGACACTAAACACAAGCTTGATTTGAATAAGAAAGGGACATTTGTAGATGCTACAAAATACCAAAGTATGATCGGGTCCCTTATGTACTTAACCTCAAGCAGACCGGACATTGTGCATGCTACTTGTTTATGTGCTCGGTACCAGGCGAAGCCAACCGAGAAGAACCTCAAGGAGGTTAAAAGGATCTTTCGTTATCTCCAGGGAACCATTAACATGGGTCTCTGGTATACGAAGGATTCTGGTTTTAATCTCACTGATTTTTCAGATGCCGACCATGCAGGATGTCATGATATATTCAAGAGCACTTCCGGTGGAGCACAATTCTTAGGCGAGAAGCTAGTGAGCTGGTCCTCAAGAAAACAAGATTGCACGACATTTTCCACCGCGGAAGCAGAATATGTGTCTCTATCCGTGTGTTGTGCTCAAGTCCTGTGGATGAGAAGACAACTCACGGATTATAGCTTTCACTTTAACAAAGTGCCTATCTATTATGACTCACAATCAGCCATAGCCATATCCTACAACCCGGTCCAACACTCCAAGACCAAGCACATAGCTGTCCGATTCCATTTCATAAAGGAGCATGTGGAAAGAGGAACGATCGAACTGTATTTTGTCAAGACGGACTACCAACTAGCCGACATCTTCACCAAAGCTCTTTCTCAAGACAGATTTGAATTCTTGGTTCGTCGACTTGGTATGCGTAGTTTTACTCCAGATGAACTTGAACATCTTGCACATTTGTAGTAATCTTGTATATATCTTTCAGAAAATCAAAATATAAAACTATAAAACCTATAAAAACAAAATAAAAAATGAGAAAATCTTTCAAAAATACCAAAAATATTCTTCTTTGACATGTCTCTTAGCATCGATAATACGGACGTACTTAGAAATGTTGTTCAATAA
Source organism: Glebionis coronaria (assembly GCA_025667525.1). Classification (NCBI taxonomy): domain Eukaryota; kingdom Viridiplantae; phylum Streptophyta; class Magnoliopsida; order Asterales; family Asteraceae; genus Glebionis; species Glebionis coronaria. The sequence continues at coordinate 186,087,282 of CM046881.1, forward strand.
CGACACGGGTACGTACATAAAGTTCGAATGAGAGTTCAAATGTTTTCAAAACATGTATTTTCTATTTTTTTCTCATAATGGCTTATAGTCACATGTCAGACTATAACCTGGTCCCCAAAGAAAGGAAAGTCTTTGACTTATCCTCAACAACGATAAATTAATTTTTCTCGGTCATGGGCTTATATCAAAACATTCAAAGTTTTAGCTCATGAACACAAGGTAAATGTTCATTTATGTACAATATTCCTTAACAACGGTTTGTAAGTTTTTTCGGGTTTTTGAGCATAATTTTTCAAAGTATTTCAAAACTATGTGCTCATATACTCCCCTGTATTTAATTAGAATTTCTTTTTGAGGGGGAGTACAAACTTTCATGCAACATTATTCTCTCCATGTTTCATCACTAATTTCACAAAAATTTCAATGTCATGCAATTTTTGAGGGGGAGAATAATGATTAAAATGTTTTATTTTGGATAAGATCTTTGAGATAAGTGCTTTCTCGTCCTAACATGTGCAAAATGTTTACTTAAATTCTTTCGAATTTTGATGCACATGTGTAGGGGGGCGTTTTTGGTGATTAAGAAAGTTTTTTTTGGTTACGATATCTATACCTTCAACACAATTATTCATGACGATATTGGTGTCAAAAGGTGGTTAGGTATTCGTCCTATGATCCAACCAGAACCGGAGGGATCTTCCCATGGAAAATCCATTAGAACTTAGAAGTCCTTTGGAATGATGGAGTAGTTGAGTGTACGAGAATAATGCCGACTAATGACTTAAGCTAGCACTGGAACAATCACAACAAGGTGCTAGTTATGACGTCTTAGTAAGCATTGAAGGGGTTGAAGAATGAAAAAGAAATATAAGGATAAAGGGTGAAAAGAAATAGCCCTCCATACAACTTGGGCAGAAACCGGGTCAATACATCTACTATCAGAATCACGTTTATGATTTCTGGTATTGAAGACAAAGCATCATGGACCCAGTGATGCAAAGCACAACCCTTCCCAGCCTACTCAAGCTTCTCTCAAAAGAAGTTTGTTTTATTGTCACGGAGTTCAACTCATTTCTATCAACTTTCTCACTCCGAGATAGCAGATATTGAAAAGGTGGCAGTCTGCTCCAGCCTCCGATCACCAAATAAATGTGCACTTATAGAGTCTAGAGCCAACGAGATTCATCAAAAATCTCATTAGGACACTTATTTCATATATCAATTGTTGTTCATCATTAGAACACAAGCGATAATTTACAGAGTCCTACGCTCTATCCTTGTGGTATTTCTAGAACATTCAGAGTGATACTCACTAGTATTCACAGTGATGAATGGAAATCCTTCCAATGTTAACATCAAACAGCACTGCGGTAGGTCATATGTACGATTCACTTTGAATTAAACATATGCTAACTGGAAAGCAACAGTGGTTTGATTCTTAATTGATTCAAACTCGTTCCACGTCTCGATGCAATATCTTTATGATCTTGCCAGAACATTCAGAGTAATACTTTTCAGTATTTACAGTGACGAATTGAAATCCTTCCAGTGTCATCATAAAACAGCATTGCGGTAGGTAACTTGTGTGATTCTATATGAATCAAACTTGTGTCAACTGGAAAGCAACGATGGTTTGATTCTTAATTGATTCAAACTTGTTCCAGGAAATTGAATTGACGACTTAATCAGCAGAATGGAACTGCATGATTCACTCCTTACTATGAATTATCTTTCGATAAATTCAAGTATTGAGAACGGCTACCACAGCCGTAAACCCTGTCAAGGAAGTTCTTTGAACTTACCTAATCACAGGTACAGTATTCTTACTGTATAACGGGAAACAGGAGGAATGTAAACGGTGGCGTAACTTCAAGAGTCGTAATTCAAGACCACATGCTCATGTAAATGAAGAAAGCTCAAGAACATCTAAAGACAAAGACTTCTGCTACTCTGATAATCAAGGGAGATTGTTAACAAGCTTTCATATCAAATCAAAGTTTGAGTATGTGGGGAAAGACACAAGAACACAAGATGGCAAAGTTTTAAGATCAAGTCAAGGCAATGATCAAAGATCCAAGATCACAAGTCATGAAAGGAACTATGAAGAAACTCACAAGACATCGAGCTTCAAAGTCTGCAACAACAAAGAAGTGAAGTCACATATTACATGACTACCCCTTAGAAGGAGATTGTTAGAAGTAATTAAAGTGATGGCCATATAATATATCGTTGCGAAGCTCGTGAAAAAGTTTATTTAATGATGTCGAGAGTTTTTATTATTATTGTTCATGTAACGGGATTTAGTCCCGAACACACAAATGAGGAAGGCCTCCTAAACATTTCCTACTTAGTATAAAAGGCCTCATATGCCTCATTTGTGTGCGTGCTTTCCATTTTATTAGTTTTAGAGAGAGAAAGGTGTGTTTGTTTCTCTCACTAGGAAAACACCAAACTTTGTATTTTCTTTTCTTCATCTTAATCTAATCTTTCTTTTTGGTTTAATCATCATCATGTTATTTGTGTTTGATTAGTCGTGTGATTAAGTTCTACAAAACCACCATGTCTTTCTTGTTCTTAGAAAACTCCTCATCAAAAACATCCTCATAGTGACATAAAGAATCTCTCCAATTCAACATCCAAATGATATAAGTCACTATCATCTTGAAACTTCTCAAATATTGGTTCATCAAGTGAAGGCTCAAAGAGATTGTGTGAATTGGTTTGTAAAAAAGGTGGTGAAATAAGTGAAGCATTTTAATTATGAGGTGTTTCACAAGGTGGGTAAGAAAGAGTAATATGTGAAGGTTCATGAGAAGGTTGAGTGGGAATGGAATCTCCATAAAGCAATCTCTCTATTTCACGAATGTCCACATCTCAATTAGAAGAAGATGTATCAACCACAATATCATCTCTCTGAAGATAAGCTTCAATCTCCTCATTAATCAACTCATCTTCACTACGCAATCTTTCAATCTTCAGAACATCCTCTTCCCAATTTGAACTAGAATTATCAATCTCAATATCATCTCTCTTAAGATAATCTTCAATTTGTTTATCTATCAATTCATCTTCACTAAGCAATCTTTCAATCTCAAAAACCTCTTCACTCTCACCAATAATAGAACCCTCCTCATCACTATAGTCATTATAGATTGGTATGTTAAAGATTGGTGTTTCAAAAGGTATCTCCTTAAAACTCAAGGTAGTATGATCATCAATAATGGAGGCTCAAAAATGGAGAACTCATCATCATAAATTGGTGTATCAAAAAGAGGTGGTTCATCATAACTAGAATCCTCATTTGCTTCCTCATTGTTGTTGAAAAGATGATTAAAATATCCAAAATGAAGTTGTTGGGGTTCATGAGTATTCAATGAGGAAGTGATGGAGGCTATGGTCACAACATAAGGAAGATCATATTCACCACTCTTACAAGCTTCATGGAAGTATTCATCACACACTTCATCAAGAATATCAACTTGCTTCACCTCTTTATCAAGAATATCAACATGATTAACCGTCTCGGGCTCATTGGATTTCTTATACAATTTTCCCATGTTAAACACAATCTTTTGATCTTCCACCCTCATAATAAGTTCCCCCTCCGCCACATCAATAAGAGTACTACCCGTCCTAAAAAAGAGTCTACCAACAATAAGAGGAACTCTCGGGTCCATATCATAATCAACCACTACAAAATCCGCGGGGAATGTGAATTTATCAACCTCTACAAATACATCCTCCGTAATGCCTACCGGATAAGCTATGGTACGGTTTTCTAATTCAAGGGTCATCCTAGTAGGAGTGAGCTCGGGAAGTGAAAGTCTTTTCCAAATCAATAATGGCATGAGATTTATGCTTGCCCCAAGATCCGCTAGTGCCATGCAATTTTCCACTCCGGGAAAATTACAAGGGATCAAAAATCGCCCCGGATCTCCAAGTTTTGTAGGTAGGGTTTTGAGCAACACGACTGAGCAATTCTTATTAAGTGATGTATTAGGCAAATCCACCAACTTTTCCTTGTTTGAGAGGAGATCTTTTAACATTTTAGCAAACTTTGGCATATAGGCAAGAGCTTCCGCAAAGGATATGTTTATTTAGTTGCTTGAACATCCTCAAAAAGTTAGAGACTTGAATATCATCCTTGTTTTTAAGTTTCTCCTTTCTCAATATTGATGGATATGGAAGGCTTGGTTTTGGTGTAGGTTGAGTAGTTGTTGTTGAAGGGTTCTCTTTGTTGGTTTCTTCATTGATAGGTGTTGAAGGTGAAGGATTAATAGGTTTAGGATGAGAAGGTGTAGGTGTTGAAGTTGTAGAGCTTGAAGGTGTTGTGTTTGATGTTGAAGGCTTATCACAAGGTGGAACCATAGTAGGCTTAACCAAAGGAAGTGTAGGAGGTGAAGGATCATTAGTTGTCTTTCCACTCCTTGTTGTGATTGCATTGACATTAGCCCTTGGATTTGTTTGTGTGTTTGAAGGTAGAGCCCCTTGTGGCATTTGATTAATAATCATCATAATCCTCTTGGTAGTCTCCTCATTCATGGCTCTTATTTGATCTTGTGTTCTCTTTTCACTTTCACGAATTCTTCGTTCGGTTTCTTGGTTCATCTTTGGAGTAGCTCAAAGGTATCATTTTGCCCATATCCTTGATTGTGACCTTGATGGTATCCGTGATTTTGAAATGGTGGAGAAGGTGGTGGGTTAAATCCTTGATTGTTTGCATGAAGTTATTTCCTTGATGTTGAAAGTTGTTGGGTGCTCTATAGTTGTTTCCTTGGTAGTTTGGCCTAAGCCCTTGATTTCTTTGAAGTAATTGAGGAGGATTGGTTTGGTTTTGGGTGGGTGGATGGGATGGAAAGCTGGGTGGAGCAAGGTAGTTATTTGACTTGTAAGAGAGATTGTTGGGGTTAATGTTAGGTTTGAAGTGCTCTCTATGTTCATCTTGATAAGCATAACATTCACCTTGGTAACTTTGATCACATTGGAAGAGTTATTCAAATAAACTTTAATAAGGGCTTGGATTATCTCTTGATTCATCTTTTGATTCATCTCTTGATTCTTTTCCATTACTTGAAGTATTTCATTTTGAATCTTAAGGAGTTGATTATCAATGGATGTATGAGCACTCTCTTGAACAAAATGGACCCCTCATCTCTTTGGTTATTGGTGTGAACCATGGATTTAGTCTCAATAATCTTCCATGCCTCTTGTATGGATTTGGCAAGAATTTTCCCACCCGCGGAGGAGTTGAGGGAATCTTGATGATGTGGTCTTGATCTATTGTAAAAGGTGTTGATTTGGTGAACTTCATTGAATCCATGGTTTGGGCATTTTCTTAATCACTCCTTGAAATTCTCCCAAGCCTCACTAAATGTTTGATCATTCCTTTATTGAAAACCAATAATTAAGTTTCTCAAAGCCGTAGTTCTTGATGGAGGAAAGAACTGGTTCAAAAACTTCTTCCTTAAGTCCTCCCAAGTGAAGATGCTCATAGATGGTTGCCTATGAAACCAATTTCTAGCAATACCCTCTAAGGAGAATGGTAATAGGATCAACTTAATGGCATCACGAGGGACCCCATTATACTTAAGTGTATTTCAAAGTAACAAGAACCTCTTAATATGGTCGTGGGGTTCATCCATGGGTCTCTCTAGGAAGGGGATAGAAGAAACCAAAGTGATCATATGTGTATTAAGCTCAAAAGTGTGTGCGGGTATCTCGGGTATAACAATGGCATCGGCATTTCCCTCCATATTTGATTGAAGGTTCTCCATAATAGGACGTTGATCCATGGCTACAATAGCGGTGTCGAAAGTGCGATACTCGTGATCGGCTTGATGGACGGTTTTGTTGTTCTTCCTTTTTGGAGAACGAGATACACCAATCGGTATGTTTACACGTGTGCGAGTAAACGTGTAAGTAAACTCGAGGAGTGAGAGAGAAGCTCTCGGTCGACTTCTGAGAGAGAAGAGATTATCTCTCTCGAGGTGCAATAATTAATATCTACAAGAAAATATAATATATGTAAGTAATACTTGGGTGGCAAAACCCCCAACAAGCTTTCCTTCTTAGAATACTCACTAGTGAACGGGGGGTTAGGTGGCGCGAAGCACTTAAGTACCTATTAGCCCTTAGACAACATTTTATAGCACGTCACCTTTCTATTCACTTTGTAGTTTGTATTCTTCGAATTCTTGCCTATTGGAAGTATTTATCTATTTTTTACTTAATTAAATTTTATCGATACACGTGTCAAGGACCGGAACGCTCCCGAACACGGTGTATTGCAAAAGCAATACTTATGGAAGTAGATGTATTGAGTGTTCGTATCTACGTATACTAATTTACATATAATAATATAGAGAAAATATTTTTGTATTTATTTTGTTTTTAAGAAAAATACTATATGTACGTAAAAACGATGGAAAACGATATATACAATAATATTTTTGGTGTAATCTTTTAGGAAAAAGATTACTTTTGGATTTTTTATTTTTCTGGTTCAATTCTTTAGAAAAAGAATTGATTTTGTGGTTTTTTTTATTTTTTTGGTATTTTTATCTTTTTTATTTTTTTATGTTTTTTGTTTATAATACGTAAAAATAACGTTCACAAAGTGAACGGATCCCAAAATCCAATGTTTCTCACTCAAAATCGTTAATCTTCACGAAAAGAACCGGCAGCGGCGCCATTTAATATTTGCTTTTTAGTATCGTTTGTCTCGGTATCTAAACGAATTGATATAACTTTTCAAGTTTGACTTTATTGTTTTTGGTGATAAAAGCTTGCTTGGTTTTTAAGCTACTTAGCACAAAGCACACAAAAATGTAAAATATTATACTACATTACCTACTTATACGTACTAGTCTACAACACGTTGCAAATAACACATCTAAATGCACAAAAAACAAACGTAAAATACAAATTTAAACTACTTGGTACACAAAACAAGAAATTAACCTATAATAATATTCTATTCTTATTGTTATTATAAAACTACTCTACTTCTATTCTACACTACTTCTCTAATAACAGTTCTCAAGTAAAAAATTCGCATTCTGGTCTGAATTAAACTAAGCCCAACTATTTTCACTGGCCCAACAAGATCAACTACTGGCCCAATATAAAATCTAAGCAGCCCAACAAAGCAATGTATAACAAACTTAACAAAAAGGACTTAAACTGTAACCATTATAACGAATAAGGAGAAGTATTAAAATTGTCCTAATGGTCTAGGACTGTTATTGAAACGAAAGTATACAAGTTTAAGGGCTAAAACCATTCAGCTACAAATCTTCACTTTGGAAACATGTATTTCACGAGAATGAAACTACCAGTTCATATTAAGAAAATTTCCTTATTCAATGTTTGACTTTCTTACTAATTTTGTATCCTGATGTCTATTGACTTACACCAAACTAACCTGCAACGAACTAAAAATATGAGCTATTGGATCAAATTTAGATTAATAGAATACCTAACTCCTATTGCGACTCAAACTCTTAATCTGCAATTGACATAGTTTGAACCAAAAGCTGTTAAAGTGTACTACCAAACACTAGATTATCTCTAATATCAGTAATTCATTCTACAATCGGACTGTTATCAAACTACAAGAATTAAACAGATTTTGAACTAAATTCATCTAGACGGTTTTAACTGAAATGTCATCACTTTATTCAAAACGCAACAAGATTACACTAAAGATTTCGCAGAAATTTAAATGTGCTTTGTCTTGTTTTATTCTTGAAGTCTTTGCTTCTTCTAGTCCATGAAGTATTCTATGTTCAATACGTCATCGGCCCTAAACTTCTTTGCTAGCTTCCTCTTGTATGCTTTGTCTTATACCCTCGTGTGTACACGTTCCCACACGGTGTGGTGACTTCTATCTTTACGTGCCAGAATTTGTCTCCCTCTTTTCTCATATAATATTATCCCCGTCTGGTACCTAATCAAGGTTCTTTAATTGGACCGGTAATGATCCCAAAAAGTCTGTCATCTTCTTGAAGACTAGAATATTCTTAAACGAGTTGAAGTAAGCTTCAATTGCTAAAGCTTTCTCCATAGGATCTTCACATCCTAAATATGGTGCTCCCAATGGTCCATACAAGGGATAACCATCATCATCTCTTCCAACTTCGAAACAACTTAGCCATTCGTCCTCCATTTCTTTTTCAGAATCGAAGTACCAAGGCTTTTCCCTCGATCTAGGTGCATAAGTATGCACGGTAATACTGTCGTTAATTACAATAGTTCCTCGTCCCAAATCAATAACCGTTCCACACGTCTTTAGAAAAGGCCTTCCCAACAACAATGGTAGGTCCTTATCCTCCGGGATGTCCATAACAAGGAAATCCATGACATAAGCTTGAAACCCAATTTGCACACGGACGTTCCTTACCAAGCTCATAGGTTTGTCTTGCGTGTTGTCCGCCATAGTTAAGTTCGAAAAATATGGCTCCGGATTGCTCAAGCCAAGATGTTGATAGATAGAGTACGGCATGACACTTACACTAGCCCCCGTGTCGGCTAATGCGTCGAATGGTATGGTTCTATTGATTAGAACCGGTATGACAAAGTTTCCGAGATCCTGCATTTTCTTAGGTAGACCATGTTCAATGATCCTTTCTTTGATATGCTCGTTGAATTCCTTCCCTTCTAAACGGGCCTTACCCATTTCTATTTCATCAAGCTTCTTCCGGTAGCTTACATAATTCTCCAAGACCTCCAAGATTGGCTTGGGTTCTTTGAGTTCCTCCTCCTTCTTGTTCAAGATAATTCTTATCCTCTCCTTTTGTTTATTAGAGAGAGGATAAGCCAATGGTAATGGATTGGCACAAAAGCGGAAGGAGATACTTCCTCATGCTCGGCTTGTGTTGGCAAGTAATTGTTTGGGGTTATTTTGCTTGCCTCCGTGTTCTTGTTTCTCTTTGCCTTCCCCATCTTTACTACTTCATTCTCGCTTTCAACCTTAGGTCCGTCTTCAACCAAAGACTCAATATAATCGTCTTTCTCACTTTTTTGTTTGGTCAAATTGACCGTTAGTGTACCTTTCTCAAAATCAACAACACACCTAGTCTCCCATAGAAACTTGTAACCAAAGACCACCGACGGTTCACCTATGTCGGCATGATCTATGACATAGAATTCTATCAAAAATACATACCCATGGATGTTTACCCTTGTGTCTCGTACCACACGTCTTCCATATTCGGTATAGCCAACTATCACGAACACTAACTTCCCCAACATCTCCTCCGTCATGTAATTGGTTGGGTAAGTAAGGTTTAATTCAGCATCCCATGCCCTTTGATTTTCAACCGTACATGGAATAGCAAACCGCATTAACGGTTCAATGTATGAACGATATTCGGCTCTTTGATAGACTGCTTTTTCACATCCTCCTTCATTGATTATCACGCTCTTGTGAGGCAAAGCTTCCCACGAGTCTTTCTCGTCCTTGGTTTTTTCCACATTAGTGACACTTGAGTCACATTCATCGCTGAGTTCTCCTTCTAACCCATTCAAGTATGCGGAAATCTCGCTAAGAGTATTCATCTTTAAGAATAAGACTAACATGACAAAGTTCATAAACGTTAGGGTTAGCGTTAGTAAAAGAAAACAATTATTATACAATTAAACATACAATCATATCCCTAAAAACAAATCAAACAAACAAAAAAAATAATTTTTTTTACAGTACCAGTTTTGCCGACCGGCAAGGTGTTTTTGCCGACGGCAAAAAATTCACATATTCACTTTTGCCGGCCGGCAGAAACATCTTGCCGGTGGCAACAGGGTTGCAGAGGGAGTTTTGCCGCCCGACAAGGATGTTTTGTCGGCGGCAACTCTGTCTGCAAAAAAATATTATTTTTTTCTTTTCTTTGATTTACCATCTCTTTTTTACCACAATTTTCTAAATTTTTCTAAAAACATATTTTTGAAGTTTTTCATTAAACGAACAAAATCCAACAAAAACAAAAACATATAACTTCTAATCTAAACAAAATAAAGGCTAATCCAAACACTACCTAATAGCTTTTATTCTCTTTTTGTAATTTTATGTGTATGAGTGAGCTTATGAAATATGCAATGCAAACATCAAATAAATAAAAGACACATTTATTCAAGCATATTATTTAAATTATAAGATCCTAAACCTATTCTTATTCAATTTTTATTAAAACTAAAAACTAAATTTTAACACCACCACTAATTTGTAATGATTATAACATAAAAAATAAATAAATCCCCGACAGCGGCGCCGAAAACTTGATGCGAGTCTTGCACTCCTAGTTTTACATTTATAAACAAGACTTATTAATTCCTTAACTACGCATACGAGCAAGTATACTCGTTCTATTGTAGCAAAGTCGGGTAATTCAAGATCGTCCCATAGGATTTGCGTATATTTAAAACATTTGGGTGGTGTAGGTAATAGGGTTATCACTACCGATATTACCGCTAGAATTAACTTTGTAAAGGAAAACATAATTAAAAGTAATACTTGTGTGAATTCCATTTCATCCGTAGGAGAGATAATTTGCGTGCGTTTAGCAACTATGAATCACAAATCTAAAGTACATAAATTTCATTCCATGGTATTTTTCATAGAATCCATATTAACAAATTGGTGTAGACAAACCCTTTTGACCTATGATTATCTATTCCAATTCATTATAATCCCCGTTTGTTAGAAAATACAAAGAGATAAGTTTGGTTTGAATGGATTCTTTCAACCTATACCCAAGATAAATCTTTTGACAAATTCCTTTAACCAACTCGTCAAGGTGAGTGTCAATCACCAAGAAACCAAATTGAATCATGCACAAATCTTTTGGAACATAGTTTATCGGAACTCCTTTCGACCTATAAATCCAATAAAAAGCTATATTTCATTTGATTATCAAAACATGTTTCAAGAAATTATCAACCATAAGACCTAATTATATATCTCTTGATCATAAAACCAAACTCTCCTTTAGAATCCATGTTCATCACACAAGTATATCACACTACTCAGAATTCAAACACATTGCAACACAATTCATAACTTTCTCAAACATTCAACAATACTTAAATTATAATGAGAATCAATTCAAGTACAAGAATTTACCAATAGTTCTTCAAAACACAAGGAAATAACAAAATAGAATTTATAGCAATTCCAAAGCCTCCAACTGACCAATGAACCTCCAACCGAATCTCTCCTTCACGAAATTCGTCCCTCCTATGAGGATTAACAGGGTTTATTGTCTTTCGGGTTATGTAAGAATGGTGATTCTAACCTTTGTCAAGGGTTAGAATGATCCTTGGATTAAGCACACTAAAACTAATGACCCTAGGGTCTAATTTATACATGATTTTGGCTTGGGAGAAGGAAAAAACGTTTGGAAATGATAATAGAGGGGAAATGAGAAGCCTCTCATTGATGGTGGTGGTTTAAGAGTGTTTAAGTGTGACTTTTGCTAAACATGAGTACCAAAATGTTGGTGGCAACTTGATCCTGCTGGTGGCAAAATAGTGTTGTTTTGCTGGTGGCAACTTGATCTTGCTGGTGGCAAAATGGTGTTGTTTTGCTGGTGGCAGAATAAAAGTGGATGGTGGCAACTGGGTCATCTTCCACATTTTTCCCTTCTAGTCCTTCTTCTTTGTTTCTTCCTCTAAACTTTCCAATACTCCTTCGTTCCCATGCCTCGTTTATTCCTTCGCCTCCAATTCACGCTTTTTATTCCTTTATTCACGTTTCTTCATCCTTGCTTCCTACAAAACACAATAACCAAACTTTGCACAATATTAGCAATAAAAGTCTGTTTATTACCACAAATACTACATCAATAGTGAAGATAACGCTTATTAATACATGTTGGATTTAAGCGTTATCGGTGGCCCAGAAACGCCACTTTGCTCAACCAGAATTCACACTTGGAGAACTTGGCATACAACTGCTTCTGGCAAAGTATCTGTAGCACTGTACAAAGATGGTATTCGTGTTCCTCCTTGAATTTAGGGAAAATAAGAATATCATCAATGTAGACGATAACAAACTTGTCCAGAAACTCATGGAAGACACGGTTCATCAGATCCATGAAGACTGCTGGAGCATTGGTAAGTCTAAAAGGTATGACTACAAATTCGTAGTGTCCATAACGTGTACGGAAAGCAGTCTTAGAGATATCATGCTCTTTCCCCGTAGCTGATGGTAGCCAGACCTCAGATCGATCTTATAGAAATGTTTTACGCCTTGTAGTTGGTCAAAACAGATCGTCTATACGTGGCAAAGGATATCGGTTTCTGATTGTGATCTTATTAAGCTCACAGTAATCGATGCATAGACGCATACTGCCATCCTTCTTCTTCACGAATAACATCGGTGCACCCTATAGAGATACACTAGGGCGGATGAAACCTCGCTCTAAAAGTTCCTACAGCTGCTCCTTTAACTCCTTGAGCTCAACGGGAGCCATGCGGTAAGGATCATTGGAGATTGGTTCAGCTCCTGGAATGAGCTCAATACCAAACTCTACTTCACGGGCAGGTGGTATGCCCAGAAGTTCTTTAGGAAAAACATCAGGGAATTCTGACACGATAGGCTAATCCTGAATGGATGGAGATTCAGCCTCAATATCATGAACAACATCTAAGAAACCCTCACAACCATGTGACAATAAGGCTGAAATAATTTGTATAGACTTTCCTGGTATGAAACCATTGTGAATGTACTCTGGTGCGTTGACATCACCAAAAATAACCCGATATGAATGGCAATCTATGGTGGTGTGGTGTTTGGATAACCAGTCCATGCCTAATCATGTCGAAATCGCACACGTCCAATGGAAGTACGTCAACTGAATGAATCATGTCGCCAAACTCAAGGGGAATATCTATATACCCATGTGTGATGTGTACAAAGTCTCTCAGGGGAGTGGATATGTTTAAGACATTATCAAGTGTCATAGGGGATATCCTAACACGATTAACATAAGCAGTAGATATGACTGAATGAGTCGCACCCGTGTCACATAAAATGCAAGCAGCTTGGCCATACATAAACAAGATTCCAGTGATGGTACCTGACGACTTGTTTGCTTGGTCCCGCGTGGTAGTATACACACGTCCAGTAGTCGGAGGTGGCTTGGAATTAGCATGCCCATAAGTACCCTCAATCTCACCCTTCTTGCAATCTTTCATCATGTGCCCCTGTTGGCCATATTTGAAGCAGGTGCCACTACCACGGCGGCACGACCCTGGGTGTCTGCGATTGCATGTGGTGCAAAGAGGGCGAGTGTACCCTCCAACAGGTGTTCTAGCTGGTTGGGAACCTATTTCAGGATGTATGCATGAGACATGATTATTGGGGTACAAACATGACTACACGCGAAGTTTAGATTGTAATCCCAGATGAAGCTGCACGGTTGGGTTGTGACCCTCTGTGGTCCTGATCCCGTCCGTTCACAGTGTTCCTGGTAATAGATGTGGAAGTGTCAGAATGTATGAATAATAAAGCAACATAACATTGAATTGAATAATTTTTAGGGACCTACTGTTGTTGGAGTTGTTAGCCTTGTTACGGTAGTTGTCACTACCGCCACGCCTATCAGATACAGAACGGTCCTGAGTCTGACCATTTCCCTTAGGCCGGTACTGCTGAGTGGCCGGTTGGGACTGGTCCCCAGTCTTTTGCATGAAAGATGCAATTGTATAGAGAATGATATAAAATGAAAGGTACTGAATTGAATTGAATGGTCAACGTTTGATGATTGAGATATACCTCTTCTCAGATCTGTCTACTGCACCAAGCTCGTCTCTCTCCTGCAGCATCTCTAGCTTGCGCGCTGCATCTGCCACCTACGCCACATTAGTAAATGTAGCACACACCAAGTTGTTGGCGACATAAATACGAAGAGTCCAACGAAAGTGATATGCCTGCTCTTCTGATGTCCCGGCTGCTGCGCCAAGGAAACCAGCAAGTCTAAGGAATATCTGCCTAAATCCCGTACTATTTTCTCCAGCTCTTTGTCGAATGCCATGATATCCCCCCCCCCCCCTCTTGAGCTGATCCTGTTCAGATCTCGGAAAGAATTGATTCAGAACCAACTCCTTAAACTACGCCCAAGTCAAGCCAGTAACCCAGTCGTCACCTCCATTCGACTACTTAAGTGCTTTCCACCATGCCAGCACGTCTCTCTCAAATTTGTAACAAGCAAGACTCGCCTTGAAGACAGGATCACACCCTCATGCGTCGAAAAGCTTCTCAACGTGTGCAATCCAACTCTTAGCCTTAGATGGACTGTCAGTGTGCTCAAAAGAATTAGGTCGCTGTTTATTGAACCTTTCCAGCCAGGTGATAAGAGTAGCTGGTAGAGGAGGAGGAGGAAGGTTGTTCTGATTCTAGTGCTGATTATGAGTGGCTTGAACCTCAACACGAATCTCATTTCTGAGTTGGGGAAGTAAAGCTTGCAGAGCAGCTTGGATAGCTGCCTGCATGTCTTGCTCACGTGTGTTAACCATCTGACAGTTTAAAAACAAAATGCAATGATTAATCTGATTAGAACATAAGATAAACATAATAAAATGATGCATGAAACAGTTTATGAAGACGTAGCCAACGAAAATGACATGAGTTTAGGTGAACGCCTATGGGTCGGTTCACCAAAACAAAATTGACATGACAAGAGTGAACGCCTATGGGTCGGTTCACTAAAACAAATTTGACATGGCGAGCGTGAACGCCTATGGGTCGGTTCACCAAAACAAAAGGATTCGAATAAAGCACATGCGACTAAATACCTACAACAATGATACATGAAACAAATGCATGAAAACAAACTATCAGTCTTAGGAAGGCACTGATGACTACCTACTAGTCACAGGTCAAGTTTTTAGAGCCTACAGGTCGAAACCTTGGCTCTGATACCATAATTGTAGCACCCCATTTTGATAAATGGAATATCACAGGATAATTATGGCGTATCATCAAAGCATGCAAGGTAAATGTCTGAAACATTAAATGACCATAAAGGGAAATACCGGAATCAAACATCGGTAGTCCAACGTAAGCTCACAAGCATGAATATAAATACTGAAAGGAAAGGACTAACAATGTCCAAAAGAAAATAACGTATGAAAATGCGTAAGGTAAAGGAGGCTGGATAGCTTCCGTCCAAATGCACATACTCTCAAGGTCCTAAGTGCGTCCCTGAGTACCTGCCGTT
This sequence comes from Glebionis coronaria, assembly GCA_025667525.1. Lineage (NCBI taxonomy): Eukaryota > Viridiplantae > Streptophyta > Magnoliopsida > Asterales > Asteraceae > Glebionis > Glebionis coronaria. The sequence goes on from CM046881.1 coordinate 186,102,497, forward strand.
TGGGAACATGAAAAGGAAACGGCTGAGCATAACGCCCAGTGAATGAATATATAACATAGTATGAATGACATAACATAATAATGACTAATAGCAGCGGAAACGTATAAGTCCTGTAAAACCTGGTACATGTTTATAAAACTGGGTCTATATTTTGGAAAGTCTTATGTTTTTATATGAAAACTATATTTTAATTAGCCAAGAGCCCGTATAGGTCATGCGGTATCACCGTGCATGAATACTTAGAGGGGTGACCTCATCATGCAATTAGAGGGGTTGCCTCTAATTATACTGGTCTGGGTAGTAGGGATCAACTCCTTGTGAAGGATGCAAGGCACACACACCACATTCACCATGAAAATCCTGTAAAACATGTAACTAGGATGCACCCATACGCCCCACATGATAATATAAATAAATGGCAAAAACTGAAAGGGACGCCACGAGCAATTACTCCGTCGTGGGGAAGTCATAACACTGGTGCCTCCAGTGTTATGGTTATGGAACCTCCATAACTAGATGACGTGATATGCATGTATATATAGCTCAGGCATTTAAAACAAAACATAAGCATTCAAAACATATAAAATAACTGGGGAAAATAGATAGCTGCAAACGGGGAAATCCTAATCATACATACGAAGGAATGTCCATACTGAAGGACGGAATATCCGTACCTTATGTCCAGTGAAGGATGAAAGATGAAAAGATGGAAAGTCCTACTCCGACTTCACGAGTACTACATAAATAAGGGACATGTATGAGTTGTCTGATTACTGAGTGTGTTACTGGTTCTTGTGTGTTCTTAACTTATTTATATGTTCTTGTCATGTTTTACTGTTTTAAATGTTATCTTGTATTTATCCATGTTTTACATGTATTCTGATTATGTATTTCATGTGTTATTGTATTACTATACTTGTAGCGTCGTAATAAGTAACTTTCTAGAAATAGCAGTTTTCCAAAAATAGAAAGTTTCCAAAAATAGAAAGTTTCCAAAAATAGAATGTTTCCAAAAATAGTAACTTTCCTGAAAAAGAAATAAGTTGGATTAATAAGTCTAAAAATATAAGCTAGTGCTTATTAATCATAAGTTATAAGTCATGATAGATTATTAATAAAGTCTATTAAATTAAATACTTAGGCTAAAGTTATTATTAATTAATAATGATAAAGCATGGTTTATTAATTAATAAAATGTCATTATCAATTTAATAAACTTTATCTTATATAATTTAATTTAATTAAGTCATGGTTTAAATTAATTAAGTCTAATAAAATACTTAGGTTATATATGTATTATTAACTTTTAATAATAAACCTAAGTCGTAGTTTTTAATTAGGATATAAGATGTTTTATTTAATTAAATAAAATAACCTAAGTCATGATTTTAAGTTAATTAATTAATTAAGCATGTATATTAATTTAATTAATTTATTAATAAAATATTGCTAACCAAATATACCTGAGCCCTAAACCCCAGAAAACAAACCCGACACCAACACACCACCACACAGCCGCGGCTGGTGGTGGTGGCCAGTGGTTGTGCAGCCGGTGGCTGCAACCCTGGTTTCCGCTGCTGGCCGCGGTTCCCACTGTTGGACCAAAGTTCACACCGGCAGAAGTCGGTGCTTCTCCCCGCCTCGCCTGCGTAGCCACTACAGCACCAAGGTTCCCACTGGGACCTTGGTTTTTGCTGCTGCCCGATCCAAAACACCACCGAGCCCCAATGGGGGTTTCGGCTGGTGGAACAAAACGGCACCAAGAGCCTAAGGCTCTCGGTTGTGCGTGTCGAAACCCAAAACCAAACCAAGAAACCTCTTTTCTTGTCAACCCATTATCAATAACATGTTTTATTTTATTTTATAAGATTCAAGAACATGTAATTAAAATAAATTAAATGAAAAGATCAAAAACATGGTTATACTGAATGCGTGGATGAAAAAGGAATTGAAACACGAACACAACTATGTGAAAACCAAATATCAAATCACAACAAAATTGTCCTTGTGGTGGTGGCTGTCGCGGCTCAAAGACAAAGAGGGGTTAGGGTTTTTGATTTTTTTCTAAGAAGTTGTATAATGAAATCCCTAGTGTTTATTTTTACTAGTTAGTTTCAAAAATGGGCCGAGCCCTTCCTTTGTTTCTTTGTCGCGGGTACACAAGCCCAAAAGGCCAAACCAAACCTTTTTCATGTTTAAATTATTATTCGTGTATGTTCGTGTTTAATGTTCGTGATTTAATTATTATACGTAATAATTATCGTGCATTAATAATATACGTAGTTCTTAGTATTTAATGTTCGTGACACGTGTCGTATATTATAAATGGAAAGTTTTAATATATTCGTATTTTTACGTAGTGTACTGTTCATTGTATTTCATACGGGTTTTACAACTACTATGTCTGGGGATCCCATGAGTGCTAACCCAGTGGCCGACTCTAGTCATGAGCAAACGGATGAAGAATTCACTAAAGCTGAATCTAAACAACTCGACGCTGATGATCAAGTTATTCAAGTCATTCTTATGGGACTTCCCGAAGATGTTTATGCTACTGTCGATAGTTGTGAAACCGCACACGAGATGTGGCTCAGAATTCAAAAAATGATGAAGGGGAGTGAAATTGGTTTACAAGAAAAAGAGACTAAGTTGCTTCGTGAATGGGAGAAGTTTACTTATATTGAGGGAGAACAAATTGAACCTTACTATCATAAGAATTTCAACACTCATGAATCATCTTAGGAGAAATAAACATGAACCTAAGCAAATTGTTGCCAACATCAAATTTCTTGATATCTTCCATCTGAAAGGTCACGATATGTCACGCTCGTCAATCAAACCAAGGATCTTCATGCCGTGGACTATACTCAAGTGTATGATTATTTAAAGATGAATCAAGCTGAGGCTAATAAAGTTAGGGTAGAACGACTTGCAAAAACACAAGATCCATTGGATTTCATCGTAAACTCTCTGTCATCTATGTCATTCCCATGGTACCTTACCATCAACCCTCCTTGAGTAACTTCATGCCACAACAACAACAACTCACCACTTATGGATATCAACTTCCTGCTGTTGTGAACTACTTGCAACAACCTATTAATTGCTTTGATGACATCACTGATTCTACCCATGCAATTAATACTGGTCTAGCACTTCTTACAAAGGTATTCAAATTCACCATTAACCCAACCAACAACAATCAGAGAATCTCCTCGAACACAAGAAATCGGCAGATTTCTCAACCAATGATGAATGTCAATCAAAATCGTCAATTGTTAGTTGGAGGAAACACACTGAATCAGTTTCAACACTATGGTGTTCAGAATGTGGGTAATCAGTATGGTCAAAATGTAGGGCAAATAGTTGGGAATGCATGCAATCAGTTTGGACCAAACCGTGGCCAGAATCAGGGAGTTTAGAATGTGGGAAATCATATGGAAAATATAATGGTTGCAAGGGCTGAAAATAATAGTACGGGTAATGTAAACAACAATCGCCAGGTTCAGTGCTACAACTGCAGGGGATTGGGTCATTATGCTCGAGATTGCACAGCCAAAAAGAAGAGGGGTGCAACTTACCTTCAGACTCAACTTCTCATAGCACAAAAGGAAGAGGCACGAATTCCACTTCAAGCTGAGGAATTTGATCTTATTTATTTTGCAGCAGAATATGGTGAGAAAGAAGAGGTGAATGCCAACTACATCTTGATGGCAAATTTGCAGCAAGCATCCACCTCGAGAATTCAGGATGACAAAGCTCCCATCTATGATTTAGACGGTCCCTCTAAGGTACACCCACGTTTCGATGATAATGATATATATAGTATGTCTAATCAGGAGGAAGAGTATACTGAGATACTTGAGTCCTACATTGAGACACACGGGGATCAATCAAATAATAATAATATTATTTCAAATGCGCCCAGTGTGGACCTTAGTGGAGATCAAGTCGCTCAACCTACAACCCTTCCTGATGAGATGCATGCGTATTATAAATCATCATTTGATAAGCTTGCTATGGACATTGATCATGTCAAGGTGGTCAATAATAAGTTTAGTGAAACTAATGCCCAATTGACCACCGAGCTTGTGGGATATAAGTAAAGGGAGAAAATTTTTGAAATTCATCATGCTAAAATTAAGGAACTTGAACAAGCTCATGCAACATTGGTTTATCAAGAAAAATATACGAAAAAGAAATTAAATACTTTACATTTAAGTAGTGCTAAAAAGATAAGCGATTTGAATGATGAAATCACCTCTCTTAATAAACAGCTTTCAAATGAAAAATCTATTAATTCTGATTTAAAAGAAGAAAAGAAAAAGCTGAAACATGATTTCAAAATTCGAGAAGATGGGCTTCTTGAGGATATTTGTAATGCTAAGGATAAGATTAGGGAATTAGACAACCTTTTGATAAAACAAGGTCAATCTATGCATACTATTAACATGCTTGCCCCAAAAGTGAATGAAATGTATCACACCTGTTACAAACTGGCTTTAGGTTGTCCTCCTCCTCCTTATCCTGAACATCTTAAGCAAGCTCAGACTACCCACCAAAGTTTATATAATGCTAATGTGTTGCGAGATAAGCATGATCCCTCATGTAGTGTATGATTCAGAGGAAACTATGGAAATTGCTGCAAAGAGTCGTTTAAGAATGCAAAAGCTTAATAAAAAAGTCACATCCGTTTATTATCCAAAAATTAATCCTCCTTTAGGAAATTTTGTTCGGTCTAAAACGAGTACTGAAATGTTTTGATACCAAGTGAGGAATTGTTGGATGACCCTCATAAACCGAGCGTTGCACGACGATATCTAAGCGAGGTAAAAGATAACTTTATCATTCTTAAACGTGTTGTTAATTCTAAAATTACTGGAGGAAACTTTACATCACCCGTTCAAATTGAGTTACAAAAAGTTCTTCAAAACGATATTAATCTTATTATTAATCAAGTTGACACTAGGATAAGCAGTTTTGAAAACGCTTTTCTGAAAGAAGCAGCCAACTTTGTTCAAGACTTTAAATCTTTGGCAAAGGAGGCTGATGAATCTCTTGATAAAATTAAAGTTTAGTAAAACGATCTTGAACGTCTCTATTAAGCAAGTGACAATGTTGATAGTAGTCCCATTGCGTTAAACATATCTGTGTCTGATAACGAAACCCTCCAAACTGAGGTTGAACGTAAGAAAGAGAAAATGGAATCTTATGTCATTAAAAAGGATAAAGAATTTACCAATCTTTGGAATAAATTTGTCAAAAAATGTGATGAATGTAAATATGAAAAAATTTCGTATGATAAAGCTTACAATGAAATGCAACAAACAATCGAACGGTTGCAAGCTCGGTTAGAAGATGTTAAGGGAAAGAATCTGTCTTCTTTTAGGTTAGAGAAGGCCAGTGATGGGAATGTTTAGAAGCTTAAGGCTAAGATTGCAGATTTAGAATCTGAAGTTGTTTCTTACAAGCGGGCTGTATAACATGTCAAGTCTGTCTATCAGAAACTCATTGATAAAATTTGTGAAAACTACAAGTTAAAGGCCTTGTTAAAAGATAAGACTTCTGAGCCTAGTACGATTGTGGATACTATGATTCAGAAACCATCAACCTCGGGAACTACTCGTATTGCTGTAACACCTTTTCCCAAGGTTGCTGGAACGAAATCTGTTGTGATTGCCCCAAGAATGTTTCAAGTTAGTCCTTCCTCTCAGTCTAGAGTAGATATCTCTATGCCTAACAAACAACGTAAAGCAAGCGTTAGGACAAAACCTACCACTATATCTCAACCACAAGTCATCGATTTAAAAAGTGCTAATTCTAATAGACGTGTGTCTTCTTCTACAAGAATAAACAACTACACTAAGAGCAGAAATCCACAGCCTACGAGCATTACAAGGAATGATAGGGTCCCTTTTGCCTCTAGAAGTAGTCGCCCCAAGATCAATAATGTGAAAGTAGAAGAACACCCTAGGAATTTACCGATTTTTAATCATATCAGAAACTTAATTCATCTGAATGTAATGACTTTAATCTTGCTATTCGGAATGAAAAATCAGAAGTAATTTGTGCTAAATGTAAGAAATGTTTTTTTTACTTTTAGTCATGATGATTGTGGTTTGACTATGAATGGTTTAAACTATGGTGGATAAACTTGAATTGACAAGCTTTCAATTAGTAAAAAACATAGCACTCCTAAGGCTAAAGTGTATGTTCAGAAAAGTAAGCACATAGGGTCCACAGAAAGTCTTGCTAAGCCTAGTAGCCCTAGATTTACCTCTAAGTAGTTGCCTACTGGTAGAAATTTTAACTGTAGTGGCAAGTTATTGACACTAGTAGATCTCATACTGAAAATGATTTGTCGGTATGTGATACGGCTTAATTATCTTCTAACCCTACACGAACCTATTTCATCAGTTGCCAAAATTTGTTTTTCTCTTATAATTGGCAGGCTGTTGAAATTTGTCTCTTGTGCGTTGATTAGGGCTGTTAAAAACACATGACTGGGAATCGTAGTCTTCTCAAGAACTTTGTTTGGCGATTCATGGGAACTGTTCGATCTGGAAATGATCATGCTGTTGCAATTCTAGGCTATGGTGATCTTCATTGGGGAAATATAATAATAACCAGAGTCTCTTTTGTTGATGGCTTGGGACACAATTTGTTTTTGGTTGGGCAATTTTGTTAGAAGTAGCATTCAGAAGTCATACATGTTTCATAAGAGATCTTGAAGGAATTGATTTGTTGAAAGGAAATCGTACCACCAACCTTTACACCATTGATCTCTTTTAAATGTCGGATGCTTCTCTAGTTTGTCTCATGGGCTGGGCCACATCAACAAAGTCACGGTTATGGCATACTTGGTTTAAAAATGCGCACATCATTGCGCAAATTGCACGCATCAATACGTTGCATTCAAAATTTCGCATCAATGTGCCTAATGCAATGCCATCCCAGAATGCGTTCGCATTAAACCGCAATTTACCACATTTGTAATGCTAGCAACGGTAGCAATTGTTGCAACCTAGTACTTAGGTCATTTTTGTCAAATTTTAACCACTTAAAAGAGACCTATATATTTTAATGGCTTTTTAAAAATAAGACTTGTTAGAAAAACATTTAAAACAAACAAAATAACAAAAATATAGTATCTTTCATTTTGGAAAGTATCTTTTGTCAAGCTTTACTCTGGACTTATTTGTTTTACAAAGGATTATATGCATAATTTCAATATGCAAGTAACTTATTTTTTGACTTTATTGTATTTACTTGGTACTTAAATAATTTTTGTACTTTTTTTATACTAAACGCATCGTGTCTAAATTGCGCTCGCAATCGCATCACGCATCACGCAATGGATTTTGGGACATTTAGCGCAATGGATCGCAAAACGCATTTTTAAACCAAGATGGCATCAATGGTTATCTCATCTCAATTTTGATGCCATCACCCAACTAGCAAAAGATGATCTCGTTAACGGTCTTCCAAAGTTCAAATATACAAAGGACCATCTATGTCCATCATGTGAGCAATGTAAAAGCAAGAAGAAGCCTCACAAACCCATACCTGTTCCCAATTTCTCGAATAGGTTACATCTCCTACATATGGATTTGTGTGGCCTAATAAGAATCAAAAACATTAATGGGAATGGTATATCCATGTGATTATGGATGATTATTCTCGTTACACATGGGTTCATTTTCTTGCTTCAAAATATGAAGCCCCTAGTGTAATTATCAATTTGTTGAAGAAAACATTAGTGCTACTGCAAGCCCCTGTCATCATTGTAAGAATGGATAACGGCGCCGAATTCACCAATCAGCAAATAAAAGCTTATTTTGAAGAATTTGGGATTTCTCATCAAACCTCGGCTGTAAGAACTCCAGAGCAGAATGGATTTGTGGAATGGAGGAATCGTACGCTAGTTGAAGCCGCGCGGACTATGCTTCTCTCCTCCAGTGCGCCGTTATTTCTTTGGGTCTATGTCATTGCAACTGCATGTTATACTTAAAACCGCTCCATTATTCACACCCGATTCAACAAAACACCTTATGAGATCATTAATGGACAAAAACCAGATATATCGTTTCTACATGTATTCAGTGCACTGTTGGGAATTAATTTGATGAGACAAAATAAGAATAATGAAACAAGGAGGACTTATATGCAAATGTCAAGCTTTACAAGAATATGGAGCCCTTTCATACAACAAGGAAGACTTATTAGCAAAAGATGGAAGGACTTCTAGTTAAAATAGATTTCTTGTAGAAAGGGGTATGTGTAGTATATAAACACATACACCCTACGTGAATTATCATTTCCATTATTCACAATGTAGTCATAAAGTAAAATTCGTGTGTCTAGGTGTGTATGTTCATCGTAAACACACCTAGGGTTAGATGGTTTGAGAGTTAACGTTTAATGAGAAGTAAACGTTGGAAAAGTAAACACCTTGATTATGTATCGTGTTCTATTCCGCTATGTTAATCATATGAACATGATGCATTCCTAGTAAGCTTAATCGACCCATGAATAATGGTTTCCACAATTGGTATCAGAGCGGGTGGCTCTCGATATTAGGAACTAACAAGGTGTTCGAGTCGAAGAATGAAGATCGAAGCTTAAAAAATCGTCTTTGTTTTTAAGTTCGGATCTCACTGTGCAGCCATGTTCAAACAGTCATAACTCCTTTGTCAACTGTTGGATCGACGTGAAATTTGAACTATAGGTTCTTGGCATATATGTCTCGAATCACACCTGAGGGATCGTCGATCTGAGATTTATGAAAGAGATATACATCGTCGAATGTTGCTACAGAGGGAGGTATAAAATTTTCTGTTTTTGTTTTTTTGTTGAGTAAGATTTAGGGTTTTATCCCCTAAGCCCTAGATCGACTTGAAAAGCAGAAAAATAAGAGGTTTGTGGCTGTTATAATGCATAATGATACAAGATTCGAGCTACGGTTGGTTTACAAACCCTAAGTTATGGTTTCGATGCATAAATTTATAAACCCTAGATCGAAGTACAAAGCTGTGATTTTGTATATTGCTGAAGTTGTTGCTGCTTAGTGTCGTATTTGAGTGTGTGTGAAAAGTTGTTCGATTAAAGTAAAGGCAGACAGCAAATCGTGATGTTTGTGTTTTTGTGATAAAGAAAAAGGGGTTTACATAGTGACGTAACAGTAAGTTTTTACTTTATACCTTTGCTGATGTATTGTGATGCCAAAGAAAAGGACGTGAGATACAAGGAGTTGCTTTACTCACATGTATTAGTGTTATTCACAAACACTATATTTATCACGTGGGCCAAAAGTAAGAGCAGTAGTTTGATTTATCTTGTGTGAACGAGTGATGCAAAGCCTTGGTGTGACAATCCGTCAATTTCAGGTCGTTATTTTAATCTCGAGTATTACGAATTACGTGTTTAATTTAATGAGAATTTTAAATTATCGACTAACCGAGAAGGTTATGACTTGAAACTAGCGTAAGAATGTCGATTAGATGAAAACCGGCAAGGAATACGTTAGGTATCGATATTATATTCTCAAATTATCATAAAATGATTTTATTATATTTAATATTTATTTCTCGTACTTTACGTTTTAACGAATGACGAGAACTACTAGTGATCGCGATACCGACGGATGCCCAAAAATTTATGTTTTATTATCGATTGTCTCGATATTTTATATTTTCGGCGTTTTCGATTTATTTACGTTTTAAGTCGTGTCGAAGCTTTATTATTATCTTTATGAAGCGTTTTAACTTTTGAAAAGTATTTTTACGAAATCCGAGTCCCGTAAATATTTTCAACTTTGACAAATATTCATTTTCTACCATTTAACTTATTTAATTACTTTTTTGCCCAAAACTATGCCTAAATGACAAAATCTACCCTAACCTTGGACTATTTATACAAATTCCACAAACTAATTTACATTAAAAATTCATTAAAAAAAAGATAATCTCTCCCTCACTCTCTTGTGTTTACCGTCCACCCCCATCACCTTAGCCACCATCAAAAACCGAATTCTACCTTGATTCATCCTAAACTAATAAAAGACCCAACCTAGAAATTTCAAAAGCTTCATTTTGGTATAAATTTTTCCAACATGCATACACTTCATTTTTCTTTCAAATTTTTGATGAAAAACATGTTGTTTGATCCATTTTATGGTTAAAAATGTTGTTATTATTATTATATTTGAAGTGGATGATGTTGCATGTATGATTTTTATATATTAGATTTTTATTGGATTAAATTTAAGAGTGTTAGGAGTTAGTTAGATGTGTTATGATAATATTAGAATGATATTAAGAGTATGTAAATTGTTAAAATGGGTCAAAATGTGGATTTAACATGATTTTTAACTAGTCATTTTAGACCAGTAGGTAAAAGGGCATTTTTGAATTACTTACTGTAATAATCTTGTTAAACTAATAAGATAGGGTCGTAGAGAATTTCGTTAGCTTCGATTTGATATAAAGTAGGACTTCCAACTCCAAACGAGTGCGAAGTTACAACAATTTTAATATTCGTGTACCGGGAGACGAGTATCGGCACAATCCGAAAATTGTTGTCAATATTTGGATCGAATCTCGGGGACTATAGAATGAGTTTTAAAAATTTTCAAGGACTGATGTTAAAGTCTAAACCTCAGGTCATGAGTCTATTTTCAAACCCGAGTGTCGGTTTTATAAATGGAGTTGTTTAGACATGTCAAAATAGTTTTACGAGTTGAAGGCGTAAAACTGTCCGGTTTTTGTAACTCATAGATGTGTCGGGCAGAAGGTCTTAAAAGTAATATTTTTGAATGAAACTTAAACTGAGTCTTATTCCTATTATATGTGAGTTTGTGACCAAGTTTCGTCAAAAACGAAATAGTTTAAGTAAGGTAAATGAGCTTGTACTTTCGGTAAGTACCGGTAGATTTTTATCGATGATATAATCTTATAAAGTTAACATGTAAAAGGGTATAGAAGTACACTTGTACAATTATTATTTTTGGGATTGTCATGATTTTATAAATTTGAGTTTTGTATTATTTAAGTATTGTTTATACTTGAGTCATTTATTAACGAACGCGCCTTATTTGGTAGGTTGCGGTCTTCGTGTTTAACGGGCATCACTTATCGTCGGCGATCGTCATATTACTACTATTGTACCAAGGTGAATCTATAGCCTCGCTTTTATACTATCTTGTAAAGATTTTTAAAACCCGCGAGGGGGATACCATGCTTGTTTTAAAATGGAACACAAGGGACCCAATTGTATGCTAGATGAACGTTATTTACATAAGTTTGCTTCTAGCCTTAAAGACCCATTGAATCATGAATTGCTAATCGTATGAACGCTAATACTATGGATAGATCTATCGGGGTGACGCCCAGTCCGGTCGCGACTAGCTATCGCGTGGTGTTGTGATGCACTAGTAATGAAACATCGGATGCAATTGTATAAGAGAAATATACGCACTTGGCTAGGTGTGTTGGGCTGAAATAATATATGTTAACATTCAATTTCATGAGACTTATGTAATAACAACGATGATTATGTCTGATCCACATGATTGTCAACCATTGAAGGTTTATTCAGAATACTTGTGTTCGTTTATTTAATTTAAACTCTATAGATTCACTCAGCATTTTTGTTGACTTTATAGCATGTTTTATCTCAGGTCCTTGAAGAAGGCACTCAAGGAAGGCGGTTTCATGCAGCTTGCTTAATTTAAATGTTTTGGCCCGCTTTTCCTAAACTATGTCCATTCAAAGAAACTTTTGTTGTTTGTTATGTTGTGTAAACTTTGAAACTATTTGGGACCGTGTGTGAACTGTTTTACCTTTAAATAATGAATGGAGGTATGTTTTATTAAAACGACTCGTTTTGAGGCGTTTTCTATGATATTGAGATTGAACCGTGATAGTAACACCCAATGACCCTTCCGCTGCTATGACCCGAAATTGGGGGTGTTACAGATTGGCATCAGAGCTCAAGTTATAGAGAACGAAAATATTTTCCAAAAATAAATTTTTGAAATCTTTTGACTATAACATCTGCAAGCGAAACCTCCGAGTTGCCAATGAATGAGAATAAGAAAAGTGTATATATGTGATAAATATTTAATTATTATTTATGCTTAAAGCATAATGGATTACATTTATTTATTTATAAATGTTTATTATTTTATTATTATAATACTAATACATAATTTATAAACGACGCTGATTGTCACGATAGAAATTCCTGTCTTTTGACTCATTCCTCGTGAATCTTCGTTCCTTGTCTAAATTCTATTCTTTGTTCTATCATCCATTCTTGTTTCTCTTCATCTATCTATTCTTATTCTGTGGTATTCATGTTTTGTTATCACAAGCGTTTAATGAATACTCATTTTGATGTGAATTGTGTAACAGGATCATGCCGCCAAAACAAATGACTGAGGCGCGGTTACGCGCTATAGTAGCGGATCAATTTCAGGTCGCTATAAATGCATTTATGGCAAATATGAATAATGGAGTTGGTGGATCCGGTGGAGCTGGTGGATCCAGTGGATCTGGTGGAGCTGGCAATACTGGAGCTGGCAATACTGGAGCTGGCAATACTGGTGCTGGAACTGGTGATGCTGATAGATCAGTGATTCCTGAAACAAGAAGTGTACTTACATCTCATTCATGAAATGTAAACCTCCGACTTTTAAGGGTACTAAAGGTGCTATTGGTTTAATGCAATGGTTTAAAAGATTGGAATCCATGTTTCGATTTAGTGGAAGTGAGGAAGGAGACAAAGTGATGTTTGCCTCTGCTACTCTTCAAGGGCGAGCATTTACTTGGTGGAATGGAAGAATGGCGTCTGTAGGGATGAATGCTGCTTATGTTACACCTTGGGTTGAAGTGAGAAGATGGATGACCGAGGAACTCTGTCCAAGGAGTGTTATTCAGAGGTTAGAACGGGAACTGTTTCAGCTGAGACTGAGAGGTACTGATATCGATGGATACACAAACAGATTCCATGAACTTGCTCTACTTTGTCCAAACAAAGTTACCCCAGAATATCTGAAGGTAGAGCAGTATATTCGAGGCTTACCTGCCAACATCCGTGGTGATGTGACCTCATCTAAACCTGCCAATATTGATGAAGCTGTACGAATGGCCTACCAACTGATGGGACAGATTATCCAAGATAAGATTGATGGTGTTGCTGAAGGTAGTAAAAGAAAGGCTGAAGTGGAAAGTGATGATCGAGGTGATAACCGTAAATCTCACAATAGGAATCAGAACCGAAGGAGGAGCAATGCGAATACAATGACTGAAACTGCACCTGCTGATAAGGGAACCCGATGTCAACGTTGCAAAAGGATTCATACTAGTGAATGTACTAAGTGTGGAAAGTGTAACAAGCTGGGTCACAAGACTGAAGACTGTTGGGGACCAGGAAGGAAAGGAGTGACTTGCTTTAACTGTCAAGGTAAAGGACACATGAAGAATCAATGCCCTGAGCCGCAGAAGAATGCACGTGGTGGTGATAATCAAGGAAAAGCCTACCAACTAGGAGAAGCTGATGCTAAGCAAAACCCGAAATTTGTTACTGGTACGTTTTTACTGAATAACCGTTACGCTACAGCTTTATTTGATTCTGGTGCGGACAAAAGCTTTGTGTCTACAAGTTTTAGTACCTTAATTGATATCAAACCGGTCGAATTAGACGCGAGTTATGAAGTAGAACTAGCTGATGGTAAATTAGTAAGTACCAATCATGCGCTCTTAGGATGTTCTATTAATCTTCTGAACCGTATTTTTAAGATAGACTTGATGATCGTAGAATTGGGAAGTTTTGATATTATTATCAGAATGGATTGGCTGTCGAAGTATAATGCGTCTATTCTGTGTGGAGAAAAGAAAGTTAGGATTCCTTTAGATGACAAGACCATAGTTATCGAAGGTGATAAATGTAATTCTCGTCTGAAAATCGTTTCGTGCATTAAAGCTCGTAAGTATATCGAAAGAGGTTGTGAGTTATTCCTAGCTCATGTGTCGGAGAAGGAATCGAAGGAGAAGCGTATCGAAAATGTTCCATTCATTCGTGACTTTCCTGAAGTGCTTCCGGAAGATTTGCCAGGGCTTCCGCCTCCAAGGCAAGTAGAATTCCAAACTGATCTAATTCTTGGTGTTGCACCCGTGGCACGTGCGCCATATCGTTTAGCACCATCCGAGTTGAAGGAGTTGTCCGTGTAATTGCAAGAACTATCTGATAAAGGTTTTATACGACCGAGTTCGTCACCTTGGGGAGCTCCTGTTTTATTCGTTAAGAAGAAAGATGGTTGGTTCCGTATGTGTATCGATTACCGAGAGCTGAATAAGCTGACGATCAAGAATCGTTATCCGCTTCCAAGAATTGATGATCTATTCGATCAACTTCAAGGTTCTCGTGTTTTCTCCAAGATTGATCTTCGTTCTGGTTACCATCAACTTCGTGTACGCGAGGAAGATATTCCTATTATGGCGTTTAGAACTCGTTATGGTCATTATGAGTTCCGAGTTATGCCTTTTGGTTTGACTAATGCACCTGCTGTATTCATGAACTTAATGAATCGCATTTGTAGGCCGTATCTTGATAAATTCGTGATCGTTTTCATCAATGATATTCTAATATACTCCAAGAGCAAGGAAGAGCATGCCGAACACTTAAGAATTATCTTGAACTTGTTAAAGGACGAAAAGTTGTACGCTAAATTCTCAAAGTGTGATTTTTGGCTTAATTCTGTACAATTTCTCGGACATGTGATTGATAAAAGTGGGGTACATGTTGATCCTGCGAAGATCGAAGCCATTAAGAATTGGAGTGCTCCAACTACTCCAACTGAAGTGCGACAATTTCTAGGTTTGGCTGGTTACTACCGAAGGTTTATTGAAGGATTCTATTTGATATCGAAACCATTAACTAAGCTGACTCAGAAGAATAAACCATTTGTGTGGGGTGATGATGAAGAAGAAGCTTTCAAAACCCTGAAGATGAAACTCTGTAGTGCGTCGATCTTATCGTTACCTAAAGGAAGTGAAGACTTTGTTGTTTATTGTGATGCATCTCTTCAAGGATACGGTGCTGTTCTCATGCAACGTGAAAAGGTGATCGCATATGCCTCTAGACAATTAAGGAAGAATGAGGAGAACTACATTACCCATGACTTGGAATTGGGCGCTGTGGTTTTTGCTCTACGACTTTGGAGACATTATCTGTATGGTACGAAGTGTACAGTATTCACTGATCACAAAAGCCTACAATACATATTGGATCAAAAGGAGCTGAATATGAGGCAACGTCGATGGGTTGAACTCTTGAGTGATTACGACTGCGAAATTCGTTATCATCCGGGAAAGGTGAATGTGGTAGTTGACGCGTTAAGTAGAAAGGAAAGTGAGAAACCGATTCGAGTGCGTGCTTTGGTGGTGACAGTTCATAATAACTTACCTGAGCAGATTCGAAAACAAATCGAAGCGTGTAAGAAGGAAAATATCGCAGCCGAAAGATTTAGAGGAGATGGTGAAACATTTGAGACGCGATCTGATGGTATCAAATGTTTGAGAGGTCGAATCAGGTTACCATTCTATGGTGGACTGAGAGACTTGATCATGTTAGAATCTCATAAGTCCAAGTATTCTATTCATCCTGGATCGGTCAAAAAGTACCAAGACTTGAAAAAGTTATACTGGTGGCCAAATATGAAAGCTGATATTGCATCATACGTCGCGAAATGCTTAACGTGTGCAAAAGTGAAAGCTGGGTATCAGAAGCCATCAGGATTACTTGTCCAACCTGAAATTCCAATCTAGAAATGGGAGCGAATTACGATGGACTTCATCACAAAACTCCCAAGGACACCGTCTAGGTTCGATGCAATCTGGGTTATTGTCGACCGTTTAACTAAATCCGCTCATTTTATTCCAATCAACGAGAGGTTCGGTTTGGAGAAACTCGCCGACATTTATCTGAAGGAGATCGTGTGTAAGCATGGTGTTCCTATTTCAATCATTTCCGATAGAGACAGTCGTTTTGCTTCTAGATTTTGGAGATCACTTCAGAAATATTTAGGAACCAATTTGGATATGAGCACAGCCTATCACCCGCAAACCGATGGGCAAAGCGAAAGAACTATTCAAACATTGGAGGATATGTTGCGTGCTTGTGTGATAGACTTTGGAAGTAGCTGGGATAAACACTTACCTTTGGCCGAGTTCTCGTACAATAACAGTTATCACGAGAGTATTAAAGCTGCACCTTTTGAAGCACTTTATGGGAGAAAATGTAGATCGCCCGTGAGCTGGAGTGAGGTTGGTGATGCTCAACTCACTGGACCAGAGATGATTAGAGAGACAACGGATATGATTGTGCAAATCAAGAATAGGTTGTTGTCAGCGCGAAGTCAACAAAAGAGTTATGTGGATGTGAGAAGAAAACCATTGGAGTTTAGTGTGGGAGATAAGGTTATGCTAAAGGTATCACCATGGAAAGGTGTTGTACGATTTGGAAAACGTGGGAAGCTAAGTCCTCGTTATATCGGACCATTCAAGATTATATCGAGAGTAGGACCCGTGGCATACCAACTTGAACTACCACAAGAACTGTATGGGATTCATAACACTTTTCATGTATCGAATTTGAAGAAGTGTTTATCCGATGAAGAACTCGTTATACCGTGGGACGAAGTTAAGGTTGATGAAAAGTTGCACTTTATTGAGGAACCAATCGAGATCATGGATCGCGAGGTCAAGCAACTGAAGTAAATCCGAATTCCTATCGTCAAAGTTCGATGGAACTCTCGGAGAGGACCGGAGTATACTTGGGAACGAGAAGACCAAATGTGGAAGAATTACCCTCATCTCTTTGATTTCAACAAGCGATCAGACAAGAACGCGAGTTGATCTTCGAGGGCGAAGATCCTAATTTGGTGGGGATAATGTGACAATCCGTCAATTTTAGGTTGTTATTTTAATCTCGACTATTATGTATTACGTGTTTAATTTAATGAGAATTTTAAATTATCGACTAACCGAGAAGGTTATGACTTGAAACTAGCGTAAGAATGTCGATTAGATGAAAACCGGCAAGGAATACGTTAGGTATCGATATTATATTCTCAAATTATCATAAAAATGATTTTATTATATTTAATCTTTAATTCTCGTACTTTACGTTTTAACGAATGACGAGAACTACTAGTGATCTTGATACCGACGGATGCCCAAAAATTTATGTTTTATTATCGATTGTCTCGATATTTTATATTTTCGACGTTTTCGATTTAATTACGTTTTAAGTCGTGTCGAAGCTTTATTATTATCTTTATGAAGCGTTTTAACTTTTGAAAAGTATTTTTACGAAACCCGAGTCCCCTAAATATTTTCAACTTTGACAAATATTCATTTTCTACCATTTAACTTATTTAATTACTTTTTGGCCCAAAACTATGCCTAAATGACAAAATCTACCCTAACCTTGGACTATTTAAACAAATTCCACTAACTAATTTACATTAAAATTTCATTAAAAAAAAAGATAATCTCTCCCTCTCTCTCTTGTGTTTACCGTCCACCCCCATCACCTTAGCCACCATCAAAAATCAAATTCTACCTTGATTCATCCTAAACTAATAAAAAACCCAACCGAGAAATTTCAAAAGCTTCATTTTCGTATAAAATATTCCAACATGCATACACTTCATTTTTCTTTCAAATTTTTGGTAAAGAACATGTTGTTTGATCCATTTTATGGTTAAAATGTTGTTATTATTATTATATTTGAAGTGGATGATGTTGCATATGATTTTTATAAATTTGATTTTTATTGGATTAAATTTAAGAGTGTTAGGAGTTAGTTAGATGTGTTATGATAATATTAGGATGATTAAGAGTATGTAAATTGTTAAAATGGGTCAAAATGTGGATTTAACATGATTTTTAACTAGTCATTTTAGACTAGTAGGTAAAAGGTCATTTTTGAATTACTTACTGTAATAATCTTGTTAAACTAATAAGATAGGGTCGTAGAGAATTTCTTTAGCTTCGATTTGATATAAAGTAGGATTTCCAACCCCAAACGAGTGCGAAGTTACAACAATTTTAGTATTCGTGTACTGGGAGACGAGTATCGGCACAATCCGAAAATTGTTGTCGATATTTGGATCGAATCTTGGGGACTATAGAATGAGTTTTAAAAATATTCAAGGACTGATGTTAAAGTCTAAACCTCAGGTCATGAGTCTATTTTCAAACCCGAGTGTCGGTTTTATAAATGGAGTTGTTTAGACATGTCAAAATGGTTTTACGAGTTGAAGGCGTAAAACTGTCCGGTTTTTGTAACTCATAGATGTGTCGGGCAGAAGGTCTTAAAAGTAATTTTTTTGAATGAAACTTAAACTGAGTCTTATTCATATTATATGTGAGTTTGTGACCAAGTTTCGTCGAAAACGGAATAGTTTAAGTAGGGTAAATGAGCTTGTACTTTCGGTAAGTACCGGCAGATTTTTTATCGATGATATAATCTAATAAAGTTAACATGTAAAAGGGTATAGAAGTACACTTATACAATTATTATTTTTGGGATTGTCATGGTTTTATAAATTTGAGTTTTGTATTATTTAAGTATTGTTTATACTTGATGTTGGGTCAAAAATTTGATGTGGCAGAAACTCAAAAACGAAGAAAACATGAAGATATTGTCTAAGCGTTGTCAAGAGCAATTTAGGCGTTGACAAGAACAAATTAAGTGTTGATGGCTCAAGCATTGTCGTGTGCAATCCAAGCATTGTCACATGCAATTCAAGCATTGACAAAACGTAGACAAAGAAGCTTATGGAAGCTTCTATTTGGATATATATGCAGGATATATTCTGTATATGTTTATCTAAATAGAAGATTTACTTGTTTATTTGTTTTTATCTCTTGTAAACCCTAATCCTTACACTATAAAAGGAACCAAGGGTCTTAGGTTTTATTTATCAATTCATTCACAATGTAAACCTAAAAGCGTGTGTGCACTAGACGTGGGATTCAATGTATACACGTCTAGTGGTTATTTATTATTAATATAATGAGCAACCCTTTTGTTTTAATTCATGTTATTTGTGCCTAAACACCTTGTTAATGTGTTGTGTTCTAATTCCGCTTTGATTGTATAATCATATGAACATGATGCATTCCTAGTAGCTTCAAAGATCCGGAATCAAGGTTTCCACAATTGGTATCAGAGCCTCGTGGCTCGTGATGCTAGGACCAACAAGGTGTTCGTGTATGGTGAAAAGAAGAAAAATCCGTCTATGGTTTTTCTGGACGTTTTTGTGTGCGCAGCAGTATTCAGAAGGTCATAACTTTTGATTGAACCGTTAGATCGTCACGAAATTTTATATGTGTGTTCTACATACATATATCTAAACATCCACCGGAGGGATTGTCAAGTTTTATCCCCAAGAAAAAGTTATTAAGCGTCAAAGTTGGCTGTAGAGGTGATTTTCAGATGTTCAAGCTTTTACATAAAATCATGATTAGGGTTTTTACAAACCCTCAATCGACTTAAAGTTGAAAAACTGGAAGATTGTGGCTGTTGTGATTCATAATAATACATGATCTAAGGTTTATTTACAAACCCTAAGTTAGGGTTTCGATGACAATGTTATAAACCCTAGATCTCGAATTAATGAAGCAGCGGTGAGATAATCCAACATCAAGCTTAACTAAAACCCTTAATCCATCTATGGTTTGATCAGTTCTTGTTAAAGAAGATAAAGAAGTGCTGATTGTGATCATTAATACTAACAGACTGTTATTAGGATTTAATATTCAACTCTAAAACTGGTGATGCAGCACTATTCGTGATTTATCTGCTTGAAGGAAGAAGATTGATACGCAAAGTATAACATGGGTTGAATCGGTTATCTTTCTAAAATATTAGGATTATGGTTGATTTTGTTTTATGACTATCTCAATCTTCTGATGTTGGAAAAAGAAACAGACGGGGCTACAAAAAACAAATGATGCAGCTTTTTCAAAAGTCACGTAAAAGTAAGTTATTTTAGGATGTGGTTATGGCTGATTTCTAGGGATAAACACGTATGGAGTGACGTTGACAGTTGTGGATATTCATGTTACGTGAGTAGTTGGATATAAAGATTCCTAATTTTTAGGGATTATCAACTAAATTAATATCTTCGATATTCTGGACGAAGGATTCTGTCAACAAGAAAAGATTGTGTCTAGCATTTTAAAGACGTGAGTGATGGGTTGCTACGTAAAGAATATTTAGTCATGTTTTTGTGGGATACGTTGTTGAAAGAATATTTATGGATACGTGAAGAAAAGGGTATATGCTAAACGTGTATTCTGATGCATGATCTTTGCCAAAATCTTAGGACATGCATAATATTCTTTCATACATTCTAAACGTATATCACAAAGTTATGGGCTGGATAATTTGGGCTTTTCTATATTGAGTGATCCATTACATTGTTTTTAAAACGTGTATGTACAAACTTTAGAGGAAGAGAAGCAAAGTTGCTGATAGTTTGTAGTTCAAGATGACGTCAGCAGAAACATGACGCTGACAAGGTTGATATAGACGCTGACAAAGAGGATTTTAACGCTGACAGAATAAGTCAACGCTGATAGAGTTGACAGTGTTGTCCGATATATGAATTCCAACGCTGATAGGTATTGTCCGTTATCGGACAATACAACTGATAGAGATCTTGGATAAAGAAGATATTGGACAACACAAGGAAGGCTGCTGTTGAGAAAATTGGTACGTTTTGAGCACACAAAAAGGTGGTAATTACACACGAAGGTACATGGAATCTCCGTTTTAATTTAGAATATCATGATGATATTTATGGCTCTGATATTTTTCAACGGAATTAATGATTTTAATGCGAGTTAACAACTATTCGTGGGAATTTGATGGATATTTAAACTATGTAATCGGGATAGCCTTGCGAAAGAGTTATCCGATGTAACACTTTTACATATGGTATGAAGATGTTATTTCATTCAAATTCACCATGAAGAGATGTTAGCTTAAGGGGAAGAATTCTTATGGTAAGTTTGATGATTGAAGAAGATTTTCGCGCGTTTGTGTTCTATCATATCTTAAAGTCGTGCACTCCCAGTCATAGACTTTAAAGATAACTTGTTCGTGCTTTACATGGTTGGTGATGAAGACTTGTTAAAATTTAGCAAAGGTCAAATTGTTATCACTTGAAGGAGTTACATTATCGTGCTCAGTGTCTCACAAAGGATGAGGATTTTGACAATGGGATCGAGGTCTACTTATATTTTTTGCATAATTTGGTATAAGTTCTTCATCACATGGATAGTACAAGACATGGAACATAAGGTTGGGTTATTCTACTTCTACATCAAGAATACTTTATTTATTTTTCTTTAAGATCATTACATAGAGCTACTTTTGGAGAATCTTCAAAGATTGCATACATTGTTTACTTCCCTGTTGATGTGACAAAAAGGGGAAGAAATACATGCTACACTTGAGGGGAAGCAATTTGAAGATCATGTACAACTTACAAGAGATACACATAGAGTTTTGCCGACATCAACCACGGGAAGATTGTTGGGTCAAAAAGTTGATGTGGCAGAAACTCAAAAACGAAGAAAACATGAAGATATTGTCTAAGCGTTGTCAAGAGCAATTTAGGCGTTGACAAGAACAAATTAAGTGTTGATGGCTCAAGCATTGTCGTGTGCAATCCAAGCATTGTCACATGCAATTCAAGCATTGACAAAACGTAGACAAAGAAGCTTATGGAAGCTTCTATTTGGATATATATGCAGGATATATTCTGTATATGTTTATCTAAATAGAAGATTTACTTGTTTATTTGTTTTTATCTCTTGTAAACCCTAATCCTTACACTATAAAAGGAACCAAGGGTCTTAGGTTTTATTTATCAATTCATTCACAATGTAAACCTAAAAGCGTGTGTGCACTAGACGTGGGATTCAATGTATACACGTCTAGTGGTTGTTTATTATTAATATAATGAGCAACCCTTTTGTTTTAATTCATGTTATTTGTGCCTAAACACCTTGTTAATGTGTTGTGTTCTAATTCCGCTTTGATTGTATAATCATATGAACATGATGTATTCCTAGTAGCTTCAAAGATCCGGAAACCAAGGTTTCCACACTTGAGTCATTTATTAACGAACGCGCCTTATTTGGTAGGTTGCGGTCTTCGTGTTTAACGGGCATCAATTATCGTTGGCGATCGTCATATTACTACTATTGTACCAAGGTGAGTCTATAGCCTCGCTTTTATACTATCTTGTAAAGATTTTTAAAACCCGCGAGGGAGATAACATGCTTGTTTTAAAATGGAACACAAGGGACCCAATTGTATGCTAGATGAACATTATTTACATAAGTTTGCTTCTAGCCTTAAAGACCCACTGAATCATGAATTGTTAATCGAATGAACGCTAATACTATGGATAGATCTATCGGGGTGACGCCCAGTCCGGTCGCGACTAGCTATCGCGTGGTGTTGTGATGCACTAGTAATGAAACATCGGATGTAATTGTATAATAGAATACGCACTTGGCTAGGTGTGTTGGGCTGAAATAATATATGTTAACGTTAAATGTCATGAGACTTATGTAATAACAACGATGATTATGTCTGATCCACATGATTGTCAACCATTGAAGGTTTATTCAGAATACTTGTGTTCGTTTATTTAATTTAAACTCTATAGATTCACTCAGCATTTTTGTTGACTTTATAGCATGTTTTATCTCAGGTCCATGAAGAAGGCACTCAAGGAAGGCGGTTCCATGCAGCTTGTTTAATTTAAATGTTTTGGCCCGCTTTTCCTAAACTATGTCCATTCAAAGAAACTTTTGTTGTTTGTTATGTTGTGTAAACTTTGAAACTATTTGGGACCATGTGTGAACTGTTTTACCTTTAAATAATGAATGGAGGTATGTTTTATTAAAACGAATCATTTTGAGGCGTTTTCTATGATATTGAGATTGAACCATGATAGTAACACCCAATGACCCTTCCGCTGCTATGACCCGAAATTGGGGGTGTTACACTTGGTCCACAATAGAAAGTATTATTTTTTTCTACAACAGCAAGGAGCAAGGTATTCGTAACAGTTAGTGTAAAGAAAAGAATTGTTGATTGGTGTTCGTTGTTTTATGGTTCCAAAGATATTATGGCTTGTTTTACCTTTTCACGTGAGATCTATATGTGATGGCAATGTCAAGGATTTATGGGAAGTCATAGACATGAATATTAATGATCCATTGAATCATTCTTATGCATGGATATAGAAAGCAAAAGAAGACAATATACTAGATCACGTGATATGTTTAAATGTTATTTAAGTTAATGACGTGAAGGTGCTTCTTCAACCAATCAAATGGCACTATGGTTCGATGGTTCGAATTGATTAAACAGGTCACTTTGG
Source organism: Glebionis coronaria (assembly GCA_025667525.1). NCBI lineage: Eukaryota > Viridiplantae > Streptophyta > Magnoliopsida > Asterales > Asteraceae > Glebionis > Glebionis coronaria. Next base: position 186,125,973 of record CM046881.1, read on the forward strand.
TGAAAAGATTGTGACATGTTAAAGAAAGATGAAGACAAGAAACGTAGGTACAGTGAGGTTATGTTTTTAGCCACAGATGGTGTCAGCGGTTGAGTCGAGCCGTTGACAAGAATAAAACACGCGCTGAGAGAGAAGACGCTGACACGTAGTAATTTAGATGTTGACAGCGTGTTGTCCGATATATGGTTTTTAAGCGCTGACAAGTATCGTCCGATATCGGACAGTACATACAGATGATATATTGGATAACTCAGGATCTCAAACAGAACTATCTGTTAAAATTTTATGGCTCGTTTTTTAAGATTGTGTTTGATACAATAAAGTTTTATTTGATTATGTGACAAGGCTAACCTTGCGGTTACGTACTGACTTGGATTAGAAGCAGAACGCCGACAGAGGCAGCAGTTGCATGAAAGAAGAGGATGATATTGTATTTAGATGATTTTCATTGCAAATTGGAGGTTTTGATGAAGAGGTTTGATTATTACTTATTTGGTGTTGGAGTTGTTTTTCACAGGTTTGTGACTTATCATATCTTAAAGTCGTGGTGTTCCCTATCACACTCACACTTTAAAGATAACTTGTTCGTGCTTAAACGGTTGGTGACGAAGACTTGTCAAATCTAGAAAATTGTCAACTTTTTATCACTTGAAGGAGTTACATTATCGTGCTCAGTGTCTCATAATAAGATGAGGATTTTGACAAGAGATCGAGGTCAGCTTATACTTTTCTCAAAATCAGTATAAGTTCAACGTCACATGGATAGTGCAAGATATAAAGTACAAGCTTGGGAGATTCCAATTCTTCAAAAAATAAGTTATATTCGGTTTTCTTCATTTCTAATCTACAATTAGAGTCTACATGGTTCGTGATTCATTTGCATGCACCACTCAAATGGAAGCATTTATTAGTTGTTTATCTTTAGAAGACCCCTTTGGATGAGACAAAAAGGGGAAAAGATTCAAAGACCAAGGTATACAACTTATTTTTATGTGGTGATATGTTTTACAAGAAATCTTACTTCAAGGGGAAGCTTGTTTCATTCGTGCAAGATCAAGATTTGAAGATTGATTTTGTCATCATCAAATAGGGGAAGATTGTTGGGAATTAATTTGATGAGGCAAAACAAGAATAATGAAACAAAGAGGACTTATATGCAAATATCAAGATTTATAAGAATATGGAGCCCTTTCATACAACAAGGAGGACTTATTAGCAAAAGATGGAAGGAATTCTAGTTAAAATAGATTTCTTGTAGAAAGGGGTATGTGTAGTATATAAACACATACACCCTACATGAATTATCATTCCCATTATTCACAATGTAGTCATAAAGCAAAATTCATGTGTCTAGGTGTGTATGTTCATTGTAAACACACCTAGGGTTAGTTGGTTTGAGTGTTAACGTTTAATGAGAAGTAAACGTTGGAAAAGCAAACACCTTGTTTATGTATCGTGTTCTATTCCGCTATGTTAATCATATGAACATGATGCATTCCTAGTAAGCTTAATCGATCCATGAATAATGGTTTCCACAGGCACTGTGTTATCCGAAGAATGATAGTGAGGATATTGGTAAACTCGAACCTAAAGGTGATATTGGATTCTTCATTGGTTATTCTTCAACAGGTTGTGCTTACAGAGTTTATAATCGAAGGACAAGAAAGGTAATGGATACTATGAATGTTACCTTTGATGAACTCTTGGGAATGGCATCTAAACATCGAAGCTTATATCCCGAGCTTCAAGGTCAGACTTCTGGACACGTAAATTCAGGACTCGCGCTTCCATATGTACCGTCAGAAATATCATCTCTACAACCCTCAGAACGTGATTTGAAAATTTTATTTGGTACACTTTATGATGAATATATGGAGGGTCCTTCATCGTCAGATGTCACTCGAAATGCCCAGGCTACACCTGCTACTGTGGTTCATGAAACTCCAAATGCATCTACACCAACGACATCTTCTTCTGCACCATCTACGTCAACCTCAACCATATTGACTTCAAATAATCCAATCACTTCTCAGACTACTGACGCATCTCAACAACATTCTCAGCAAATTCCTAACCATGTTCATCTTTAAAATGAAATAGTTGATGAAAATGCAAACAATGCGATGCTCAACGAACATGAGTTTGTTAACCCATTTGTGGCTTCCACAAGTACCACTCAGCCTTCAACACCATATGTGAATCTATCGAGCTTGCATCAAGTTTCTCATACACTTCCACATGAACACAAATGGACTAATGATCCTCCTTTAGTTCAAGTGATTAGCAATCTCTCACGACTAGAAATCAGTTGCGTACCGATGGTGATATGTGTATCTATGCACTATCGGTCAGCACAATAGAACCAACAAGTGTTAAAGAAGCAATGACCGACGCATCATGGATTGATTCTATGCAAGAAAATCTCAATCAAATCATTCGGTTTGATGTATGGGAGTTAGTACCAAGTCTGGATAATGTGGATCCCCTTACTTTAAAATGGTTTTTCAAAAGCAAACGGGATGAAGAGCAAACGGTCATAAGAAACAAGACTCGTCTGGTTGTGAGAGGTTATAAACGTCAAGAGGGAATTGATTTCACAGAGTCCTTCACCCCCGGTTGCTCGAATGGAAGCTATTAGGATTTTCTTGGCATAGCTGCATACAAATCGTTCACTGTGTACTAAATGGACGTTAAGATGGCCTTCTTACATGAGCCATTAAAGGAAGATGTGTAAGTATGTCAACCTGAAGGTTTCATCAACACCGACCATCCAATCCATGTCTACAAGTTGAAAAAGGCAATCTATGGTTTGAAACAATCACCAAGGGCACGGTTCGACGAACTATCATCATTTCTTCTCTAAAATCACTTCAGCAAAGGAACCATTGATCCAACGTTGTTTATCAAGCACTATGGCAACGACATCTTGGTGGCTTAGGTCTATGTAGATAATATAATATTTGGTTCTACTAACCCAAAATATTCCATATTATTTGCCGACCTTATGAAAAGCCGCTTCGAAATGTCGATAATGGGGAAATGACGTTTTACCTTGGTCTCCAAGTTAACCAATCCCCTCGTTGTATTTTCATAAATCAGTCCAAATATGTGCTTGAAATTTTAAAGAAATTTAGAATGGACAATTGTGATCCTATTGGTACTCCAATGGACACTAAACACAAGCTTGATTTGGATAAGAAAGGGACATCTGTAGATGCTACAAAATACCGAACTATGATCCGGTCCCTTATGTACTTAACCTCAAGCATACCGGACATTGTGCATGCTACTTGTTTATGTGCTTGGTACCAGGCTAAGCCACCGAGAAGCACCTCAAGGAGGTTAAAAGAATCTTTCGTTATCTCTGGGGAACCATTCACATGGGGGTCTCTGTTATACGAAGGATTCTGGTTTTAATCTAACCGGTTTTTCAGATGCCGACCATGTAGGGTGTCATGATACATACAAGAGCACCTCCGATGGAGCACAATCTTAGGCGAGAAGCTAGTGAGCTGGTCCTCAAGAAAACAAGACTGTACATCGTTGTCCATCGTGGAAGCAGTATGTGTCTCTATCCGTCTATAGTGCCCAAGTCCTTTGGATGAGAACACAACTCAAGGATTATGGCTTTCACTTTAACAAAGTTCCTATTTATTGTGATTCACAATCTGTAACAACTTGGGTTTTCGTGTCTTATTATTATTATAGAGACGTGCTTAATTGTAACCATTTGACCTATTATCGGTTTGTGCCGGTTATGAATGCATATTGATTGTCGAGAATATACGTATCCACCCTTGCATACGTCACGTTGTTGAATATTCGTGTTATTATACCCACGTTATTAAGTTCACACGTCTATGTTTACTTAACCTCATATCATTTTGTTAAACCCTTTGTTGGGCCGAATGTTATGTTATTAACCCTTGTTGGGCCGAGTACTAAATTGCTAGTTCTATTGGGCCTTAAAAGCCCATTAGTGTCCACTTAACTTGCTGTTTGGACTGAACCTTGAATGATAGTAACAAAAACAGTTTACAAACTATACAAGGACTTGTATTGATAAAACACAATGTAGTAAAAAGATGTGATTTCAAAATCTAGTCAAACTAAGTCAAAACCAGGATAACATATTCTATTTCCCACTCACAGCATGTGTCCAACACACATGCCGAGTTTACCAAAACTGGGTATATCACAAGACCTCCAATTCCAGAACTGAGTTTACCCTATGCCATAGTTACAAGAATAAATAAACTGTCCATAATCACAGTCCTTAACACCAAAAGTAACACATCACAACAAATCTAAGCTTGAACAAGATCCTTGAGCATTCCAGCCGAGCCACACACCAATTGTCCATCCGAATCCTACAAGCCGAAACCAAAAGCTTTTCTTGTGAGTCCTTCGTATACTTATTTTTTCTTTATACATGTCACGTAGAGTGCTTGACAAATGACCCTAGGAAAACAAATATACATGTGTTAGAAATTATAGCCGAACCATTTTGTCTTTGGAAAGAAACTAGTGTGAAAACCTAATGTAATAGTCACTAGCACCACTAAAGAAACAAGAACCCCAACCGAATACAAATGATACATATCGACCAAACCCTAAATCAACCAACTTATAATCGAAACTGAGAAATTATACTATTTTCTTTGCTATAAATCCATTAGAACCCGAATTAAAATACATATACACAAAACCCCCCAACTTTGACAAACCTTAATTTTTACAAATTGATTAAAACTCTAATTAAACATCATCTACACTCGAATTAACCAATTAATTAGATTAAAAACGAAGTATGAACAAATCCTCAATTCGACTGAAACCCTAATTTTTACAAATCGATTTAATTGATGAAATTAATCTGTCTATATGAAAGAAACATTAATTAGTTATGTTTAAACCCGAGATTTATTAAAACCCCCAAAATATACGAAACCCTAATTTTAATTAAGTCAAATCTAAACCTGATTCATCTAATTGGGGAACGAATCCAACGTTTTAAAACAAGTAAACCTTTAATTTTCGAAAGATTGATCAAGAAAACACAAGAAAATGTTTTATTAAAACTAAAGGGATTCAAAACTTATCTTTTGAAGAATCATCACTAGATAATACGAAAATAACACCAAAAATCAAACCAAATACGTGTGGGGATGGAACCCATGGCAAACGGATCATAATCGAATCAAGAACACTTTTATTTGATGTTTATGAATCGGATTTATATTTGTTTTGGGCTAATTTTGGTGGAAATATGATAAAATATGAACAAAGTGATAAACAGAGAGAGAGAGAGGGTTAGGACGGGGCGGTGGGAGACGTTTTGTGTGTGTGTGTAGCGTGTGTTTATGATAAACAGATAGACAGAGAAATTAATATACTTGCCCCCCTGTTTTCTTGTTTGTGTCGCCATAACTTTGGGCTGGGTTGAGTCAAACGGGCCATGGGCAAAGCCCATGGGTATACTTATAACTTTGGGCTGTCCGATTTTGGACTTGGGCTATGTAAGCCCAACACGGAATTGTATTGTTATTTTGTTAAACAAAAGCCCGTTAATAACCGTGTAATATTTCCGTGTTCGTCGTAAATAAAACGTAATTTCAAGCACACTTAGGTTATCATGCATTTTATTTATAAACTTCTAGTTTTGTAACACGGTCAATATACTTAACTAGGTCGTGGATAACGTGGTTGTATTCTCGAGCTCCTTTGCATTTTCATCCATTTGCTTGATTCACGAGGTGAGTTTATAGCCCCACTTTTAATTGCTATTAAACTATTTGGGGTGAGAACATTGCTTGTTTTTACGGATGAACATAAGTACCTTAAAACTCATACGTGCCTACATGATGTCTAAGTAGCGATACCCCTATATGCTTTAGCCCACTATCATGAACCGTTAATTACTTTGTGTAAGCGCAAATGTTATGGATAGATCTATTGGGATTGACCTCCCTATCTAATGGTAGTTGTGTGACCAAATTGGATAAAATTACATTTGAGGTGTTACGAATACTTTGGGGTAGTATTTGCTTGGGCTCTTTTATACAAACTTGTTGGTACGGTTAACGCTTCGGTGTCATGAGCTTAGACGTAGGGTATCATGAACGTATGCTATTTGATGATAATCTTGTATTTGTTATAAGATTATTTGTCAGTTGCCTAACAAAAATCTTATGGTTCCTCACACTACTTATACTTAAACCTATAAACTCACCGACCTTTGTGTTGACGTTTTAGCAATGTTTTTCTCAGGTGTCAAGGGGGAGGAGTGACGTGGTTGTGCTATGGAGTTAATAAAAATTATCATGATTTACCTTTGGAACTTGATTTTGATGTATGACATTTGGAAACTTGATTTATGTTATCATGATGTGTAAAACAATTTTCTTTGGGACCAATTTCTATCTTTATGTTTTATGGATGAAAAATGACTTTTCTTAGTTATTCTTGTATCTATGTCTCTTGGTTGTGATGATAGTCACATCCTCATGTAATTGTATACGTCGGCCAAATTGAGGGTGTGACAGATTGGTATCAGAGACATGATTATAGAGAATTAGGTTACTTTTATAAAAATCATTTTTACAATGGTTTTGGTCAAAAACAAAATTTTAGAAAAAAGTGTAACACTAGACTATAACTACCTCTCTATCTCCATAGACCACTTCACTTCACGTCTTCGACGCAAGTAAGTTGTAAGTTGAGATTACGTTATATTACCTCGTTACATTTATTACCACACTATTACATCGTTACAAGTACTAAATGACGTAATTTATAACTCTATGCTAAATGGTTTGTGCCATGTTATATGAACGCAAAATCGATTTTATTTCGACGCTACATGAAACGCTATGCTTAATGGTTTGTGCCATGTTATTCGAATGCAAAACTGAATCTTATTTCGACACTACTCTATGCTTAATGGTTTGTGCCATGCTATATGAATGCAAAAATTAAATTTTATTTCGACAGTACTAGAAACACTATGCTAAATGGTTCTTGCCATGTTACGTAAATGCAAAATTGATACTATTTCGACATTATTTAAAAACACTATGCAAAATGGTTTGTGCCATGCTATGCGAATATAATATTGATCTTGTAACAACATGTCTTGAAAATTTTAGTGCTGAATGGTGTGTGCCATGACAAACTAAAGTTACAACATATTGCAAAATTGATTTATTCTTACACATGCCTTTCTTAATTTAGCAGTAACATGTCTACCTCGCCCGAAGATTCGATGTACCTCGTGAGTTCATCCACGGATGAAGCACGACGCGAGTCCTCCACTAGTGGTGCCTCACCTTTGTCATCTACTCGAGGAGAGCCGAGTGCTCGTGCACCTACTCGCTCATCACCATCACCACTCATTTGCTACACAAGACGTGGCAAGGCACCGATGATTCCTCCCTCCACCTCCTCATCTCATGCACCAAGGTCCCCTCGCCAACACCGTACCGCGAGGATGTCCATGAGGTCCTCTATGTTCGGGAAGAGATTAGACGTAAGACATTTGGACCCCACCCGCACGACCCACAAGTCTCCAAAGCCACCATCCGTGAGAGTGCCTCCTAGGCACGATGCCCCTTCTCGACCTCCTATGCCCATGCCACCCCCACCTTGCGGCCTTAATGGAGTCGAATGCTCCGCGACCGCCGAGGCACGTGGGATGCCCACTCACCGTTTTACGAGGCTTGCTACCTTGCGAAGTAAGGTGACCCATGTGCTTCGCAACATGGGTGGACTATCTTACGAGTCATTGGTGAGACTCGAGGCTTGCTATGAGGAGGTTATCTCAGACTTAGGTAGGAATGCCCCACCTCCGCCCGACCGTTACGCGGGACTTGCTAGGAGAATTGAGGACCAACACTATGAGGTTGGATCATTGCGTACCCTTTTGCATAGGGCTTTGATTGACATGTCCGAGAGGATCGCGGCTCTTGAGCATCGTTTCTACTAGAGTTATGTTTAGTTTACTTGTGTGCACGTCATTCCAAATTTTCCCTTTCATGTGATTGTAATCCTTAAAACTCCTAAGACTATGTGGTGATTTCTTTGTACTCCTTTTTTTTATCATGGAATGAACTATTTTGTGCACTACATAACTTGTTGATTATCACGTCATTGGTTGCTATATTGTGTCTTGTGACATACTTGTACTCTCTAGCCATGAACTTGTGATACTAACCTTACCATAAATTTTGTTACGGTTATGGGACTATGGCACCTAAAACCCGCAAGAATAGAGTCGACCCGACTCCGGTCGTACCCGTCACTATCGACACATCAGTGTTGAGCCAAATGATAGCCGATGGAGTTGCCGCCGCCCTTGCCGCCAACGGGACTAATCCAAGCACGCAAGAAGAAACGAATCAAGTGCCAACTCCGATACCCCCTACTCGTGCGTGCTCATACAAGGAATTTCGCTCATGCCTCACTAGCACTTTTAATGGCACCGAAGGCGTCGTGGGCCTTGCACGATGGATTGAGATACTTGAATCTCAATTTAGTGAGAGCAATGTCACCGAAGGTGACAAAGTGAAGTTTAGCTCTAGCACCTTGGTTGATGGTGCATTGACTTGGTGGAATATTCATGTGAAAGCCGTAGGTTTGGAAGCGGCCAATGCTACTCCTTGGGCTCATTTCAAGGAAATGTTTCTCAAAAAGTATTGCCCTAGGAATGAAATGAAAAGATTCGAAGCCGAGTTGTGGAACCTCCGTGTACATGGAGTTAACTTGATGGCTTACACTCAACGATTCCAAGAGTTGAGATTGATGTGTCCAGAAATGATACCAAATGAGACACGAGCCGTGGAAAGATTCATCGTCGGACTACCACCTTCAATCCGAGGAGATGTAATCTCTTCAAAACCCAATGATTTGATCGAATCCATTGAAATGACGGATGGTTTGATGGACTCTGTCACCTTGGAAAGTGGTGATAATAAACGGAAATGGGAAGGGAACCATGGCCCAAATCATGGTGACCACCCTAACAAACGTCAAGATGTGGTAAAAGTGTTCAATGTGAACGGTGGATCCAGTTACCAAGGAAAGCAACCGTTTTGTGGTAAGTGTGGCAAACACCACAATGGTGCATGTGGAGGCACGTGTCACAATTGTGGGAAACCCGGTCACTTCGCCAAGGATTGTCGTAGTGCGCCAAACCCTACGAACCAACGGACTCCTATCACTCCAAATGCTCAATACGCGGATGTCACTTGCTATGGTTGTGGCGAAAAAGGTCACTTTAAGAATAGGTGTCCTAAAGCTACCACTCAAGGCCGAGGAAACCAAATCCAAGGCAACAACAACAACAACAACCAAGCTCGTCGACAACCTCGTCAAAATCATGGAAATCCGAATGGTCAAAACAATGGGAATCAAACGGGAGCACCGGGACGTGTGTACGCTTTATGTGCCGAAGTGTCTATCCAAGACAACAACGTGGTCACCGGTACGTTCCTTATCAATAACATCTATGCTTCCGTATTATTTGATTCCGGTGCCCATAGAAGTTTTACATCCAATGCCTTTAGTGAACTATTAAATGTGAACCCCACCCCGCTATATGTCGACTATAATGTGGAATTAGCCGATGGTAAATCGATCACTACAAACACCAAACTTCAAGGTTGCACCCTAAGCCTCCAAAATATTCCTTTCATCATCGACCTTTTACCTATCGAACTTGGAAGCTTTGACGTTATCGTTGGTATGGATTGGCTATCCAAGTACCATGCGGAGATAATTTGCAATGAAAAACAAGTCCGTATTCCCTACGGAATCCGAACCTTAACCGTACTCGGTGAAAAGAACGGTGGGAAAAGCCGGGCTAGCTTGAATGTCATCTCATGTACTAAAACTCAAAATTACATCGAAGAAGGTCGTCCTATTTTCCTTATTCGAGTTACTAGTAAAAACGAAGCCGAACCGAAGGAGAAGAAATTTGAAGACGTTCCAATTGTTTGTGATTTTCCTGAAGTTTTTCCCGAAGACTTACCCGGATTACCTCCTCTTCTTCAAGTAGAATTTCACATCGAACTAACTCCCGGAGCCGCACCTGTTGCAAGAGCACCTTATCGACTAGCGCCCGCCGAAAGGAAGGAATTAGCCGATCAACTAAAAGAGCTTACTGACAAAGGATTTATAAGATCGAGTTCCTCACCTTGGGGAGCCTCGGTTTTATTTGTGAAAAAGAAAGACGGATCGTTCCGCATGTGCATCGATTATCGCGAATTGAACAAACTCACTATAAAGAATCGTTACCCTTTACCAAGGATCGATGATTTGTTTGATCAACTTCAAGGTTCGAGCATTTATTCAAAGAATTACCTTAGGTCGGGTTATCATCAACTTAGAGTTCGAGAAGAAGGCATTTCCAAGACGGCGTTTCGAACCCGATACGGTCACTTTGAATTTCAAGTCATGCCATTTGGGTTAACCAATGCACCTGCGGTGTTCGTGAACCTTATGAACCGCATGTGTAAACCTTATTTGGACAAGTTCGTGATCGTGTTTATTGACGATATCCTTATTTACTCTCGTAATAAGGAAGAACACGAGGAACATCTAAAGAAAATTTTGGAATTATTGAAACAAGAACAATTATACGCCAAATTTTCAAAGTGTGAATTTTGGATTCACACGGTACAATTCCTTGGACACGTGATTGATAGTAGTGGTATCCACATGGATCCCGCTAAGATCGAAGCGGTAAAGGATTGGGCGACTCCTACGACTCCTACGGAGATTCGCCAATTCCTTGGACTTGTCGGTTATTATAGATGATTTATTGAAGGATTTTCGAAAATCGCTAAGTCTACGACGGAATTGACTCAAAAGAACAAGAAGTTTATTTGGGGAGACGACCAAGAAACATCTTTCGAAACTCTCAAACAAAAACTTTGTGACACGCCTATTCTCGCACTACCCGAGGGTAGTGAAGACTTTGAAGTATATTGTGATGCTTCGATTAAAGGTCTAGGCGTGGTTCTCTTGCAAAGGAAAACGGTCATTGCTTACGATTCTCGACAACTAAAACCGAACGAAGAAAACTACACTACTCACGATTTGGAGTTAGGCGCGGTTGTCTTTGCTCTCAAAATTTGGAGACACTACCTCTACGGTACTAAGTGTGTAATTTACACCGATCACAAAAGTCTTCAACATATCTTGGACCAAAAAGAACTCAACATGAGACAACGACGTTGGTGGGAACTACTTGGGGATTACGATTGTGACATTCGTTATACCCCGAGAAAAGCTAACGTTGTAGCCGATGACTTGAGTAGATAACCTCGTGAGCGCCCTCTAAGAGTTCGAGCCTTAGTAATGACTATTGGCTTAAACATGCCCGCAAAAATCTTAGAAGCCCAACGATAAGCTATTAAGATAGAAAACAACGATAAAGAAGAAGCCGGTGGAATGATCACCAAAAACCTCGTTGCACGTGCCGATGGAACATTGTGTCTTGACAATAGAAGTTGGTTACCTCGTTACGGTAATGTTCGAGCTCTAATCATGCATGAATCGCACAAGTCCAAGTATTCAATCCACCCTGAATCGGACAAAATGTATCATGACATGAAAATGTTCTATTGGTGGCCAAACATGAAAGCCGACATCGCGACTTATGTTGGTAAATGCCTAACTTGCGCCAAAGTTAAGGTTGAACACCAAAAGCCTTCCGGATTACTAGTCCAACCTAGGATCCCGGAATGGAAATGGGAGAGAATTAGTATGGACTTCATTACCAAACTTCCTAAAACGTCTGCGGGTTACGACACCATTTGGGTCATCGTTGATCGTTTAACGAAGTCCGTAACACTTTCTCCCTATGAAGGAAAACGACAAAATGGATCAATTGGCGCGACTATACTTGAAAGAAATCGTTGCTAAGCACGGCGTACCAATTTCTATCATATCGGATCGAGACGGTCGATATTGCTCAAGATTTTGGCAATCTCTCCAAGAAGCGTTGGGAACGTAATTGGACATGAGTACGGCTTATCATCCTCAAACGAATGGCCAAAGCGAAAGAACCATCCAAACCTTGGAAGATATGCTTCGCGCGTGTGTAATCGACTTTGGAAACGGATGGGATCGACACTTACCAATAGTAGAATTTTCGTACAACAATAGCTACCACACTAGCATTAAAGCGGCACCGTTTAAAGCGCTTTACGGTCGAAAGTGTCGTTCACCCGTTTGTTGGGCGGAAGTTGGTGACACACAACTTACCGGTCCGGAAATTATTCATGCGACAACGGAGAAAATCGTACAAATCAAGAGTCGTATGCAAGCGTCGTGATAGACAAAAGTGTTATGCCGACAAGAGACGAAAGCCTTTGGAATTTAAAGTCGGAGATCGAGTAATGTTGAAAGTTGCACCATGGAAAGGTGTAATCCGCTTTGGTAAGCGAGGAAAGCTAAACCCACGATATATTGGACCTTTCGAAATTATTCAACGCATTGGTGACGTTGCCTATCGTTTGGAGTTACCTCAAGAACTTAGTCGTGTGCATAATGTTTTCCACATTTGCAACTTGAAGAAATGCCTATCCGATGAGACACTCGTTGTACCAATGGACGAAATCCAACTAAACGACAAACTCGTGTTCGTTGAAGAACCCGTCGAAATTATAGAACGAGAAGTTAAACGACTCAAACAAAGCCGTATACCAATTGTTAAAGTGCGTTGGAATGCACGTAGAGGACCCGAATTTACTTGGGAACGCGAGGACCAATTCAAAGCAAAGTACCCTCACTTGTTCACTAATGTTGTGTCGACTTAAAGCGTATTGTTTGTTTTGCTTTGCGGACAAAACCCTCTTTAGGGAGAGCGAATGTAACAACTTGGGTTTTCGCGTCTTATTATTATAATAGAGACGTGCTTAATTGTAACCATTTGACCTATTATCGGTTTGTGTCGGTTATGAATGCATATTGATTGTCGAGAATATATGTATCCACCCTTGCATAAGTTATGTTGTTGAATACTCATGTTATTATACCCACGTTATTAAGTTCACACGTCTATGTTTAGTTAACCTCATATCATTTTGTTAAACCCTTTGTTGGGCCGAATGTTATGTTATTAACCCTTGTTGGGCCGAGTACTAAATTGTTAGTTCTATTGGTCCTTAAAAGCCCATTAGTGTCCACTTAACTTGCTGTTTAGACCGAACCTTGAATGATAGTAACAAAAACAGTTTACAAACTATACAAGGACTTGTATTGATAAAACACAATGTAGTAAAAAGATGTGATTTCAAAATCTTTCAAAATCTAGTCAAACTAAGTCAAAACCTGGATAACATATTCTATTTCTCACTCACAGCATGTGTCCAACACACATGTCGAGCTTACCAAAACTGGGTATATCACAAGACCTCCAATTCTAGAACTGAGTTTACCCTATGCCATAGTTACAATAATAAATAAACTGTCCATAATCACAGTCCTTAACACCAAAAGAAACACATCACAATAAATCTAAGCTTGAACAAGATCCTTGAGCATTTCAGCCGAGCCACACACCAACTGTCCATCCGAATCCTACAAGCCGAAACCAAAAGCTTTTCTTGTGAGTCCTTCGTATCCTTCTTTTTTCTTTATACATGTCACGTAGAGTGCTTGACAAATGACCCAAGGAAAACAAATGTACATGTGTTAGAAATTATAGCCGAACCATTTTGTCTTTGGAAAGAAACTAGTGTGAAAACCTAATGTAATAGTCACTAGCACTACTGAAGAAACAAGAACCCCAACCGAATACAAATGATGCATATCGACCAAACCCTAAATCAACCAACTTATAATCGAAACTGCGAAATTATACTATTTTCTTTGCTATAAATCCATTAGAATCCGAATTAAAATACATATACACAAAACCCCCAACTTTGAAAAACCTTAATTTTTACAAATTGATTAAAACTCTAATTAAACATCATCTACACTCGAATTAACCAATTAATCAGATTAAAAACGTAGTATGAACAAATCCCCAATTCGACCGAAACCCTAATTTTTACAAATCGATTTAATTGATGAAATTAATCAGTCTATATGAAAGAAAACTTTAATTAATTATGTTTAAACCCGAGATTTATCAAAACCCCCAAAATATACGAAAACCTAATTTTAATTAAGTCAAATCCAAACCTGATTCATCTAATTGGGGAACGAATCCAACGTTTTAAAAGAAGTAAACCTTTTATTTTCGAAAGATTGATCAAGAAAACACAAGAAACGTTTTATAAAACTAAAGGGATTCAAAACTTATCTTTTGAAGAATCATCACTATATAATACGAAAACAACACCAAGAATCGAACCAAATAAGTGTGGGGATGGAACCCATGGCGAACGGATCATAATCGAATCAAGAACACTTTTATTTGATGTTTATGAATCAGATTTATATTTGTTTTGGACTAATTTTGGTGGAAAGATGATAAAATATGAACAAAGTGATAAACAGAGAGAGAGAGGGTTAGGATGGGGCGGTGGGAGACGTTTTGTGTGTGTACCGTGTGTTTATGAGAAACAGAGAGACAGAGAAATTAATATACTTGCCCCCCTGTTTTCTTGTTTGTGTCACCATAACTTTGGGTTGGGTTGAGTTAAAGGGGCCATAGGCAAAGCCCATGGGTATACTTATAACTTTGGGCTGTCCGATTTTGGACTTGGGCTATGTAAGCCCAACACGGAATTGTATTGTTATTTTGTTAAACAAAAGCCCATTAATAACCGTGTAATATTTCCGTGTTCGTCGTAAATAAAACGTAATGTCAAGCACACTTAGGTTATCATGCATTTTATTTATAAACTTCTAGTTTTGTAACACGGTCAATATACTTAACTAGGTCGTGGATAACGTGGTCGTATTCTCGAGCTCCTTTGCGTTTTCATCCATTTGCTTGATTCACGAGGTGAGTTTATAGCCCCACTTTTAATTGCTTTTAAACTATTTAGGGTGAGAACATTGCTTGTTTTTACGGATGAACATAAGTACCTTAAAACTCATACGTACCTACATGATGTCTAAGTAGCGATACCCCTAGATGCTTTAGCCCACTATCATGAACCGTTAATTACTTTGTGTAAGCGCAAATATTATGGATAGATCTATTGGGATTGGCCTCCCTATCTAATGTTGGGTGTGTGACCAAATTGGATACAATTACATTTGAGGTGTTACGAATACTTTGCGGTAGTATTTGCTTGGGCTCTTTTATACAAACTTGTTGGTACGGTTAACGCTTCGGTGCCATGAGCTTAGACGTAGGATATCATGAACGTATGCTATTTGATGTTAATCTTGTATTTGTTATAAGATTATTTTCCGGTTGCCTAACAAAAATCTTATGGTTCATCACACTACTTATACTTAAACCTATAAACTCACGGACCTTTATGTTGATGTTTTAGCAATGTTTTTCTCAGGTGTCAAGGCGGAGGAGTGACGTGGTTGTGCTATAGAGTTAATAAAAATTATCATGATTTACCTTTGAGACTTGATTTTGATGTATGACATTTGGAAACTTGATTTATGTTATCATGATGTGTAAAATAATTTTCTTTGGGACCAATTTCTATCTTTATGTTTTATGAATGAAAAATGACTTTTTTTAGTTATTCTTGTATCTATGTCTCTTGGTTGTCATGATAGTCACATCCTCGTGTAATTGTACACGTGGGCCAAATTGAGGGTGTGACACAATCAGCCATAGCCATATCCTGCAACCTAGTCCAACACTTCAAGACCAAGCACATAGTTGTCCGATTTCATTTCATAAAGGAGCATGTGGAAAGAGGAACGATCGAACTATATTTTGTCAAGACGGACTACCAATTGGCCGACATCTTCACCAAAGCTCTTTCTCAAGACAGATTTGAATTCTTGGTTCGTCGACTTAGTATGCGTAGTTTCACTCCCGATGAGCTTGAATGTCTTGCACATTTGCAGTAATCTTGTATATATCTATCAGAAAATCAAAATACAAAAATATAAAACCTATAAAAAGAAAATAAAAAATGAGAAAATCTTTCAAAGATACCAAAAATATTCTTCTTCGACATGTCTCTCAGCATCGATAATATGAAGGCACTTAGAAATGTCGCTCAATAACGACACGGCTATGTACATAAATTTCGAATAGGAGTTTCAAATGTTTTCAGAACATGTCTTTTCTATTTTTCGCATAATGGCTTATAGTCACATGTCCGACTATAACACGATCCCCAAAGAAAGGAAAGTCAATGACTTATCCTCAACAACGGGAAATTCACTTTTCTCAGTCATGGGCTTATATCAAACATTAAAAGTTTTAATCTCACGAACACAAGGAAAATGTTCATTTATGTACACTATTCCTCAACAACGGGAAATTAAGTTTTCTCGGTTTTTGAGCATAATTTTTCATGATATTTTCAAATGATATATTCAAATTCTTTCAAAATTGTGTGTTCATGTCTCTCCCATTTTTCAACAGTATTTTTATCCGAGGGGGAGTATAAAAATCTCATAACATATAGTTCCAAATTTTCATGAAACATTATTCTCTCCATGTTACATCACTAGTATATCAAAAATTTCACAAACACATGCAATTTTTTAAGGGGAGAATAGTGATTAACATGTGATCAAAATGTTTCATTTTTGGATAAGAGCTTTGATATAAGTGCTTTCTCGTCCTAATATGTGTAAATACCTTTCATTTTATGATGCACATATGTAGGCGGAGCGTTTTTGGTGATATAGAAAACTATCAAGGTGTAAACATCGGTTTCATTAACACCTTGATTGCTTTTTCAATCGGTTTTCTGGTTACGATATGTATACCCTTCAACACATTTATTCACGATGGTATTGGTGTCAAAAGGTGGATAGGTACTCGTCCTATGATCTAACAAGAACCAGAGGGGTCTTCATAGGGACAATCCATTAGAATTTAGAAGTCCATAGAAAAGATGGAGTAGTTGAGTGTACGGGAAAAATGCCGACTAATGACTAAAGCTAGCACTGGAACAATCACAACAAGGTGCTAGTAATGACGTCTTGGTAAGTATTGTAGGGGTTGAAGAATGAAAAAGAAATGTAAGGATAAAGGGTGTAAAGAAAGAAGCCCTCCATACAACTTAGGCAGAAACCGGTCAATACATCTACTATCATAATCACTTAGATGATTTCTGTTATTTAAGACAAAGCATCATGGACCCAGTGATGCAATTCACAACCCTTCCCAGCCTACTCAAGCTTCTCTCAAAAGAAGTTCATTTTATTGTCACGGAGTTCAACTCATTTCTATCGACTTTCTCACTTCGAGATAGTAGATATTGAAAAGGTGGCATTTTGCTCCAGCCTCCGATCACCAAATAAACGTTCACTTATAGAGTCTAGAGCAATCGAGATTCATAATAAAATCTCATTAGGACACTTATTTCATATATCAATTGTTGTTCATTATTAGAACACATGCGTTAATTTACAGAGTCCTGCGCTTTATCCTTGTGATATTGCCAGAACATTTATAGTGATACTCTCTAGTATTCACAGTGACGAATGGAAATCCTTCCGGTGTTAACATTAAACAACACTACGGCATGTCATATGTAAGATTCACTTTGAATTGAGCATATGTTAACTGGAAAGCAACATTGGTTTGATTCTTAATTGATTTAAACTCGTTCCAGGTCTCGACGCAATATCTTTATGATCTTGCTAGAATATTTAGAGTAATACCCTTTAGTATTTACAGTGACGAATGGAAATCCTTCCAGTGTCATCATCAAACAACATTGCGGTAGGTAATTTGTGAGATTTTATATGAATCAAACTTGTGTCATCTGGAAAACAACAATGGTTTGATTCTTAATTGATTTAAACTTGTTCTAGGAAATGAATTGACGACTTAATCAGCAGAATGGAACTGCATGATTCACTCTTTACTATGAATTATCTTTCGAGATGTTCAAGTATTGAGAACGACTACCACAGCCGGAAACCCTGTCAAGGAAGTTCTTTGAACTTACCTAATCACAGGTACAATATTCGCATTGTATAACGGGAAACCGGGGGAATGCAAACGGTGGCGTAATCTCAAGAGTCGCGATTCAAGACCACATACTCAAGTAAATGAAGAAAGCTCAAGAACATCTAAAGACAAAGACTTCCGCTACTCTGATGATCAAGGGAGATTGTTTGCAAGCTTTTAGCTCGATGCAAAATATGAGTATGTAGGGAAAGACATAAGATCACAAGATGACAAAGTTTAAAGATCAACTCAAGGCAAATATCAAAGATCCAAGATCACAAGTCATGAAAGAAACTATAAAGAAACTCTCAAGACAACGAGCTTCAAATTCTGCAACATCAAAGAAGTGAAGTCACATATTACATGACCACCCATTAGGGGGAGATTATTAGCCGTATTTAACGTGATGGTCATATAATATACTGTTGCGAAGCTCGTGAAAAATGCTAGTTAACGGTGTTGAGAGTTCTATGTTATTATTATTTATGTAACGGGAATTAGTCCCGAACACACAAATGAGGAAGGCCTTCCTAATATGTTACTCGTAGTATAAAAGGCCATTTACACCTCATTTGTGTGTGCTTTTTCCTTTTTCATAGTTTTAGTGAGAGAAAGTTCTTTGTTTTCTCTCTCTAGGAAAATCACCAACTTTGTTTTCTTTTCTTTTTCTCATCTTAATCTAATCTTTCTTTTTTGTTCAATCCTTTGTTCTTCATCTTTATTGTTCATCTTATCTCGTGTTCATCATCTCACGTTACTTAATCATCACGTCATATACATCTCCATATATTTCGTGTTTGGTAGTCGTGTGTTATAGTTTTACATCTATAAAAGATCCACCGACGAATGATCATAAACGGAGAATGTATAAAACGAAGCACGAAGCAGCAAGAAAAGATGTGGAATGAGCATTTGGTGTACTGAAAACAAAGTGGAAGCTAATTAATTACCCGACCCGAGGAATGTCAAGATGTAGACTATCGGACATAATGTACACCTGTATCATATTACACAATATGATAATTCAACACAACGGGGCGGCGATATCACCCATATTTCATCCCAAAGAACAACATGCTGATAACGATCCGGTAAATACACAAGAAGAATCGCTCGCAATTACTCAGTAGATAACCAACGAACAAGCTCATTTAAACTTAAAATCCGATCTAGTAGAACACACTTGGGCTAATCGCGATCAATAAATTAACTTTTTAATTTAATATAATTTTTTTTAATTTTAATGCAATGTTTCTTTTAATTAAACGTAATGTTGTTTTAATTAAATGTAATGTTTTTTAATTAAATGTAATATTTTTATTTTTTAAGTAATTTTTTTTAATTAGATCGTCTTGTTAGGGTAAATATGTCATTGTAGGTCGTCGGAAAGAGAAAACTGGTGTGAAATAAAAAATTGAAAATCGCACTAAGTTATTGTTACGGGTTGCCTAAATCAATTTATTGTATTTGATTTCACTTGAAGAATAATCTTGAAAATAGAAGACATAAAATTAAAAAAAAGAGGCCATAAATGGTAAAGCCAGTTGTACAAAAGGTGTCACCAAAGCCAACGTGTTAAAAAAGAAGGAAAAGCATGACGGCTTAAATAGCTCTCACTCTTTCTTCACCTGAAAACCTTATGCTTCACACTTCCTCCTCTCCTCGGTAATCGGGTACCCAATCCTCACAACCCACATTTTATTCATCTTTTCATTTTTCCTTCATTTTTATAATTTTTTTTACAAGATGCTGTTTATTGTTACTATTAATTTTGATATTGTTATCATAATTATTAAGTGGCTAGGTTTTTATATATTTTTCTAATGTAATTGTTGACTGCGGTTAAATTATTTGGTACCACATGATATATTTGTTTCATTTCCAGCTAAATATAGTTTAGGACTGTGTTTTGTAAGGTTGATTACGCGTTTGCGAAATGATGCTTTTGTTTGGTTTGCCAAACCCTATTTTCTGATTATTTGTGTTTTCGGAGCGAAATAATAAGAGCAGGGACGGAACCACCCGAAGGAACCCTGTGGACTTTTTCTATGTTGTGTTAATTTTTGAGAAAAACATTGATTTTTCCTAAATACACGTTAAAGGCATCAAAATAGGTTTCTAGTATTACGGTTCAAAAATTTTAGTGCCCCTAGTGATATTTAGTCCTGGTTCCGTCTCTGTGTATGAGGGTGAGTTTAAGAGTGTGTGTGGCGACGAGATTTGTAGTGTTTATAATATGATGTTTGTTGACAACGAGCGTTTAGCTTTTGATTTTTGTTTAAACGCTCCTATTTGAAATGCTAATAAAATAAACGTTTAGTTTTTAGTCGTTCGCTTTATTACAAAACACTTTTATAAACATAGATACTAATAACAACTACGGCTTGCTGCTACTGTTAGTTATGCTAAACAACTAGGGATTCAAAGGTCTCACGGTTTGATGTTTCTAATAGAATAATAATATCGCTATACAAATGCTTACATTTATTGGTAAATTTGTACCTTCAACCTGTGTTAAGGTTTTGAATAATGCGTTATTGTATATCTTATCTGCTATAAATGTTGTTGAGAGTGTACACTTGCACATGCAGCATTAATTTTAAAAGGAGATCAGTACATTACTTGTTAAGGAAATTGTTTATCTGCAGATATGAATCATGTTTTATTAAACATTATTTTTATACAATTTTATTGTTTTTGTAGGAATTAGTTAGCCATGTCGAGGCAACCTCGACTTCCACCTCGCTGCCCGATCTCACGGGCACATTCCCTTGATTCGCCGTCTTTGGCCACTTTCAAAGATGAGGTCTCTCGTTCACGGCATCAGAAATCTGTGTCTACGAGTTTTGGTTTGGAGGAGCAGCCGGTGTGGCTAGATGACCTATTGGGTGATTTGGACTCGGGTTTGAAATTGAAAACTCAGAGTGGTGAAGTTAGCGCTTCTGGAATTGTTTTGGATAACAAAGAGGCCTGTACAAGAGATGTTCCGCGTACTGCATTGGAGTCGGCTTGTGTGTATGGTCCTAACTCACCTAGGAGCAAGGATAAAGTATCGACTGAAGAGAGTGCTATAGTTTCAGCTTTATCTGAGTTTGCTTCTCATGGTAATTTAGTTTCTGGATTTACACAATTTGATTCAGTACAAGACGCAGCTGGTGAAACTGATATGGAGGGTAAACCGGTTAAAAGGTTAGGTTCCAGACTTGTCTTTGTTGCAGTCGCTATATATTTATATGTTGTTTTGTGGATCGTTCTAATCATTATTATACATGCGTTTTGATATGTAAACTACTTGGCTGTTGGTGTTGCTTATAATAATTATTCTGTAATTTATACGAGCACAATTTTTCCGTAGAAGATTTTAGTTATTATGAATGCCGAGAACGTTATCATAGGAAATCTTACTGCTAAAAATTTCAAATGGCGTGTTAGATGTGTAGCCAAACAAGTATGGTGCCGCCAGTTAATAATTCAATAAAATATATGTTTGAGATCATGAGATGACGTTGTCATATCTAAACTTGACCCCCACGTCATAATGGTGAAGAGCAGAGGTACCAAGAGGGGTGCATTATACACAGGCTTGTCAATAACATGGTTTGAAGAAAATTTTGAGAATAATAACTTGTTTGAGAATAGCAATTAGTTGGCTTCAGTAAGGGGAGTATGTGGTAATTTTTCTCATGTATCTCTCGATGAGTCATTTTAAATCTGGTACACTGGTCATTGGGTAGTTTGGTAAAAACTATTCTATTATTGTTGTTCTAGTGACTGTTATTGATGGATCGAAGTTATAGTATTAAAGGCTCCTGCTATAAAAGTTGATCAAGTAAATATGGAAGATGAGGTCATAGAATAGAGTATGTTAGATTAGTTGTTGATCCTGCAAAGTGTAGGTATATGAATTAGAACAAAAACACAGGTCTGGTTTCTTTTTTTAAAGGCTGGCTTAGGGTTTGATTCATGTCTGTACAATCTTTGTTACTAGTTCATCATTTCGTATCTTGGCATTTATATATTATTCTTTTAGCATGCTGGAATTATGCATATGCTAAACTAAATATGCGGAACTGATTCTTGTAGGCACTCTGCACAAAGGTCACGAGTACGTAAACTTCAGTATATCGCAGAACTGGAAAGAACTGTTGAGAATTTTCAGGTAAAATCACTTAAAATAAAACAAAACTAGTAATACTTCTGGTAACATAGTATATTCTCTTTTGATACTTAAGTTCATTTATTTACTAAATAAACTGCATGCCGGATGATGCAGAATATCGTATCAGATTTAGCTGTTAGAGTTGATTCTATGGGCAAACAGCGTGTGTATTTGTCAGTCGAGAACAAGCAACTTAAGCAGCAGTTGGCCAGGATGCAGCAGGAAAAGTTTCTCAAGGAGCGTAAGTGTTCATCCCTCATCCCATTACATCCTAACTGAAAGATAATCATTTTAATCTATGTTTTTATGTAAAGTTTTTTTGCATCTGATATAAAGGATTATGAATGTTGATACAGGCCAGTACGACTGTATGAGAAATGAAGTTGAGCGTTTGAATCGGGGTGTGGCGTTTTCACGTAATGGCAGCAAGGGACGACCACTTTTTAGGTCGAATTCTAGTGGTGACGCTGACAAATTGCGCATAGAACCTACTTGGAATATGATTGACATGGGAAAGCTTCATATTAATTGAAGATTTTTGGTAAGCTTCATCACTTCGTCAGAAAAATTGCTTACTTTCTAGGAAGCATTTAGATACCCTCTTTCCCCCAACCCAGCTTATTTCCCTTATGAAGGTCAGAAACTTGTAGATGTTCTCTAGGTTGTGTAATATGTTAGAGGTGGCATATTCAGAACCGTTCCACCTTTTCCTGTTTCAAAACACATTTGGAGATTGTGTTTGAGGTATCCCACATGTGAACAGAAGGGGACGAAGCTATGTAGTATTGCTTGTCGATTTAACAAAAAATTTAGTGTATTCTTGTTACTGAATTAATGGTCAGAAACACATATGGCCTTATCGAAGGTCCATTCTCGAGCTTGGTGGGGGTCCTTTTTATGGTCATGTTCAGGAGCTGAAATTGGATCCATACAATGTTTGGTTTGTTTTCAGATACAACCTACACTCTGAGTTTTTGAATTTATGAAACATATCAACGCAGAACTGAAGTCACACAGTGTTTGAGCAAACAATTTAATAAACATTACTCTAATTTTACAGAATAATTAAGTTCCAAGGGGTCCTTTACAAAGGTCAATCTTTTGTTACCAGGTTAATAATTGAAAGTTATGACCTTAAAAGTCCACATCTTTTCTGAAGTGCCGGCCTCTAAATAATGACACCTGGATAATTTTAAAGTTTTTCCGCGCATAGGCGCCTTTAAGATAACAGCAGCATCATTATAAACATGACAAAAACGGTGATGACTGATGAGGCCTTGAAATCCAACTATTGTTGAGTATGATAGAGTGTCAAATTTAGTGACTGAGAAGTTAACTGCACGAGAACATCATCCTCAACAGGCGCATCACCATGAATGAAACAAGTGGTGTCACTGAGTTTGACAAGATTTTGCACCATGTTTACCAAAAAGAAACATGATACTGTCACATACCGCCACATTAGCACCACTTAGCGAAGCAGCATTAATAATCTGAAAGCTGAAGTAAGTAATATCAAGCTACAACTTCAATTAACAAGCTTTAAGAGTAAATGTAACTTGAAATGAAATATCATGCTTAATAAAATGAGCACAACAGTGCACATACATTCCAACGATGTGACCCGTATTTAGGGGTGCTAATTGAGTCATGTTTGGGTTGGTGGGTTAACCTGTTTAACTCATACTTAATCTAAATCTAACCCTCTCACTAAATGGGTCAAGCAGGTTGACCTTTTTTTTACGTAAACTCGTTTATCCTCAAGCCCCACCTTTTTTCTTGACGATTTCGACTCTGTTTCATGTCGTTTGGAGAGGCACTTAATGGCAGTTGACTAATGGTAACGGAAGGAGGGACGGATCTGTAAATTGCAACTGTCTTAAGGACGAAACCTACAAATTTTGTGTAAGGAAGAAATTTGCTATAGTTCTGATTGTCACTTAGACCATGCCATTTTTCTAGTGCCAATTTATTTTAAATACTTTGTAATTTGAAGTTGTTAGTTTTGATGTTTTTTTCAAACTAGTTGTGGGATTCAGTCACATTGACAGTGATCGTGCTGATTTAACTTTTCCGACATGGCATATTCAAAAACTTTGTGTTATGGAAGTCAAAGAAAGTCAATACACGAAGTCAATAATTGCATAAGTCAGCAACAACAAACTATTCTTCTATCATCTCTTGTATAAATATACCGAGAGTGGTTGGGTCCTAAGCTCTCGTGCCAAAGAAAAAAGTAGTGTCACGTAGGAAAAACGGACTTTGATATCGGAACTTTTTTGACATCATATTATTTAGAGAGTAGTTAGCACGAGAAAAAGTTATGACAAAGTGGTACAATGGGCCTACATATACTCTTTTTATTATAAAAAAGAAAAATCAAAAAACCTAGGCTCGTGGTTTTGGCGCGAGAAGGCTTGACACCAGACATGGAGCGGTGCACCAACTTTGGACTGGCGTCAAAGGGCTACCAGCCGAGTGGTCAGCTACAGTTCCCCCTACTCTAAGAGAGCTTGGAACGGTTGGGGCTAAAGTGGTGCCAAAAGAAAAAGTGAGTGCCACATAGGTTTGCACAAGAATCTTTTGGCACCACATTTGGTGGTGCAATGGTGAGCCAAAGAAAAAAATGAGCCCACAAATATCGATTTTATTAAAAGAGAGAAAAAAAAAAGAAAAAAACTTACCAGCTGAGCTGGTAGTTTTGGCGCGAAAGGCTTTGGCGTGATATAATGCGTAAACGAATGTTTGATGCCAAAGGCTTTACAGCCAAGGTTGGCTACTTGGCTCCACCTTTCCCCACTCTAAAAGGTCGTTCATTTTCAGATAGCTTATTCAGTTTGTTGTGAAAACACAATTTTTTCTCTTTGCGTTTTGTAACCAAATTCTGTAACAGACTATCAATTGTAATTCAATTTCGAGTTCAAATCTTGTTTCTCGAATTCCTAACTGTTTTACGAACCGATCTTCATATCTTAACGGATATCTAGTCTGGTTCATATCACTTTGACTATAAACACGATCATCTACAACCTATCAGTTGTTTTTTTTATAATGTATTCTCCTCCTTCTACAGTATTATTTTCATTATAGAGGAGAATGCATTTAACAGAAGAATGGTTTTGTTTGAGAACAAATAGAAAGAGAACTGATATGTACCCATAAACAATGATTCATACACAAAAATAAAACACAACTAAAAGTATAATACTAAATTCAAAATGAGCAGCTAAGAATAAACTGAAACATAAATCCACAATATGTCTACAAGACTAGACACCACATCATCACCTGAATACCCTAAGAGAATGATTTGTACATGTGAAACCTCCATCAACAAACAAGTTAGCGCCACTAACATACCTCGCTTCGTCACTGGCTAAGAATAGTACAGCATTCGCCACATCCTCCCGCAACAAATCCACACCCTTTAAATTAGCATTATTTCCAACAAAAGCACGAAAACCTGCCATAGCATTGTCATTCCTTTCATCCTCAGGTAGATGTGCCAAAGCCAAATTTGTTAAAACTGCATAAGGCGAGACGCAGTTCACCCGAATCCCATGATTCCCGAGCTCAGCAGCTACACTCTTGGTGAGTCCCAAAACAGCATGCTTGGAACCTGTGTATGCGTGTGGACCCAACCCCCCGATAGCACTTGCAACACTCGATAGAGTAATAATCGAACCTTTCTTTGATGGGATCATTATCCGAGCAGCATGTTTCATCCCCATAAATGGACCCTTGACATTTATATCAAATACTCTGTCAAACGTTGATAAGGAGAATTCTCGGATATCAGGGCAGGGCGGCCCTCCAATCCCAGCATTGTTAACCATGATATCAAGTGTGCCGAAACTAGTGACTGAAAAGTCAACTGCACGAGAAACATCATCTTCGATAGCCACATCACAGTGTATGAAACAGGTATTCTCACCAAGGGTTTGACATAATTGTTGACCAAGTTTGTCGTCAATATCGACTATACAAACTTTTGCACCATGCTTATGAAAAAGACGAACAATACTCTCTCCAATACCAGTTGCACCACCAGTTACCAAAGCAACTTTCCCTAACAATCTGAAATATCAAGTAAACATCAAACAAAAGACATTACTTCTTGATTCCTATGTTAAGAGTAAAAACATTTTTACTTGCAAGATTGTTTTATTGTATTTGTTAATTTTAAATAAATCGGTTAAAGTCAATCATTAAGGAATCAACGAGGTATTGCTACTCAAGGTCTCGGAACTGGCTACAAGAATAAAACAGAATGGAAGTAAACATAAGTTGTATGATATATTTGTTTCGTATATGTCCATAGGCAACTACTGTAAAAGAGAACCTACCTACAGCAAAACAAAGAACGGTTGACAAATTATATATATGAATTTAAACTTTAGAAACTGTTCATGTTTTCTTACCTCTCAGCGACAAGAGGAGGATCGTTAGAGCTAGTGGTAGTCATCGCAAGAACTTTAACCTGTTTCTATCTTGCTGCAGATTATCCGATGTAACAAGCTTTAGAAGGAAGCCATAGACGAAATTGCAAGTGGGGGTATGTACTAAAGAAACAACATCATCAAATATTACATAAATGGTAGGTGACACTTTTCTTAAACTTTTGAAATTAATTTTCCACCATAGAAAAAACAAACTCACAAAAGTATGAAAACGATAACTCTACAAGTTGATAATTATACGACTCACTAACCAACTAACAGTATATCCACATTCCACTTTCGGTTAAACATGTACAATCTAGAGACCACATGGAATTTTCAAATTCACATGCTGAGTACAGATATCCAGGAAGGCATGATAAGCCATCTTTGTCCATGCTTTATAACAAAAAGTAAAGGCATAGCATGTGCATGTGGTATGTGCAATTGTTCTCAAAAGTTGAATTATTGGTTTTATTGACAAATATATGCTGGACACTGAGACAAAGTAAAACTGAATGAAACTATTGACAAAAAGTTTAAGACACTATCCACGCAAGCGTGTGATAAACCCACTTTCAACTATGTTGGACGCTACTAATGTCGTGGAGGAAACGAGCCCGTGTACTAACACGACCAACAGGATGGATATCAAAAAATAAAAAATTTCAACTTAACGTCAGCCACTTAACTATATGGTATTCATGCAACATCATTCCATCTGTTCCGATGACCGCTCATATTTCAATTCAATCTTGTTGGGATCACTAATGAGTGGATTCACACTAAACTGAATATTATTAAAAACAGTAGCCCTCCAATCTTATACGTTGGCATTTGCGGGCTCCTTAGCAATCCTAACACGTTAATGATTTTAATGACCCGCACACACCCATGTTACACATTAAACATAAATTCTATCATATACCATCAACTTTAGGAAGATTCTAGCAGAATATATTCTTTTCGGTAATTAACCATGGTTACCAATCTTTTGGCCGACTAATCCACGGGGCGTGAACCTACCACCACATGGACTCAAACCAAGATAAACGCTCCCCTTTTAGTTTGTTTGCACTAAGCATGGTTTGAACATAGAACCACTCACATTTTTGTGATGATAGTCACAAGCTCTTGCCAACTAGACCACCAGTTGAAGTTAGCTAACTTAACCCATAATATTATTACAGATTTACAGTAGATCCTTTATATGGAAATAAAATCGATCAAAAAAACTTAGATAAATAATGATTTTAACATTTTTGCAATACACAAATTACGTTTCAATTAAGATTTAGGAAATGATTACTAACTACGAATATAAAAGGGTGATAAACATGGGAATAAATAAAATAGAGGCGAAATGAATGAATGGATCAGAGTTAACCTGATGGAAGATGGCCGGAAAATATAAAAGTGGTCGCTGAAAGTGACGTCACTCCACTATAGGTTGTTATTACTCTCTTCTGAGTTTCTGCTGACAAATGGCTTTTGGGAACATGAAATATGTATGAGTTTTACTATTTGATGATTTGGAACATGGTTCTATTTTCTCGTGATATTTTAAAATTCTTTCTTTGACTTCTTCTTTGACTAATTTGGAGTTATTCACAATGTTTTCAAAACCGGTTTTTAATCGATCCGGTCGAGTTATCGGGTCCGGTTCAACCTAAGTTAACCCGGTTTTAAAAAAAATACTTTTTTTCTTCATATTTTAAATAATTAGCAAAAATTATATATAAAAATAATAAAAACTCTTGTAGATTGAAGATATAAATTGTTTACCAACCAATATAAGTAAAAATAAAATTTAATCGCAAATACGTAAAATTTACATTTTTTTTTTCGTCGAAAAAACCAAAACCTGACCGGGTCTCAACAATCTAATTGACCCGAGTCATCCCAAACCCGACGAGTCTAAGCCGCGTACTAACTTGCAAGTTATTGCACCTCAGAATCCATCAATCCAGTCAAAACACAAACTCGCCACAAAACTAATTAAAAAAAGAAAATCAAATCAAACAAGCTCGTCGATTAACTGTCGAGCAGCCACCTAACAATGCAAGGGGCGTGTGCAGTAACATGCAAAGTTGCAAGTGCCACGTTAGATTGCCGAGTTGGGTACGCCATTACATCTTGTCCTCTGAACTTCCACATAATCACGTTACTTATCATCAAATTTGATCATTGCTTATCTAACGGGTAATCACATTTATCATCTCTGTTTAGGTTGTATAGTCTTTTAAAGACTCCCACA
The DNA here is from genome assembly GCA_025667525.1 of Glebionis coronaria. Classification (NCBI taxonomy): domain Eukaryota; kingdom Viridiplantae; phylum Streptophyta; class Magnoliopsida; order Asterales; family Asteraceae; genus Glebionis; species Glebionis coronaria. The sequence continues at coordinate 186,154,895 of CM046881.1, forward strand.
TAGTCGCGTAGAACTTGTCCTCAATTTTGATCATTGCTTATCTAATGGGTAATCAAATTTGTCTATCTCTATTTTAGGTCATAGTCTTTAAAAGGGTCACGCACATTCTTTGAGATATTGGGACCAAGTTCAAGTGGCACCCAAAATAAGTGCCATAAAATGTTCCATTTTTGTAGGATTATGTGGTCTCAACTATCAAATGAGAACGTGCATGATCAAACTTTGTTTGACTCAAGTGCCTTGCCATACACGTCATCCTTCCTCAATCCTTACGTATTTTGTAACTACCTTAAATAAACAAATGCAAACTGTTCTCTTTGAGAAATCTTTAGCTAACTTGTAATTATTCAAGATTTTCCTATGAGTTCAGTGGCCATAAATTTTGCATACAAAAGAGTCCATGACCAGTTATATGATATATCATGTACACCTCAACATTCGAGAATCGGAATCATCTCACACGTTTTAAGTAAAACTTGAAGTTGAAACCACAAATATATACTGTAGTTAAATAGTTTCTCGCACGTTTTAAGTGACTTGAACTTGAAACCACAAATATATACTGTAGTTAAATAGTTTCTCGCACGATTTAAGTGACTTGGACTTGAAACCACAACTATCTAGTTAGATAGTCCTCACACAACAAGAGGTACAACAAAGACACAGGCCCTTCGGTAAATGTAAAACAGTAGCACATGCTACATGCAATTCACTCATCAGATATATGTGAAGTGGCCGGTATACGAGTGCAGAGTAGACTGGATTCTTTCCAGCAAACATGAGAAATGTAAAATAGCAACACATGATATAAGCGGCTCATCCATTAAGAGGTTGCGAGGTCATGTCTCGATAAAGTTATGTTTGAGGTATTAAGTGACATATGCAAGTACGTGTGAATAGTTTTCTCTTCCGAAAAGAAAAAGCAAAACAAACAAATGAAGCAGCAATTATGTAGAGGTGTCTGAAAAAATCATATACATTCCCATGTTTTGTGTCCTAATTGCAGCAAGTAAATGTCATCAAGTTCAGATTATGCACACTATTGTTTTCATAGGTAAAAAGGTAGTGAAGCCAGCCAAAGAATAAACACATGACAAGCCGACAATTCCCACTTAACTACGAAGTGATGCATTCGGGACAGCGGGGAAACCAAATTCATCAACAGCCTGTAAAGCAAATGTAAATAAAGCAATGTGAGTTGACATGATCATCAATCTGATACTTTCCGGTATAAGTGGTGAAAAGGACAGGCTCAGCAAGTGGGATAATGGGTAAAAGTGGTTTTTGCGAAATGGGTATATTTAGTGCGAATGAGTATTTGTTATGTGCTACTTGCTATGTTGTATACAATGTATATAGACATCATAATAAAACACAATTATCTAACTTTCCAAATATTTGTAAAGTTGAATGCATTGATAATACACTTTAGACAACATTTGACAGTTCTGAACCATTCTCGTTTTTAGCTAATAAAATTTAGTTAACCCGTCTGAGATAACATGACCCAAAGTGTTTCATTTATAAGTAAACGAGATAGAGGTTGAAGATACTTTTAGAATTTTTTTTATCAAAACAAGAGTTCCATCTTCATATTTTAGGCAGTTCCATACATCGCAGGCAAGAACTAAATATTTGCTCATTGTCCTTGGTATAAAAACCGATGGAAACTGAATCTGAACTACCAGATCCTCATATTTGTTATTATTGTAGTGCGCTTAAGAGCATTGCCAAACAGTAAGAATCAGAAAAATTCTTTCATGGGTCGAAGAGTGACAACTAAAATAGAAAAACACGTACTGCTAAGTTACCTGATTGTTAGCTCTGCCAGCTGGCACTGCCTGCCCACTTGGAGCAGTAGGCAGGTTGAGTTCATAATCGGGCTCATTATCAGGTTGAAGATATGAAGGTACCCCTTCACTTTCAGTTTCCTGACCCATATCAGCTTCCAGAGCATCAAGTTCTGCGTTGCCAGACATAACAAAGTACTATAACCATTGAAATCATTTATACAAATAAACAGAAGTAGTAGTGAAATGTGTGCTTACCACCCAAGAGTTCATCTTCATCAATGTCATCAGGCACGCTGTAACTTCTACCAAGAGACTCTTGTATTTCATTGCTGATATCCATCATGTCCATCATATCATCTTGCAAATTCTACACATAAACAGATTACGTGGTCCACAATTAGAGCCTAATCAAATTACCCAAATAAGTTGGCGTGGAAAATAACAAAACATAAACAAAAAACCAACATCGATATCTTGAATCTTGACAGTCTTCATCATTCCTTTGAGTTCTTTGTTTGCTGATTTCAGAGCCGACATCTGGAAAATACAAAAATTATAAGTGACAGAAAACATGAGTCATAATGCAATTGAATCTAGTTATTGCAAAGTTCTGCAAGCACATACATATCAAATGGCTGGGTGGCTAATAGTATTAATAAAGACAATATCCAAAATCAGTTTAATAACAAAAACTATATAATTGTAGAAACGTACTGTTTGCTGAGCATCTTTAATCCCCTCTGAAGCAAAAGCAACTTGATCAAGATTGAAAGTTTGATTGTATAGCATGTCACGCTGTCCTTCGTACCTATGACAAGAACCATTGAAGGTTTTTACGTAAGCAAATGCATACGGAATGTCTATTTATCACAAAGTTATTATACTAAGAAGTAGCTTACATTCTTTTTTGCTTAAGAACTCTCATTGCTCGAGCTTTCACAGCTTCTTGGGCGGGACCAGGTCTGGTTTTCTTGATTTGTTCCTTATACCGAGTAAGTTCCACATCGAGCCGCTTGATCTTCTCATCAACTGATTCACCTCTTTTGTTGATCTACAATAATATATAAATACTATTCAAGCAACTAATTTATATATGATTACAGCAAAAGAGATTATGATTTTACAGTGTCACTGAATCAGCAGAAACAAAAAGGCCTGCAGGACAACTTAATAAAGCCCTCAATGCAGATAATCCGTTAAAGCTACTTAGGAAATCGTGTTATCATCACTAATGGTATACGTCAAACAGTAGTTATGTGAATGGGATAAATGCACTGATATGGCATTATACATGATTGTGCTACTGTATACATATATGGAAGGGAAGTTAATTGATTTACTGCTGAGAAGTTGGATCAGAACAGTTGATTATGGATGGAGTCGAACTGCAATTAATGAGTCTGAAAGTTAAGGACTCTGTTGCTGTGAGGAAAATAGCAGATGAATTCAGAGTGAAGTTTAAGTTCTAATGTTTCTGTGAATCAGGGTTCTGTATGAAGAGTACGAGATGGAAGATGGGTGTTTGAACTAGCAAATAGATGATGCCCTCTAGTGATATAGTTATTCTGGCCTAAACTGCGAGGAAGAAGCTGGATTTCATTGGCCTAATTGGAAAAAGGAATTTTAGAACCAGAGTCTGGAATAACCAAACAGTGTGACAATAAACTAAGATTTAGCCATGACATTTTATTATCCACCATCAATAACATCTCAGTTGACAAATCTAACACACTAAAAATCATGACAATACATAAACAAACGCAACAAAAACGCTAGCAGACAGAAGAGCCAGCTACGCTTCATATTTGCACAGATAATCCTATCTCCGGGATCGGGTATTCTTAAGATACCTTTTTCAATAAGTAATTCAATTCATTTTTTATTAAATAACTATATAAGCTTAATATAAAATCACTTGATACATAAAGTAGCATCTATAATTCACATGATTAAATCTATAATTCATAATCATAATAAGAAAAAAAAAAAAACCAAAAAAACAAGAAAAAATAAAAAAGTAAGAATAGAAAGAATACCCGATCAGAGGCATCGTTAAGAGACGGTGGTGGTTCTTTGTCTTTCTTAACACCGAATACTCTCCTCATCTTTCTTTTACTATACTCTTTGGTGGTTTAATTTAAGGTTTTTGTGGGATTTAGAATCCTTATTCGATACAAAGTCAACGGTTGTTGATATTGCTTCTAGGACTTTTTCTTTGATTTGCGGATGTAATTTCTATGAAGGTGAGCAACGTTTTCTTATTAACTTGGGTTTTGATATTGTCAATTTATCCGGTTATTCTGGTGTGATATATTTTACAAAATAGTCTATATTATTACCTAGTTTATAAATCTGGTCTATACTATACTTTTTATACACTTTTAGGCGATATTTATTCACCAAATCATAAACATATACGAGCATATGATACTTTGATCATTTGAGTCTAATTAATGGTCAAATAAATGAAAATTTTGATCAAGAGATTAAACCCGATATGGCTTGAAATTATAGAGAAATAGGAATTAGGTTAGAGTGATAGCAGCAAGGTTCGCATCTTCTCGTTAAGAGTTTTATAACCTTTTGGGAAGTAGTGATGGAGTTAGGAAATTATGTAGTAGGGGGAGAAATTTTTTTTTTACTGTAATACGAAATTACATAGAACAAACTTTAGCAACACGACAAGACATTATAACGAGTAACTAAAGCGGCAAAAACCATTAACTTTTTTTTCCTTAGGCCGAAATTGAAGCAAAACTCAACTAATATTTTTATGAAAAAACGATGTATAGCAAAAGTTTGCAGCAAAATGATACCGTTTATGTTGAAAATTAAAGGGAAAATAACCTAAAAATGTAATAAACTTACCACTTTTTATGGTTGTATGTAACCTACTAAATTTTTTCTCATTGTATCAATATACTTTTGAATTTCGACCTTTTTGTGTAACAAGTGACCTACTCAGCCCTTAGCCGGTTTCTTAGCCATAAACTTTTACATTCTTAGTCCTTTATATTAATGGTCGTTTGGTCCCTGACTTAAAATTGAATGACTAAAATACCTTTTGTTTTCTTTTTTTATTTATTTAAATAAGTGTATCATATTTTAAAATTTCTTTTCTTTTAATCAATTTTTTTAACCGATTAAAAAATAATTTGGCTTCCAAATGTAGTAAATAATATATTGCAAAACACATACTATCTTATGTAACTCGTGAAAATGAATACAAAATACAAATATCCAATATCATCTCAGATCTAGCTTAGATTTATTCAAAAACGCCAAACACAAACAAAATCAAATATCATACAAAAACCTAACAAAATCAGATTTAGTTCTAGCTTAGATCTACACTAATAAAAAGTGGTGAAGATAGAAAGAGGGATTTGAAACAGCTTGATGGGGTTGATGGACGATGACGACGACGTTGTCGGCAGTGGGTGATATTAAGGTGGTGTTTTGATAGGGAGAGGAGACATGGAATATGGTTTGTGATGAGGATAATTTGGCCTCGTAGGTTTGTTTTTCATAGTTCTAGATATGGGAAGGTGGGGGTGTTAGCTACTATTGAGAATGGTTATGAGGTTGTTGTATTCAGGTGTGAAAAACAAGAATCCAAATAAACGAGCCGATTTGTGTTTTTTGATGATCAAAAAATTTAAAACCACTGCACCCTTTCATCCTCTCACCACCACCATCGTAACCTCGCCACCACCATTGTTGGATCTGGCAAAACAACCACCACCTTCACCGTCATGCCCGTTGCTACGGAGATGAGGGTTAATGAACTCCAGGCGGGCGACGTTGATCCTCGACCAGACTGCAAGATCGATGATCTTTTATATATGCAAATAATTATTTCATAATCTTCATTTGATTTGGAAAAGAGGTACAAATATTAAAAAGTGTTTGGATTGATGTTTTTATATCTGCATTTTACATATAGTGAATAGGAATTTGGATTAGTTTTTTTAGATCTGGGTTTACATGAACTTTTTTAGTTAAATTTTTGTAATCATATAGGTATAGGAATCTGGATTTGATTGGATTGGATTCCTGTTGTAATTTAACTTTTTGTCTATTGTTATATTAGATTCGGATTTTGGATCTTGAAATTTGTATGAGAATTCAAACAGGTTACACCGTTGTTGTTCTTGCTAGCATTTTAAAGTTGTGTTGTTGTTGATGATGATGATGATTAGCAGATTACATACCATTCTTTTAATAAAAGAATTATAGGAAAGTAAATTATAAAAAAATATTGATCGTTAATATAAAGGACCAAAATTGCAATAAAATAAACAGTCGTTAAAGAAACTGGCGCCAACATAAGAGTGCAAGGCTGAGCAGGTCACTCGTTACATAAAAAGGTCGAAATTTAAAAGTAAGTAGATACAATGAGAAAAAAATTAGTAGGTTACATACAACCATAAAAAGTGGTTAGTTTAATACATTTTTAGATATTTTCCCAAAATTAAATGCTTAGCTTAAGTTAACAATTGCATTGTCCTCTTCAAGTATATTATTTAGAGTACCAAAACATGCAAATAAGCATGAACTACAAATACTTGAAACCTAACCAGCTGAGCTAGCTCAGTTGGCCATTAAGGGTAACTTTTTGAAGGTATTTTTAGAGAGTTCTCGAGTTTGAGTCTCACCAAGAACCTTTAGGGGTCCGAATTAAGAAGCAGGATTAGAGTTTATCCCCTAAGGAGAAGGTTCGAGGCTTGCATACTACCCAATTGGATGTCACTGTAAGCTCGAATCACTAACTATTAACTCGCCGTTCAAAAAAAAAACAAATACTTGAAACCTTAGTCCTTATTTTTAGGGAAAATCACCTAAAAATACATTAAACTTACCACTTTTTATGGTTGTGTGTGACCAACTTTTTTTTTCTCATTATATTAACAAACTTTAAAATTTCGACCTTTGTATGTAGCGGGTGACCTGCTAAACAAGTTAGTCCTACGTGGAGCAGGTTACACTAACGATCGTCTATTTTTATTACAACGCTAGTCCTCTTTACTAACCGAGTTAACTAAAAAAATAAAAATCTATTTTATTATTATTAATATAATTATTATTTGTTTTTAGTAATAATAATAATAATATTAAAAATATTTTTAATAAACAAAATTTTATAAGAAAATATTATTATTAATATAATAATAATAATTATTATTTTAATTATAAATTACTTTATAATAATTATTTATTATTAATAATAATGATTTTGAATGTTACCATATAAAGTTTAAAAACGCAAACCACATGTTTTACACATCGTATCCAATTTTTTCATATTTTTAATTTTTTACACACATAAAAAACAAAATAAATCACCATCTTCATCATCTTTCTCCAACTCTATCATCTTCTTCCAACTTCAAACACATTCTCATATCCACATTTTCTTCCCTCACTAAACAATCAAATCATGATATTCATAGCAATTACTGTAAAAGTTTACATTTACATTCATCCTCATCAACAAATTAAAGAACCCACTTGAGCATGATCTAGAAATTTATAAATACATTCATCCACATCAACTAAAAGTTCAATACATCCTCATATCGACAACCTCTGCCGCCACCAGATCTGGCGGAGAAGTGACGCCGCCACCACCATTATAGCACCCGCCACGATCTATTTTCAGATTCGTTCGTGATTTGGGGAGAAGCATCGCTGACGACGCCACCACCATCAGAATATTGTCACTGCTCGTCACCGCCGCAACACCCGTCACCAATCTGTCATCAACAACCAGATTTATAGTTTTATTGGGGTTAATCAAACTAGATCTATAGTTTGCTTAAAAAACCAGATCTATGGTTTTCATTGATGGTTTATGCATTGGATTTAGGGGTTTTGAATATTTCAATGGGATTAAGTGTTTTTAAATTTATATTTGGATTAGTTTTGGAATTATGGATGATAACTGATAAAGATTGTGCTTATGTGATGATTAAAGGGTCTGTGTTTTCTCCATTTGAAAGTATGATTACGTTTTGACAATCTATGTTTTTTATGTTTATTTGGTACATATAATAAAGAAATTAAATAAACCATTATTTTTTCTGGAAAATGAAAAGGAATATAACAAAGAGAAATAATATCTAATGACAATATTACCCTTTTATTCAACGATTAAATGGCTCTAAACTAACAATGTTATTGAAGTTGGACTAACAATGCAAAAGTTCATAGATGACCAACCGGTTAAGGGTTCAGCAGGTCACCCGCTACATACAAAGGTCGAAATTTAAAAGTTTGTTAGTATAATGAGAAAAAAAAAAGTTGGTTACACACAACCATAAAAAGTGGTAAGTTTAATGTATTTTTAGATGATTTTCCCTTATTTTTATACTAGTATAAGTTTAATGTATTAGAATGTAAAAGTTAAATGAGCACTTAATTATAAGTTTTCACTAAAAAATCATAATATTTTGAAGCAGTTGACACTTCAAAAGCAAATATGAGCAGTTTAAGTTTAAACGAAAAACAACAACTTGTTTACCTTTCTCATACTTCGAAGCAAATGCCACTTTAAACGATCTATACAGTAACCAAGAAAACAAAAATTTATTATCTTTTCATCTCTCTTTCATCTTATCTTCTTCCTTCTTAAACAACTTAACCAAAAACCAAAATAACTTTTTTCAGAACCTGTTCTTTCTCTCACTTTTTTTAAACCATCTTCCTGGTTGAGGGCATTTTCATTTTCAGGTTGAGGGCAAGATGAATAAAGTGCCAGAAATAACATTTAAAAAAGTGATTATTGGAAAAGCCATTGGGGGCAGTTGCCTCCACCGTCGTCTGAATGCCTCCGCCCCTGTTGGGCAGTATGTCTAATTGTGCAGATATAGTACAAGTAAGTACTCGAGGTTGTTATCATTCTCTCGGAGAATAGTGTGAGTTTAATGTCGAACGTAAAGAAGGTCTAGTGGTGTAAAGAAGATTCTTTTATTATTTTTATGTTGAGAAGGGTTATTTTAGGTACATTGTATCCCTTGGATACAATGGGACCAATCTCGGTCTGCCATATAATTTTATCAAAAGCCAAGATTAAAAATAAAAAAAGGTGGAGGGGTATTTTTGTAATTTAACACCCACGCCCAACCCTACATCAGATACCTTTTTTCCCCCAAACCGTTATTTTATCACATATCGTAACACACGCACTAAAACACACATACACACACACACACACAATTTCATCAAAAGCGTCTGGTAAATCATCTAAGAAAATCAAAATAACCATCAAAGAACAACATCAACAATGAAAACTGAAGAGAAAATCGAAGCTTATGCAAAAAAACCCAGGAAAAACGACGATTAAAAAGAAGCAACAAGGTATAAATCAAACATTTACTGCTTTTTACTATTATTATTTTGCATTACCTAGCGTTTTTGATGAATCGAATGTAATTATTGTTAAATTACTCAGTTTTTAATCGAATTATAATGAGTATGATGAGTATGCTGATGATATTAGGTTCTTAAGAAAAAAAATGTGGTTAGGGATTACAAAATCAGTATTTACAATAGATATGATGATAAATAGATATGAACAAAGAGGTACATCATATATGATAAATGAGCTACAAAGCCTTGAGGCTTAGCTAAACTAAGCAAATTAAGCTACTGGAACATCAAAATTGATACTAGAAAAAACATAAACTAGCTCAGGTTATCATACATGATACTTTCAAGTAGGAGTGGAAACGAGCCGAGCCGAGCTCGAGCTCGGCTCGTTTAAGTTTTATAAAGCTCTAGCTTGAGCTCGGCTTGTTTCGAGCCTTATTATTTAGGCTCGGGCTCAGCTTGTGGTATGATAGACAAGCTCGGGATCGGCTCGAGCTCGGCTCGTTTATACGATTTTGCAATGTAAAGATAAAATTTGGCTCGAGCTCGGCTCGTAATATACCTAAATTAGGCTCGCTAATAAGCTTGTTATTAAGCTCGTTAAGAAGCTCGTATATAAAACATTAGGCTCGTTTAGGCTCGCGAGCCCAAACGAACTTTGTACGTAAAGCTCGGGCTCGAGCTCGTTTAATAAACGAGCTGCAACTTAGGCTCGAGCTCGGGCTCGAGCTCGTTTAGGCTCGGCTCGTTCGAGCTTTTTACCGATCCGATCCCGAGCTTTTCACGAGCAGCTCAGCTCGTTTCCACCCCTACTTTCAAGTATCACATATGACACTTTCAAGTATCAAATATGATACTTTTAAGTATCACATATGATTGCATTATCATACATGATACTTTCAAGTATTTCAAATATGATACTTTCAAGTATCACATACGATTGCAGAATCAAATATGATACTTGAAAAATATGAAGTAGCAATTTTGATACTTGAAAATATGAAATAGCTCAGGTTATAAATACATGATACTGAAATGAAAGTCCCTTAATATGACAATTGTTGATAAACTATAACTCTTGTACCACGAAACACAATGAAATACTTTTCAAACGCGTAATGCTTTATTAAGTATTATAAACAAAGTATTACAAAGTGCTATGAATACACTCTGTTAATGCAAGTAATGCCTAAAAACATTATTAGTGTTAACTAATATTTCTTAGTTTTGATCACAACAAACCATACAACACATTTAGTGTAGAAACACAAAATGAATTATTTAACTAACACTATCATCAAGGTAATAATCATATCACTAACCTTTCTTAATCATACTTAGTGATCATCAAAATGATTATCTTTAAAACTCACTTTTGCTAATAAGACAAAAGTATTTTTAATAAACTTTCTTTTTTAGAAAATGTTTTATTAAAATGAAAAATGAAAATTTGAAAATGGCATATTCCAAATGCTGTTAGAATATCCTTTGAAAGGTTTAAATACCTCAGATATTCCTACCCCACTAAAAGACAAAAAACGGAGCGGAGTCTAGTGGCGGTACCTTAAGTACCTAGGCGGTACCTTATCGATAAGGTACCGCGGGGTGAGATAAGGTACCGCGCACAGAAGACCGTTATAGATCCGTTATACTTTGTCTCCTTTAAATAGTGGGTCAAATCTCATTTTCCAGTAAGCCTCTTGGACGATTTTCTCAGCCCTCTTTCTATTTTCTATAGCATAATCATTAGTAAATGATCACTTAATTTGTTAAGGATGTTTACATATGATTATCCTCTTGATCCCCTCCTTTACCATGTCCAATGAGAAGATCACTCACTCACTAGTGTTGTGATAAAGATGAATCTATGAGCTAGTCATATTCATCATCATACCTTTTTGTTTTAGGTCAATCCAATGTATTTATGAATACTTGGACTAGTTGTGTTCATCCAAGTTATTTGTGGATACTTGGATTTGTTGTGTACATCCATTGCATATGTGTTTGCTTGGATTTGTGTTGTGTAAATCCAAGCTACATGTGTTTACTTGGATAAGTCTAGTTGAGTTGTAATAGATGTGATTAGGAGTTCTCACTAAACTATAAAGTGATGTGGTTGTGTCTTGTGAGTTCTCACTAAACTTTAAAGTGACTAGTAGTTGTGTTGTGTGAAGTTCTCACTTAGCTTCAAAGTGAAGAGTCGTGAAGATTGGTTCTAGCTTTCAATTAGAACTCGACATCTAGCCTTGTGTCGTAAAATGGTGAAGTAGGCAACGTCGTGAAGATTGGTTCTACCTTTCGATTAGAACCCGACATATAGCCTTGTGTCGTTAAATTGTGAAGTAGGCAACGTCGTGTAGATTGGTCCTAGCTAAAGATTAGGTCTCGACATTTAGCTTAGTGTCGGAAAATAATGTAAGCAACGTTGTAAGGTTTTCTCCGCCGAGAAGGGAGCTTGTGGATATAGTGGAAATCTCGAGTAGGTGTACTCGAGGAGTGGAGTAGAAACGAGGATAGAGCCTCGTTGTCGAACCACTATAAATCTTGGTGTCTTCCCACTAGGTCGTTTCCTTCCTTGCTCTTTACTTATTTCATTATCATTATACTTGCTTATTATTATTGCTAGTGCATTTCAATTGAACCTAATCATTATGCAACTTAGCTTTAAGTAAAAGATAGTTTTGATACAAACCAAATTGAAAGTAATTTTAATTTGGTCACCAATCGAAGAGAAACTATTCAACCCCCCCCCCCCCCCCCCCCCGCCTTCTAGTTTCTACAATTGGTATCAGAGCGATAGTCACTCAAGATCTTTGAAGTATATTGTACTTTAAAACTTGGATCGATCCATTGTCTCCTCAAATTAGAAGGTCTAGTTGTACTAAAGTTTCTTTTTGGTCAAAACTATGTTTTCTTTGAAAAATAGGTCTTTTAATTAAACATATTGCATCCCACTTAAGATTAGTAGCCTTTATGCATTTTAGATATACTCTTGAAATGTATCTACTAGTTTGCATCTTGCTTTGTGTAGGTACTCATGAAGATCAATCAATTTATTGGTTATGGATTGAGTTACTTGCACTTGTAGAAGAATCATTTTCATTGATATTCAACATCTTTGAATAATGATACCAAGATGATTGGGAATGATACTAGTCCTTGAAGACTTAGTACTAATCATAGTCATTGATTGGGCATAGCACTTATTCCTCCATGGATTGCTCTTTGTGGCCAAGGTACGCTCTCGTTCTCCCACACGCCCTTTGATCACTCTTTTGATCATTACTTGACTATGTGCTTGTTCTTGGCATCCTTGCCTTGACATTTATTTGTGATGTGTGTTTCTTTTCTTTTATCCTCTCAAACCTTCATTGCTTGGATACTTGACTCACTATGGTGATGTAGAGTGAGTTAGTAGAAGCTTAAAGTATCAAGCATGATTTCCGTGGTTTGCACCCATACGATTAGTAGGCCCTTTGTGGGAGAGAAAGTGAATTAACACTTTGCTCATATTTTAGTTTAAACTAAGACTATTATTGAAAGTGATCTTAGTTTAGACTTGAATAATTGCTTTGTGCTTATTTCATTACCAAAGCCGTTTATCGTTTCGCCGGAAAGGCACGTCTTAAACCACTATATATGACACAAGCTCTTCGTTTCTACTACTTGAAGATTGTCATTAATCCCTTGAGCATTGATCCTAGTCTTGATTCACTTCTCTTGACTTCTCTCCACTTAGTCGTTTTGCTACGAGTAGTCGTTTGTCCGTTTCGGTTCTTTTCGACCTTGATTCAACTCGTAATCCTTCATTAAGGCATATTGCTTAATGTTATGATGATCCAATGATGTTCTAAAAGGCTCATGATTTATTTTTAAGTATTTTAGAAAAACTGAATTTTCAAAATTTCGCGTTTTTCAGAGATAGAAACCAGCCTCTGCCGGCGGTTCCTTATCTCCGCGGCTCAAAACCAGCGGTACCTTATCGATAAGGTACCGCGGGCAGAAACTTTTGTCAGAGCGCCAGTTTGTGTTTTTTATTCTTTTTCAAACCAAACTCTCTCTCCCAAAAACACACAGCCGACGGGTTTTACCTTTTCCACCATTGTTGAAGCTTCCAAAACCTTCAATCACTCAAATTAATTGATTCCAAGTTGTGGGTTTCACTCATCCATCATCTAGCATCAATTAATTGTAAGTATTTTCTTTCAATTTCATCTATTTTGTTCTAGGGTTCATCCTTTCATAATTGGGGATTTTTAAAATTGATATTGAATTAAAACCTTAATAGGAATGTGGGTTGACATAGTTATTTTACTATGATTCCTTAGGTTCATATTCATTAAGATTTCACTAAAACCCACTTATAGAACAAATCCGAATTTAGGCTAAATAATTTTGGTTGAATTATGGATTTGAGATGAACCCATGAACAAGTAGGTAATGACATTGTTAATGCTTACCTAAAAACCTTGTTTTTGAAAAACCAATGATCTAATCCATTGTTGATCTAACATAGATCATGTGTTCTTGGTTAATGATGGAATAGACACATTGTGAACATGAAAATGATATGGATTCAATCCTATGTCTGTCAAGAAATTGATATAACACATTTTCATTTTTCATTTTCCTTTTTGATTTTCATATGAGTGATTGGAGAAATGTTGTCTTGTGTTTATAATTAAGTACTAATCATGCCTTCACAATACCAAAAGGATCATCAACTCACCAAAAAGTATATGCCAAACCTATCCGACTTTTGTCACTCAACTCACCTTGCCCATACTTTTTCCTCTCTCCAATCCCGTTGCTTTCATGAGGGTAGAGTTGTTCAAGAGGATATCAAGAATTATGTCTACATCAAGTCCATGTTTGAACACATTGGATTTGATTGTTTGTTGAACATTAAGGAAGACATCTATCCTCGATTCCTTTTGGAGTTCTTTAGCACATACTCTGTCATTGAAAACAATGATGGAATATTTGTTAGGTTCATCTTGAAAGATCAACTCATTCAATACTCTCTCGAAGTGTTTGGTCAAATTCTTGATGTACCATTTGTGGGCAGTTGTCGCTTCACGGATAAATGGAAGCTTAATGCTCTCCTTGAAACCGACAATTGTCCTCCAAATGATCATGAGGAAATTGATCTTGACTTCATTGTCGACGTTGTCTCCAAAAAGCGTAATCGACCCGTTAAGAGAAGCCTTCATACTAAGGTACGTTCGGTGAAACGTTATGAGGTTCTCTTGAGCGACCTTAATGATAATATGGTTCAATGGACCAATATCCTTAGGGAAAATGTGTTCTGTCTTGGTGGAAACCGGGATCATGTTCCGGCGAGTTTAGTGCATATGTTATATTGCATCTTTACCAACACTAATTACAATTTGGCATATTTTATCGCTCAACGGATCAATTATGCTATTCACAAGCCTAAAACAAACCTCCCTTACGCAATGCTTCTCACTCGCCTTTTTAAAAGGGTTGGCCGTTAATATTTCGTTTTTAGTGTAGTTGTCTTCTCAGCTCGATTCGAATTGATATAACGTTTTTAAGCTTGACTTGACTGTTTTTGGTTGTAAAAATCTTGATTGGTAATCTATTTCTAATTGGCACAAAGCATGTAAAAGTTGTAAAAATAATATCTATTACTATTTATACGTACTATCTAAAAACATATTGCAGTTACGTCATTTAAATGATTAAAGTCTAAAAATGTAAAACACAAATTTAGTCTATAAATGCAAAATTCATACAAAAATATAAAACTAAAAGTAAGTAAAAATTATAAAGTTCATTACAACTACAATTTTTCAAGACTAAATCTGCCTACTTTCTATAAACGGCTTAGTACAATTTTAAGAAGCCCAATTGTAACAATGACAAACTACACTTATCTTCTTACAATGAAAACATCACCTAGCTACACGGCCCAATAACAGAATTCAGTCCAACAAGAATTGGTTAAAATAACAAGCTAAGTCTAAACATATAACGGACGTTTAGAAGATAAGGGACCATGTTTTGTAAATCGTCTTAACAAATCGCATAGCAAAAATCAAATGGAAAATATAACTGCCGTAAATGACATTTAGTAATCTGCTATTTTAAAGCTTACTGAACTACAATATAGGCTAATTTGAAGGATTTAACACATAATATCTCTAAACAAATTAATATCTATACTGACTTCTACTATTACTCCTAGAAATATCAATTAAATTCTCAAAAGGAAATAAGAACAATGATTTAATATTCTATCCCAAATACTGGTTACAGGCCTATATGCAGAAATCTTAACAGGAATAAATGCAGAAATTAAGTTGTAGCTACGAAAAATAACATCTACGCATCATTCAAAACCAGAAGGTCATATAAAGCAAGTTTCAACTACAACTACTCAGCAACTACAATTATCGAATTATGAAAGAATTGGAAAAATTAACAGGATACTACCAAACATCCAAGCCAGTCCGCTGAGTCGAAGCTCGGCGCTGAGCCGGCTTTGCTATTAGCTAAACTACACCTGGACTGATTAAGAACCGAAACCAAACACCGTTTACGGACCTGCATCTGCTGAAATAAAACTTGACTCCTTGAAAACAGAAACCTGCATAAGATGCACAAAAGAGACACGAAACGCTATTCTTGCGGGTTAAGCTACAAGGCTACTTAAACGAAATCATAATCTGATCCTTACTAAACCAAAACTACAACCTGCATCTAATGAAATAAGCAACAGGCTATCGAAAATCATCACTAGAACTAGTAAATCCGCAAATCTGTAAAGCTGCAAATCTGTAACTAAACGAGGAAAACTGGACAGAATCTATATCATCAGTTTGCTACAGTAACTGCTAATATCAAAACTAATTTCCTAACCTACTCCAATCTAAGCTAATCTCAAAAGATACAAATAACAGTCCAACTAAATCTCTTTTAAACTCTTATTAAGAGCTACTGAGCTACTGATTCGAATTCAATTAACTTTTCTTCTGAATTAAGAAACTTAAACAGAGATTTAAAAGATTTAACAACTCTAAAGCTGGAATCACAATTTTAACTTCTTAATCCTACGTGAACAGTAACATCATCAGTTTCTTATTTCGTCAACATCAACAGTTCATTAATGGAGTAAAATAACAGGAATAACAAGAAGTAACAAACTCATCTAGTAAAGAAATCCATAGCTAATATCTGTCTTAACAAAATCTGAATAAGAGAATGCTGAAATTGTTTAAAAGAAAAGAATGAAGAAAGCTTTAGTTTCATTAATGGTGGAAAAAGTAAACGGTTACAACAAGATTAACTAATCTAACTGAAATTCTAACTGAAAATCATAAAACATTTGAGAGAAAAGCTATCTACTCCTAACTACTATGTGTAAACTACTCCTAAGCTAACCGAATGCAAATGAAGTCTTCATCTTCTTTTTATAGCTGCCGTGTGGTGGTGGAGTGACGTGGTTAATCCAATGATTGGATGCCACGTGGAAAATACGAGGATTGAGCTCTTCGTTCTTCATCTTCAACTTGAATTTGGGGCTTTCTTCGTTCTTCATTATTGATCTAATTGACTTGTATCTTCATGTAGAGGAGAAAGAGGAGAGTATTTTTGCTGTTGAAGACTTTGGCTGAAACCTCATGTATCTCTCGTAAAAATGGATTGCAGGTATTGGTGGTAGATGAAATTGGTTTTCCTTGTCTTTCTCTCTCTTCACAATGGAGAAGACGCGTTTCAATGTGTGAGTTTGACCGGTTTGGTCAAATGTGACCAAGTATATAAGAAAAGTTAATTAAACTTTCCAATTAATTCTCTTTTGGTCCTTTATCTTGTATTTCCTTTTCAATTTAGGTTAAAAGCTTTTAAACCAATTCCTTTCATCCTTTATCTTGTTAAAAATTGCAAGTTCAGTCCTCGATCTTCGAAAGCTTGGCAAATAAGGTCCTTGAATCATCTTTTCGTCTTTTTCTTCGTCTTTTGATCAAATAAGTCCTTGAAAGCTCGTGTTTATCTCAAATGTACCTATGTTACCTGAAAATACACAAACACAAAATACACACGTAATTCTGATAATTTACAGTTAAAATAATGTTATTTGACTGTGTTTTGAGTGGTATTTGGATCATAATTAATGAGTGTTTTCACACTTATCAGCCGTGATTTTCCAAATCTTGATCTTTCTCAATTTCAACCTCAACCAATCCAAAGCATTCCTTTTGGGAATGACTTTGATGACACTTTGGTAACCTCACCATTTACCCCTCACAACTCACCAATTCCACCAACCTTGGAGGATTTACCTCCACACTCACCCTTTTCCCCTTTGGGGAACATGCCTCCACTTTCACCCACTTCACCATTGGAGAACTTGCCTCCTCCACCTCCACCCAACTCAAACATCCCAATTTTAGGTGTCCCTCTTCCCCTCCTCTTGGGTGATCCTTACTCTGGGTTTCAACAAACTCATGGTCCTAGATGTCCATGTTGTCTTTACAACCACTTCCTCATCCAAAACTTAAGGATGGATATGTATGGACTTCACAGGGGTTTGCAAGATTTCTTGCTTACTTTGTTCTCCATGCCTCCTCCTAGGAGATGAATGATGGAGGTGTCTTAATAAGAGTTTTCAACAAGAACAAGCCAAAGAAAACTATTTATCTAGATTTTATGATAAGCTAGCTATGTATTAGTTAGTTTCATTTATCTTTGTTCTTGTTTCCTTATTAATGAATGTTTATGATTGTTGTGTTATGGATTTAGCTTTGTGTGATTCTATCCTTTGTGCACACTAATCAACTTCAGTTTGAAATTAAAATTGAACCTAAATCTATTACAACCCCTAAACTTGACTAAAATTGGTTCAAAATGATATCTAAATTATTTTGTCACCCTTTGTCAATACATTATTTGTGAATGTGTTGCTTTATGCAACCCTAGCATATTTTGGTTCTAATAGAGGTAAAAATCCAAGATTTGCAACTTTTTTTTGAAAAAGTCTTAGTTTTTCCCAAAACCCAGGAAAAACTTGGTTTAAAGTCCTCTGGACGCGGTCCCTTAAGGACCCGCGGTTCCTTAGCGATATGGAACCGCCGGACCATATAAGGTACCGCGGTCAGAAAGTGATTTTTGACGAATTTTTTGGTCAAAACCTTTAAACCCTATTCCCAGTCAAGATTCCTTGTTTACTCAAATTGACTAAACATTCCTTGACAACACACATTTTGTATTCAAATTCTTACCTTGATTACATTTTACTTATACCCCAACTTTGAGATTTCATTCTCACACCTTCCCAACCTTGAGAATTCATTCTCACATTACCTTGAGATATATTTCTCACACTCTCACAATGCCTAACTCCTACACTCCTAACCTTGACATTTCTTTGTCACAACCCCACTCACCCAAAGCTTGCTCATCCAAGCTTTCAAAGAAACCGAAAATCTCGGTTCGACCCGTTTGGGTTAAGAAGAATGAACCATCTTCGTCCAAACCACCCAAAAACCCTACCTTCTCTCCAATCAAGTATTGGAATGAGACTTATACCATAAACCCCATTACCGGAGCAAAAGAACATGTTCCACCACCACCACAATCCTTCAACACCCCCCAACTCAATGACCTTTCCACCTTCCCAAACCTCACAAGGCATTGTGCAAACATTCCCAAACCCTTTACCCCACCACCTCAAAACCCTAAGTTTGATGCAATACCCACATCAAACGATTTTGTGTTGCATCATGGATCCTCGTGTGATTGTTGCCGTTTTCAACAAATTAAACTTGCTCATGTGTTTGAGAAGTTAAATTTTCTTGAATTCCTCCTCACTCGACCTCCTATTCAAGTTTTCGTTCCGGTGGACAAAACTTCGAATGATGCATCGTCGTCTTTTTAGTTTTATTTTTTAGCAATCTTGGAAAAATATCACTATTAGACTAGCTTATGCTTAGTGGTTTATTTTCCATATGTATTGCTTTTAGATACTCATACTATGTGTATGACTATCCTCTTTGGTGTATTTTTTTTACTTTTGTGTTATTTGTGTGCTATCTAATTAGTTCTATTTTTGAGTTGATCTTGGTTAAATTTTTACAATTGCTTATGGGTGATTCCATCAATTCTAAAGCTTTAACCCATTGACAAGCCTATCATCTTCATTTTATTGAAGTTTTATTTTGTCAATTACCTCTTTGGACATACTTAGCAAAATACTTGCTTCTAATTTGAGATTTCTTCTCTTTCTCCCTCTCAAGTTACTTAGTAGGTAGTGACCATATATACATTGGTGTTTCTTTCCTTTCTACTAACCTTTGTGTAGCATGTTACCTTAGCTCACAAACTTGGTGCCCCAAGCAAGGGGGAGTTACTAGCAAAGTTTGATGCACTTCAAAGACTTATGCTAACCTTTTTGCTACGACAAAGGGGGAGAAATGATAGTGATAAACTAGTTAATAATTACTTAGTTTGTGTTTATACGTAAATGAGTTTATCGTTTGTCGTAATCAAAAAGGGGGAGATTGTTAATGCAAGTAATGCCTCAAAACATTATTAGTGTTAACTAATCTTTCTTAGTTTTGATCACAACAAACCATACAACACATTTAGTGTAGAAACACAAAATGAATTATTTAACTAACACTATCATCAAGGTAATAATCATATCACTAACCTTTCTTAATCATACTTAGTGATCATCAAAATGATTATCCTTAAAACTCACTTTTTCTAATAAGACAAAAGTATTTTTAATAAACTTTCTTTTTTAGAAAATGTTTTATTAAAATGGAAAATGAAAATTTGAAAATGGCATATTCCAAATGCTGTTAGAATATCCTTTAAAAGGTTTAAATACCTCAGATATTTCTACCCCCACTAAAAGACAAAAAATGGAGCGGAGTCTAGTGGCGGTACCTTAAGTACCTAGGCGGTACCTTATCGATAAGGTACCGCGGGGTGAGATAAGGTACCGCGCACAGAAGACCGTTATAGATCCGTTATACTTTGTCTCCCTTAAATAGTGGGTCAAATCTCATTTTCCAGTAAGCCTCTTGGACGATTTTCTCAGCCCTCTTTCTATTTTCTATAGCATAATCATTAGTAAATGATCACTTAATTTGTTAAGGATGTTTACATATGATTATCCTCTTGATCCCCTCCTTTACCATGTCCAATGAGAAGATCACTCACTCACTAGTGTTGTGATAAAGATGAATCTATGAGCTAGTCATATTCATCATCATACCTTTTTGTTTTAGGCCAATCCAATGTATTTATGAATACTTGGACTAGTTGTGTTCATCCAAGTTATTTGTGGATACTTGGATTTGTTGTGTACATCCATTGCATATGTGTTTGCTTGGATTTGTGTTGTGTAAATCCAAGCTACATGTGTTTACTTGGATAAGTCTAGTTGAGTTGTAATAGATGTGATTAGGAGTTCTCACTAAACTATAAAGTGATGTGGTTGTGTCTTGTGAGTTCTCACTAAACTTTAAAGTGACTAGTAGTTGTGTTGTGTGAAGTTCTCACTTAGCTTCAAAGTGAAGAGTCGTGAAGATTGGTTCTAGCTTTCGATTAGAACTCGACATCTAGCCTTGTGTCGTAAAATGGTGAAGTAGGCAACGTCGTGAAGATTGGTTCTACCTTTCGATTAGAACCCGACATCTAGCCTTGTGTCGTTAAATTGTGAAGTAGGCAACGTCGTGTAGATTGGTCCTAGCTAAAGATTAGGTCTCGACATTTAGCTTAGTGTAGGAAAATAATGTAAGCAACGTTGTAAGGTTTTCTCCGCCGAGAAGGGAGCTTGTGGATATAGTGGAAATCTCGAGTAGGTGTACTCGAGGAGTGGAGTAGAAACGAGGATAGAGCCTCGTTGTCGAACCACTATAAATCTTGGTGTCTTCCCACTAGGTCGTTTCCTTCCTTGCTCTTTACTTATTTCATTATCATTATACTTGCTTATTATTATTGCTAGTGCATTTCAATTGAACCTAATCATTATGCAACTTAGCTTTAAGTAAAAGATAGTTTTGATACAAACCAAATTGAAAGTAATTTTAATTTGGTCACCAATCAAAGAGAAACTATTCAAACCCCCCTTCTAGTTTCTACACACTCGTTGAATGACAACAAGATATGAACCATAGAAACAAGTAAACTTGATTCGAGACTCAAGTTTACAAGGGAACCAATGAGACGCTGGTAGGCAGCTGAGGGCTCAGCGGTTCCAAGGAGAGAATTAACTTAGATAAATTATCCAAGCACAAGGGTTTGTTTAATTCTTCCTTCTCACTCCTATTTATAGTGTACGAGGTTTCTTCCTTAATGGGAGTAGTTGATACGTGTCACCTTCTCAATGGAAGAGTACAACGTATTAAATGCATGTCTAAATCGAGACATACCTTTAAACAACTTTAGTTGAACAGTTATGCCAACTGTTCACCTTTTGTCCCACTAGGTCGTACTAGGCTTTAACTTGAATCTCTTGTTTTGTCCCGCTCAAAACACTTGGAAGATTCTCCCGCCTAAACTATAAAGGATTGGATAAGCTTTGCTTATCCCAGACTTCTAGGGTTCTTAAGTGATCTCTGAGTGTTGTCAACTCAGAGATCCTTGAACACCAGTACATTCCTTCAACATCCCAGCTATCCATAATCGCTGGTGAGTCTGAATTCAGATTGTCTTCGACTTCTCTGACGTTGTCTTTGACTTGAATGTTCCTTGTGTGCCAGCTGAGGCTTTGCCTTCCACTGGTCTAGTCTCTGTCGTTGGTCCTCTCAGCGATCAACAAACACTTAGTCTAATTAAACAAATCTAGACTGGGCCATAGTTCAAACTTTCATTGGCCCAACAATCTCCCCCTATTTGTTTATAAATTATACTAAGTCTAAAATTATTGTAAGTGAGTACACAGCTTCTTCTTACACATAATTTAACAAACATACCTCAAAATTTTATTAAACATAAAGAACCTAGTTTATTACAAAAACACCCAGAGGTGTAAACATAAACAAAAAGTAACAAGGTTCTTCAACGATCGAGGCCTTGATCATATATTCTCTGGGCTTAAACTTTGTCACTCCTAGAGTTGATGAAAAGTTCAACTTCAAACTCAAAATCCTCAGCTGCTTTACAATTCCTTAAGATGCCCTGTCTCTGGTTCTGAGTATACTTGGCCCCTTACTGGTTTGGTGATCTCTTTGGGCAGAACCAAGTTTTTGTGCATCCCATCAACAACAATGTTTTCAGTAACCAACTTCTCCACCAGAGGCCCCATTGGGGTTTTCCTTTTCCTTGGTCCTTGAGAAGGTTGTTGTTGTGAAAGTTGAGGAGGCAGGGGTACCTTCAGCTTCTTTGCCGTGTCTCTTACCCAATTAAGCTTTGCTTAAATATTCTTCATCATTTGGGCAGCACCAGGCCCAGTCTTCTTTTGGGCAAGAGCCAGCATTTCTAACCATTCAGAGAGGCCCAGATCTCTGAGTTTAAAGTCACTGAAGACTTTATAGTTGGTTAGTTGGTTCTCTTTATAAAGGGTCATCACCACCTTTTTGTCCTTGTCAGTGTAACATGCATACTTGGTGATTTGACCAGGTTCAGCTCTCTGGTTTACAAGTCTTTCATATTCCTTTAGAAGGTTGCTTCTTTTAACCTCCAATTCTTTGAGCTTCACCAGCTGAGCTTCCTTTACAGCAGGAGAGAGTTTGTTCAGAGCTTCTTTGCTTTTGAGTTCATCCGCTCTGATGTTTGCCAGCCTTTGGTGTTCCAAGATTTGAGCTTTTGCCTGCTCTGGTGTGAGTGGTGGTTCATCAGCACTCTTGAATTTGTTTAGGTCAGAGTCTTTGGAGAGCCTTGCTGTAGATCCACCTTCTTCTTGTAGGGAGTGCAGGGTTATTTCAGGTTGTTCAATAGCAATTCCTTTACCCTTATCCTTTATTGCATCAGTGTTGGGGTTGAAGGATCTAAGAGGTTGTGGTGTAGGAATCACTGTTGAGAGTTTTGGGTGTTTGAGTGACTGCTCCCCCTTAGGTGAGGCAGTGTCTTCTTCTTCTTCAAAGGTGGAGGTTGCTAAATTCTACCCCTCAGGCATAGCGCCGGTAGTAGCTGTGCCTAAACCAGGACTAAGGAACTTCTTGAATTCTTGATGAACAACTAGGCAGATTTCCTTAAGTTCCTCTTGCAACAGCTCTTGAAGAAGAGTTCGTGAAGGCTCAGACGCCTTAGCAATAGCTGCAACATTTGCTTTGACAGCTGATGAGAGGACAGAGGGTATGTATTGCTGGAGGCTCTGGTTAATAACAACTGGGAGGTGAGCTTGCAAGGCACTCCCTAGTATTTACGGAAGTAAGGCAGACATAGAGGACTCCACAGATGAAGTTAGTGAAGTCTATAGTGTTGTGGTGAGCTCCTCAGCAGCGTGGGTTAGGGTTTGCAGTTCAGAGAGGATGACATCATTTGTGACTTTGGGCTTTGTTTTACTGATGTCACCCCTCTTGATCCAGAGAGCCTCAGCAACGAGTTCCTGAACATCTTTCATTCGAGGAATATGGACAGGCTTGAGCTTTTGTAAATATTATAAGTATTGCTTGGCCCTTAGTTCCATGACATTTGGCAATGTTGGGAAGGGAAGTGGGGTTGGTGCACAGAGCCTCTGGTCCAATAGCCGCTTAGCAGCTAGTTCTTGCACATTGGGCAATGATGGGAAGGGGATGGGTTTCAATTCTGATGTAACTTGGTCATCATCAGCATCCATATCAGCATAGTCTGAAATGGTCAAGTCCTCTTCGATAATGAAGACCTCATCCTCTGGTATGGAATCAATGTCTGACATGGCATCAAGATCTACGTGGGAGATTTCAGCATTTTCATCACCAGCAATAGAATAGGCATCATCATTCTATTGTTCTTCATGAAGATTATGAGCCTGTTATGACATTTGTTAGTAACCAATTGTGAAAAAATTATGAAGTTATAGATCGCCATTCGCTGCCCCTAGGAAAGCTGGGTGTGATTATCCAGCCCCCTAAGGATTTCTCCTTGGGACTCTTTTAAGTGTGAAATAGTTATGGTGAAGGGTTGCCATTCGCTGCCCCTAGGATAGCTGGGTGTGATTATCCAGCTCCCCCATAAGGATTGCTCCTTGGGACTCTTTTGAGTTGTGAAAATTATGTGGTGAATGGTCGCCGTTCGCTGCCCCTAGGATAGCTGGGTGTGATTATCCAGCTCCCCCTGGAGGATTGCTCCTTGGGACTCTTTTAGTTGTGAATTCATGGAGGTTAAAGGTCGCCATTTATCGCTGCCCCTAGGAAGACTGAAGGTGATTATTCAGTCCCCCCAAAAGAATAAATTATTTGGGACTCTTTTCAATGAGGGGACCCAGAGACTGCGTGAAGTACAGAGACTCTGGGTCGGGACCTATAGCATGCTCAAGTTGGTATGGACAAGAGCACAGTCCAGAGGGTGAAGGATCATCGGGGTGCGTTATGAGCACAAATGAATCATGTCCTTGTGTGAAGACAGAGTGTACAGATAATCCTAAGGTTCTAGGTGTTGACACAGACACTCTATGGGTTGAGGAAAACCCTAAGTCTTCATCACTCTCTCCTACAGAAAGTTGAGAGTGATTGTATGTGAGCCTCCATAAAATGACAAACTAATACTTGAGAGATATCAATGTTGAGAAGGTTCTTAGTCGTCTCTGCTGACTGGGAGACGCTAGACTCTGGTTGTTTGTCAGTGGCAGGCTCTACAACCACATCCACCAGAGAAGAGGATGGGTTCTTCTTTGTGTTCTTGGACTTGGAAGGATTAACAGAAGGGGTTTCAGAGGAAAGGGGGATGTCTTTCCTCTTTTTCTTCTTTTCCTTGGGCACCTTGGGCTGAGAAGAAGACTGCATAGAGGTCTTTAACAGAGACTTTTCAGTTGCTCTTTTAGCATTCACCTCATTGTGAGGGATCAAGGGCTCTCCATCAGCAACCGATAACCCAGCGACCTGCATCATGTGCCTGCTGAGAGGCACTTCATCTTCCAGAGGGGTCTTTAGTGATGCAGCAGTGATGTGATAAGGAGAGAAAGAGAAAAGTTCATCATTTGTGTATCATTCACCCAGCATGTCTTCTAAGAGAAGAGAGAGATATCTTGTGTAACAGATGGTGGCCAGTCTGTTCTTCTTCCCTTTGTTTTCTAGCTTAGCAATGAGGTCAGAGTAAAGTATATGGGCGATCCCTATATCTTGTCCCCAAATTAAGTTGTAGGCAATAGCTTGTTAGGCTCCATTGAGTTGATCATGAGACCCCTGGTTTCCACCCAGACATTTCACAATATATAACATCAGCGTCCTCCAAATAGGTGAGAAGTAGTTCACCTTGATCAGGGATTTGGTTTGGAAACCTTGTGTGGTGAAGGTTTTATCATTGTCGTCATGAGGACGAAGGGTAGCAAGAGCCTTCTTCACAGTGGCGCTGGCAGGCACAGCGGACATGCCTTCATTGACAGGAAGTCCAATGACTTTGGCAAATGTATGAAGATCAAAGGTGAGAGGTTGGGGATGTGTGGAAAGGTTGAAGGTGATGTGAGAAGAGGTTTGATCAACTTCCGCCCTATACCAGAACTCCTTCAAATATTGGTGGTAGCAAGTGGAGGGTACTCTGGTTATGGCTTCAAAAATGGTGGAGTTTTTTAGGAAGGAGAACAAAGGTTGGTAGAGTGAGTTTGTGTGTTCCAAGAGAGCTACACAGTTGTTCAAGGCAATTTTGCCATCGTGTATCCCAAAATCAACGTTCGAGGCGGCCAGAACAGTGAAAGCGGTGTTAGATGATGAAGACGCCATTGTTGAAGTGGAAGAAATGAAGGTTTTGAGAAGATGAATAGTTGTGTGTGTGTGAAAGTTACGAGAATGTGAGTTTTGAAAAGTGAGTCAAGAGTTTTGATAAAAGGGTTTGCCGTTTTACAATTAAAGCATTTAATGCAAAAATTTACCTTTTTAGGAAAAGTGGGACCTCTTGACTCTTCATGTGATATTTCTGTCCCTTGGAAAGCGGGAAAGTTGTTGACAATAAAGGTTAATCATTTGAATTAAATATGGGAATATATTAAGTCCCATTGGATTGTAACTACCTCGTTACATTCAATTCTCTTTAATGCCCAGAGACAAAGGTCAGAGATCATTTATCAGATTTGTTTACCAATATTGAGCATACCCAGCTCAGCAACCAACCTAGTAAAACTTGGCTCAGCCAGAGGTTTGGTGAATATATCAGCGAGCTGGTATTCAGTGGGTATAAAATAGAGCTCAATATCACCTTTTAAAATATGGTCTCTGATAAAGTGATACCTGATGTCAATATGCTTAGTTCTGGAATGAAGTACCGGATTATTAGAGATGGCTATAACACTTGTGCTGTCACAGAATATGGGAACCTTTTCATAAATGATCCCATAATCAGCCAGCTGACTTTTCATCCAGAAAACTTGGAGCACAACAACCAGCGGCCGCAACATATTAAGCTTCAGCTGATGACATGGCCACAGAGTTTTGTTTCTTGGCGCTCCAACATACTAACTTTCCACCAAGGATTTGACAACTCCCAGAGGTGCTCTTTCTATCAAGACAGCACCCAGCATAGTCAGAGTCTGAGTAGGCTTTGAGGTCGAAGCCTGATCCATTAGGATACCAGAGACCCAATGTGGGAGATCCTTTTAAGTACCTGAAAATTCTTTTGACAGCTACAAGGTGGGATTCCTTGGGGTTAGCTTGGTACCTAGCACAGAGACATGTGGCAAATTGTATGTCTGGTCTGCTTGATGTGAGGTACATCAGTGACCCAATCATGCCTCTATATAAGGTCTCATTAACAGAGACCCCTGAGTCATCAGCTCCCAAGTTGTTGGGAGGAAGCATGGGGCATTTCACTGATGCACAATCAGACATATCATACTTCTTGAGCAAATCCTTAACATATTTTTCTTGACCAATAGAAATTCCTTTTGAATTTTGTTTAATTTGAAAACCCAAGAAAAAAGTTAATTCCCCCATCATGCTCATTTCATATTTTTTGGTCATTAATTTGGCAAACTGTTTGCTTAGTGTAATATTGGTTGAACCAAAAATTATATCATCCACATAAATCTATACTAAAATGACATCACCCTTGGACCTATAAGTGAACAGGGTTTGATCAATGGTACCTCTAACAAATTTATTTTCAAGTAAGAATTTAGAAAGGGTTTCATACCAGGCTCTAGGCGCTTGTTTTAGCCCATAGAGTGCTTTGTGAAGTCTGCAGACGTGGTTAGGATGCTCACTTCTTTCAAACCCTGGGGGTTGATAGACATATACTTCCTCTGCAATCTTTCTATTGAGGAAAGCACTCTTCACATCCATCTGGTACACAGTAAACCCCATATAAGCTGCAAAGGCTAGGAAGATTCTGATAGCTTCCAATCTGGCTACTGGTGCAAACGTTTCATCATAGTCAATCCCCTCAGATTGATTATATCCCAGCACCACAAGCCTGACCTTGTTTTTGACAATCATGCCAGCTTCATCCCTCTTGTTTCTGTAGACCTATTTAGTTCCAACCACTTGCTTTCCAGCTGGAGCTTTTACCAGAGTCCACACCTTGTTTCTCTTGATCTGATTAAGCTCATCTTACATTACAACAACCCACCCTTCATCTAGAAGCGCAGCAGCCACATTCTTGGGTTCATCCTGAGAGAGAAAATCAGCGAAAAGGCATTCATTCGCTGAGGCAGTTTCCAGAGATCTTAATTTACCTCTGGTGGTGACTCCTTCAGAGGGTTCACCAAGAATATTCTCCAGAAGAATATCTTGGTTCCTAATCCATTTAGATTGAGGAGCAGGAGTCTCTGTGGGTTCAGGAGTCAAAATAGGTTCAATGAATGCTGAGGGTTCTTCACAGATTATTTCTTCATCCATAATCTCTTCATTAGGAGGAGAGATTGGTTCAATAAGATCAACATTCACAGTAGTGGGTTGAGAGATTTGTTCAACATTTTCAACTTCTAGAGTGATGTCAGAGATTGAATGAGGATCAAATGCATGAACATAAGGGAAGTCCTTATGACCGCCCTTAGATGATTCCTTGAGATGTGAGAAATCATCCTCTGGATAAGATTTAACTTCATTGAAGTTAATGTCACATTCTTCTGAGTTGGTGTGGTTGATGACAGCGTCTGCTTCATTGAAGGTGACATGGATGGATTCTTCTAATTCTTGTCTACGGATGTTGAACACTCTGTAAGCTCTGGAGGTGAGAGAGTAACCAACGAAGAATCCATCATCAGACTTTTCATCAAATTTTCCTAGGTGATCTCTGTAGTTGTGAATGAAAACAGGGCAACCAAAGACATGGAAGTAGCTTACATCAGGGGCTCTCTTCCTATATACTTCATAAGAGGTCTTGCCATGTCTCTTCACAATGATGGATCTGTTTTGTGTGTGACAAGCTGTATTCACTGCTTCATCCCAGAATTGTTTAGGAAGTCATGATTCGCTGAGCATTGTTCTAGCAGCCTCTATGAGGGTTCTGTTTCTTCTTTCAGCGACACCATTTTGCTCAGGGGTGCCTGGGATGGAAAAGTTCTGTGATATTCCCTTTTCACCACAAAAGGCTTCCATGGCATGATTCTTGAATTCAGTGCCATTGTCACTTCTGATATCCTTAACTCTGCAGTCATTGAGATTCTCAATTTCTCTGATGAAGGACATTATTCTTTCAGCAGCATCACTCTTTTTTTTGAGAAAGAATACCCAAGTGTATCTAGAGAATTCATCTACAATGACTAGTGTATATTTGTTGTGATTTAGGGATTGAGGTTTTACTGGTCGAAATAAGTTCATGTGAAGGAGATGGAGGGACTTATTTATGGAGAATGATTGTTTAGTCTTGAATGAGGCTCTGTGGTGCTTCACTTTCTCGCACGCTGAGCAGGGTCTGTCTTTGGTGAAGGTCAGAGAGGGAAGCCCAGCTACTAAATCATTCTTGGCCAGTTTGTTAATGTTTTTGAAGTTGAGATGGGAGAGTCTCTTATGCCATAGCCAATTTTCACTATCAGATGCTTTGGCATAGAGACAAGTGTTTGTCCCCTCTGGACAAGATGTCATGTCGATGACGTACACATCCCTTCTCCTGGGTGCAATAAGAACAACATCATCATTTTAATTGAAGATTGTTCCTTGGGTCTTGGTGAACAGAACTTTGAAGCCAGCATCGCAGAGTTGACTAATGCTGATTAGGTTGTGCTTCAGTCCATTGACATAAGCGACCCTTGTGAAGGTTATTCCATTACAATCCACTGAGCCATAACCCTCAGTAGCCCCTGAGGAATCATATCCAAAGACTACTTTAGGACAAGACTCCTTTTTATATCTATGCAGATATTGTTTAACCCCTGTCATGTGTCTAGAGCACCCGCTGTCCAGATACCAAACAGATTTCTTCAGATATTCCTGCATAGATATAACAAATCCAGATTAGTTTCTATGATGAACCCATTTTGCAGTGGGTCCATGCTGTCGGTGACCAGCGACATTGGTCCTTATCTGGTTACCTCCCCCTCTTTGGTTGCAATCCCTGGGTTCATGACGCATGCTTCCACAGATGTCACATCCAGGATAATGTTCGCACTCATCAGAGTGATGGTCGAAGAAACCATAGTACTTGCAGGGGGGGTTAGGTCTGTAACCCTGAGAGTTATCTCTGGGCTTAGGCTCAGCCTTTCTTGAGGGTCGATGAGGAGTTTTAGATCTCATTTGAGTTCTGGTTCTTTGAACCGCTATGATCTCCTCATGCTCTCTGGATGTGTGTTCAGAGGACTCGCATGTGATACACTTAGGTTTCTTGGAGCAATCCTCGGATGAGTGATTCTTGAAACCGCAGTGCTTGCAAGGTCTGAACAAAGCTCTCCCCTTGAAGCTACTAGACCCCTTACCAAGAGAGTTAACAGATGGACTATTAACTCTGGGGTTGATTTGTTCTTTCAACCCTTTCACCTCTTCCATCAGGGTGAGGAGAAGTTGCTTGGTGGGAGAAAGCTCTTCAGGGGGAGGAGTGGGTTTGTTGGAGTCCTTAGCCACAAAAACCTTTTATTCGCTTTGTTAGCGACTTTGAGAATTGAATTCCCAGGGGTTTTGGTTTGAGGTTTAGGGCCAAGCTAGCAATCAGATGGGTTGGCACTAGCGGGTCTTGGTGGAGCTGGTACCTCTGATTCTTTGTCAGAGTTCTTCTCATCCACAGAGGTGAAAGAAGGAGAAGAGACATCTGAAGGGACAAATTTGACATTGGGAACAGGGACATGTTTTTTGAATCTACCCTTTCCCCCAATAGCCTGAACCACATCACCAGGTATGGATCCAGCGACTATTTCTTCCACTGTGGATTGAGCCAAATTCCATTTCTCAATGGTTTTTCTTAGTTCAGAATTTTCATCAGACAAAGACTCATTTTCAATGGATAATTTGCTCACTTCATTTTGAAGTTGATTAGCAAGATTTACAAATGGTTTAAGATTTTTTAATTCAGATTGACAAAGATTTAACTCTGTTTTAAGACTGAAATTTGTTTAACAGGTTTTTTCTTTGCTCTTCCACAAAGTGGAGGTCAACCAAGGTATAGTCACTAACATGATCTCTATCAGGACCTTCAGTCATAGATAACATTCTTTGTACCTTTTTCATGGTGATATCTACCCATTGACCAGATCTTGCTTCACTTTTACCCACAACGGGTTCTTTATCAAGGACAACCATAAAGGCTCTGACGGTGGTGGTACCTTCATCCTCAGAAGTGAGAGGTTCATCATCCCAGTCGAATGAGGTAGCGATCAGACCTTTTTCAGTCTTCTTAACATCCTTTTTTTTTGCTGAATCATCGGCTTTCTGATTGAGTTTTAGCAACTCACCTT
Source organism: Glebionis coronaria (assembly GCA_025667525.1). Classification (NCBI taxonomy): domain Eukaryota; kingdom Viridiplantae; phylum Streptophyta; class Magnoliopsida; order Asterales; family Asteraceae; genus Glebionis; species Glebionis coronaria. The sequence goes on from CM046881.1 coordinate 186,185,987, forward strand.
TCAAGGCTTTGTATTTGACTTTGTAGTCCTTCTTCCCTTCTGAGTCAGAGAGAGAGGTTTGCTTGAGATGAGAGTTGGAAAACTTCTTCTTGCTGTTGTTGCTGCTGGATGAAGGGAAGCTTGGAGAGGAGGTTTTGTTTGACCAACAATCTTTTTGATAGTGACCAGTCTTTCTATAAGTGTAGCATGACACCTTGGATTTATCAACCTTTGCAGCTCCAACTCTACCAGATCTCTTGTAGTACCTCTTTTGATCAGCTAAAAGAGCTCTGTCATGGAACTCAGCATGTAATTCATCAAGAAATTCTTGACTACTTCTGGTGTCCTCTTCAATGTCAGAGTCGCTGTCCTGAAAGGAATGGTTAGCAACAAGAGCTTTTGAACCAGTGATACTGGTGGTAAATCTGTCAGTCTCTGATTTATAAATGGAGTCAATTAGCCCTTATTCATAGTTATATCTACCAAACAATTGGGCTAAAGTATCATTCTTTATAGCATTATTAGCTCTTAAGGTCTGATTCAGTCTAAGCCATTTTCTAGGTAAGCTATTGACAAAAGTAGCATTAACCTCAGCCTTAGGTAGAACAACTCCATTGTTTCCTAAATCATTCAATAAAAGTCTTAAGCCTAGTATAAGTTTGTGCAACAGTTTCTGTTTCCAAAGCTTTAAAAGCATTAAACTTAAGTCTAAGGGCTTGGATTTTGGTTTCTTTTGTTTCCTCTGGACCTTCATACCCTAGAACTAATTCAGTCCACATCTCCTTAGCAGAGTTGCATTTAATGATGGACTTCATAATGTTCTTGGGTAGGCAAGAGACTATGATACTTTTGAGTCTCTTGTCCTGGTTAGCCAGACGTCTATCCGCTGGAGACCATTGCTTAGCAGGTTTCTTAATGGGTCTCTCAGGGGTAGAGGAAACGGCCAGTGGTACATATGGACCATTTTCTAAGATTTCTATCAAGAAGGGTTCTAAGCCATCTAAATATATAAGAAATTCACTTTTTCAACTAGAGAAATCCTCTTCATCGAATGCTGGTACATTAGACACATGTGACCCCCCTCGAACATCAAGTAGTTGGGGAAGGTCATCATCATTATTACCAGTGCTTACAACTGGTGTAGGCATGGTAGTAGATGTGGTGGCCGGTATGGTGGTCGAAGTGGTACCTAAACTGGTTTGACCAAAAGGTGGAGGAGGTATAGTATCAGCCATATTAAGATCTTGATTTTAAAAACTAGAACGGTTTATGAAAAGTTTTATAAATCAAACCGCTCTGATACCAATTGAAAGTCCCTTAATATGACAATTGTTGATAAACTATAACTCTTGTAACCACGAAACATAATGAAATACTTTTCAAACGCGTAATGCTTTATTAAGTATTATAAACAAAGTATTACAAAGTGCTATGAATACACTCGTTGAATGACAACAAGATATGAACCCTAGAAACAAGTAAACTTGATTTGAGACTCAAGTTTACAAGGGAACCAATGAGACGCTGGTAGGCAGCTGAGGGCTCAACGGTTCCAAGGAGAGAATTAACTTAGATAAATTATCCAAGCACAAGGGTTTGGTTAATTCTTCCTTCTCACTCCTATTTATAGTGTACGAGGTTGCTTCCTTAGTGGGAGTAGTTGATACGTGTCACCTTCTCAATGGAAGAGTACAACGTATTAAATGCATGTCTAAATTGAGACATACCTTTAAACAACTTTAGGTGAACAGTTCTGCCAACTGTTCACCTTTTGTCCCACTAGGTCGTACTAGGCTTTAACTTGAATCTTTTGTTTTGTCCCGCTCAAAACACTTGGAAGATTCTCCCGCCTAAACTATAAAGGATTGGATAAGCTTTGCTTATCCCAGACTTCTAGGGTTCTTAAGTGATCTCTGAGTGTTGTCAACTCAGAGATCATTGAACACCAGTACATTCCTTCAACATCCCAGCTATCGATAATCGCTGGTGAGTCTGACTTCAGATTGTCTTTGACTTCTCTGACGTTGTCTTTGACTTGAATGTTCCTGGTGTGCCAGCTGAGGCTTTGCCTTCCACTGGTCTAGTCTCTGTCGCTGGTCCTCTCAGCGATCAACAAACACTTAGTCTAATTAAACAAATCTAGACTGGGCCATAGTTCAAACTTTCATTGGCCCAACATGAAAAAAACAAAATAGATTGCATATCAAATATGATACTTGAAAGTATCAAATATGATACTTTCAAGTATCACATTTGATAAATTAAAAAATGTGGGTTTGTGATGTGTCAAGGATTCTGGAATTATGCAGTTTATAGTTTAATGATCCAAATTATCAACTCTGCTAATTATTAACTAGTTGCTATATTTTTAGATAATAAGGAAGATGTCAAGCCAATTGTCAAAGGTTAACTAGATGTTAATTCAATCTTAATTATTTTAACTAGACTTAACGACTCTTTAATCACTATATATGTACATTTTGTAGTGGAGAAAGTTACATCTGAAGACGAAAAATCTCTTGACTCACTTGGTGATTCGTATGGTGTTTCATATAGTGATTCATCTACTCATTCATCAACTTACTCATCTAGTTATGATTTAACCAACTTCCTAGAATATATAAATCTTTAATGTCACACACTTAGGGTATGTTTGGTACCAAGCATTTGAGAGCATTTTGAAGCAACTAGCGGCAAGCGACTAGCAGTTTAAATATAATGCTTGTTTGGCAAAAAGCGACTAGCGGTTGAATTGTGTGTAACTGCTCTTATTCAAAATGCTTTATCAACAAGCATTTAGATCTAACCGCTAGCGTTTTGATTTTTAAATTACATATATGCCCCTTCTCTTTATTTAAAGAATATTTATGTTAATATGTACATGTCCTTTTAAGTAATTTTACAGTGTATAATTACTGCTACTGCTTCATTTATCAAACACTTTATTTAACAACACAGCTACTGCTTACTGCTCCTACTAACTGCTACTGCTTACCGCTTATTGCTTCTGCTTATACAACTGCTTATTGCTACGTGTTACCAAACATAGCCTTAGACATCGAGACCATTCTTTATTAAGATATATAATGACATATTGCTACATTTATTACGAATACTTAATTTAGCATTTGTGAATACTTAACAGTGGTTAGTTAATAGTAAAAAGGTTTAACAAGTATTAAATAGACTTAAAACTTTAAGGTAATTAATATAATCACCACAGTTGGAGTATTTCAAGAGATTATCCAAAATGGTACGCGGCCGAGCCGGTCGACTTGGAAAGAACTATTCGTCCCAGATCCGCGGCCTCGGCCTTCCGGATAACCACGTCCGTAAAAAAAACAAAATTTGACACACTGGAGAGCACCGGTGGAAGTAACTCAGGATTTGCTTCGAAAATGTTTCAGCAAGACTATCGTCGAACAACTTTGAGCAAGATTATCGCCGAAAATGTGTAGCTGTGAAATTTGCTTACATTACGAAGAAAGAAAAGGAAGTGGCGTTGAATCCGTTGATGCAATGTTTGAGAACTGGAGTTCCTAATGTTGGATCCGGAGACAGTGCTACCAAATAAAGTCGCGTTCATGCGAATGAAAGAATAAGACATGTTGAAGAGATACCCAATGCTTAAATCCGAATGGGCAATAAATGTATTTTTAGATTTCGTCAATTTTTTTCGTCATTTCTTTTTCGTGTTCTTTTAATTATTGTATTTTTTATTGTATTGTAACGTTTAATTTTTGAAAATGAATTTTTTTTGGTAAAAGATGATGAATAAAATAAAATGAATAGTGATGGGTTTCAAATAGAAAGAAAATATATTATAATAAAAAGAATTTTTAAATGTAAAAGTATTAGCTAGATACGTAACATCTCTTAAGATTCAAATAAAAAAGATTTTACTTCCCACGACGTCTAAAGCTCTTTAAACTATCATGTCTAACTCATACAATAGCTCAAATTCATTTCCTTGTTTTTTTCTAGCTTTTTACCGGAATTTAATATATCAATTACGTTAAGAAAACAAAAACGTCAAAAAAAGTTAAACTATCATAACTTTTTCCATCTCTTTCCAGCGTATACTATTTTTGGAGCAATTTACAAACTAACGTCCCTTACTTATCTTAAACTACGTAATAAGTAAACATGGTTTAAGATCATAATAAATATGGTTCTGAGATAGTAACAAGGATAATCTTGTATTTGGGCCATTTGCGGTATGTGGGCCCACCACACTTACAAACATCAGAACACCAACAAAATACGCAAGCGAGTATTTTCTGTGGGCATCCACATACCACAGTCACATGATCTCCCTGTTTTTATATAATACATAATTCATAAAACCTGTGATCAGTGACGACAGATTTAAGTAACATGGCGACCAAAAATGAACAACAAATCGACGGGTTCAAGTTCGAACAAAGGCACGGCAAGGATCGCGTGAGAGTGGGTCGAGTGTGGAGATCGGGTGAAAATGGTCGGCATGTCTTTGTCGAATGGAACGTTAGTATTAGTCTTCTCTCGGATTGTATCAACGCTTATGTTTCTGCTGATAATTCCAATATCGTCGCTACTGATACCATGAAAAACACTGTATGCTAACTTTTTCATTTTTTATAAAAATTATTTATACTGTGATCTGATTTTCTAGTTTGTTAATATTTGATATTGATTTAGGATGGTTGTTTGTGTCAATTAGATTACTTATGTGTTAATTAGATTACTTATTTACGTCTATATGAGTTCGACTTAGGATGAAAAGAAATCTTAAAATGAGAAGTATGCGAAATAACTATGACCACGCGTTAGACATGCATCCACTTATAAATTAGATGCATCCCTAATCTTTTAGAGACGCAACTTAATGTGTTTCTAGCTAAAAGATAAATGCATTTCCATCAAGGTAGGCGAATCTTATGTATTTTTCTCTGGCGGGTCAAATTTGTTGCTAGTACCACTTTGCATCGTTTTCACTTCAAAATCACGTTCGAAACTAATTGGGATGCATCTAGAGGAATAGAGATGCATCTCACTCATCTTTCTCATTTTAAGTTTTCTACTCAACGGATCCCTACCCATATGAGTTTATGTAGATTTAAGAAAACTCGCTTTTGTAGGTTTACGAGCTTAAAAAGGATGAGCTTACGACCCTAACTAACTTATAAGGTCAACTTGATTAGGTGGTAAGCTGACAAGTCGGGTTTATTAGCTTTTTTAAATTTACATAAGCATGGTAAGTAAGCGCTTATTAGAAATTTGATAATCTCATCAAATAAGCTAAGACAAAATACATCCAAATAGGATCTCAAGCTTTATGTAGCACAGTGTTACTGTTGGATTAATTAGAGTAGCTAGTAATGTTACTGTTGGATTTTTATTACATGTAGACTTTTTTCAAGATGGTTTTCTCAACTTATGATCGAATTTTATTCTAGCTAGATAAGTTTTTACAACTGAATTTAGAATTTACGTATATTTGAAATAATATTGCTATAAGTGTTCGAGCCATCGTCTAGGTCTATAAAGTTATCGAGATTGGCTTGACTTGTTTGCAGCTGTAGGTCCAGTCAAGCTGGTTTATGAATTAAAGCATTAATTTGAAGCTAAATTGATCCGTATATGATGTACTTACACACCTAGTGACCGATGGTATTGTAGGTATATGTGAAGGCAAAGGAGTGCTCAGAGCAAGTTTCTGTGGAGGAATTTGCAATTATCCTTGCTAAGCACTTTACAACATTTTATCAACAGGTAAATTTCACTGTTAATATGTATCTAGATCTTGATTAATGATTGTATAACTGTGTTTGTAGGATGTGATGTTGTCTATAGAAACAATTTTGATTACATTTTAATGATTTTATTAGTATTTTTGGTTTTATGACGGCGTCAAATCTTTTTGTTACACGGTTCATCAACCAAGTTACCCTACTTGATTGAATTGTCATTAAATTTCCACTTGCAATAGTTATTGGTTGTTGAGAAAGTCCATTTGTTTTGTTAGGTCACCACTGCGATCGTCAAGATAGTTGAAAAGCCATGGGAGCGTATCAGCATTGATGGTCAGCCCCATGATCACGGTTAGACACCTCCATTGCTTCACTTTATAACTTTTCTTCACCCCCGAATCGAGTCCCATAGCAAATTTACAGCTATTTCATATTAGAATAAGACTAAAGTTATCTTTCTATTGCCAATAGTGTGCTCTTTGACTACTCCCCTGCTTCCGAGATAAATGCAAAATTACCATCTGTCAGAATTTTGTGTGCGACATTACTTTTTTGTGCACCGTCAGTCATTAAAAGATGTTGATCTTATTTAACTTTGTAAAAGTTGGTAAGCTTTTAAAGCAGTGTGCTTGAAGCATTTAATGTCAATGTGTCATCTGATATGAGATTGGGGACAGTAGGATCTCAGAACTCAAAGGCTGTTTGAAGTCCCATGAATGCATGATAAGTTTAAAAAAAAGCATAAACTCTAGGCATTAACTGTTAAATTTTAATATAATTCCTATCAAAAGGTTTTAAACTTGGATCTGAGAGACATACAACCGAAGTTATTCTAAACAAGAATGGTGTTTTGCGAGTGACTTCTGGTGTTGATGGGTTGGCATTGCTGAAGACAACACAAGTAATTTATTTCCTTCCTTGAGTGTTGTCTATATCTTAGCTGTGTGTTTCTGCTATTGGGGGGTAACTCACCTAATATGTTTAAATGGCAGTCGGGTTTCGAGGGTTTCATCCGTGACCAAAACACAATACTACCTGAAACACGAGAGAGAATGCTTGCTACAGAGGTCTCTGCATCATGGAGGTAATCTTTTTACATCAAAAGTAAAAACAAGAAAAATAACATGATTTCCAATAGTTTCATCACATAGCCATATAATGGGTTGATTTCTGCAGATACTATTTTGATTCTCTATCAAGCATCAGCAATAGATCACTTGGTTTCACTGAAAAATACCTAAATGTGAAGAAGGTTTTAGTCGACACTTTTTTTGGTCCTCCTAAAGAAGGCGTGTACAGTCCATCTGTTCAAGCCACTCTTAATTATATGGCTAAAGCTGTTCTCGGAAGGTATCTTTTTTTTTAATACCTTAAATTAGCACACGATATGAATTATATAGGAAATTGAATTCATAGTGTTGAAAATTAATAAATACAGGTTCCCAGAAGTATCATCAATCCAGTTGAGAATGCCCAATATCCATTTTCTGCCGGTAAATTTATCAAGCAAAGTCAATCCCGTCATTGTCAAGGTAAAGTTAGCAATGCTCATGTGTTAATGAATTAGTTTGAAGTCAGAAACATGTTTGTGTGCTTATGCATTGTCCTTTTTATTGTTAATGCAATTTGACAGTTTGAAGACGATGTGTACCTGCCAACTGATGAACCACACGGGTCAATTGAAGCAAGTTTGAGCCGTATCCAGTCCAAAATGTAGATGTTTGATGGTTCGTATGTTATTATCTTATTTCTTATTGAAAGAGGATGATGTTTAAAACTTTGCTATGTAAAGTATGTGACTGGCATTTGTGAATTTGCAATAATCGAAATTTATGATATAAAAGTTTAATTTATGGCCATTTCTCCTGATAAATCATGCTTTAAGTTCCTAGTCTCATACATGAATTTGAGAGGTCATTGTTCAATTTTATGTTTTTACTTTGAGCAACACATTCTATGAAAGGGCATCGAAAGGCTATGCCTCATTTGGCTATGCCTTTCTGTTTCTTTTGGCGCTTATAGCAACTAAAAGGGCATCGAAAGGTATATGTTTTTATTAAATTTTTCTTATTTTACTATATTTTTATTTTTATATCGATGTGATTATTGTAATGTGATAGTTATTAGTGGTATTTTGTTACCGTTTGGGTCTGATAAGGTTTATAGGGAGAATAAATACGATTCAGTTAGAGTTTAGTTCCAGCAGCCCCAATATAACCTTTGTTGATATGTAATTAACTAAAAAAATTATTATCTGTAGAAAATGATTTAAGGTACTTGACTATTTTTCTTCTAATAACATTGGTAATTCTGATATATATTTCTGCCACACGTATCCAATGCACCATCACACGAATGATCAAATTTGTTTTTTTGTATAGGAAGTACGGGTCAGAAACAGCGGACATTTGTAAAAGCGTTGGAAATCTGTATTATGGAAAGAACAAAGGTTCACGTGTCGGTCCTTTAGACTCTTGAAACTACAAATTGCCAACATCGCCAGAGTAAGTATTACTTCTTACTCATATATAGTCCGGTTAATGACTCGGGTGGGACGTTTTGTACAAAAAAAATGATGCTTTAATATGTCCACTTAGCTTTTTCTATATCGTTTCTTTTTGGGTACTCGGATATAACTTGCTTTGAATATCGTTACAAATTTCACTTTTTCTAGATCCACTATCCTAAAAAAGATAAGGACAATGACGAGGTTATAGGACTTTGGCTACTGGTGTATCTTTCGATATAAAGAAACTGTTTTCAACGAGCAATGTTATTGATGATCTCAACTCACTTTTTGGACGTATAGCTTTAACCATATTTGTTTTTAACTCTCACAACAATTCAAGTTACTTAAACTTCAACATTTTTACAGTATTAGTTAAATAGCATCCCCAAACGCCCTCTTATTTTATTAAGTTGCATTGGAAGGATCTCATAAAAGCCAACATTATTCTCAGGCCTTATTGTTTTCGTACGAGCTATGGATTGAATAAAGAGAGCGAGCGGGGAAGCTAAACGAGACAACTAAAACATGAAAGGGTGCAACATTCGCACCAATCAACTGAAAAACTGTAGATTTTGAAGTTCCATGCCTAAAAAAGGAATCGAAAAAATAAGTTGTTTCTTATGGTTTAAGGTTTGTCATTTTTTTGTTTAACCTGTCACTTACGAAAACAATATAAAATTACGAGTAAAGGTGACTGATATTATACTTTTGCTAGGTTCAATTTTACTCTCGATATCCTCTCGAATTGATCTAGGTCTTAAGTGGAATGATTGTTCTTGGTTACTAAATAAAGGGGTTTGGTTTTCTATTCTAATAAGAAGTGGAAATGAAAGTTTAAATCAAAGGCAATTACTTTAATTAAGATTAACAAAAACTTGGTTGAAAATTTAAAGTTCAAATTAAAATCAAATTAAAATTAAAGTTAACAAGTAAATTGTGAAATATGAGTGAAGAAACAGTAAGTAAAACAGTAACTATACTCAAAAATAACTGATCCGGAACTTTAAACCTTGATTCGGAACTAACTGATCCGGAAGATACTATTCACTCATCCGGAACATACTCATTCGGAACATACTCATTCGGAACTTTCCGAATGGAGGTTCATTCGGAACTCGGAAGACACTGATTCGGAACCTTCAGCTTGATTCGGAAGATTTACTTGGTTCGGAACTTTAATGCTTGGTTCGGAACTTTTGCTTCGTCCGGAAGTCACTGGTTCGGAACTTTATGACTGATCCGGAACTTTCCGGATGAAAGTTTGATTCGGAAGTTTTCTCTTGATTCGGAACTTTAATGCTTGGTTCGGAAGTTTCCGAATGAAGGACTCATTCGGAACTTTTTAGCTGATTCGGAAGATCTGGAAACCCAGTTACAGTAACAGTATTGCGAAGAACAAGGAACACGACTTTTAATCAAAATCAAACCAAATACTTAAAAAGTTTTTACCAAATTAAACACAAATCATTTAGATACCATAAGAAACGAATCCCACTAATAAAAACACAAATCCAAACAACTTTTGAAGATCAAATCAAGAAAAATAAAACTTAATAACTTGAAGATAAAGATGATGATGAACAAGATGAAATGAAAGATTAAACAAGAACTTGGTATTGAATGATTGATGTTTTGACAAGATGAAACAAAGATTAAAATTACAAGATTAAAGAACTAAAGATAAAAATCACCAATCACCCTAGTGGTGATGGTGTTAAACGAACCAGGAGAAAGAGTGGGGGAAGAAAGAAAAACTAGCTAGTCTAAAATGTGTGAGGGGAAGGCTATTTATAGCCTTGTCCTTTGGTTGGTGAGTGGGCTCTCTCCCGTTCTTCTTGTCTTTTCGTCTTTTCAGAAAAGCTTCCGTTTTCGATTCTGATTCGGGATTTGTTGTCGATTAAATTCAACTCGTCTTTTAATTTCTTCGTTTAATAGACTTGAGTTTCTTCGACTTATATAAATCTTCCATCTTTGGTCCTTTTCTTCGATAAATCTTCGAATAGGCCCAGTGACTTCAAATCTTTTGCATCTCTTGGACAATAGACTTTATCTTGAGTCTTTTTCTTCAGTAAAACCCGTGCAATCCCATGTTTTCTTCAATATTTATCCGGTTGGCTCTGAAAACACAACAAACACAAAAACCACGCATAATTCCAAACAAATGATATTAAATACGTGTTTTGGTCTCGTTTTAGCCCGAATTAAGTGGTAAAAGGATGGGTGTTTACACACCTATCAGTGACCAACTTGCAAATGGGTGGCATCAGTGGTTTATGTAACTGGAAAAACTGGGTGCGGGTTTGAATGTGTTGAGACGAGTCCAAAACATTTAATTACGTAATATATTTTGAGTATTCTATTTGAAGTAGAAACGTGGAGCACATTGCTCTTTTCTGCACATCATACGTATAACTATGGCTTAATAGTCTGATTTGTATGGTTGTAGGTACACATTGTAGCATAAAACCGTATTTTTAAAGAGGTCGTCGAGACATAACTCTAGACCAAAAACTGATGTTAGTTATTACTCGAGGTGGATAAATAGACGGGCTTAGTAATGGGACAATGCATGTTCGGTCCAAAATGGTCAAAAGGGAATATTTGAACCAGTTTAGTTTGCATTGGTCAATTGGTCATATCAGAAGCAAAAGTTTAGTTCCTGAAAATTGTTAATGGGAAAGTAATACAAGGCAAATGTCACACAAGAAAACTTGCACCACATTTTTATAAAAACATGTTTATACCAACCCGGACGATGACATCGCCACTGCAAATCACTCTTACTTGCAGGTGATTCGCAACATTTTAGGTGAGGTACTATTATTCAGGCTGCATTTCGGGCATTTTGGCTTATAAGCATACATTTTCACCTATAAATTTGGTGCAAGATATAAAAAGGATTAGCATGTGGATGCTTCAACTTTCCAAGTGTCCAGAAAAGACCCTCCACCTCATTAAGTGTCCATCAATCTTCATCCAAGATGTAACTGCAATAGATAAAAGTTACACAATAAGTCCTTCTAGTTGATAAATGGTATCTGATTAGGTCCAAATATTTCAACATCCCCCCTTAATCAGATACCCCATACAGATTAAGCATGCCAAGTTTTTCAACAAGAGCATTGTGTTGCAATATATCCAGTCCCTTTGTGAGGATGTCTGCTATTTGATTAGCAGAATCCACCTTACAAGTCTTAACAACACCACTTAAAATTTTTTCCCTTACAAAGTGTAAGTCAATTTCTAAGTGTTTAGTTCTTTCATGAAAAACTGGATTAGCAGCTATCTTGATAGCTGAGTTACTATCACAGTACAAGGTTACAGGCAAAAGGTTTTCAAACTTCAAGTCTTTTAAAACCTTAAGAATCCAAATAACCCCACTGGTTACTGAAGCAAGAGCTCTATACTCTGTTTCAGTAGAGGATTTGGAGAGAGTGTTTTATTTTTTACTCTTCCAAGAAACAAGATTATTGTTAACAAACACACAATAACCAGTAACAGATCTCCTAGTAACAACACACTTAGCCCAATCAGCATCAGAATAAGCATTTAAAAACATACCAGAGGTCTTCTTAATGTGAATGCCCAAACCTGGAGAGCCTTTAAGATATCTTAATATCTTGAAGGCTGTTTTAAGATGAGATCTCAAAGGGGAGTGCATGAATTGACTTAAGCAGTGAACTGCATAAGATATGTTAGGCATGGTATTGGTTAAGTAAATAAGCTTACCCATCAACTTCTGATAATCAACAATATTATCAAGTAAGGGGTCATCAATAGTGGGCTCATTAGATATAGCAAGTTTGGTAACCAAGGGAGTGCTAGCAGGTTTGCAAGCCAACATACCATATTCAGAAAGAAGGTCCAACACATACTTTCTTTGATTTAAGCAAATGCCCCAATTAGTATCAACAACCTCAATCCCCAAAAAATATTTCAACTTTCCTAAGTCTTTAATCATAAACTTAGTTTTCAGAGATATTTTAAATTTTTCAATCTCAGCAATATTGTTCCCAGTAATGATGATATCATCAACATACACAAGTAAGGCAAGAAAAATATTACCAAGAGACTTGGTGTACAAAGAATAGTCAGATTTTCTTTGAACAAAACCATTTTCACTCAACACAGCTGTAAGCTTAGCATTCCATTGCCTAGGAGCTTGTTTAAGCCCATACAATGACTTTTTGAGTCTACAGACCATGTTGTCACCACCACAAAGATATCCTTGTGGTGGTTTCATGTAAACAGTTTCATCAAGATCACCATAAAGAAAAGCATTATTAATGTCAAGTTGGAACACAGGCCAAGAATTCACAATAGCAATATTAAGCAAACATCTAACAATAACCATCTTAACAACAGGGGAAAAAGTTTCATCAGAGTCAATCCCTTCCTTTTGACCAAAACCTTGGGCAACAACCCTAGCCTTGTACCTTTTAATTTCACCACTAGACTTAAACTTAAGTTTCCAAACCCACTTACTACCTAAGGCTTTCCTACCCTTTGGTAATTCAACAATATCCCAAGTATCATTCTCAAGAAGGGCTGCAAGTTCAAAGTTCATAGCATCAACCCAATAAGGGTTTTGAGAAGCTTCAAAAAAATTCTTTGGTTCACTGTTTTTGTTAAGTTGGGTGACAAAACAAAAGTTTTCATGATTAAGTCTAGAATACCCCACAAATTTTTCAAGACCATATTTAACCTTGGAATTAACCACAAAATCATTATAGTTTTTTTGGAAAAACAGAAGGTTTGGTAGACCTTCTAACACCCTGAGTAGGAGCACTTGGATTTTGATCCAAGTGACCTTCAGACTCATTATTTTCACCAAGTGTTGCTGCCTCCTCTCCCAACCCAGCTTCAATATCCTCACTGTTATGAGCATCATCTCCAATATTTGGAGAATCAACAGTGTCCATATTGTTCTCATGGTTGGAAGAGTGGCTACCCTCACTTTGTGACTCATGGTCACTATTATGACTACCAGTTAATCTCTCATCATCATTAGGTAGCTCAGGGTTATCTAAATCAAAAAAGTTTAACAGATTTTTATCTTGACCAAGACTAGGGACACTAGACTCATCATGCTTGTCTTTTGAGACAGAATCCTTAAAAGGAAATATAGACTCAAAAAAACTCACATCTCTAGAGACAAAAAACTGATTTCTATCAAGACTAAAAAGCCTGTAACCCTTCTGAGAATTAGAATAACCCATCATAACACATTTTTCAGACCTATTAGACAATTTATCATGACTATTCAAAATAGTAGTAAAGCACAAACAGCCAAACATTCTGATAAGAGAGAGATTAGGACAAGTATTGTAAATCATTTCATAAGGGGACTTTCCATTTAACACAGAAGAGGGTAATCTGTTAATGAGAACAGTAGCAGTTAGAATGCATTCGGACCAAAATTTCAAAGGAATTCCCCCTGAAACATAAGACACCTAGCCACATTTAAGAGGTGTCTATGTTTCCTTTCAGCCACCCCATTTTGATGTGGGTTATAAGCACATGAAGTCTGATGAAGGATGCCATTGTTGTTACAAAACCTGTTGAAAGTTTGGTTAACAAATTCAGTACCATTATCACTTCTAAAGACTTTAATGTTTCTTTTAAACTGATTTTTAATCATTTTATGAAAAACATCTAAAAAAGTAACAAATTCATCCTTGGACTTAATGAGATATACCCAAACAGCTCTGGTAAAGTCATCCACAATGGTCAAAAAATATATGTGGCCAATGGGACATGTCACCTTATAAGGACCTCATAAATCAAGATGAACAATGTCCCCCAAACACTTAGTCTTATGGTCACTTAAAGGAAAGGGCTTTCTAGTTTGTTTAGCCCTTTGACAAACTTCACAATAGTCATATTTATCATGTTTATCAAGTTTCAAGGTGTCTTTTAAGGTGTCTAAAGCAGGGTCAGCAGGGTGGTCAAGTCTGCAATGCCAATCATAGTAAGATAGAGAACAAACAGAGACAGATTGACTAGCATTACACTTAATACCTTTAGTATCTAAGTAGTATAAACCACCACATTGATTACCAATCCCTAGAATGTTTTTCAGATTCAAATCCTGATTCAGAAAAAGGCATTTATTTTCATCAAAAACCACAAAAATCTTGTTATCCTTGGCTAATTTATGCACAGATATCAAAGTAACACAGTACTCAGGTATAACCAACACATCAAACAAAACAAGACCATTTCCCAATTTTATATTTCCAATCTTAGATATGAAAGCTTCAGTACCATTAGGATGACTGACTTTAATTTTGAGATGAGAAATGTCAAACACATTGTCCAATTCCTTTTCATTATTAGTCATGTGTTGGTTTGCCGCAGAGTCAACAACTTTCCCATGTTGAGTCACTTTAGAATGAATATTAGAACAAAAAAACTTTCCAAAGTTATCATTAAAAACCTTACTAGAATTAAAGTAGGTACCTGCCATATTGGCCTGCACACCCTTTTCAGAACCAGTATTCTCTTTGATAAGAGAGAGTAAAGCAGAAAGTTGTTCATCAAAAAACACAGAGTTGGAATTAGAGCCAACAGAGTTGTTTGAAAATTTTTTCCCTTTAGAATTTGACCAGATTTCTTTTTTCCAAAATCAGCAGGAAAGCCAATGAGTTTAAAACATCTATCAATAGTATGCCCATTGTACCCACAATTTTCACAGACCACTTCAGAGTTCCCATTGGGTCTATAGGTATTAGGTCTATTGGCCATGTTAGGTCTAGGACTGCTACTATTATAGTTGGGTCTAAAACCACCATTAGGACTGCTGCCATTGAAAGCCACCATTGGGGTTAGGGTTAACATATTGGTGGCCTTGAAACACATTTCTGGTGGGCCCATTTGAAAGAAAAGCAGAAGTCTGATTCCTTTGAGAGGTACCAGATAGGCTACCAGAAGTAACTCTGTGAGACTCCTCACTAGAGATGATGGCATAAGCACCTTTTATATCTGGAAGAACCTCTCTAGAGAGAATGGAGCTTCTAATGGTCATATAGGTATCATCAAGACCCATTAAGAATTGCATCAATTTCAAAAACTTGTTATGATTCTTAAATTCATTAGTAGCAGCACAAACACAATTAGGAAGCTCAACCATAGCATCATATTGTTTCCACAAAGCATTCAAGGTATGATAATAATCAGACAAGTTAGAGCCATTTTGATTCAAAGTATTAATCTTATGATGCAGATTAAATATCACAGACCCATCAACCTTATGATAGGTTTCTTTCAAATCATTCCAAACATGCTCAGCTTTCTTAGAAAAAATTTGACCAACAAATAATTCATCAGAAATAGAATTAAGAATCCATCCTAACACAACAGCATTGACTCTGTCCCATTGTTTTCCTAACACATCATTAGTTAGGGATCTTTTACAAGACCCATTTATGAAACCAATTTTATTTTTTCCCTCCAATGCCAAAAGCATAACATTAGACCAGATTTGATAATTCTCAGTTCCTTTAAGTTTAATAGAAATCACAGTCAATGTGGCAGAGTCATTAGGGTGAAGATGCAAAGGGTCACTAATATCAAGTTTACTGATCAAGGTGACAACAGATTCTTCCCCAATCTGGTCATCTTGATGTTCAGTGTCTGTGTCACCATGAACACTAGTCATAGTGAAGAGTCACATAAACCAAACCAAAAAAAAAAGAACTTAATCAAAGTCAACAAAGTTCCCAGGCTTCCAAACCACTCAAGGGTGGCATGTCAAGGGCAAGTCAGAGATTAAGGGTCCAAATAAACAAAATACCCCAACAATCAATAGCAAGGTCAGCAAAAAAGAGAGTATCAATAAACGAGAGAGTATAATCACAAATATCACCCAAAAAACAAGTATGAAAAAACAAATAAGCCAGTAACCAAATAATCAAAAAAGAAGAGAGAGCAGAGGTGTTACAGTGCATACACAAAAGCTCAATCGATCTGTTTCTTCTAGATTCACTTAGTCTAGAAGAAAACAAAACCTCCTCACCAAACCCTAATTTAAGAAAAATTAGGGAAAAGTGCAATCACCAAAAGATCTATGCAATAGATCAAATATATAACGTCCCTGCACCACAAACAAGGTTAAAACATGTATAATTTAAAAAAACCCCAAAAAAAATTTTGAAACCCTAAAATTAAAAAATCGATTTTAGGATGAATAAAAAACAATGAGAACAAAATCTTTTTAAATCTGACTATCTCAATAGCAGATCTATCCAAAAAACATTTCAATTTTAAAAAACCCCAAAAAATTTTGAAACCATAAAAATATTTTTCCAACGATTTCAGAGCACCTGGCTCTGATACCATGAAGAAATATTGAATAAAAGCAAAGTATGATAGATATGAACTCAGAATCAAAACCTTTAATTAACGAAAAACAAGTTTGAAGAAAAAGATTAAACAAGTCACCACAGCTACACTGGTGTGACTCTATTATCTAAATGATAATAGTCTTACAAGAACAAAACAAATAAGAATGATCTGGGTTACATTTTGAAAGAGAGAAACAAGATGAAAAACACACAGATGAAAAGTCCCAGGTGGATAAAACAAATGGGAGCGTCTCCACTATATCCCAACGGCCAAAAGAGATGTTAGCGTCTAAAGGACGCTTTGCATAATTATCAAGAGATGCTTCAACTTTCCAAGTGTCCAGAAAAGACCCTCCACCTCATTAAGTGTCCATCAATCTTCATCCAAGATGTAAACTGCAATAGATAAAAGTTACACAATAAGTCCTTCTAGTTGGTAAATGGTATCTGATTAGGTCAAAATATTTCAACACGTGTAACTAGCCACTTCATCAATTTTGTGCAGAGCTTTCAAAATCGTTAAAACACATATCACACTCTGAACATACTTGTGCTCATTCATGTAACTACTCGCTTCATAAATTTTGTGGAGAGCTTACAAAAACGTTGAAACACATATCACACTCTGAACATACTCTTATTCTCTTCCAACAAGAAGATCATAAGTGGTGTTGTCATCTTATCTTATCTTATCTTACTATATTATAAAGCATTTGGGACTTTTTCTTTTTAGAAAGTCTGAATTTTTCAGACAAGACATCCCTACTGAAAATAGAAATTTAATTCAAAACCACTACACATCACCATAAAACCTTCCAACGGGTCAACGACTGTCACCATTGATCGGACCACCATTTTCGCCGGAACCACCACCGTCTCCGGAACCACCGACGTCGCCGGAACAACCACCATCGCCAGTTAAACCACGTTCTGAACTCGAACGCGTCGAAGTCAAACAGATCTGATTTCTTAGGTACGGGACCTGTGTTTTCCATCTCCTTTTTTCGGATGATGAAGTTATTTCGCGGCAACGTGGATTGAACGTGGTGTAGGATGACGTCATCTCCTGAATGTGGTGATAAGGTAATAAGGTAATGTTTGTTTCATGGATTCTTCATTTTATACAGTAGATCTAAGTAGTAAGTGGTTTTGGGTGAATAAGATAATGTTTGTTGGAGATGTGAGACTAGAGTGACTTTGTCTAAAATGTAAAATGAGGGTATTTTATTACCGTATTGTTATTGTTTGATTTTTTCTTTATGAATATGTTTATTTTCTTATACATTGTCATTATTATAATCATGATTTTTTTTTTGGTTTTTTTATTTTTCTGAACATATTTGAGTTGCTATTTTAACCTCTACAATTTTGATAATTTGTTTAATTTATTTAGTAAAATACAAGACTGAGAAAAAACTTTGTTTTACATAAGGTCATAAGGCGAGTATTTTCACTTGAAACTCGACTTGATCTGTTAAACCAACAAAAATTGGTTCGGTTTGGTTTTCAAGTTTGTAGATTTATTTCGATTTGATTTGGATCAAGCGACATTTATTTTGGTCAAACAACACATATTCGGTTTGAACTAATAAATTTTTGTTATAATGTATTAAAAAATCAATTTTATTTTTAAATTAATACGAATTATATATTTTCATCTATTTATTTTTAAATTTGATTTCATTATATTTTTTAAAATTTTATGTTTTCCAATTCAACATCTATTTGATTTGATTTTACGTTTTTTAATGGGTTTATTTTATTTTAATTTAATTTTTTAAGATTTTAAACTTAATTTGATTGTTAAAAAATAATAATTGAGTATCGACCGCAGCATTGCGCGGGTATCATACTAGTATATGTAAAAAAGTTCATAAAGACGACACACAGCTTAGTTATCACTGTTTTGAATGTAATTTTAACATTGATGTAAACTGTGCTATGGCATGAGTAGACAATCGGGTTAGCTATCATCATGGCTACAAATACCCAGTTGCTACGCGAAAACCAATTTTGTGCACGTGTAGTGCTTGTGGACGGGAACATCATGGGATATTCTATCTTTGTATCACTTGTGTCCACTTCATCCATAGTAGTGAATGTGCTAATGTTGTTGCTGCATCAATCTACAAATGACTTATTCTCACATACTTACCCACTAACCATTTATTATTTCTTTCCAAAAGAATACCAAAAGGTCATATATTGTGATGCACCCACTTTTGATTTTACAGTTCTTACAGGAAGGTATGGAAAAATTAGACACTCGAGTCATCCTGGTCTCCATCTCCCATTCCCTGATGAAACTTACAGATTACTAAAACAATGACTTTTCTAAAAAATCCAGAAATGAAACTTTTGAGGGGAACTTCAGACACATGTTTCATGAACACCGTTGATTCTAGTTCAAACAGAATGCAACGATATAACAAGACCAAGCTCCTCCTCATCCGATTTATTGCCTTGTCACAACCCAATGAAGAAATATAAACTATTATGCAACGAATGCTTAAGACCAATAACAATTATGCCATTCACACGTGTGCTTCGTTTAATGAAGAACACTCCATAAATGGTGCACTCGATTGCCGGATATAGTAGAAAACAACATATGTCAGCCACAACATACGCCAACTCTCTACCCAAGTATTCCTTGTATGCTTTTCTCTGTGTTTGTTTGTGATGTCTGCAAGTTACCTGGCAATGTATTTGTCTATAGTTGTGTCGAATGTGATGACGATATTAATGTTAATTGTGAGTTCTTACCTGAAAAGATGACACACGCGGCTGATCCAAATCATACTTTTCGTATATAGCATCAAGGATATTGTGATAGCACTTGCCTACTATATGTTTAAATGAGATTTCTGAGAGTGAAATTTTATTAATCTGTAGAGACTGTCAAGTCAATCTGCATTAAAAATGTGCTTTGTTATTGCCTATTCAAATCAGGCACGCATATGACACGCATATCATGAGTCTAAGTTACATCCCTACTGAAGACCATGAAAGTGAATACTTTTGTGAAATCTGTGAGGAGGAACCCGCTTAACGGGTCAAAACCACAAGGACAAATTCAAATCAAAATAAAGCCGGAGGTCTTCCTGGAAGCAGGCTCCTTACCCGAAGGTTCGCCCAAGGGTAGGGGTACGTTCTGTCTGCATTTCACCTCCCCCATACCCTGCTTTGGCTGGATTGGGTATCGTTGTTGTTGTTACAATATATATGAAACCCGGTAAACCTTAATCTCTACTACATTATAAAGCAAAAACCAAAATGGTTGAAAATTACTATTTTTGGAAATGTTGAAACATAGAATGGTTGAAAATACCCAAAATACATAAGACCTACAGGCCAAAACCCATTTCTAAAATAACTGTTTTTACATTTCTCCTCTAAACCCTAAAATAAAATACCCTAGCCTCCATCTCTCTCTCTAAAAGTCACAGCCGCCACAAAATCTGCCATCCCTTCTCATGTGATTCAAGCAACACACCCATTTCTATTTGTTTGTTTGTTTCTTCATTCCAAACAAATGAGCGAAGACTCCCATTTTCTCTCATTTTCTTCAATTTCATTTTTCATAATTTCTCTCTGAAATGAAATGAAATGACGTCATCCTCTTCAATTCATCTCAACCGTTTCCGTAACGATCGGCGTAATTTACTCGACTTCATCTTATCATCATCTGGCTTCCAAACTGATTCCGTCGATTTCGACGCTCTTAGCGTTGATTATGTCCTTCAATACATCCAATCAGATGGTAATTATTAACTCACTACAGCTTATTGCGCTTATTTAGCTTAATTTTGCTTATTCTTATCTTTTAGTGCTTATTATGTACATCAAGTGTTTGATGTTAAGTTTTGATTACACGCGATAAGTCAGGCGGTGATATGTTACTTTTTTTAGCTTATTCTGTTTTAATTTAAGCTTATTACTGCTTTTTTAGCTTAATTTTGCTTTTTTAATTAAGTTTTTTTTTTGTTTAATTAAGTCTATTTGTTAATTTTTTATGTTGATAATACTTTATATGTTACTTATTTGGATTAGTTTTGCTTTTTTTAACTAAGTTTAGTGTTAATTTCATAACCACGAGTAGACGATTATGTCCTTCGATGCATCTAATCAGGCGTTAATTATCTTAAAGTTAGCTTATTATGCTTTTTACTGCTTATTTAGCTGAGTTTTGCTTTTTTTGATTAATTTTGTTTTTTAAGTAAAATTTGATAGCCACGACTCAATAATTAACTCACTCCAGCTTATTCTTATTTTTTTACTAAGCTACACAAGCTGAATTAGCTTAATTATGTTTCGTATAAGTACATCAAGTGTTTGATGTTCAGTTTTAAGTACACGTGTTTAATCAGGCGGTGATATGTTACGTTTTTTTAGCTTAATTCTGTGTTCTTTTAACTGTTCGATGTTTAGGTTTGGTGCTATTAGGCCTGATTATGCGGTTATTAGTTATGTTCTTTAATGCATCCAATCAGTCGGTAATTAACTTTAATTTTTGCTTATTCTTATCTTTTAGTAAGCTGAATTTGCTTAATTAGCTTAATTTTGTTTCGTATAAGTACATCAAGTGTTTGATGTTATGTTTTAAGTACACGCGATAAATCAGGCGGTGATATGTTACTTTTTTTAGCTTATTCTTCTTTTTTAAGTAAGTTTAGTGCTAATTGATAACCACGAGTGGAAGCTACGAGTGGAAGCTCATCAGGCGGTGATATGTTACCTTTTTTCAGCTTAATTCTGTTTTTTAACTATTCGTTGTTTAGGTTTGATGCTATTAGGACTGGTTATTGTTCTCGAATCTGTATAGTCCAGGCGGTTATTAGTTTGTTACTGAATTTGCCTAATTTTGTTTCATCTACGCACGTCAAGTGTTTGATGTTAATTTTTGATTGCACGCCTTTAATCAGCCGGTAATCATCTATAATTTAGCTTATTACTCTTTTGCTGCTTATATTTAGCTGAAGTTTGCTTTTTAATTAAGTTTATTTGTTTAAGCTACACATAACTGCTTTGAATTAAGCGGTGATATGCTTAATATGTTACTTATTTAGACGCTTATTAGTTATGTCCTTCAATGCATCCAAGCAGTCGGTAATTAACTTTAATTTTGCTTAGTTTTATAGTTTAGTAAGCTACACAAGCTATTAGTGTTTGATGTTAAGCTATTAGTGTTTGATGTTAAGTTTTGATTACACGCCTTTAATCAGGCAGTGACGTGTTACTTACGTAGCTTAATTCTGTTTTTTTAAGTGTTTGATGCTATTAGGACTGATTATGTTCTTGAATTTGTATAGTCAGGCTGTTATTAGTTTGTTACTGAATTAGCCTAACTTTGTTTCATCTAAGCACATCAAGTGTTTGATGTTTAGTTTCAAGTACAAGCCTTTAATCAGGCGGTGATATGTTACTTCTTTAAGCTTAATTCTGTTTTTTAACTGTTCGATGTTTAGGTTTGATGCTATTAGGACTGGTTATTGTTCTCGAATCTGTATATTCAGGCGGTTATTAGTTTGTTACTGAATTTGCCTAATTTTGTTTTATCTAAGCACATAAGTGTTTGATGTTCATTTTTTATTCTGATTATGCTCTTAAATGCGTTGAATTAGGTGGTCATATGCTTGATATGTTACTTATTTAGATTAATTTTCTTTTTTTTAAGTAAAATTTGATTACCACGAGTCAGTGATTATGTCCTTCAATGCATCTAATCAAGCGGTAATTAACTCACTCCAGCTTATTCTTATTTTTTAGTAGTAATTTTGTTGCCAGTTTTATAAGCTGAACTTAAAATTATAAGCATATAAGTGTTTGATGTTTAGTTTTGATGCTATCAGCGCTTATTATGTTCCAGTATGCATCGAGTCATGTTCCATATGCATCGAGTCAGGCAGTTATTAGTTTGTTACTGAATTAGCCTTAACTAACTAACTCGCTCTAGCTTAGAGATTTGATGTTGCTTTGTGGGTGATCTATTTATTAGGTGGTTGTTTTCTTCGTTGCCGCCGTTCATGGGTTCCTGGTGATTGCTTCAGTGCTAATCGTTTTGCCCTCTTTGTGATGGGTTTCTTTAATTGTTCAGATCTGAAGCCTTCATTGCCCCGACCACTTCGTTGCCGCCGTATGTGGTGGGTGACGTCGTTGGTGGGCAGGTGATGTTGGCTGCATAGCAAGCCCAAAGAAATCCCTGAATGGGGGTACACCTCATACAATAAGCTTGCTGATGCATAGCAAGTTGGTCGATGATGCAAAACCTGGTGACCAAGTCCAGGTAAGGTGCGATTTTTACTTAGGGAGAATCTTATTAGTTCAATAAGTGTTTATTTACTGTGTTTGATCGATTGGTTATTGTATCTGTTTCAATCGAATAGATCACTTGGATGTACATCGTTATTAAAGGCATATTTTTATATCACTATTGTCATTCCACATAAACTTTCTTTAATCAGTAAACCTTGATAACACTTTTTTTGTTTTCAGGGACAATATTCGTGCAATGGGGGTGCTGGAATGAGCATTGGTGGGGCCTATTTTCAAACACAACTCGAAAGTCACAGGTAAATCACTATGAACTCGAACCAGGTTAATTGGAATAAATGTGCTTCGGCTAAATTTAACCCAACGTGAAAAGAATACTATTACAATATGATTCCATCTGGTCCTATAAACATTATATTTAAAAACACGTATTTTTAGTAAGTTGGAAAATTTTTACCAGTTTTTTAGAAATGGGTTGATTTGGTTATCCGCTGAAAAGGTTAGACTTTTAGTGAAACATTATAATTCTCACTAAATAAACTTAAATTAGACATTTAGACCATGTATAATTGGCCTATTGTTTAATGGAAATAAATTGGTCCAGATGCAAGAAAATAAATCAGTTCAAGGAGGGGTTGATGCGAAAGAACTGTTTCACCTGTACATCATCATCTGGATACAAGATAAGCGCCTGTCGTTGCTTGAGACTTGTAAACTAGACAAGGTATGTGCTTAGTATCTCAGTTCGAAGCGGTGAAAAATGGGCGGGTTGGGTGATGGGTCAAAGCTATAAGTATTTATTGAAACTTCAGGCATTTGACTAAAAATATATCTTTAAACTACATGTCCAGTCATATATTGCATTTTTAGTTGGATGTATAAAGTATTTAGCTTTTCAGTAACCACTGATTGTTATAGTAGGAGGACAAAAGTACTATGGGTAGAAAGTATTTTGAAAATGCGTCGGAGTGTACAAAAAATTACAAATTTAGTAATATGTTTGAGAAGCCAAAGAATGAGAACTTACAGATGCAGAGGAATAACTACAAAGCAGTTCAATTTTTTCTAAATGACCATAAAGGTTGGTAAATTTGCAGGTAAAGTGGTCTGGAGTCAGAACGCAAAGTTCAACAACCCCATTTGTGGATGAAATGTATGAGCGTCTCAAAGATACTCTTAATGATTATGATGTCATAATATGTCGATGGCCGGAGTATACCTTTGCTTTGGAGAATGTACGTCCTTACAATTTCTCAATTTTACATCTACTGTTGTATCCTGATATTTTAACTATGTTTAGAGGTGGCAAGACGGGTGGGTGGGTAACGGGTCAAACAGGTTTGAGTAGAAGCATATCATCTCAGTAGGGATCAATATTGCCACCTCTAAGTCTATGTCGCTTTTCTGTTTTCGATTTTTTATACACGAAAGAGGGTTTAATGTGTCGATCAATATTATTTTTTTTAAATAATTTAATTTGGTAATTTTATAAATAGGCCATAGTGGACGTTGAAAAGGCAGTGATTGAGAGTTTGGAAAAACAATTTGCGGATGTTCTAGCACCTTTGAAAGAGAACTTGACACCAAAGAAGTTTGGCTTTAAGTATGTACAGAAGCTTACCAAACGAACACCAAATCCTTATGCCGTGCCATCAGAGGTTTGTGTAGTTATTTTATTTTGATATTTGGGACATCTATTACTTTTCTTTTATTTTCTATAGGTCTTGTTAGAATATGCAACTACGTTTCTATATTCATGTGTCATACAACATCCTCACTCTCCCATGAAAATTGCAGCATTTTCTTCACACGAATGTTAGGAAAGTTTTAGACCATTTTCCAACAAAATGAAGACAGTGTCAAAGAAACCATTGAATATCTCTCATAATGCTAATTGAGAATAGGATTTTTTGAAAGTATTAATGTATCTGGTCTGGTGGGATGTGAAAATTTCGTGTATTCTAATGTTTGGGTGAATTTCTTGTTTTAGATTGGCATTCTTTTAAACTCGATGAAACGAATGTTGGACATTTTACGTCCCAAAATTGAAGGTCAACTTAAGTCATGGGGTTCTTGTTGCACCCCGAATGAAGGGAATACTGCAGCTGGGGAACGACTAACTGAAGTAACAATATTGCTTAGATCAAAGTTCAGAAATTATCTTCAAGCTGTTGTGGAGAAACTTTTTGAAAACGTGAGTGCCTAATCATTATGTTTATGAGTTATTATTGTTGGTAAAAGACGAGTCACTGTGATGGTAAAGGGTTGATATGGGTTTGGGCAACTAATCTGCGTACTTCAAATATAGATACAATTTTTTTTTGGTAATCTTAGACCTATTTTTGTAGTATAAAATTATCGTGTTAGGAACACTGTGTTAGGAACACAGTCGTTACATTTGATCATTTGTTGTTTGACGTTTAATTTTAATAACTGCTTTTTAATATGTTGTTTTGTATTAGATATTTTATTTAAAACTGAATTATCACATGCTAGCACATTTTGCAATTATACTTGAATCTTACCACGATATAATGTTTCGTTAATTATCTGCCGCTAGACAATTCCGCCGCTATGCGCGGGTACTCGCCTAGTGACTATTTAAGTAATTAACTCTTATATATAAACATCTTTTTGTTCATTCATCAAGGAACAATCATAACAAGACATAAAATATTCTTCATAAAATGTTTATGCTAGAATTTATGTGTAATCTTGTTTAATCCCACATATGCATTTCGTGTAACCTAAGGCACCAAATATGGTTGAAATATTATATTCAAAGAGTGACTTATACGGGACTAAAAAATTATTCAATCAATCTTTGATTATTAAGACCCCCTTACCTACATTGCAGACCCCTTCACATGTCGGGGGCAGCAAGCCACACAAATACAAACAAGATAAATCCAGCTATAACCCTTTACTTTCCACAAACATATGGTATCATGCGATAGGCGCTAATTCTCAGCATACATTAGCTGCAAGAAATCATAAAAGTGATCAAAATGAGTATATTTCGAGTGGAAGCCTTGGATGCGCAACAGCAACAAGTGGAGATTTCATATGAGTCGATAATCCGTATATTTCATCCATCTCTAAATTATCTCCTGTCATTTTACTCGGTAGTTTCCAATTAAACCCTTGTAGCAAGTTAGCCAAGCTTGACTCGATAACCTTTAGTCCTAAACTGTTACCAGGGCACATCCTTCGGCCTGCACCAAACGGCAGTAACTCAAAATGATTACCTTTAACATCTATTTCCTTTCCAATGAATCTCTGGGGACAAAACTCTTCAGGTTTATCCCACAACGTCGGATCCCTTCCTATGGCCCATACATTAACCATAATGCATGTGTCTTTTGGAATATCATAACCACCAACGTTGCAATCCTCGCGTGTCCTCCTAGGAGCTAGCATTGGTGTCAGTGGATGTAACCTCATTGTTTCCTTAACAATTGCACGTATGTATGGAAGGTTGTGCATATCATTCTCTTCCACCCATCTATCTGGACCTACTACCTTATCCAACTCATCTGTCGCTGTTTTAAAAATCTCCGGTTTCTTTAAGAGGTGTGCAATTGACCATTCCACTGTCACAGCCGAACTTTCGGTTCCACCAGCAAGCAATTCCGAAACATAAAACATTGCAAAGTTACAATACATTATACTAATTAAGGTGGTCATGTTTAAATTAATACTGCTCAATACTCCTTAAAATATGTATATAGACGACGGGGTTAGTGTACCAGCGTAAATGCCTTTACGCCATGTCTCTCAAGCTTAACATCAAGAGTTGTATCATCATGAATCTGCAATAACAAATCAACCATGTCCTTTGGGACAAAATTCTCCGCCTCCAACCTCCTCTTCTCATCGTGCTCGTTCAGCACATGTTCAAGAAAAAGATCAAATTTCTTGCTCACCGCCTTCATCCTCTTCACATACCCTTGAAGGTCCATGAAACCAATCCATGGTATCCAATCACCAATGTTAAGCACCCCATTTAGCAAAAACCACTCATTAACCATCTTCTTAAACTCCTCAACACTCACCGTCGATTTATCAACCTCCATTTCATCCAAAACATTCTTCCCCAACACCATCCGAGTAATCACATTCAAACTCAGCGTCCCTAATAGATCCCTCAACACAATTTCTTCACCGGATGACTTATGAACCACATTTATAAGCGAATCCCTTTCCTCAACTCGGATGTACTCATATGAATCCAACCGCCTCGCACTAAATAGCTCCACAGCACACAATTTACGTGCTTGTCGCCAATAAGGTCCATAAGGGGACCATGTGATGTCAGAATAATTGTAGTTGGTGTATTTTCCTGCAGCGGTTTTAGGACGACAAGCAAAGTTGATGTCCATAGTTTTCAAAAAGACTTTTGCCATATCGACCGAGGATCCTACCACGATACTTTTGGAACCAAATTTGAGGTG
Source organism: Glebionis coronaria (assembly GCA_025667525.1). NCBI lineage: Eukaryota > Viridiplantae > Streptophyta > Magnoliopsida > Asterales > Asteraceae > Glebionis > Glebionis coronaria. The sequence goes on from CM046881.1 coordinate 186,213,279, forward strand.
CATGATTTGACCGTACTGTTTAGAGAGTTCATGGACGGCACGGTGAGGGAGTGGGCCCATGAGGTTGAGGTTGCCGATGATGGGCCATGGTTTGGGGCCAGGAGGTAGGTTGAGTCTCGTGGTGGGGCGACTACGGAGGTGGCGGACAACAAAGAAAAGTGCAACCGTTGCTAGCCATGCAGGTACGTAAGAAATGATGGAATGTTGTTCCATTTTATTTTAGAATGATGAAACAGCTGATAAGATATATTGGGTTCTATACTTCTATTTATAATTTTATATAAAAGCAGACCTTTAAAACAGTTGATATCTTACTACTCGTAGGCGGAGTCGGACTTAGGTCACAACTTTTTTATGATATCGCATCCCCTATTTCACTATTTGACATAAATAATTTACCAAGTTATATTCATATTATAACTTACCAAACACCCCAAATTACATATTCTCTGGTGCATTTGCATTTCATGTGACTCGTAGCATGAGAAATTTATGAGATGTTTTCTCTGGTGCTGTTTTAACAAAGGTGATTTCACTTGCAAGACTCTCATGAATTACGTCCACGACTTTTAGGCTGGTGGGAGTGGGAGGTATCCCACCCGCGACTTGGCTAAAGTCACGCGTAACCCCCACCCCACCTAGCCAAAGTCGCGCGCGACTTGTTGCCTAGCAAAAAAAAAAACTGGGCAAATTCACCCAGGTGAGTTTTATACCGTTGGACCCCATCACTAAATATAACCGTTTCTTTTTTAAATAGAAAATAAAATAAAATTTTTTTACCCAAAATTTACTAATAAATACCCCATCATCTTCTTTATTTTTCACTTAAAAAAATCAAACATCTCATATTCATCTCCATCTTCATCTCAATCAAAAATGGCATGCTCATTCCCACATACCGAAGCCGAGATTAAGGCTATGATTCAGAGACAAATAATTCAACAACAACATCGTTACGATGAACTTACGAAGTTAGGTGATGATTTCGATGCTGCGTCCGAAGAAAATACGAAATTGCGCACGAAATGTGAGAAATGACGTGATCTCTCCCCACAAAAGCGTCATTTACTCGACACGTATTTTAGAGATCAATCTGATATCGATTTCACCTTCCGGAGATCTTTGTTTAGAAAGTCGATAAAATTGGAGGCTAGAATTGAAGAAAATACTAAATGGTTGAATAACTTGGGTTCTTCGTCCCAATCTCAAACAACTCATATCGGTTCTTCGTCGCAACAACACCGAAGCAGAAATGAGTCGCCCGATCTACCCATTCGAATTCCAAACGACTCAGATGGCAGAATGACTGACAATGAGGTGTATCAACTATACCTAGACCAAAAAGTGTTGAGACAAACTCTGGAAGAAGAAGAAAGGGAACGAAGGGAGCTGGAGACACAAATTATGGCGGAAGAAGATGAAGAAGAAACAATGCGTTGGGAGTTACCTGGTCAGTTTTCAGATTCGGATCCGGGAACTGACTAATCGTATTATGTATTTTTAAATTTATGTTTTTTTAACATGTTGTTTTTAAATTTCCTATGTATCGTCTTTTAATTTCGTACCGTGTTTTAATTTTCTATGTACCCGTGTTTTAATAAAATGTATGAATAAAAAATATTTAATAAAAAGATGGGGTGATGTGGAGTGAGTTTAGGTGAGTTTGGGTGAGTGTCATTACCTCATGTGGTGAGTTTGAGTGAGTTTTGGTGAGTTTGGTAAAAAGCTGACGTGTCGCTGAGGTGGCGGTGAATGAGTTTTCACCCACTCCCACTAGTCTTAGTGATAAACAATCAAATATTATTAACTGTCGTGTCTGACAAATATATCATTCTTATGTTAGGCGGAGTGGCCCCATCACAACCTCAGTGCCACCTTATTTTCACTAACTCACAAAAAACTCACATTTCAGGAGTATTAACGAAAAAAACCCCACCCCACCTCACCTTTCAACTATCACTTTATTTAATTTATTCATAAAATAAAAGTTTTATTTCATAAAATTAAATACGATACACGAGTAAATAAAAACTTAAAATGAAGAAATTAAAAACGATATACGGTAAAAAAATAAAAAAACTACCAATCCAAATTATAACGCTCCTTGATTTCCACCCGGATTGACAAACGGTATGCCAGTGTTGACCCTTCCAAGTGATCATACGGAGCCATATAGAAGTCCATCTCCTCACGTCTTGCTTGGACTTTTTCAATTATTTGGCGCTCGACAGCAAGTTCCAATTGTTTGGCTTGATTTTTTAACTCGAGACGCCAACACTCCAACTCTTTATCCTTCATCTCCAAAAACTTAAAGCGTTCGTCTTTGCCCGCATTAACCATCTCGGACACCATCAACCTAGCAAACTCGTCTTCTTGGGACGCAGTTGACGAACGCGACGACTGACCCTTTTTCTTCCTCGTAACAGCTGCTTTGGCTTTATCCCTGCCCATTGGTCGTTGAACACCACTGCTTTTACTATCGTCAACACTTTGAAAAGAAGCAACATCCCCAGAGTCCGATACCTTAGACCTCTTGCGGCCTTCTTCCTCCTGATTTACTACCCACATGTTCATCTCACCCCCACATAAATTTCTGACTACTTTTCAAAACTTTCTAACAATGACGATACCTGAACTTCGACCTGAACTCAGCTTGATAGTCATCACATGCTCTATTAACGTACGACTCATCGTCGGATCCACTCACTACTCCTATTCAAATCATGTTGTTGTACTCTTCAACAAACTTACACACTTGAGGTCGTATCAACTTCCATTTCCCGTTCACGCTATCATATGTTCTTTTACCGACATCCACTGTTTTGCTCTCAATGTACCGCAAAACCTCGGTCCAAAAACCTTGGGTATTCCTATCGTTACCCTTCGCGCTATTTTCAGAAACGAATACCCATCCTTTACACAACTTCACTTCTTCAAAGTGTGTCCATGAACACTGACGAGCTGCGTTTGGAGCCTGTGGAGCTTGCCGTCCTCTAGACGCCCTCGAAGTTGATGGGGCTGGGGCTGAACCATGTATTTTGTATCATCTTGAGTCCCCTAAAATGACCCCGAGAAAGAAGGCATGTATAAATCTTCAATTGGGAAGGAAGGTATGAGAGATGTGGGTACGTCGGTATAGTGTTGTGATGACGAACCACCAACATAGTTATTAAAATGGTACGGGTTTTGTGAACAAAAGTCTTGAAGGCCGGGTGTTTGCGAGTATTGGGTAAAATTATAAGGGTTTGAATAAGGGTGGTTCGGGTATGAGTCCGGAATCGGTGTCGGCACCGGGTTACGGTAAGGTTGGTTTGGATATGGTTGGTTATGATATGGGTTGGGTTGTCGATATGATTGGCTTGATGACGGGTTGTTATGATCAAAGGTTCTGGTAGGTGTCGGTGGAGAGGCGGTGGTATTTCTTCGTTGGCGGCGTTTGCCGGATTGTGGGGTTTGGTGGCCAGACATTGTTTGTATGTGATGAAAGAAGATGATTTTTGGGGTTTGAGGAAGAAGATGGTATGTGATGTGAAAAAATGGGAATTAAAATGGGGATTTGACAGAAAAGGGGGATAAAAATAAAAATTTCGAATTAATAAAACAGGTGGGGCCTGAATTTTTGTAAGAATCAAATGATGAGTTTCTCACCATTAGTGGTTTTTTTTACCTGGAAACCTTAACCCACGCGTGGGTTTTAGGTGGATTTTTTATGAGGTTATTGGTACCTACGCGTGGGTTTTTGCCACATCAACCCGACCTATAACTTTTTTCAGCCGTTCCCTCAGCCTTACGAAAGTAAACGCTTATTTCACTTTCCGACCACTTTACCTTACGATGGATGTAATGTATCAAGCGTATTTCTTATTAGGATAATATTGGCGAATAATATTAGCAACAAATTATTAATGTTAAATTAAGTAAACTACGACTATAATTTTTGTACTTTACACTCAGGGCCGTCTCATTAAATTCGGAGACCCTGTGTCAAATCTATAAAGTAGGCCCTTTTATCCGGAAGACAATTATGGTTTTAAGGTTTGCAAAGTGGTATTCTAATATGAACTTTTGTTAGTACTCATATTAATCAACTAATAATTATTAAACAATATATCTTTTTCTTTTAACCTTTTAACTTATTTCTTCTAATATACTTCTAATTTTTTTCAGAAATATAATACACTCATTGTGTTTTTTTTATAATACGCATCAAGTACAAGATAAAGCAATAGTTGACAACTTTTTATATTTTGAAAAAGGTTAAAATGATACATTATAAAAACATCAAGGATTAAATAAGTCATCTAAGAAAACAACAAAGCTAAATGACAAATTGAGAAATTTCTCAGCTCCACATATAATACTATGAGCTTGTTTGTTTAGTTTTTCTATTAAGTCATGCAAAATTAAAGCGTTTGTTTACATATATGATGTCTGTTTTTTTTATGCATATAAAGTTGTTTGTTTTATGTGCTGAATAAAGTGTATGAATTAAAGGATATTACTTTTATACTCTAAGGACACGTTTGGTATAGAGAATTTCAGAGACTAAAAATGAAGTAGAGAATTGAATTCTTAGAAATGAAATCCAAAGAGATAGTTTGTTGAATTCTTTTGTTTGATAGCGTAAGAGCATCCACAATGGACAAGTCTTTCAAAGACTTGAAGCTTTAAATGCATTCAATGCATATCATTTTAATGACTCGAGCTTGGAGGAAAAACTTGAGCTTTATCAAATCTTTAGCAAAAAGCTTTTCCAAAAGCTATTGATATAATGCAAAAAAAGTCATTAAAAGACTTTTTAGAATATGAAAAAGTTTTTGACAACTTGACCAATTGTGGGTGCTCTAAGAGATTTGAACTTTAAAAATATAAATAAATGCAATAATAAAAAAATATTAATAAATAACAATTAAAAGTTAATAATTAATAATAATAATAAAAAAATAAAAAAAATAATATATAAATAATAATAATAAACTTTTAAAATAAAATAATAATAATAATAATTAACATGATCCTCTCCTTTGACACAAACTGTGATGATTGATTTTGTGCCCGGTCGTACAGTGATCGATGTTGCACATCGTAAACGCGTCAAGTATGAGGCTAAGTATTCAGATATTGGATATGATTTTCTCCCCTTCTCGTTTTCTTCGCTCGGGGAATTAGAAAAGGATGTGGTGTTCATATATTTAATAGGATCGGTTTCACTATTGCTAAAGGAGTGGGAGCCCAGAGAGTATTTCGGCTTCCCTCTAACTTTTTATAAATCCTAATACTCTAATAAAGTGACGTTATAATAAAAAAATTTAATAATAATAATAATTATAATAATAATAAACTTAAACTTGAAAAAAAAACTTATAAAATTATAATAATAATAATAATAATAATACGGTATCGTGTGCTGGTATCGTTGGGATTAAGCATCGTCACAATTTGGTACGTGATACTCTTGCTGATATATGTTATCGTTCAGGGATATCTGTCGGGAAGGAAGTTAATATCGGATTAGTTGGAGGACATGATAATGCATTACGTCCGGCAGATATTTTGTTTTATTCATGGGATGGAGGTAAAGATGTTTGTGTAGATTTGACTGGTTCTTCTCCTTTGACTCGAACGGGGATGAATGACTTTGTACCCGGCCGAGCTGTGATTGATGCTGCAAAACGTAAACGATGCAAGTATAAGGCTAAGTGTGCAGCTCTCGGATATGGGTTTCTTCCTTTCTATTTTTCTTCTCTAGGTGAGTTACAGGAAGATGCAGTTGCGTTGCTGAAGCGGATCCAGAGATTTTCTAAGGCTCAAGACATTGGAGCGCACGCTGCTATACATATTTTCCATAAAATAGGTTTTGCCATTGCTAAAGAGGTGGGAGCGCATATAGTATCTCGACTCCTATCCAATTTGTTGTAAATCCCTTTTTGTTTTTTTAATAAAGTGATGGTTGAAAATAATAATAATAATAATAATAATAATAATAATAATAATAATAATAATAATAATAATGTGGAAGGGATGGGTTGCGTACCCAACACCTCATGGATTGCTTAAGTGGTGCTACGGTGGCTATTTCTGATGGTTTAGTATCCTCTATCACCCATGTGGTAAATATATTCCTTGATTGTAAATGACCCAAGTCGTTGGGCGAATATATTGCTAGTGCTCCTCTTACGCCTTTGGTCAAGCCCGGGGGTGGTATTCGTCCTATTGCTGTCGGTACTGTTTGGAGACGGTTGGTCTCCAAAGTAAGTGCCGCTATGATTGGTCATTCGTTGGATGGTTATCTAAAGGATCTACAATTTGGTGTTGGGGTACCTGGGGGAGGGGAGGTTATACTTCATGCAGTAAATCGGTTGATTGAGGACCAGGGAGATGCTATGGGCCTTTCCATGCTGTTAGTAGATTTTAAGAATTCCTTTAATTTGGTGGATCGTGAGGTTATGCTACAAGAAAATCGCATTCATTGTCCTGCTATTTCACGTTGGGTGGAATTTTGCTACTCTAGCCCAGCCATACTATATTATGGGGAACACACATTAAGGTCACACCAAGGGGTGCAATAAGGTGACCCTCTTGGACCTCTTCTTTTTTCTCTTGTGTTACATCCTTTGGTATGTAAGATTAAAGACTCATTTAACCTTTCTCTTCAAGCTTGGTACCTAGATGATGGCACTATTATTGGAGATACTATGGTTGTGGGGGAGTGATAGGTGTGAAAACACCCATCCTTTTACCACTTATTTTTTGCTAAAACAAGACCAAAACGCGTATTTAATGTCATTTGTTTAGAATTATGCGTGGTTTGTGTGTTTGTTGTGTTTTCAGAGCCAACCGGATAAATATTGAAGAAAACATGGGATTGCACGGGTTTTATCGAAGAAAAAGACTCAAGACGAAGTCTATAGTCCAAGAGATGCAAAAGATTTGAAGTCAATGGGCCTATTTGAAGATTTATCGAAGAAAAGGACCAAAGATGGAAGATTTCCATAAGTCGAAAGAACTCAAGTCTATTAAACGAAGAAATTAAAAGACGAGTGGAATTTATTCGTCGACAAATCCCGAATCAGAATCGAAAACGTCAACTTTTCTGAAAAGACGAGAAGACAAGAAGAAAGGGAGAGAACCCACTCACCAACCAAAGACAAGGCTATATAAAGACATCCCTTCACACACTTTGAGGGAGTTTTTTTTTCCAGTTTCTTTTCTTTTCTTTCGTAGGAAGCCAACACCATTAAGGTGTTGGTGATTTTTCATTCTTGTTGAATCTTTAATTATGTAAGTTTTTAATCTTTCCCTTTGTTTGTTTAACATTAATCAATCAATATCATCTTCCATTTTCATCTTGTTCATCTTCATCTTTTTGATTTAAAGTCTCAAGTTCTTATTTGGTTGATTTTAATCTCTAAAAGTAAGTGGGTTTTGTGTTTTTATTGTTTTGATTTGATGTTTACCATTAGTAGATGATTCGTGGTTAAATTAATTTAAGTTTTGGTTAAAAACTTGGTGGATTTTGGCTAAAAATCGTGTCATATTATCTCCCTGTTTTTCGTGTTCTTGAGCTTCCCAGATTCCGAATGAACACCAACATTCCGGATCAAGGGGTTTGTGTCAAGTATTCCGGATCAATTTATTTCATTTAGACATTCCGAATCAAGTGTTCATCCGGAATAATATATATTCCGGATGAGTGTGAATATTCCGCATCAAAGTTTCAAATTTTATTCCGGATCAACAGGATATTCCGGATCAGTCAATTTCTTCAAAACATTCCGAATCAACCCATTATTCCGGATCACAGTTTTTATTCCGGATAGCACTAACATTCTGGATCAAACTTCATTATTCCGCATCACCTTACATTTCGAATCAAGCAATTCCTTTCATTTATTCTGAATCAAATTTATTCCGGATCAGTTAGTTCATCCGGAATAATCAATATTCCGGATGAGTGGCATTATTCCTAATCAAGGTTTTTAAGAAAATATTCCGAATCAAGCTTTTATCTTAGATATTCCGGATCAAGCATACATTCCGAATCAAGCAATTTTTCAGTAACGTTATTCTACTGTTTAATCGTTCAATTGTTTAATTTTAATTCAAGTTTTATTTCATTAACTGTTTTTGGTTTAAATCTTTATTTACTTCACGCATTTACCTTTTTAGTAGAATAGAAAACCAACCCCCTTTTTTAGTAACCAAGAACAACTATTCCACTTTGAACCATGATCAATTCGAGAAGATACCGAGAATATATTGAACCCAAGCAAAAACCACGTATCAAATGGCGCCGCTGTCGGCTCTTCTTGTAAAGATTAACAGTTTTTTTATGAGAAATTGGATTTTGGGATCCGTTCACCGTGAACGTTACTTTTTCATAAAAATTTTTTTTCAAAAATCCTAAAAAATATAAAATTTTCAAAAATACAAAAAAATTTAAAAACCATAAAAACCAAAAATATTTCTTGTTTGCTTTGTTAGTTCTTTTGCAGTTGTATGCGCACTCGATCAATGTCTTATCAAGAGCCCGAGACTCTCGATAACTTAGACATGACCGGTGTACACAACAACAATAACAATCCACCTCAAAATAACATGAATAATAACAACAATGAACCTCTACCAGACAATCGCCCTATGATCGAACTTTTGCAAGCACATGTAGAGGGCAACAACGATCCAATTGTCATACCCGCGATTGCAGCCAACAACTTTGAGCTCAAATTCGGCTTTATTCAGATGGTCTCTGCTCAACCATTCTTGGGGCGTACCATTGATGATCCTCATGACCACATCAAAAGGTTCCTGCAACTCACGAATACGGTCAAATTCAATGGTGTTCCACAAGAGGTAATCCGTTTACAACTTTTTTCTTTCTCTTTAGAGGGACAAGCCCGACATTGGCTTGCAAAGGAACCGCCACAAAGTATTATGACGTGGACGGACTTGGAGACCAAATTCATAAACTACTTTTTCCCACCCTCTCGTACTACCGCTTTGCGGAATGAAATTATTAATTTTGAACAAAAGTACGATGAGAGCTTTAGTGAATCTTGGGACCGTTTTAAAGAACTTTTAAGAAAGTGTCCACAACATGGTTTTACCAAAGTGCACCAAATTAATACTTTTTACAATGGTTTAAGCATGAATGATCAAGATTCACTAAATAGTGCCTCGGGGGGTAATATTTTGGTTAAGTCTTCTAATGCCGCTTGGGATATTATTGAGAATAAGTCTAGAGTGCAAACCAAGAGTGTTCGGACCAATGCCGCTAGTGCTAGTACTAGTGACAACGACAAGCGACTTGACAAAATTACTTCGCTTCTTGAATCGCTTGCTATCCAGACCGCTAGCAACACCAAAAGCATCAACGTTCAAAACGCTCATGTCAATGTTGTAAGCCAACAATGTGAAATATGCGGGGGTCCTTACTCTTACACTACTTGTACTTCCACCCAAGACTATCCTCCTGAGAATGTTAACGCAACATACGGTACCTATCCTCCGACCGGTTATCAAGCTCGTCCTCAAGGAGACCGCAACTTGCTCAGCTATCGCTCAAACAACTTTCTTTCCCCGCCCGGTTTTCCTCCAATCAATCAAAACCAACAACAAAACCTTAACCGAACCAATCAAAACCAACCACGTGCTCCAACTCCATATCAAAACCAAAGAAACCCATATCCACCTCAAAGAAACAACCAAGTTTACAAACAACCTGCTTATCAACCACCCGCCTACCATGCTCCTCCTCCCAACCAACCCACCGCATTACACCAAGATGTTGAAACCTACATGAGGACTAATGATGTGACCGTGGAAAATCTCCAGCGGGAAATGGCCAACATGAAAGCAGATATGGTGAAGCAAGGGAATGAGCTTCGAGCTGATATGCGAAACACTTTGGCAAGTCAAACGAATGACTTAAGGAACACGACGGCTGGTTTCTTCCAAGGTAATCAAACCTCTTCTTTGGGTACTCTTCCGAGTAACACCGTGGCTAATCCAAGAGGGGAGATGAAAGCAATCACCACTCGCAGTGGCAAAGGTACCAAGGAACCCGAGCTTCCTATACCTCCACCGGTGATTGTGACTAAGGAAAACGAGTCACCTACTCATATTCCTCAACCTTCTATTTCCCCAATTCCTCCGCCTCTTACTTCTACCCCTCCTCCACCCAAGGATGTGAGTGATCCTACTCTCCCAAATACTTCCTCTTCTTCCGATATACCTTATCCCTCAAGGTTGAGGAAAGAGAAGCTCAAAAGCAAGGACGATATTCAAGTTTCAAACTTTCTCAAAATGTTTAAACAATTGAATTTCAACATCTCCTTTGCTGAGGCTCTCGCTCACATGCCTAAATATGCGAAAATGTTCAAAGATCTTCTTAGCGACAAGGAGAAGCTTCTTGATATCGCTAATACCTAACTTAATGAGAATTGCTCCGCGGTTCTCTTAAGGAAATTGCTAACAAAACTTGGTGATCCGGGTCGCTTCTTAATCCCTTGCAACTTCCCGGGAGTAGAGAATTGCATGGCCCTAGCCGATCTAGGTGCTAGTATCAATTTAATGCCTTTAAGCGTTTGGAAGCAATTATCTCTCCCCGAGCTAGTCCCCACCAAAATGACTTTGGAATTAGCTAACCGTACGGTTGCCTATCCAGTGGGGATAGCCGAAGACGTTTTTGTAGGAGTCGACAAATTCACTTTTCCCGCCGATTTCATCGTAGTCGACTACGATATGGACCCTCGTGTGCCATTACTCGTTGGACGTCCATTCCTGAGGACCGGTCGCACTCTCATCGATGTAGAAGCGGGTGAGCTTATCATGAGAGTGGGTGACGATCAAATTGTCTTCAACATGGGTAAGATTTCTAAACAGCCTTATTCATACGAGAGTGTTAATTGTATCGACGTTCTTGATGAGGCTTGTGAAGAACACTTTAAAGATGCTTGTAAAAGTATTCCTACCTCTGCTCCCAATGTTGAGACCGTTGCCTCTATTGATTCATCACTAACTCTATTTGGCGAAAGTGATTTCCTTTGGAAAGATTTTGAAGCAGCCATGGGAGATGCGAACTTAGAAAATGACGATTCTCCCACAGATTGGGATGAAGACATTCGTCTCATTGAGAAACTTCTCAAAGAGGACCATATTTCTCCACCATCTCCTAAGGCTATTGCTATCGATGAACCGAATTTGAATCTGCCTCCCATTGAAAATCCTCCAGATTTAGAGCTTAAGGAGTTGCCGTCCCATCTCGAGTACGTGTTCCTTGAAGATAAGAAGAAGTCGCCCGTCATCATTGCTAAGGACTTGAAAGAAGAAGAAAAATCTCGCCTTATCGCCGTGCTTAAAGATCATAAGAAGGCAATTGCTTGGAAAATTTCCCATATCCGCGGAATTGATCCAAACTTTTGTACTCACAAAATTCTCATGGAAGATGACTTTAAACCCGCGATCCAAAGCCAAAGAAGGGTTAATCCTCGAATTCATGACGTCATCAAACAAGAGGTTATCAAACTTCTTGATGCCGGAATGATTTACCCTATTTCGGATTCGCCATGGGTAAGTCCCGTCCATTGTGTGCCCAAGAAGGGCGGAATAACCGTTGTACCCAATGAACACAACGAGTTGATTCCTACTCGTCTCGTTACTGGGTGGAGAGTTTGTATCGACTATCGCAAACTCAATGATGCCACAAGAAAAGATCATTTTCCTCTTCCTTTCATGGATAATGACTACTATTGCTTCTTAGACGGTTTCTCTGGGTATTTTCAAATTCCCATCGATCCCAAAGACCAAGAGAAAACCACATTCACTTTTCCTTATGGAACATTTGCCTACAAAATAATGCCTTTCGGCTTATGCAATGCTCCTGGGATGTTCCAAAGGTGTATGATGGCTATCTTCCATGACATGGTTGAAGAAACTATGGAAGTATTCATGGATGATTTCTCGGTTTATGGCGATTCTTTCTCTGCTTGCCTTGCCAATTTAGAACGTATGCTTAAGCGGTGTGAAGACACTCGCCTTGTTCTTAATTGGGAAAAATGCCATTTCATAGTAAAAGAGGGCATCGTGCTAGGACACAAAATCTCCAAAGCCGGTCTTGAAGTGGACCGTGCTAAAGTCGATGTTATTGCTAAATTGCCTCTACCTTCAACCGTGAAGGGTGTGAGAAGTTTCCTTGGTCATGCGGGCTTCTACCGTCGATTCATCAAAGATTTTTCTAAAATCGCTTGCCCGATGACCCACCTCTTGGAAAAAGATACTCCTTTTATCTTTTCCAAAGAGTGTATTGAAGCCTTCAACCTTCTTAAGGATAAGCTAACTAAGGCACCGGTCCTGGTTACCCCTAATTGGGAGCTGCCTTTTGAGTTGATATGCGATGCTAGCGACTTAGCTATTGGAGCGGTTTTGGGCCAAAGAGTGAACAAACACTTCCAACCGATCTATTACGTTAGAAAGACAATGACAGGGGCTCAATTGCATTACACGACAATCGAAAAAGAGCTTTTAGCTGTTGTCTATGTGTGGTTTGTGTGTTTGTTGTATTTTCAGAGAAAACCGGAAAAATATTGAAGAAAACATGGGATTGCACGGGTTTTATCGAAGAAAAAGACTCAAGACGAAGTCTATAGTCCAAGAGATGCAAAAGATTTGAAGTCAATGGGCCTATTTGAAGATTTATCGAAGAAAAGGACCAAAGATGGAAGATTTCCATATGTCGAAAGAACTCAAGTCTATTAAACGAAGAAATTAAAAGACGAGTTGAATTTATTCGTCGACAAATCCCGAATCAGAATCGAAAACGTCAATTTTTCTGAAAAGACGAGAAGACAAGAAGAAAGGGAGAGAACCCACTCACCAACCAAAGACAAGGCTATATAAAGACATCCCTTCACACACTTTGAGGGAGTTTTTTTTTCCAGTTTCTTTTCTTTTCTTTCGTAGGAAGCCAACACCATTAAGGTGTTGGTGATTTTTCATTCTTGTTGAATCTTTAATTTTGTAAGTTTTTAATCTTTCCCTTTGTTTTTTTAACATTAATCAATCAATATCATCTTCCATTTTCATCTTGTTCATCTTCATCTTTTTGATTTAAAGTCTCAAGTTCTCATTTGGTTGATTTTAATCTTTAAAAGTAAGTGGGTTTTGTGTTTTTAGTGTTTTGATTTGATGTTTACCATTGGTAGATGATTCGTGGTTAAATTAGTTTAAGTTTTGGTTAAAAACTTGGTGGATTTTGGCTAAAAATCGTGTCATATTATCTCCCTGTTTTTCGTGTTCTTGAGCTTCCCAGATTCCGAATGAACACCAATATTCCGGATCAAGGGGTTTGTGTCAAGTATTCCGGAGCAATTTATTTCATTTAGACATTCCGAATCAAGTGTTCATCCGGAATAATTTATATTCCGGATGAGTGTGAATATTCCGCATCAAAGTTTCAAATTTTATTCCGGATCAACAGGATATTCCGGATCAGTCAATTTCTTCAAAACATTCCGAATCAACCCATTATTCCGGATCACAGTTTTTATTCCGGATAGCACTAACATTCCGGATCAAACTTCATTATTCCGCATCACCTTACATTCCGAATCAAGCAATTCCTTTCATTTATTCCGAATCAAATTTATTCCGGATCAGTTAGTTCATCCGGAATAATCAATATTCCGGATGAGTGGCATTATTCCGAATCAAGGTTATTAAGAAAATATTCTGAATCAAGCTTTTATCTTAGATATTCTGGATCAAGCATACATTCCGAATCAAGCAATTTTTCAGTAAGGTTATTCTACTGTTTAATCGTTTAATTGTTTAATTTTAATTCAAGTTTTATTTCATTAACTGTTTTTGGTTTAAATCTTTATTTACTTCACGCATTTACCTTTTTAGTAGAATAGAAAACCAACCCCCTTTTTTAGTAACCAAGAACAACTATTCCACTTTGAACCGTGATCAATTCGAGAAGATACCGAGAATATATTGAACCCAAGCAAAAACCACGTATCTGGGAGGTTTTAAAGTTGATTATGGATATGGACCTCATCGTGGCTTGCACCTTAATGTTGATAAAATAGAAGTTTTTTGGCCCAAGGAGGATCCGAGAAGCAAAATTTCAGGTGTTTTCCCGCCTAATATTGCCCGGTCCTTGCATGGTGTTAAATTACTAGGTGGGCCTGCTAGTGTGGATTTTGACTATTGCAGTGAGCTTGTAATGAAGAGGGTTGCCAAATCAATCGAGCTTATGGATGCTGTTGCCAAAATTAATGACCCTCAATGTGAGTTGCTTCTGTCGCGTGCTTGCGCAGGTATATCCAAACTATATTTTTCCATGCGCACATGTTCTCCTCATGTTTTTGAGCAAGCTCAACGCTCTTTTGATGCGGCTCTTCGTTCTGCTCTCGAGCGTGTTGTCACTGCTTCTGGGCCTGGAGTCGGTGAATGGCAGTGGAGGCTCTCTACCTTACCATTTGTATTTGGGGGGCTTGGTGTTTACTCTGCGGGTGATGTATTAAACTATGCGTTTCTTGCGTTAAGACTCCAATCTGCTGGTATGCAAACTAAGTTGCTGCAACTTTCTGGTATTATAAGTTCCGGGCGAGCTTTCGATAATGCTTTGAGTGCTTTTAATGTGAAAATGGAGATTGATATTTTGAGTAATCCTAGTGAAGTCGTTGTCCCCAACTTATAAAAAAATTGGCAGATATATATTTCACACGTGTTACTCAAACAGTCGAATCTACTTTTTCCCTATCTACTCAAAAAATGGCTTTATGGAAGTCTCAAATGGAGGAACATACTTCTGACTAGCTTAGGGTGGTTCCGATATCTGGGTTGGGACAAACAATGAATGGTAGGACTTACCAATGTGTGTTATGCTATCGGTTGGGTGTTCCCTTATTCTCTATTCCAAAGCCATGCTCAACTTGCTCCAGAATCTTTACGGAAGATATGTATGGAGATCATGCTGTATCGTGTGCTGGTATTGTCGGTATCAAACACCGGCATAACATTGTGCGTGATACCCTTATCGATATATGTTTTTGGTCCAGGATTTTAGCTGGTAAAGAGGTTGATATTGGGCTTGGTGGAGGGCAGGACAAACCCTTACGTCCAGCTGACATTTTGCTCTACTCATAGGATGGAGGACTTGATGTATGTGTGGATCTGACAGGTTCATCTCCCCTAACACTAACTGGGATAATCGATTTTGCACCAGGAAAAGCGGTGATTGGGGCTGCACAACGTAAGCGCGTCAAATATGAAGCTAAATGTGCAAATATTGGATATGGTTTTCTCCCATTCTCATTCTCTTATTTTGGGGAACTTGAGAAGGATGCATTTACCTTACTTAAGCGGATCCGAAGATTTTCTGTGACTCAAGACATTGGGGCACGCGCTGTTGTTCACATTTTTAATAGGATCGATTTTGCTATCGCTAGAGGAGTGGGAGCCCAGATAGTATCTCGGCTTCCTACTAATTTCTTGTAATTTTCATGATTTCTAATAAAAGTGATGGTTATAATAAAATTTTTTAATAATAATAATAATAATAAACTTTAAAATAAAATAATAATAATAATAATAATAATAATAATAATAAAGGAGTGGGGGCTCAGATAGTAACTCGGCTTCCCACTAACTTTTTGTAAATCCTATTATTCTAATGCAGTGATGTTTTATTAAAAAAAATAAAAATAAAAAATAATAATAATAATAATAATAATAATAATAATAATAATAAACTTTAAAATAAACTTATAAAAAATAATCATAATAATTATTATTATTATAAACATTAAAAATAAAAATAAATAATAATAATAATAATATTAGTATTAATATTAATATTAATATTAATAAATAACAATAAAAACAAAAAGTAATATAATTAATAATACTCGTAAATAATAATAATAATAATAATAATGATAATAATAATAATAATAATAATAATAAAATAATAATAATAATAATAATAATAATAATAATAATTAAAATAGGTTTTACCATTGCTAAAGGGGTGGGATCTAGAGATTTTCTAAGGCTCAAGACATTGGAGCGCGCGCTGCTGTATATATTTTCCATAGAATAGGTTTTACCATTGCTAAAGGGGTGGGAGCGCAGATAGTATCTCGGCTCCCATCCAATTTGTTGTAAATCCCTTTTTTGTTGTTAATAAAAATGATGGTTTTATAATAAAAAAATAAAAAAAAAAAAATAATAATAATAATAATAAGACTTATCGGTGTGTCTTATTCTATCGCTTGGGTGTTCCCTTATTCTTAGTTTCGAAGCTATGCTCAGCTTGCTCTAGGGTCTTTTTGGGGGATATTTTTGGAGATCATGCTGTATCGTGTCCTGGTATTGTTGGTATCAAACATCGGCATAACATTGTGCGGGATACCCTTGTCGACTATGTTTTCGGTCTGGGATTCCTGCACGTAAAGAGGTTGATATCGGGCTTAGCAGGGACGGGACAAACCCTTACGTCCAGCTGATATGTTGCTATACTCGTGGGACGGGGGGCTTGATGTATGTGTAGATCTTACAGGTTCATCTCCTTTGACGCAAACTGGGATGGTTGACTTTGCATCGGGGAGTGCGGTGATTGCAGCTGCACAACGTAAACGTTTCAAGTATGAGGCTAAGTGTGTAGATATTGGTTATGGTTTTCTTCCCTTCTCATTCTCTTCTTTCGGGGAACTTGAGAAGGATGCTGTAACCTTGTTGAAGCGGATCTGAATATTTTCTGTAACCCAAGACATTGGGGCACGTGGTGTTGTTCACATTTTTAGTAGGATTAGTTTTGCTATTGCTAAAGAAGTGAGAGCTCAGATAGTATCTCGGCTTCTCACTAACTTTTTGTAAATCTTATTAATTTCTAATGAAGTTATACTATAAAAAACTAAAATAATAATAATAAAAAAGATTTTATAATAATGATAATAATAATAATAATAATAATAATAATAATAATAATAATAATAATAATAATAATAATAATAATAAACAGTTATTTTATTAAAGTTATATTTAATAAAAAATTAATAATACTAATGATATAATAATAATTATTATTATTTAAAAATAATAATAATATTAATAAATATTAGTATATAACTAGGAAATGGTACTCACACCAAATATAATGAAAATGATTTCCATCAACTTTACAAAGGTTCAACTCCTTAAAAATTCAACTTCTCATCCATTTTATTTATCTACTAACCAAACAATGGAAATGAAATCATTGTCATTTCTTTCTACCAAACACACCCTAAAAGAAGTTACATGGAATGATATGTGAAGAAATTGGAGGGTAAATAAGTAAAATAATAAATTAAGTTATTGACTTAATATGGAGACTCTCCTTTTCATATTTTTATCAAACACAACCTATATAACCTTTGGTTACATCTTCCCTACTCCAAACGACCCTCTTTTGTTCCATTAAAAAGCTTCAAGCTTTTTTTAGTTTGTGTTATAACATATCATCGGCTACAAAACAGATCATCTGTTAACAAAATCAAAATTTCTAGAAATAATTGTATACTTTAACTGAAATTGAAAATCGAAGGCCCTAAAATATGAAGACTTTGTGCGATCGCCTTTACCGCACATGCTAAAATCCGGCCCTGTTTACACTTGTACTAGTATAGTAATGAAATGATGTACGACGTGGCGTGCAACTTTACGTGATGTAATTTCATATAATGAAAATGTGACGGTGCTAATTCATGCAAGTATAGTCGTCTGTCAAGTCTAATCTGTCTAATCTAATCTTATCTATCTAATCTAATCTAATCTAAAATACAACCTAAAAATCTAATCTAATCTAATCCTAGCATGAATATTAGGTAATAAATTGACTTGTGATCAAGAATAGGTAAAGTCTCTTACCGAGAGTTGTTTTACTACATACAAAATAGATTTAATATACAAAAGAGATTACTAATGTTTACAAAAATATTCACCTAAGTTACTAATAATATTTTATTGGTGTTTTTAAGTTACTCAAGTTAATAGATTTTGGTTAATTAAGTTACTCAATTTATAAATAAGATACATTAAAGTTACTTAAAAAAAGGTCACCGGTTGATAGCCGATATGCTTTGCCACATGTACTTGTCATTTTATCCAACTCATCAAAATTACTTCATATTAAATTGCAACTGTCTTTACTTATAAAATAAAATCACATAATCAAAATTTTCCTTTTCCATTTTTTAAACTATAATGAGAAAAACAATTTTTTTTCTATTTTCTTCATACCTATAAAAGACATCGTCCGAAAACATACGCATCCATAAACAGTGGCCACAAAACAATCATTGATAAGAATCGGCACCAACACACACCACACATGCTGGTAGGTCACATTAATAAATTAGTAATATCTTATTTCTTTAGAAATCCAATTAAACCCCTTCATAAATAATAATCATTTTTCTTTCATCTTCATCACATCAATGATCAATCCAAGCACAAAACCCTCGAAGCCCATTACACCAAAAGCATCTTTTACATCATTGAGAATCACCAATACCACCAAGCTTAACGACGATGATTACAATGTCGTTGGTTTTGTAACTCTATTTTATTATTGTTTTTTGCCACTGATTAAAGATGATAAAACTGATGAATTAGTGTTTGATTATTCAACTTATGAACTATCATTGATGAGTTGTTGGGAGAGGATAGTAGTTGGAAGTAGGGGTGTGATTCGGGTTGACCCGGTCGGGTTCGGGTCAACTCGGGTCGGGTCAACTCGGGTTGAGAGTAGAAGAATCATATCCGAACCCGATCTCTAATTAGAATTCGGGTCACTCGGGTTCGAGTTAATTCAGGACAGGTCAGTTTGGATAAGGTCAATTCAGATTCGGATCAACCCTTGTTCTTTGTCTCCTTTGTTTAGGGAGGTTTAGGGAGGTCTTCTAAGGGTCTGTGTATTTTTTTGTTGCTCTTTCTTAGAGCTTTTCTAATATTTTTGCCTTTCCAAAAAAATTTAATGTAAAAAGTGTTATTCGAGTCGGTGGTCGGGTTCGGGTCAAGTCGGGTCGGGTCAAGGCTAAAAAATATAAACCCGAACCCGAGCCTAATTAGAACTTGGGTCAATTCGGGTCAACCTGAATACGATTTTGGGCCCGAGTGACCCGACCCTAGTTGGAAGATAGAGAAAGAGATATAGATGATGCTTTTGTTAATTAAATAAAGAAAAAATTACACGTTTTGTTCCTATGGTTTACCTAAAAAGCACGTTTCGTCCCTAAGTCAAATTAAATACACCGATCGTCCTTAATTTATAAAGTTGTAACGCTAACGGTCCATATTTTGAATGATTGTTATCTTTCTCAGTTAAGTCCAAATCATTAGTAGGGTATTTTCGTCTTTTCTATTTCATTAAGTAACCTCATGAAGTGACAATATTACTATTTCTTGTTTCTTTTAATTCTTTTTCTTTCTTTCTTATATTTAACTCACTCTCTTCTCTCTCTTACACACACACGAAAAAACCTTACATATTCACCTACAACCGTCGTCGCCGCCACCACCACCACCACCAACGACCACCACCACCTCAGATGTTTTCATTGTGATCTCCCATCAACAACTAACACCATACCTACCACCTATAATTATATTATTCTTAATACCCATAATCAAAACACAAAAACCAATCTACAACCATCACCAATAACCGCCACTATAAAGTTCCATCCCCACCACTGACCACCAACCCGTTGCTACCATGTTCTTCCATTACACAAAATGCTCAAGCCTTATTTACTACACCCTGCAATCAACGAGTTCCACGAGATAACATCAAGTTCTCCATATTCACAAACACACTATAAACCATAATCCTTAAACCCATACTTACGATACATATCGATCAACGTATTCCCACCCATAATCGACCATACACTATCCTTCTTTTTATCACACTACAATGCACTTCAATCCCACAAGCATTCTAGCAAGTGACAAAACAATCTAATAACTATACTCGAGTTTGATGTGAGTGGTTGTGACGACGTGTGGGTGAGAGAGTGGTTGGTGGTGGATGATTGTTAGTATTGGTTGCTGGTGTGGGGACAACGTGATGGTAATGGTGGGTACAAAATGGTGGTTGCTACACTCAAATTTGGAAAGAGCGTGGTGCCCGATAGGCTTGCTGTGAGTGGTGGTCATGACGTGTGGGTGTGATGGTTTCGAGACAGTGATCTTTTTGTGGAAACTAACAAATGAAAAATTGTTTTCGGAAAATTGAAGTGATAAAGTGTTGGGAATCTAAGTCTGTTAGAATTCCCTTAGTCATAGATTTAAACTTAAATAAGCTGTTTGGTATTAACTTGCATGTGCCTAGGAGACAGGCAAGTAACCCAAGACTCGCAGAGTTCTAAGTCTCTGTGAGAAACCACATAGGAGTCCATGTTAGAGACATTGTCAAGGAAGTTGAAGATTACTTGAAGACATACTCATTGGCTGTGTTGGATAACAGCCAAGATGTATCAGGGACTCTGAGTGGTTGAGTGTTAACAGGGGAAATGTGAAAAACCAAGATTTCGTAATAGTGAAAAAGCCACAATGTCGCAATACACAAAATGATTCAATGTCGCAATACACAAAATGATTCAATGTCGCAATACACAAAATGATTCAATGTCGCAATACACAAAATGATTCAATGTCACAATACACAAAATGATTCAATGTCGCAATACACACAAAAAAAAGTTCAATGTCGCAATTCATAAAAAAGTTCAATGTCGCAATTCATAAAAAAGTTCAATGTCGCAATACACAAAAATTGCTAAATTGAATCAGATTTTCCTAAAAAAGGGGACCTCGTAAAATGACGAATTTGGGCACTCTCTTCGCAACTTTTAAGGGATAATAAGCTAATAAAAACACCAATAAGCTACACAAGAATCCTAGATCAAAGATAAAACTTGTAAAACTTTTTTAAACACGAACCAAGAAACGCAAAAAGCTAAGAACTTTATATAAAAAGATGACGAAATAAATGAAGATTAAGAACACGAAATCAACATGAACAAAGATGATGAAAAAGATTAAGATTAAGCAAAGAAGAAAGGTAGAAGGAGATGATTAAAAAGCTTGAAAATAAAAGATTAAAGATTAAAGACAAGATTAAAGAGTAAAAACTTACATGGATTACTTGAAAAAAAAGACAATTAAAGTAAATGACAATATGAAAAGTGCTAGACAAATAAAGTGGAGAGCTAGTTGTCAATTAGCTAACACCTCCTAATGACACATTAGGAGGGTATTTATAGGGAGGATTAACATGTGTTGTTCCTTTCTTCTTCTTCACGTCTTTTCGTATTCTAAATTCTTCGACTTTTTCGACTTTGTCTCGGGATTTGTCGATGGATAAATTGAATTTGTCTTATAATTTCTTCATTAATTAGACTTGAGTTCTTCGACTTCATTAAACTTCCGTCTTTAGACATTTTCTTCGATAAATCTTCAGAATAGGCCTTGGACTTCCGTTCTTTTTGCACTCTTGATCTTTTGACTTCGTCTTTTGTCTTTTTCTTCGATAAAAGCCCGTGAAAGCCCGTGTTTTCTTCCCTTTTCACATTTTGAT
Organism: Glebionis coronaria; assembly: GCA_025667525.1. Lineage (NCBI taxonomy): Eukaryota > Viridiplantae > Streptophyta > Magnoliopsida > Asterales > Asteraceae > Glebionis > Glebionis coronaria. The sequence goes on from CM046881.1 coordinate 186,234,910, forward strand.
CCTAAATCACAACAAAAACACAAACCACACATAATTCCGACATTTACGACATAAAATACACGTTTTAGCTTGGTTATATTATACTTAAGTGATAAAAGGATGGGTGTTTTCACACCTATCAAATCCTCTACACTTGATCATTGCAATGTCCTCATGCAATGCATTAATTACAAAGCAATATTTATATTTTCCATCATAATTAACCTACCTTGGCCTTTATTCAACATAAGACATTAGGGAAACTAAAAGAGATAGAAAATTACAAAATATTTAAAGGAAGAAAAACAAGTAAAAAGGTCAAAGATTTACCTTAGGATTTTGGAATGTCATGAATGTTTATCACCCTCAAGTTTCACGTTCCCCATACCAAGCTTAAAAACGAGATCATTGTTATTATAAGTTAGCAAACTAACACAAACTCATGTGGCCCAATTATTCACTTAGACTCCCTTATTACTAGGTGTATCTCTTATATTTTATTGTTGTCTTTAATGATCACGAGGATGCATTGTTGACTTATTTTGATAGTTATTTAGGCTGAAAATAAAGTAGGATAATTTAATCAATAGTTAGCTAAAGGACAATAATCTTTTAAAACTGCTTCTCGGGACCTCTTAAAGTTCATATCTTGGCATAACTCGATTCACGATTTGAGACCTTTCTCGGACCGAAATTTGGCAGCGACTTCATACTTCGAATCTTGAGAGACGTTTTTGAAATTATGGTCTTCTCTTCATAATAGGAATTTCTTCACTTGAAGTTTTTGAGAGATTCTTCATATTTGGACCACGACTTCTTCATTTTTCTCCAATCTTTATTTTGGATTTTGATATACAACGATCCGCCTCCTTTTAGGACTTGGATCTATTTATCCTCATACCTTGCTAGGGTCTTTTCGGATAGATTTCTCCATGATCTTTATGGGAGTATTTGCTTTTCGTCGTGTGTCTTGATCCTTCATATTGATTTTTGATAAATGATTCTTCACATCACTTTTGGATCTTTAGCAACAAAATGTAGCCCTCATGTCTTGCTAGGACCTTTTCGGACTCGCCAATCTTCGCATCCCGCTTCAATAAGTTATGCCTTGGCTATGAACTCTAATTAATACCGATCAACTTTTAAACGATCTTGGGCTAGAAGCTAAGTAAATTTTCAAATCGTACAACCTTATTTATTGCAATTAAATTTATTAGCAAGCGATGGGAGAAAAAGCTTATAATCAACTCACATAAATTCATAAAAGAATACCAAACTTATCATTGACTCTATCATCTCTCATTCTTCACAATTTAAAATCTCAAGGAATGAGACTCGTGGATGCTTAGCCAATTAAATTAAAGATTTGGGTTTTCAAGTCATCTATAGGATCTTGCAACTTCTTAGACTCTTTCAAGTTTAGAATTCGCATTTTAAAGTTCCCTTGATAAAAGACTTTCTAGGATCAATTATAGGAACTTGCGAAAAGTTCTTGTTCTTAACCCGTAAGAGTTAAGACTTTCACGTTTTAAAGTTCCCTATATAAAAGCCTAGCAAAACTTGACTTAAACACGTTAAGGATACTAGCTAGAGTAAACTTAGATGAGTTTAACACGTTAAGGATACTAGCTAGAGTAAACTTAGATAAGTAAACTCGGGTTGAGTCAAAAGATTCATGACGCTTGAAAATTTAAAACCACTTTATTAAAATTTATTCAAGCAAAGAAAAATAACGATAACAAAGGAAAAACTACTAGGCCAAAATAGATCAATAATTTTGAAAAATGTTGAAAAATTAATTTTCCCGTTAAAATGAGGACAAATACATGGAAAAGACCACTTAACTTTGATAGAAGTCCCCCTACACGTAATATAAACATTGTCCTTAATGTTTAAGCATGTGGAAGTAACCTCCCCTACACTTAGGACACTGTGCACGTTGTTTAAATGTTGCTAAGGAAGAGACAACTAAAGTGATTCCTATTTCAACATAAATGATAAAATAATGAATCAAAAGAGTTTAGGATAGAACCGGGAAGACGGGAACACGGAATCACGCGTCGTCAAAAGTCATCAAGAATGTATCTTTGAAAGCTCGAATCCCTGCACATGATAAGAAAGAAAACAACAAACACATACTAGGGTCTCCCCCTACACTTATTAGAAAAACGGAATAAAAGGATAGATAATCGGGTTACCTCCCGAGAAGCGCTTGTTTTTGTTAACCGAGTCACGAGCCTGACTCATCCCCGAATTAAATGGTCCATGGGGAAGCCTCGAATGTAATACCAGGATCAAAGACCTTGTCCTCGTTCCTGGAGGAAAATACAACAGGGGAGGCCGGAGGATAAGTCTTGAACGGCAGAAAAGTCCTCTCAACATACAAAAAGTATGTGAGATCATGATCCACGGGAGGTGGGATGGGTAAAGGAATCAAAATGTCAGCCCCAAAAGACATATGATTATCACTGAGCGGCAAAGCCGTAAATGTGTCAATCATGGAATGGTCAATGTCACCTCCCGGGTCAAAGCACTCATCCTCGGTAATGGTTTCTAAAGGTTGGGATAAAAGGTGCTCGGGAGGGAAACTTGGGACAATATGTTCATGCAGCAAATTATCAAAAATAATATCCCCCTCCATGTCATCATCATCAATACCCGGAGGTATTGAGAGAATGTCGATTTATTCCATAACTGGGTCATTATTCTCAACGGGTGTAAAAGACGGAGGTAAAGATTCATTGATAGGAGTAGAATTCAACGCTTCAATTTGCGAAATAAGAAGATGAACTTTCAATAAACGGTGGCGAAGAATAACATCTTCCACCTCATCTACAAGAGAAAGTTCATCGGTGAACTTCTCCTAAGCCGGAGAGAATAAATCGACATCGCCCTCATCTCCCGGTGGAAATGGGTGAAAAGGAGAAATTTCAAACGTGAAAGTCTCATAACATGGAGAAATGTCATCCGTAAGAGCGACCTCGTCCGTAGGCTCCACAAAAATCGGTGCATCACAAACCTCATCAAAGAATTTATCAAGACCAAAATCACTAATCTCACTCGATGTATCACTATCCTTAGACGCATTAGGGATATCAAGAGTAGGAGTAGTAATCTTAGAAGATGGGTTGAGATCATAGATATCATCCTCGTCATCATCATAATAGTAGTATGGACGCACAAGAGGAGGAGTATAAGCACCAAGATTAGCTACTTGCTCTTGTTGCTGTCGCTTTTCCTTCTCCCATGCTTCTTTTAGTTGAACTACGGCTTCTTCAAGTTTTACAAGAAGGGCTTGTGTTTCGTCATTCGGATTCAAAGAAGGTTGATGATCGAGGGTGTATTGTGGGGGCTCAAAATTATGAAAACCATAATTATAGCACGGGTGTGGTCCATCATAAATCATCGGCTGAAAAGAATTAGAACACAGATTTGGCTCATAATAATTCATCGGCTGATAATAAGAAGTATCGTGAGGGCCCCCACAATTATTTCAACACGGGTATTGAGAAAAACCTGGTGCATTTGGAAGATAGCTATGACCATTGTCATAATTGTAACCCGGTTCTTGCTCGTCAAGAGACGGGTATCGAATAGGACATAAAATATGCCAATGATAAGCGCTTCCATAATATATGCAAGAGGGGGGAGTAGGTGCATTAGAAGCAAAGGATGAATTAGTCGAATTGCACGATGGACAAAATCCAAAATGTGAAAATTGTGAATCGGAAACGGTTGGAAGATCTTTTCTGCATTGCTCGCAATAACACCATTCACATGATTCGAAACCATATAATCGTCTCATACACCTTACGCAATACGAATCCATGAAGAATTAAAAATAAGAGGGGTTGAGAAAAAGAATTAAACACAATAGAGGGTTAAGAGGAATATTTTTGGTGTAAAAATTTGAAAAAGAGATGCTTTTTATGACTTTTTAAATGTTTTTGTATTTTTGAAATTTTTGATTTTTTATGGATTTTTGAATTTTTTTAAAAAAATGCAAGAAAAATAACGTTCACGAGTGAACGGATCCCAAAATCCAACGCGTCTCTCACAAAAACCGTTAATCTTCACAAAAAGAGCCGGCAGCGGCGCCATTTAATACAAGGTTTTTGCCAAGTATGAAAAAGTTATCGTCTCGATTCAATTCGAACTGATCACGGTTTAGGGTGGAATAGTCGTCTTTGGTGGATAAAATAAAAGGGTTTGTCGTTATCTAAAACTAATTAAAAGAAAAGGCGTTGTTGAGTAATTAAAATAAAAATAAAGCGAGGAAAGATTAAACTAAAACTAAAGACTCTTAAAAATAAATGACGAGAAATTAAAACGTAAAGAAATGAAAACTATAAAATATAACACGTTTAAAATTAAACTAAGAAATGACAAGTTAAAATAAAGTTTACGTAAAATAAAACAAATAAGTAAAACGAAACTTAAAGAAATTGGCGGGAAAAAATAAATTTGAAAATACTTAGGAGCTAAAACTAATTAATTCCGCAATATAAATATTTTTTGAATTAATTTCGCAATTAAAATAATTAATTTCGCAATTCAAAACAAAGATTTCGCAATTTAAAGAAAATCTGGAATAATTTCGCAATAAAAAGTATAATTTCGCAATCTTGAAATGACAAAGATTTCGCAATAATGCGAAATCAATGATTTCGCAATGCCTGAAAAGGTAAGATTTCGCAATGTGAAAAACCAAGATTTCGCAATAGTGAAAAAGCCACAATGTCGCAATACACAAAATGATTCTATGTCGCAATACACAAAATGATTCAATGTCACAATACACAAAATGATTCAATGTCGCAATACACAAAATGATTCAATGTCGCAATACACAAAATGATTCAATGTCGCAATACACAAAAAAAAGTTCAATATCGCAATTCATAAAAAAGTTCAATGTCGCAATTCATACAAAAGTTCAATGTCGCAATACACAAAAATTGCTAAATTGAATCAGATTTTCCTAAAAAAGGGGAACTCGTAAAAGGACGAATTTGGGCACTCTTTTCGCAACTTTTAAAGGATAATAAGCTAACAAAACACCAATAAGCTAAGCAAGAATCCTTGATCAAAGATAAAACTTGTAAAACTTTTTAAACACGAACCAAGAAACGCAAAAAGCTAAGAATTTTATATAAAAATATGACGAAATAAATGAAGATTAAGAACACGAAATCAACACGAACAAAGATGATGAAAAAGATTAAGATTAAGCAAAGAAGAGAGGTAGAAGGAGATGATTAAAAAGCTTGAAAATAAAAGATTAAAGATTAAAGACAAGATTAAAGAGTAAAAACTTACATGGATTACTTGAAAAAAAGACAATTAAAGTAAATGACAATGTGAAAAGTGCTAGATAAATAAAGTGGAGAGCTAGTTGTCAATTAGCTAACACCTCCTAATGACACATTAGGAGGGTATTTATAGGGAGGATTAACATGTGTTGTTCCTTTCTTCTTCTTCACGTCTTTTCGTCTTCTAAATTCTTAGACTTTTTCGACTTTATCTCGAGATTTGTCGATGGATAAATTGAACTTGTCTTATAATTTCTTCATTAATTAGACTTGAGTTCTTCGACTTCATTAAACTTCCGTCTTTAGACTTTTTCTTCGATAAATCTTCAGAATAGGCCTTGGACTTTCGTTCTTTTTGCACTCTTGATCTTTTGACTTCGTCTTTTGTCTTTTACTTCGATAAAAGCCCGTGAAAGCCCGTGTTTTCTTCCCTTTTCACATTTTGATCCTAAATCACAACAAAAACACAAACCACGCATAATTCCGACATTTACGACATAAAATACACGTTTTAACTTGGTTATTATTATAATTAAGTGATAAAAGGATGGGTGTTTTCACACCTATCAGTGGCAATACCCTGTTAACACTCAGTACACTTTGGACATACCTAAGTGTTTAGGCGGGAAGTTTCACAGCCTAAAGTATAAGGAATGAAGAAAAGGGAAACTATGTCAGCTATGTTTCCCTAAAGCGTTGTGGCAGACTACCAAGAATAGAAGAGCATCACATGTCTGACATTGTCTGTTTTGTGTAGTCACCATCAACCAGTACTTGAAGTCAACCTTGTACCACTATAAATAGGATATGTAGGCTAGATTTAATGTTGTTCACTTTGTTAGATTTCACACATTAACTCTTTACAACTCAGATAAGAACAGTTGTGCCTGTGTTCTTGAGTTAGCTTTATTTTGTCCAAAGTGTACACAACACATTGTCCTCAAACTGTGTTATCCATAACACATGTAATACTTGCTATACAATAATAAAGTACTACGTTTAAAAAGTATTTACTTGTGTCGATTCAAGCTAGTTTTAGGGACTTTCAATTGGTATCAGAGCGGTGTTTGATATTAAAACCTTCATAAACATCGTTCTAAGTTTTATAATCAAGATCCACCATGCCTGAAACGAGCAACACCCCACCACCACCACATTTGGTTTCTGGGAACGACACACCACCACCACCAAACTCACCTAGAGTAACCCCCAATCAAAATGAAGACGATCTTCCTCAACTTCTTGATTCAAGAGGTGGTTCCCATGTTACTAACGTACCAGTATTTGATGAAGATGACTTTGCAAGTTGGAAAAGTCAATTTCTTGTCTATCTAGATGGACTTGAACCATTTCTTCTAGAACTTCTAGAAAACGGACCATATGTTCCCATGGCGCTTAACTCTACTGATGAGAATGCTCTTCCCAAGCCTCTCAAGCAGTGGACTCCAGTTGATAGAAAATTGGCAAACCAAGATAAACGTCTCAAAAGCATTATCATCTCATGTCTCCCAAAACACATCATGAAGTCAGTAATTCAATGTTCTACAACCAAACAAATGTGGACAGACCTCATCCTAGGTCACGAAGGACCCTTTGAAACCAGAGAAACCAAGATTCAGGCGCTCAGGCTTTAGTTTAATGCTTTCAAGGCACTAGAAGGTGAAAAGGTACAACAGACGTATACAAGGCTGAAGATTCTTCTCAACGATCTTGCCATGAATGAAGTCACCATTGGACAGGCTGAAGTAAACACCACCTTTGTCAACAGCCTTCCCAGAAAATGGCTGAGCATGAATCAGACCCAAAAAGCCAATAACTCCATCAAGAATGATACGTGGCTCAGCTGTACGGAAAATACAATTATGAAAAAGGGCTGATAGATACCATTTACAAATCTAAGTCTGAAAGATTTGTAGTTCAGGGAGAAACACCCACAGCATTGATTTCCATATCACACTCTCATGACAGTGTTCAGATGTTGAAGAAGACACTCGTAGCAGCCAAGAATTCATGACAGACCTTAATGCTGAGTTTCATGAAAGAGCTTTACTAGCTAATCAAAGAAGATTCTACAAAAGATCAGGAAGAGTAGGATCAGCTAGTAAACAGACTGACAAATCCAAAGAGACTTGCTTTGCCTATGGAAAACTTGGACATTTTCAAAAAGACTGTCTATCCACAAAAACATCCTCACCATCCTATCCATCATCATTCAAACCTTACAAGTTCAAATCACAACAAAACAACTCATCTCACCAATCCAATTCCTCTGATAATAAGAAAAAGGATTAAAAAAACAAATACAAGGCACTAAAGGCTGAGTTGGAACAGACGAATTTGAAGTTAGAATCTCTGTCAAAGAAGAAAGGGGGTGATAAAAGGATAAAGAAAGGGTTGGTAGCTGAAGCCTATGATTGGAATGATGAGACACTGACATCTGATGAAGAAGATACCACCAGGGTCAGGGCATTTATGGCTATAGCTGAGGATGAACCTCCTGTTGGTAAAGGAGATGCTAGATCAGGAAGGGTGACATCACTATGAAAAAGGTACACATGCTTATTTCTATGTCTGAAAGTGATGAACGTAAACATGTCTTTGATTATACCATAGTTGATTTACACTTTGTTGAGGAACAAAGAAAGAACCTGCTTGATAAATTTCACTCTGTTATACATGAATTGTTGAATGTTAAGGCTGAATGTGATACTTTAAAACAGGTTAACTCTGAAATGACATTTCTTCAAAATGAAGTTAATAAGTTTACTTTAAGAAACAGTGCCTTAAATGATCAAATAACTGAACTAAACAAGGTTATAGAAAAATAGTTGTGCAGTAGGTTCACTATAAATGAATTACTTGATGATGAAGTTCCAGCTGACATATCTAGGGATGTAACTGCTAAGAGAAACAATATGAAGGCCCTTAAGAAACCCAAAGAGATTGTTTTCAAGTCTACAGAGACTATACATGTGTCTGACCCTCTTATGACTAATGCACCTGTCTCTAAAGTGGTTATAGATAACAATGAACCTTTACCATCTTTGCCTAAACTATCTGGTGTTGAACCCAGCAGCTCCTCTAGAGGAGCTAAAGCTGAACTCAAACCAGATGTTCAGACACCTCCAGCTAAGGTTTTTGATGTTCCTGCAAAACCATTTGTTAAGCAAAATGTTTATAAAGCTGTCTCAACAAACCCTGTGAACAAAGTTGAACCCTCAACTGAAGAACGCTTGTTGTCTTTGATGAAAGAAGTAGAACTCTTAAAAGAACATATTAAGCCTTCCGCTGAATGCTCTGCTTCCTCTGAACCTAAGTCTATCTTAGGAGAACCCAAAGGTGAAAAGGTTATCAAACCTTATTGTAATGTGTGTAAGAGTTCTCATCATATGACCATAGATCATGATAGACATATGGCTGTTAAGAGAGCTCAGACACCTTTTAGGGACAGACAACAGGCTACTAGGAGATGATCAGGCAACTACAGACCTTACCCTCCCTGTAAATATTATGGTCTCACAAACCACCACTCAGATGAGTGAAGGTACTTTCCTGGATGTGACATATGTGGAAGGTACACCCATGACACAACGAATTGTCCTTCACATCGTCACAAGTTCTACAAGAACTCAAGAGTTGCTAATCAGCAATTCAGGGAAGCCACTAGAAAGTGGGTTCACCATAGGAACTAATCTGTTTCTATATATCTATAAAGAAACATCTCAGGGAATCGGTCTGGTATCTAGATAGTGACTGCTCTAGACACTTGACTGGGAATCAAACAATATCTGCACAGATATTCAAAAGAGCCTGGTCCTAAAGTGGTGTTTGGGGATAACTCTTCAGGTGACATAGAGGGATATGGCTTAGTTAACTGCAATGAAATAACGTTTACAAGGCTTACATATGTGAATGGTCTTAAGCACAATCTCATCAGCATCAGCCAGTTGTGTGATGCTGACTACAAGGTTTTGTTTACTAAGACTCAAGGAGCCATATTCAACAAGAACAATGATGTGGTGTTAATTGCACTAAGAAGAAGAGATGTGTATGTCATCAACATGGCTTCTTGCTCAGAGGACAACTCAAATTGTTTTCTGGCAAAAGCCTCTGAAAGTGTCAATTGGTTGTGGCACAAACGACTCTCTCATATCAACTTCAAGAACATCAACAAGCTAGCCACACAAAATTTGGTTGTTGGTATACCACCTGTGACTTTTACTAAGGACAAGACATGTTCAGCGTGTGTTAAGGTAAACCATCACAGGTCATCATTTAAAACCAGGCAATCATTTTTTATTGACAAGTGCTTACATATCCTTCACATGGATTTGTTTGGACCTGTCAAACCACAGACCATTAATCACAACAAATATACCTTGGTCATAGTTGATGAGTTTTCAAGGTACACGTGGGTTTTATTCCTCAAAAGGAAAAGTGGTGCAGCTGATGCCATCATGTCCTTTATCAGGCAGGTTGAAAACATGAATGAAGTTAGAGTAAAAGCTCTAAGAAGTGATAATGGGACTGAATTCAAGAATCAACAACTCGAAGCTTTTTGTGATGAAAAGGGAATATCATAAAATTCTCTTCAACTGGTACTCCTGAACAAAATGGAGTAGCTGAAAGAAGAAACAGAACATTGATTGAAGCAGCTAGAACCATGCTGAATGGTGCAGCCTTACCAAAGCATTTTTGCGGAGAAGCTGTCCACACTGCCTGCTATACCCAGAATAGATCAATCATTGTTAAAAGACATGGAAGAACCTCTCATGAAGTTTTTCGAAAAAGAGCACCAGACGTCAGCTATTTCCATATTTTTGGATGCCCTGTGTTTATTTATAACTACAGGGATCGACTTGGAAAGTTTGACAAAAAAGCTGATGATGGTTTCTTCTTAAGATACTCACCAACAACCAAAGCCTTCAGAGTATTCAACACAAGAAGATAGGAACTAGAAGAAACCTTTCATGTCACATTCAATGAAGATGATGACGTAATACAAAGAACAGGAACAGAAGGTGATGAAATTGGTTTCAACGAAAATAGGTCTTTCCCATCAGATGAGTTCTCTAAACCAAGGCATGTCTTTCATCATCATCCACACACAGATACTCTTATCCCATATGTTCCTGCACATGATCCGCTGTCAACACACAACATTAAAATTCCTTCTACTCAAGTGACAACTGAAAGTGAAAGTCAGCCTTCCACAATACCATGTTCCACCTCAGCTGAAGATGACTCACCTATTGCTTGTAATCAAGAAGACTCTCATGTTGTTTGTGAATCATCACATCTTGAAATGGCTGATGCAGATTTAGACACATAGATTGTTTTTGAAGAGAGTCCTCCTACTCAGCAGAATGAAACTCAAATTGTAATTTCATCCTCCATACCTACACCTGTCTATGACTCCCCAGCTCCTCAAAGCAAATGGTCAAGAGATCATCACATTCTTCTTGTCACCATCGTTGGTGAATGAAATGCTAGGGTTACTACTAGACATAGAATTCATGACTCAGAATCAGCCTCAGCCAATGAATGTTTGTTTGCTGAATTTCTTTCCCAAATTGAACCCAAGCGTATAGCTGAAGCACTTCTTGAAGATGGTTGGGTCGCTGCAATGCAGGAAGAAATCAATCAGTTTAAATAAACAAGGTATGGACTCTAGTGCCTGCTCCACCTGGTAAGAACATCACATGCACTAGATGGATATATAGGAAAAAGATGGGTGAAATTGGTAATGTCATAAGGAACAAGGCAAGGTTGGTTGCACAGGGGTATACACAGACTGAAGGGATTAATTATGATGAAACATTTTCACTTGTAGCAAGACTTGAAGCCATCAGAATATTCCTTTCTTACGCTGCATATATGAACTTCACTGTGTATCAAATGGATGTTAAAAGTGCCTTCCTCAACGGAGATTTGGCTGAAGAAGTGTATGTTAAACAACCTGAAGGATTTGAGAACAACGAGTTTCCCAACCATATGTACAGGCTTCACAAAGCAATGTATGGGCTGAAACAGGCTCCAAGGGCATGGTATGAAACTCTGTCTACCTTTTTAACTAAAAATAAATTTGTCAGGGGTTCCATTGATAAAACACTTTTTACCTTCAAGGATAAAAGTGATTTCATCATTGTACAGATTTATGTGGATGATATCATCTTTGGATCTAAAAATGTTAATCTTAGTAAACGTTTTGCTAAATTAATGACCAAGAAATATGAGATGAGTATGATGGGTGAATTAACTTACTTTTTGGGTTTTCAAATTAAACAAAGTCCTAAAGGAATTTCAATTTGTCAAGAAAATTATGTTAAAGATTTGCTGAAAAAATATGACTTGGCTAATTGTGCATCAGTGAAATGCCCCATGCTTCCACCCAACAATTTGGGCCCTGATGAGTCAGGGGTCTCTGTTAATGAGACTATGTATAGAGGCATGATTGGATCACTCATGTATCTCATAGCCAGTCGCCCTGATATCCAGTTCTCCACATGACTCTGTGCAAGGTACCAAGCTAACCCAAAGGAATCCCATCTAGTGGCTGTTAAGAGAATTTTCAGGTACCTCAAAGGAACAACCTCTCTAGGTCTGTGGTATCCAAAAGAATCAGGCTTTGATCTTAAGGCTTATTCAGATTCAGACTACGCTGGGTGCTGCATTGACAAAAAAGGTACCTCGAGGAGCTGTCAAATCCTAGGAGGCAAGTTGGTTGGATGGAGTGCAAAGAAGCAAAACTCTATGGCTATGTCATCAGCTGAAGCTGAATATGTTGCAGCTGCTAGTTGTTGTGCTCAAGTACTTTGGATGAAAAGTCAACTAGCTGACTATGAGATTCTATATGACAAAGTACCCATCTTCTGTGACAATACAAATGCCATTGCTATCTCAAACAACCCTATGCTTCACTCCAGAACCAAACACATAGATATCAAGTATCACTTTATCAGGGATCATATTATTAAAGGAGACATTGAGCTGCATTTTGTTCCCACTGAGCTGCAACTAGCTGACTTATTTACAAAGCCTTTGGCTGAACCTTCGTTCAACATGCTAGTTGCTGAGCTGGGTATACTTAATATCTCAAAGCATGTGGTTGATATTTAATGTGTGTCATTACTGTTTGAATAAATATTAAATATTTTTCACATGAAACTAGGTAGTTACTTTCCAAGTAAATGCTAAAAACATTCCCAATATTTTATTCACATTTTTCGATAAACGAGGAGACAAAATGTTTTGAAAGGTCAAGGGACCCACTTGTGTGCAGTCGTTTTCCCACTACGCATTAAATGCGGTTGAATAACTGTTTCAAATTTTGAATTTATATATTGTCCCAAGGTTTTCTCACCAAACACTTTTATCATTATCCACCAGTTGCATCTCTCTCTCTCTCTCTCTCTAAAATCTCTCTCTAAACCCTCCTACCATCTTCGTCTTCTTCACTCTAGATTCAATGGCGTTTCTAGTACCAAAAGCCTCTAACGTTAACTTCGAGATGAATGATAGTATTCTTGCTTCTAAAAATTCCATTGAATGGCTCAAAACTCCAAATGAGACGTACTCAGATCTGGTAAACTTTATGAAGAAGTGTGATGTTAGTGAAGCATTCACCAAATCCCCATCTGTTTTCTACCAAGAATACCTTAGGGAATTCTGGTATTCTGCTGAGACCCTTGATGACAACACCATCTCCTTCAATTTCATGTAGTGAACACCCTTTTGCTTTTTCTGTTGATGATTTTTCCGCTGTGGCTGGGCTAAGACATGGTGATGAATGCCTGAAATCCGTTGATAAGAAGGCTGTAAAGGACGACCTTGCCACACTTTTCCCTGTTTCTGATGTTAACCCAGCCCTTACACCTGCTGAAGTGGTCCTGAAGTCCCCTCTAAAGATCAAGTTTTTCCCACCTATGTGGAGAGTCCTCTTCACTCACATCGTTAAATCCCTGGGTGGTATGCAAGGATCCCAAGATCAATTGGCCTTCAATCATCAAGCCACTGCCTATGGACTTATATGGGGAACATACATCGATATTGGAAGTATTCTTTTCTCAAACCTCGTCGAACAGCTGAAGGTCATTAACCAAGTCAGAGGGAAAAACATCTGTTATGCTTGTTTTCTCTCTCTTATCTTTGAAAGTCTGCTAGGTGATAACTACCATAACTCTACACTGACAACCATGAAGCCTTATAACATAACTGGATCTATCTACAAGGCGATGGGACCCAATGACGTGCCAACGACTGCTCACATGAAGAATATTGCCAATAAACAACCATCTGTTGTGAAGCCCTTGCTCCCTTCCTCTAAGAAGGTGATTGCAACTGGCATGTCTGGTAAGTCAGCGTCTTTGACCTATGGGCAACATACCACGCTGTCCAAGGCAACAACTGGCCAGCAGCCTAAGAAGAAGAAAAACCCCTCTTCTTCCAAAACCCAAATTGTTCATAAGGCTAGGGTAAAGAAGATTGTCACCATCACTCCTTCCTCTGTTCTAGAGACTTCTGTGGACACAGAGACAACAACTGATAAACAACAGGAGTCTAGCGTCTCTACATCACAGAGAAAACAGGGAACCAGCCTAATTCCGCTGATATCTCACAGGTAATCAGTTTATACTTTTTAGAGGTCTACAAGCAGCCACTCTCAAATGTCTGTAGGTGAGAGTGGTGAAGTTAGGGTTATCCTCGGCCCATAGGAGTCTATGTATGCACTTAGAAAGCTTTTAAGACTTCTGTACACCCTGTCTTTGTACCACGGAGTGATTCATTTGTGTTTATAAAGCACCCTGATGACCCTGCACCCTCTAGACAGTATTCAGGCAAACAACAACCTGACTACACATATGTCTCAACCTAGAGCAACTGTACTTCACACAGCCTCTAGGTTCCCTCAGAAAAAGAATCCCAAAAGTTTAACTTTTAGGGGGAGCTGAATAATCACCCTTAGCTTTCCTAGGGACAACGAAATATGACGACCTTTAACTACATCTTTTTCACAACTAAAAGAGTCCCAAAGGATATCCTTTCAGTGGGAGCTGAATCATCACCCTCAGCTTTCCTAGGGGCAGCGTAACAGGCGATCTTAACCCATATACAATTCATAGATAAAAGAGTCCCAAAGGATTTGTCCTTTTGGAGGGCTGAATAATCACACTCAGCTTTCCTAGGGGCATCGAATGGCGACCATTAACCTCATTACTTTCACACTTAAAAGAATCCCAAGGATTTATCCTTTGGAGTGGCTGAATAATCATCCTCAGCCTCTCTGGGAGAGCGAAATGGCAACCATTACCTTTCTCTATTTCCCTGTTACTAACTTAAACATATTGCAGGCTGATATTGTAAAGCCAAATGTAGACTCTCTGGCTACACTTGAAGGATCTGATAACTTGATTCAGGATCAGCCAAAAGAAGATGAGCCCATGCCTGATGTTGAAGAGGATGTGCTTGCCTACATTGAAAGCCTGTTTGAACCTGAATCGATGCCAGATGATGAAATTCTCCCTGAGGGGATGATTGAGGAGGATGATGATGAAGAATATGTACAGCCTTCCCTGTCACCACCCAAAGCTGTGTCCACACAAGCTAGAGAACCAACTCCTCCTCCAAAAGAAGTTGTTGTGACTCCCACCTCTGCTACATCTGTCACAAAGGAGCTTACAGGCACTGTGTATGATCCTACTGTATAGTTTATATTGTTTGATCATCCACAACAAACAAACTTTGATATTTTTTCCAGGGAAGATGATTATGAGCAGCAAAGCCTGAACATTCATGGTTTAAGGCCCTATCATCATCCTTCAGATATTGAGCGCCTGTCAAGAAAGTTAGATAAAATTGGGTCTGAAATGCATTCTTTCACTATCAATTTTCCCAAGATCATTTCCCACGCTGTTAAAGAGGCCATCACTGAACCCATCCAAGATGGTACAAGAAAAGGGGTTTCTCAGGGACTCAGTCACTTATCTACACGCATCAAAGATACAATCATCAAAGAAGTCCCTGATATATTTACATCCCATGAGCTAGTGATGCACAAAGAATTTGAGGCTGTGTGCAACAAGAAAAAACGCCACAATGTCTATTTGGCTGGCCATGTTGATCGATATGTGAATCGCAACTGCAACAGACTTCTCAAAATTGCCAGAGGATCAAGAAACAGGAAAAAGAAGTTGGCCACATCTATTGAACATGTTTCTCGATATATTCAGTCACGTTCAACCAAACGTCTTAAGAGACAGGCTAAACATGAGGGGGAGAAAATTGAATCACTCAAACTAGGACTTGTTAACATTAACAATTATACAGTTGAAAACCCCATTCCTCTCCAAGTCATCACACCAATCACTATACCTGATGATGATGTTGAAAGTAAGGGGGAACAACAAGATAACAAAGCAACTGATTCATCAAATTCCCTTTCTTTGGATAACACCAACAAGGATGTGGATGATGATGAACCAAATGCCAAGAAACTTAAGTTCACTGTCAGCTCCCTACCAAAAGCTGTCCAAGATCAAGCTCAGCTAGCCTTTTTGACACAAGCTGAAGTGATGAAGAAAGCAAGTGAAGAATCCTCTGTCTCGAAGAAAGGAAAAGAAATAGTTATGGTAGACACAAACGCCAAACTAAAGAAAATAGCTGCGATGCTAAAGACATGAGGATCCACTACCAAAATCTCTCAATTCTCAACTTTCAAAGTAGCTGATGAAAACTCTTAATAGTTGAAGAAATTAAGGAGCAGGCACTTGAGTTTAAGCGATTGAATGAAATCAAGAAAGCCAAAGAGCTGGATGAAGCCAAGTTGAAAGCCATGTCTCCTCAACTCAAAGAGGAGCAAAGACAAAGGCTAAGAGAAATGGAGATGAAACGCGCAGAGGCTCTGAAAAAGGTAAAGGCTGACTATGATATCTGCGTTAACAAAAGATATGCTCCATGCACTATCACCAAGTTCAAATACACAGTCAAGAAATCAACAGATACCCCACAGATGGTCATTTGGAGAGATAACCAACAAGGAAACATGGATGTGTTTGAGGATTTCAAGCTTAAGACACTTGGTTTGACTGAATGGTTAGAAATTGAAGCTTTAGCTGCAAAGAGGACAGGACAGGCAAATTTCTTACTCCTTAAGACTCTGAGAGCTAAGTTCAACTGGCTGAAAGAAACAGCAGCCAAACTCAAAATTGATCCACCCCCACAGCTGTTTGAACCAGAACCAACATAGGCTGAGAAGAAAAGAAAAAGGATGTCTCAATTCCTTCAAGAAACCTTTGTAACTGATGATATCCAAGTAGATGGAATGCATAAGAACTTGATTCTCCCAAATGGGATTGTAGGGCCTGTTGATGGTCAGACTTATACTGAGCTGAAAAAGGAATGGCCTATATGAACATGGGATGTTAGTATGTGTTTCAAAGGGAAGATGAGCTGGAGCTAGCATCAACAGTTCAGCTTATTATGTTTCAGAAAGTGCTTAAACTTAACACAGAGTACTCCAAGGAATTTGCCCAAGCATTGAAGGCTGAATTGGATACTAGGACAGACATAGCTGAGGATAAAGAGAAAATCAAGAATGATGATTATTAAAGTTTTCACAGCTTAACATTTACTATCATATTTTGTTTCGCTCGTGTTTTTTACTTGTTATTTTATTAAGTATTAATGAAGTATGAAGTTGTTTGTTAGATCTGTTATGTGTAAGAAGAAGTTGTTATCTCACTTACTATAACTCATATAAATCTAGCTGTATTTATGTTTAAATAGGGGGAGATTGTTGGGAATCTAAGTCTATTATAATTCCTTTAGTCATAGATTTAAACTTAAATAAGCTGTTTGATATTAACTTGCTTGTGCCTAGGAGACAGGCAAGTAACCCAAGACTCACAGAGTTCTAAGTCTCTGTGAGCAACCACAGAGGAGTCCATGTTAGAGACATTGGCAAGGAATTCGAAGATTACTTGAAGACATACTCATTGGCTGTGTTGGATAACAGGCAAGATGTGTCAGGGACTCTGAGTGGTTGAGTGTTAATAGGGGTGGCAATACCCTGTTAACACTCAGTACACTTTGGACATACCTAAGTGTTTAGGTGGGAAGTTTCACAACCTAAAATACAAGGAATGAAGAAAAGGGAAACTATGTCAGCTATGTTTCCCTAAAGCGTTGTGGCAGACTACCAAGAATAGAAAAGCATCTTTTGACAGATGTCTGACATTGTCTGTTTTGTGTAGTCACCATCAACCAGTACTTGAAGTCAACCTCGTACCACTATAAATAGGATATGTAGGCTAGAGTTAATGTTGTTCACTTTGTTAGATTTCACACATTAACTCTTTACAACTCAGATAAGAACAACTGTGCCTGTGTTCTTGAGTTTGCTTTATTTTGTCCAAAGTGTACACAACACATCGTCCTCAAACTGTGTTATCCATAACACATGTAATACTTGTTATACAATAATAAAGTACTACGTTTGAAAAGATTTACTTGTGTTGATTATCCTTCTTATTCGTTTCAAGCTAGTTTTAGGGACTTTCCTAAAGTAGATCTAGATCTGGATTTGATTTTTTTGGGGGGATAAATGATATCGCGGATAAAGCTTGTATGGTCAGGTGGGGGTAAGTTTGGAAATGGAGAAAACATAGACACAAAGAAAAAAGTAAAAGAAATAATGACAAATTGTTAAGTTTTTTCTAATATAACAAGGTAAGTCAACATGCGCTTCGCTACGGGCGGTTTTCGTTTTGTATACATATTATGTCTGTTATAAACAGTAGCATATCTTTTTTTATTGTTTTTCTCGTTGACAAACTGCACTGCTAGTAGGGTTAAAAAAAATACAATTTCCAACATCCACAAAAAGGCTCAGATAAGTAAGCGATCGAACATGAAGGTATGATCACCATGGCTATAACCGATGAAAGTTTGTCCTGCCAGGCGACACTGATACATGGTTTTGCGACCGAGTATAAAATACCGTTGTTCCAAATCTCTTCGAATTGAAAAATAGATTAACTATGTGACTCAGCTGTCTTTGGTGAAACAAAAGTTTGTGTCGTTGTAGTAATTAAAAAGTGCAAGACTTAAAGGAAAATCTAACTCTAATTTAAAAGCAAGTATTTAAAAACGTGATGGGAAATTAAAGGGCAATTAATGTAAATAATGGTAACTTAAATCTATCTAAAGCAAACTTAAAACGCAACTAAAACTTAAACTAAGGCAAGGCTAAAATAAATCTAAGGCAAGTAAACTTAAAGTGCGACTAAGGAAAAAGGCAGGAAAAGTAAAGCTTGAAAATTAAAATTTAAAACTTAAAAACAGTAACTTAAAATAACCTGAAAATACCTCACTCGGAATAATTACTCGTTGGAATGTCACCTTCACCCGGAATAATTCTTCTTCGTTCAGAATAATCAACATAAAACACTCATTCGGAATATTTGAACAAAACCTTCATCCGGAAAAAATCCTTTATCCGGAATATGTCACTTATCCGGAATAAAGTCTTGATTCGGAATATTTCCTTGACTCGGAATATATTCCGAATGAATCCCTTGATCCGGAACAATAGATGTTCCGAATGAACAAATCCCAAATCCTTCGTTCGGAATATTCCGAATGAAACAGCCTTGATTCGAAATGCCTTCTTGGTTCGGAATGTTCCGAATGAACAAACACTGATCCGGAATAATCTGCTTGATTCGGAACTTTGAATCTTCCGAATGAAACACCTCTTGATTCAGAACTTTGAAATGTTCCGAATGAACTTCTTTGGTTCGGAAGTTCTGTTGATCCGGAATTTCCGGATGAGCACCTTCACTCGGAATAATATATTATTCCGAATAAACACCATTGATTCGGAACTCTCACTGATTCGGAACCTCCTGAACAAAACCTTTGATTCGGGACAATCACAAAATACCTTCACTCGGAATGTGTTGTTGATTCAGAATATCACTTGGAAATGCACAGGAGCAGCGAAGAACAAGGAAGAACAATAATAGCACGAATCTAAACAAATCTAATCAAAATCAACCACAAGATTAAATCAAACTAATCAAATAACATCTACTAATCATAAACAAACAATCCAAATCAACAAAACTAACAATAATGATCAAAATGATCAAAACCCACTTAATCAATTTAATAAAAACTCAAAAACATAAACATGAACAATAGCATAAAGATTAAAAATTAAAGAAAGGAAGATAGGAGATTGACAAGAAAAGTAAAGATTGACAAGAATTAAATGGAAACTTACTTGAAATTAAATGTATTTAAGGTGCAAGACAATGAATTAAATGACATGTAATTAAAGAACAAGTAATTAAAGGGTGGAAGACTAATTGTCACACTTAGCCAACAAGAGAAAATGAAATGAAATCCTAATCTATTTATAGGGGAGATTAGGGAGGTGCTTAGGAAGCTTTCTCCCCTCTTTCTTCTTTCCTTAATTGCATGATTAAGTCCTTGTCTTCTTAATCTTTTGACTTTAATGACTTTGTCTCGGGATTTCTTTAAACTCGTCTTGTAATTCTTCATAAATAAGAGTTGAGTTCTTCGGCTTTAAGTAAACTTCCGTCTTTTGACTTTTTCTTCGATAAATCCTCAGAATTGGTCTTGGGCTTCCGTTCTTTTTGCAATCTTGATTTCTTGACTTCGTCTTTCGTCTTTTTCTTCGATAAAAGCCCGTGAATGCCCGTGTTTTCTCCCTTTTCCACATTTTCGTCCTAAATCACAACAAAAACACAAACCACGCATAATTCCGACATTTACGACATAAAATACACGTTTTGGCTCGGTTATTATTGTAGTTAAGTGGTAAAAAGGATGGGTGTATACACACCTATCAAATCCCCTACACTTGACCATTGCAATGTCCTCATGCAATGCATTAGTTACAAAGCACGATTACACTTTCCATCATAATCAATCCATAGTGGCCTTTATTAAAGAGATAGAAGATTATAAGCATTCAAAGTAAAGAAATCAAAAACATACCTTCGGGTTTTGGAAAAGTCATGAATGATCATCATTCTCAAGTTTTCACTTTCTCCAAACCAAGCTTAAAAACGAGATCATTGTTATTATAAGTTAGCAAACTAACACGAACTCATGTGGGCCATTTATTCACTTAGACTCCCTTATTCCTAGGTGTATCTCTTATATTTTATTGTTGTCTTGAATGATCACGAGGATGCATTGTTGACTTATTTCGATAGTTTATTAGGCTGAAAATAAAGTGGGACGATTTAATCAATAGTTAGCTAAAGGACAAAATCTTTTAAAACTGCTTCTCGGGACCTCATAAAGTTCATATCTTGGCATAACTCGCTTCGCGATTTGAGACCTTTCTCGGACCGATATTTGGCAGCGACTTCATACTTCAAATCTTGAGAGACGTTCATGAAATAATGGTCTTCTCTTCATAATAGGAATTTCTTCACTTGAAGTTTTGAGAGATTCTTCATACTTGGACCATGACTTCTTCATTTTTCTCCAATCTTTATTTTGGACTTTGATATACAACGATCCGCCTCCTTTTTGGACTTGGATCTATTTATCCTCATACCTTGCTAGGGTCTTTTTGGATAGACTTCTCCATGATCTTTACGGGAGTTTTTGCTTTTCGTCGTGTGTCTTGATCCTTCATATTGATTTTCGATAAATGATTCTTCACATCACTTTGGATCTTTAGCAACAAAATGTAGCCCTCATGTCTTGTTAGGACCTTTTCGGACTCGCCAATATTCGCATCCCGCTTCAATAAGTTATGCCTTGGCTATGAACTCTAGTCCATACCGAGCAACTTTTAAACGATCTTGGGCTAGAAGCTAAGTAACTTTTCAAATCGTACAACCTTATTTATTGCAGATAAATTTATTAGCAAGCGATGGGAGAATAGGCTTATAATTAACTCACATAAATTCACGAAAGAATACCAAACTTATAATTGACTCTATCATCTCTCGTTCTCCACAGTTTAAAATCTCAAGGAATGAGACTTGTGGATGCTTAGCCTATTAAATCAAAGTTTTGGGTTTTCGAGTCATCTATAGGATCATGCAAACTCTTAGACTTTTTCAAGTTTAGAATCCGCATTTTAAAGTTCCCTTGATAAACGACTCTCTAGGATCAATTATAGGAACTTGCGAAAAGTTCTTGTTCTTAACCCGTGAGAGTTAAGACTTTCGCGTTTTATAGCTCCCTATATAAAAGCCTAGCAAAACTTGACTTAAACACGTTAAGGATACTAGCTAGAGTAAACTTAGATAAGTAAACTCGGGTTGAGTCCAAAGATTCACAACGTTTGAAAATTAAAACCACTTTATTAAAATTTATTCTAGCAAAGAAGGAAAAATAACTATACAAAGGTAAAAACTAATAGGCCAAAACAGATCAAAATTTTTGAAAAATGTCGAAAAATTGATTTTCCGGTTAAAATGAGGACAAATACAAGGAAAAGGCCACTTAACTTCGATAGAAGTCCCCCTACACTTAATATAAACATTGTCCTTAATGTTTAAGCATGTGGGAGTAAACTCCCCTATACTTAGGACATTATGCACGTTGTTTAAATCTCGCTAAGTAAAAAACAACTAACGAGATTCCTATTTTAATATTGAGAAAATATAAAATAGTGAATCGAAAAGAGTTTAGGATAGAACCGGGAAAATGGGAACACGGAATCACGGGTCGTCAAAAATCATCAAGAGTGGATCATTGAGCGCTCGGATCCCTGAATATGAGAAGAGAGGAAATAGCAAACACCAACGGGTCTCCCCTACACTTAGGATAAAGAAAGCTAAAAGATAGATACATGGTTTGCCTCCCAAGAAGCGCTTGATTTTTGTTTACCGAGTCGTGAGCCTGACTCGACCTTGATTAGCATAGGAAGAAGCATGAAACATATCCACCGGGATCAAAGACATAGTTTTTGTCCATCAAATAGCACAAGCTTAAGGCGTTCAAGGCAAGCCAAAGAAGAGTAGGCAAGGTTCCCTTAAGCAAAGATGGAGCACGGTGGAAGCAAGGGTGAAGTGGTGCAAGCATATCTTCAAAAGTTCCAAAGATTTTTCCTTTTATTTCATCAGATGGATACTGAGATGGCTGAAGAATATCAATACCGGGGTCGAACACCTTTTCCTTTAGGGGAAAATAGCACTCAGGATCAGCAGAATGTGAAGATGATCCGCGAAGAAAATGCACAACCTCGTCCTCAGAAGGTGGACAAAGAGGTGTTAAGTCATACGTGCTGCGGATGTTGGTGTCGTCCGGTTGCTTCTCCTTTGAAAGAATTTTCTTCAGATCCAAAGTAGGATCAAGACGATAATCATCAAAGTCTAAAGGAGGAGCATCACTCTCATGAGGGAAGTAAGTATTGAGAAAAGTAGAAAAGTCTTCCTCAAATGAGTAATCATCCAAAGTAGGATTCAGCATGGTAGGCGGAGGATCTTCTTCATGCGAAGAATCACTTGAGAGAGTATCGGCCTCATCAAAATCATCATACGTGGGCATGTCGGGATACTCGGAAGTGAAGTCATCATAATCATCCGAATCTAAGCTAGAATCATCATCATAAGCATCAAAGATCGGTGGAGAATCATATATGGGTGAAGGTTCCAAATTGGAGAGAGAATCATCCACATCATCTTGAAAAAGTGGATTATCATTGCAAGAATCGAATAGAGGATTGTTGTAGACGACAAAATCATCAAGCACATTAATCATATTCGTTGACTCTCTTCCATAGGATTTGATTGTAAGCTTTCCCATTTCAAACACTTGTGCATCATCCCCGACCCTTAAAATTAGTTCACCTTCGGCAACATCAACTAAAGCTCGTCCGGTTCTCAAGAATGGCCGTCCAAGTATTAACTGAATACGAGGGTCCATTTCATAATCAACAACGACGAAGTCGACCGGGAAAGTGAATGTGCCAACTTTAATGAACACATCTTTGGCAATACCAACGGGGTAAGCGAGAGTGCGATTTGCAAGCTCAAGGGTCATCTTTGTTGGAGTAAGGTCGGGTAAGGATAGTGCTTTCCAAACACTTAAAGGCATCAGATTAATACTGGCCCCGAGATCAGCTAGGGCAGTAAATTCTTCGGTTTTGTTAAAAATGCAAGGCAACACAAAACGACCGGGATCTCCAAGTTTTTCCGGAAGTTCTTTAAGAATAACTGCAGAACAGTTTTCATTTAAGCGTGTGTTGGCGAGCTCAATCAGCTTCTCCTTCTTGTTCAGCAATTCCTTGAATGCTTTGACAAATTTCGGCATGTGGACAAGTGCTTCAACAAGGCTAATGTTGAAATTCATTTGAGAGATCATCTTCAAATAATTCGACACTTGAGTGTCATCCTTGGTTAGCAATTTAGCCTTGTCTAGCCGTGAAGGATAAGGAATATTGGGTTTGGGTGGTGAAGGTGTAGGTGTATCAGGTAAAGGTTGAGATGTTGAAGGTAGGGTTGGTGGAGGATTCTTGGTGGGTACTTCAGCACGACGAGGCGGAGACGGTAATGGTGTACTAATACTAGGTGTGGGAGTAGGAGGGATAAATGGTGGTGGAGGAGGTGTAGACGATGGGGGCGGGATAGGTGGTCCTACTATGGTAACTCCACTACGGGTAGTAATAGCACTCACATTCGCTCGCGGATTGGCGACGGTGTTTGAAGGTAGAGAACTCGAAGTAGAAGGTTGAGTGGTGGGCAAGAAACTAGCCAGCATATTCTTCAAATCATTCGTTTGATTGCTAAAGGAGGATTGAATATTATCTCGAAGCTCGGATCTAATGTCATTCCCTTGCTTGGTGATATCCCCTTTCAAATTGATAATTTGGCTCTGTAGATTCTTGATTTGCTCACCTTGGGTTCTCATCAAAGCTTCAACATCTTGGTTAATGGGTGGGGCTTGTTGAGCGGGTGGGTGATAAGGATTAGAAGCTCTAGGTGGGATTTGGTTGCTTCTATTGTAATTGTTGTTGGGGTTTTGGTTTTGAGGAGAAACACCGGGGGAAAGGTAGTTGTTTGACCGGTAACTTAGCAAATTTCTATCCCCTTGAGGTCGGGCTTGGTAATTTTCCGGTGAATAATTACCGTAAGTTGCATACACGTTTTCCGGATTTCCTTGAGTAGAAGGACAATCAGTGTATGAGTGTGGACCGCCGCATGTCTCACAAGGATTGGCAACCGCTTTAACTTGTTGTTGGTTTGTAGCGAGAAGCAAGATATTTTTGTTCACTTCGGCCATCATGCGGGTGAATTCGGTCATATCGGGGTTTGCTAAAGTAGATGAAACATTGACTCTCGGGTTGTTCCTTGAAGAAGCAGAGGAATCCCAGTTTTTGTGATGAGTAGTCATGTTCTCAATAAGCTCTCTACACTCCTCGGGTCTCCTTTTCATAAATGTGCCACCGGCGGATGCATTAATCGTATCACGATCACGAAAAGTCAAACCGTTGTAGAAAGTATCAATTAAGGTCACAGGGAGCATGTTGTGGTTTGGACAACGATTGATCAAAACATTATATCTTTCCCAAGCATCAAAGAGAGATTCATCGGGTTCTTGCATGAAACCGCTGATTTGATTGCGAAGGCTCGTGACCATGGATGGTGGAAAGTAGCGCGACAAAAAGCGTTGAGTCACGTCATCCCAAGTATGAATGGAATTCTTCGGGAGACGATCAAACCATTTCTCGGCGTGGTGTGATAAAGTATGTGGGAAGAGTTGAAGGCGTAGAACATCCATTGTGGCACCGGGCAACTTCATGCTTTGAGTGATAGCAATGAATTTGTCGAGGTGTTTGTTGGCATCATCATCAGGCATTCCTCGAAAAGGATTTGTTTGCACTTGCTAAATCATGTGGTGCTTCAACGAAAACTCCGGAGCCGTGATTTGCATCGACGCAATCGGTCCTCCTCGTCCAAACATGGTGGGTTGACAAAGCTCTTCCATTGTCCGAAGATCGGGCTGTGGAAGAACATTGTTGTTGTTATTATTGAGGTGCGGTGGATTATTGTTGTTAACACCTGCCATAGCTAAATCTTCTCGAGTCTCGGGCTCTTGATAATTAGAAGATCTAGTACGCATACACCTGCGAAAGCAAAAGAAAACAATACCAAACACAAAGAGAATATATATACACTATAAAGATAAAAATAAAAATCTTTTTGGATTTTTGAATTTTTTTTAATTTTTATGGATTTTTAACAATTTTTAATTTTTTGGATTTTTTGAAATTTTTAAGCAAGAAAAATAACGCTCACAAGTGAAAGGATCCCAAAAAGCAACGCGTCTCTCACAGAAAACCGTTAATCTTTACGAAAAGAGCCGGCAGCGGCGCCATTTGATACAAGGCTTTTACCTAGTATGAAAATATCGTTTGTTCCAGTCTCTTCGAATTGAAAAATGGATTAACTATGTGACTCAGCTGTCTTTGGTGAAACAAAAGTTTGTGTCGTTGTAGTAATTAAAAAGTGCAAGACTTAAAGGAAAATCTAACTCTAATTTAAAATAAATGGCAAGTATTTAAAAACGTGATGGGAAATTAAAGGGAAATTAATGTAAATAACGCAAACTTAAATCTATCTAAAGCAAACTTAAAACGCAACTAAAACTTAAACTAAGGCATGGCTAAAATAAATCTAAGGCAAGTAAACTTAAAGTGTGACTAAGGAAAAAGGCGGGAAAAGTAAAGCTTGAAAATTAAAATTTAAAACTTAAAAACAGTAACTTAAAATAACCTGAAATACCTCACTCGGAATAATTACTCGTTGGAATGTCACCTTCACCCAGAATAATTCTTCTTCGTTCGTAATAATCAACATAAAACACTCATTCGGAATATTTGAACAAAACCTTCATCCGGAATAAATCCTTTATCCGGAATATGTCACTTATCCAGAATAAAGTCTTGATTCGGAATATTGCCTTGACTCTGAATATATTCCGAATGAATCCCTTGATCCGGAACAATAGATGTTCCGAATGAACAAATCCCAAATCCTTCGTTCGGAATATTCCGAATGAAACAGCCTTGATTCGGAATGCCTTCTTGGTTCGGAATGTTCCGAATGAACAAACATTGATCCGGAATAATCTGCTTGATTCGGAACTTTGAATCTTCCGAATGAAACACCTCTTGATTCGGAACTTTGAAATGTTCCGAATGAACTTCTTTGGTTCAGAAGTTCTGTTGATCCGGAATGTTCCAGATGAGCACCTTCACTCGGAATAATATATTATTCCGAATAAACGCCACTGATTCGGAACTCTCACTGATTAGGAACCTCCTGAACAAAACCTTTGATTCGGAACAATCACAAAATACCTTCACTCGGAATGTGTTGTTGATTCGGAATATCACCTGGGAAATGCACAGGAGCAGCGAAGAACAAGGAAGAACAATAATAGCACGAATCTAAACAAATCTAATCAAAATCAACCACAAGATTAAATCAAACTAATCAAATAACATCTACTAATCATAAACAAACAATCCAAATCAACAAAACTAACAATAATGATCAAAATGATCAAAACCCACTTAATCAATTTAATAAAAACTCAAAAACATAAACATGAACAATAGCATAAAGATTAAAAATTAAAGAAAGGAAGATAGGAGATTGACAAGAAAAGTAAAGATTGACAAGAATTAAATGGAAACTTACTTGAAATTAAATGTATTTAAGGTGCAAGACAATTAATTAAATGACATGTAATTAAAGAACAAGTAATTAAAGGGTGGAAGACTAATTGTCACACTTAGCCAACAAGAGAAAATGAAATGAAATCCTAATCTATTTATAGGGGAGATTAGGGAGGTGCTTATGAAGTTTCCCCCCTCTTTATTCTTTCCTTAATTACATGATTAAGTCCTTGTCTTCTTAATCTTTTGACTTTAACGACTTTGTCTCGGGATTTCTTTAAACTCGTCTTGTAATTCTTCATAAATAAGACTTGAGTTCTTCGGCTTTAAGTAAACTTCCGTCTTTTGACTTTTTCTTCGATAAATCTTCAGAATTGGTCTTGGACTTCCGTTCTTTTTGCACTCTTGATTTCTTGACTTCGTCTTTCGTCTTTTTCTTCGATAAAAGCCCATGAATGCCCGTGTTTTCTCCCTTTTCCACATTTTCGTCCTAAATGTTAGCCTCAAAATATTGAGCCAAACAAGAATGCTCGGTCATATGTTTATTATGTATCGTATTTTAGAACGTTGTAATAGGTAGTATAATAGTCGTGTTATTACGGGATTAACTTTAAGCTAAGGTTCATTAATAAGTAACCAAAGCCCAAAAGGAAAGCCCGGCCCAAACCATATAGTCCATAAAGAAGCCCGCATGTGGGTGGACTATATATACCCTTCCTAGCATGTTAGGAAGGGTGTTGGTTCATTTGTAATTCTCACTTCTCAATCTAACATTCACCTAGTTCCAACCTTTTTCTCTCTACTTTCTCTCACTACTTTCTCTCTCTAGAATTCTTCTCATATCTACCTTTCTTTCTTTAATTCGTGTATTACAATCATCATATATTAGGGACAACAATTGGTATCAATCGCCATGGGGTATTTTTATGATTGGTTGTTGTGTTTTCATATGATCCGTTTGATTTGATCCATATTTCTTCCTCGAATTCAAGATTTTTCTTGTTTTTGATTGTGTTTCTTAATCGTATAACTTCTTTAATCTTGTTGTAGAGATTTGGTTGTTTTTGGTTTGGTTAAAAACACGATCTTGTTGCCTAAAAGTTGCTAAATTTGTTGCCTAAAAGTTGCTAAAATCGTTGCCTAAAAAGTTGGAAAAAAGGTCCCTTATTGCGACAGCTACAATTTCGGAAAAGGTAAGTACGGTTTCGATCGCAATAACCCTAGGGTTTTACTTTGCGATCAGTATTGCGATAGCCCCTTATTCCGATCTGGACATTCCGATCGTTATTGCGATCTGGATTGCGACGGATTTAAGGCAATCTTGAAACGTTACTATGCCCACATTGCGACAGCCACATTTCGATAGGTACACATTGCGATCTGAATATTCCGATCTGGGATTTCGATAGGTACACATTGCGATCTGAACATTCCGATCTGAAGGATTTCGACAAGTACACATTCCGATCTAAGGATTCCG
Source organism: Glebionis coronaria (assembly GCA_025667525.1). Taxonomy (NCBI): domain Eukaryota; kingdom Viridiplantae; phylum Streptophyta; class Magnoliopsida; order Asterales; family Asteraceae; genus Glebionis; species Glebionis coronaria. The sequence continues at coordinate 186,263,357 of CM046881.1, forward strand.
ACAGGTGCACATTGCGATCAAAAAGACATTCCGATCTAAGCAACATTCCGATGGGCATTCCGATGGCACATTCCGATGACATGTTTAGCTAAATTTTGTTTGAGTATTTTTTAGATTTAGCCACCACCTAGACTAGTTTCGGAACGCAGTTTACACGAAGATTAAAAAAAAAAAAGAGTTAAAATTTTTAGGTCAAGTAAAATCAAATTTTTTCCATACTAGTTTTAGGACATCTCTAGCTCAATTTCAAAATTTGGTGATTACAAATTTTTTAGGTCTACCGTTTAGTCGGGCTGAGAAAAAAAAATCGCAATTTTCGGAATTTCAACAACCAAACAATCACAACACAACTACTTAAGATCCACATTCGATTCATCATTTCAGAGAATATTGAGATGGATTCTACTGCCGAATATCGTGTGACGAACAACAACATAATGGTGGCAGGTAACAAAGAAAGACCACCAATGCTTGTGTCGGGTCGATATGATCAATGGCAATCCCGTTTTATACGTTACCTTGACACAAAACCTAACGGTGATGCTTTAAGGCAATGTATTTTGGAAGGACCCTATAAACTCTCAAGGATTCAAGTTCCTGCAGTACCAGCCACAGACACAAGTGACGCACAGCCCGCATATGAACGTGATGAAAAGAGGACCGACCTCACCCCAGAGAACCGTGCGTGGTTTGATGCAGAGAAGGAAGCAATCTACTTAATTCTCAGTGGCATTGGAGATGAGATTTACTCTACGGTTGACGCATGTCCTACTGCTCAAGAAATGTGGACGGCCATTGAAAGATTACAACAAGGTGAATCACTTAACAAACAAGATGTGAAAACTAAGATGTTTTGGAACTTTGGCAAGTTTACATCAAAGGATGGGGAATCAATTGATTCTTATTACTCCCGGTTCTACAAGATGATGAATGATATGACCCGAAACAACTTGAAAGTTTCCACCATGCAAGTCAATGTCTAATTTCTACAGCAACTTCAACCAGAGTGGACACGGTTTGTCACCTTGGTGAAACAACAACAAAAGTTAGACGAAGTTTCATATCACAAGCTCTTTGACATCTTGAAACAATTTCAAAATGAGGCAAATGAACTTCGAGCTGAACGAGTTGCAAAGATTTCCAATCCACTTGCTTTGGTGTCTACCACTCAACATTACCCAGATTATCACTCCCGTACTTCAAAGACCTACTCTACTCAATCATCATCACCACGATCATCCATTGTCTCTAAGTCACATGCTCCAACATGATCCCAAGGCAAAGAAGTTGCAAGAGCACCATCACCCATACCTGAGCAATCATCCGAAGAAGACAGTGATGAAGAAGTAGCTCAAAGGGACAGGGAATTCAAGCAACAAATGGCTTTCGTTATGAAGCAATATAAGAAAATCTACAAAACCACCAACAACAACCTTCGAACATCTTCAAACTCGAGGAACACCCATGCACAGAGTCCCCCAAGGTATGACACACGAAGACGTGCTGAGAGTCCTCCAAAGTATGATCGACAACCTAAGTATGATAATCAGAGGGTGGCTACTGTTGTTGGAAATAGGGAAACTGTTGGGACTCAAGTTGTGCAACAAAGTAGGATTCAGTGTTTTAACTGCAGAGGTTTTGGGCATTTGGCCAAGGAATGCAGGCATCCAAAGAGGGTTAAAGATTATGGTTATCATAAGGAAAAGATGCTGTTGTGCAAGAAAATGGAAGCTGGAATCAAGTTATCAGCCAAGGAAGGAGAAATGCTTGACGACACAGATGATGAACTCTCCGACCAAGAACTCGAGGCACATTATTCATACATGGCAAAGATTCATGAGGTCCTTAACGTCACTGAAGATGACAATGGTCCTATCTTTGATACCGAGCTAATTGATAAGGTACAAGATGATGCTGAATATAATGTGTTTGGTGATACACATGAGCATAGTGATCTACCAACAACAGTTACTGACACGTGTATGATGGAAACGGTTGATAGCAATACCACACCCGATTCATCAGACATGTGCAATAATGAGTTTGAGGATGATCAACATGCAAATGAGTATGATGACGAGGAGCGTGTCGCGCTTGCTAATTTAATTTCTAGTTTACAAAAAGATGTCAATGAAAATAGAAATAATCAAAAGCAATTAAAGAAGGCAAACGCAGCGCTCACTTAAAACTTTGAAGAATGCAAAGCCGCTCTTATAAAATCTAGTGAGACTATTGATAGTTATAGGGCTGAGCTTCTTCAAAAGACCAACGAGCTTGAGGGGTACAAAAGTCGTGTCATCAATGTTAAAAAGGACGATTTTGAAAATAAATACAATGAAGCTCTTGCTTTGTTAACTAAAGAAAAACGACAATTTAATGTTTTATTAAGTGATGAACGTCAAAAAACGTACCTTGCAACAACAAAAGTTAATGAACTTGAACAGAGGCTTTCTATGAACACCACCGATTCTGCTAAAATTCTTGACGAGAAGAAACAAGAGGTTGAAACATTAAAACAAGATTTCAAAAATAGACAAAGCAAAGATACTGAAAAAGTAAAGGATCTCGAAGAACAAGTCGATTTTTTGAAAAAAGTTGTTTTTAATACACATGACTCTATTCAAACCGTAAGAATGATAGCACCTCAGTCGTTTTTCAAGGGTCAACCTAGCTTTGCCACCCCCAAGTACCTCGAACAAGCTCAAGCTGCAAACCCCCATTTATATCTTGACGAGTCCGAATGGACCAATCATGATTGCCCTGTAGCTAACCTCGATAGTGAAGAGACGTCCCTTTGGGATGAGGAGAGTAGATCACCGGTCAATAAAGATTTTGTGAAACCATATAACTATGCTTATGAAAACAGTCTTTATGGTCTTTTCACACCACAAAAACAGAAGTCTCGTGAGGAATTATTTTTAGAATGCAAACAAAAAAGAATTCAATGGAAAAAAGCTTTTGCCACTAAGAGGAAAACTAATGTTTTTAAATATATTAATTATTTGCCTCTAGATGCTTCTAAAAGCAAAAGTAGAAAAATACTTGGTTTTCTTAAACACCACGTTAATAATGTTCAATCAATTGTTGAAAGCGATTGTGAGAAACGTCAAAAGGATAAGTGGAAAACCAAAATTCCTCACGACATAACTGTGCTTGTGAAAGAACTTTTAATACCAAATACGAAGATAATAAAAGAACATGTTCTTGAGTTTGAAAATTTAATTCAGTCTGAAATGTTTGATGATTTGAAATATGTTGAGTCTCTTGAAAAAGAAATTGATGACCTTCAAAATGACAAATTAGAATTTTCAAACGAATATGATCTACTCTTAGAAGAATGTCTCCCCAAAGATATTTTTTGTGTTACTCTTCAATCTTGTGCTGATATCGATGAATATTCTGATGTTGCATGCAAATATCTTGATAAAATCAAAGAGTGTGAGCGTCTTGAACTTGAGCTTTCGAAACATAAAGAAAATGTTGATAAAAAGGCTTTTGAGTTACTTCAACACAAAACTGATTTCCTTCAAAAACATTGTCATTCTCTTGAACTTGCTTTGCAAAAAGACGTTGGTAGTTTTCCACATGATAATAAATTGCAAGAAAAACTTTCCCAAACGTTTCAAGAAATGAACGAACAGAATTTGGAAATTAAAGGGTTGATAGCTCAGTTACAAGACAGGGACAGAGTGATAGCAGAGTTGCAGAAACTCATTGCTAAGATGGGTGGGAAGATTGTGGAACCTAGTGTTAAGAAACTTGTTGTCAGACAACCCAATGCTCAAAAATTTACTAGACCCTCTGTCTTGGGAAAACCATATGTTTTCTCTAATTCTGCATTTGCAAAACCTGTGTTTGCCCCCAAGACGGATGGGAAGGATAGGTTACCACAAAACACTCCCAAAACAAATATTCGATCACAAAGCATTAAGAACACAAATGTGGTTAAACCAGGGATGTATAGATTGACCACTAAACCCACACAAAACAAAGAAAGTCAATCACCTCAGACTTCTAGAAACACTAATAGACGTGTGTCTTTTACTACAGGAGTAGTCCCCACTGCTAGTGTTAGCCGGCCCTAGCTTAAGAGCACTCGCATGAATGAAAAGGTCTGGCAAAACAAAAGTCAAGGGAAGATGAAGGAAGTAGAAGACCACCCTAGGATTTTCAATGTTTCTAAGAATAAAACGTCTGTAATCGCGTGTAATGACGATTTGAATGATTCGACTTTGAATGATATGAAAGTTAAGTTTGTTTGTGTGAAATGTGGAAAGTGTGCTAATGCTAATCATGCTATGTGTGTTTCGAATAATGTCAAAGGCGTAGAAACTAGAACTAAGAAGCAAACTGTGATGCCTATTAGTGCTAGAAAACCCAAACGCAAAGTGAACCATTCTGGTGCAACCCCCCTAAGAAAAGTATTGCATCAGACTCCACCACTAAGAACCCTAGAAGCAGAATTAGTGAATTATATGAGTCTGCTAGCAAGCCTTGGAAATGGTGGTTTGCTAATCAATGTCCTCCAGGATATAAATGGATGCCTAAGGTTAGGACAGAAAATGTGACTACGAGCGTTAGTGTGCCTCTAAGTGATGAAACTAGGGAAACTAATGAATCGGAAATCACAACTAACATGGAATCCAATTTAGCAAATGCTCCATCGTGTTCTAATTCTTCTGCAGGTGATCAAAGTAATTCTCTTCATAATGGACTCCGGATGCACGAAGCACATGACGGGGAATCTCAAGATTCTAATTAACTTCGTGGAGAAGTTCTTGGGTACGGTCCGATTCGGAAATGATCAATTTGCACCGATCCTAGGATATGGAGACTTGGTTCAGGGGAATATCACTATCAAAAGGGTTTACTACGTCGAAGGGCTCAATCATAATCTTTTCTCAGTTGGTCAATTCTGTGATGCGGATTTGGAGGTTGCTTTTAGAAAGAAGACATGTTTTGTTCGTGATTATGATGGGAATGACTTACTTACCGGAACACGGGGTACTGATCTCTACACTATTTCACTACAAGACTCCACATCTTCAACTCCAATCTGTTTCATGGCTAAAGCTTCAACGACTCAAGCTTGGTTATGGCATCAACGTTTATCTCATCTTAACTTCGATACCATCAACTTGCTTTCTAAGAAAGATATTGTGCGAGGCCTTCCTAACTTGAAATTCATCAAAGATCATCTTTGTTCTTCTTGTGAGCTTTGTAAAGCTAAACGGAGTTGTTTCAAGACAAAGAATACACCAAGCTCTAAAGGACGGTTAGATCTTCTTCATATAGATTTGTGTGGTCCCATGTGTGTTCAAAGTATCAATGGGAAGAAATACGTTATGGTAATTGTCGATGACTACTCAAGGTAAACATGGACTCACTTCTTGAGGTCCAAGGATGAAACACCCGATGTTCTCATCAGCTTCCTTAAAGTGATACAACGTGGTCTTCAAGCTCAAGTTAAAGTGGTTCGTACTGACAGAGGTACTGAATTTTTGAATTCAAAACTGAGAAACTATTTTGAAGCTGAAGGAATTGAACATGAAACATCTATTGCTCGAACACCCGAACAAAACGGCGTTGTTGAAAGATGAAACCGTACTTTAGTTGAGGCTGCTCGAACATTGTTATCCGCTTCAAAACTTCCACTATACTTTTGGGCCGAAGCCGTGTCAACCGCATGCTACACACAAAACCGCTCCTTAGTTATCCCAAGACACGAAAAGACACCATATCACATAATTAATGATCGCAAACCTTCACTCAAACACCTTCACGTTTTTGGATGTACGTGTTACATTATTCGAGATGGTGAAAATCTGGACAAGATGAAAGAGAAAGGTGATGCATGCATTTTAGTGGGATATGCAACTCAGTCTAAGGGATACAGAGTGTACAACAAGAGAACAAAATTGATAGTCGAGACTATTCATATCAGATTTGATGAATTGCAAGAAATGGCACTTGAACAAAGCAGTTTAAGTCCCGATCCACAACGACACACGACTTCCGTTCACAACCGCACGGAACTCGGAACTCAAGACCACAACAATGAACCGTCAAGTTCAAAGCTGGTTCCTGAACATGTTCCTAGAGCAGATATGACAGTGGACACGACACTTGAAGAGTTGGAAATGTTATATGGACCAATGTATGATGAATATTTCACGGGGGAGAAACAAGTTGCATCGAAGTCTTCCGCTGTCACTCATGATACGAATGATGATACCGATCATCATCAACAAATGGATACAACTTCATCTACTTCAACACGGGTTGTTGCAGATTTATCTCCTCAGAATATATATTCAACAATCGATCCTACAACACCCACAACTACTGTCATTGCTCCAGAGAACACAAATCAAGCAGACGATGCATTATCTGACGATGACGATTTTCACAACCCATTCGGTACACCGGTACACGAAACTGGAGAGTCTTCTACTCGCCATGTTGATTCGTCAAATATGCATACGTTCTATCAACGACATCCTTCAACACATCATTGGACCCGAGATCATCCTTTGGTTCACGTAATTGGAAACCCTTCACAGCCTGTTCGTACAAGACGACAACTAGCAACCGATGGCGATGTTTGTATGTTCGCACTCGCCGTGAGTACTGCTGAACCGAAAAACATCAAAGAAGCCATGGCTGATCATGCTTGGATTGAATCTATGACGGATGAACTTCACCAATTTGAAAGACTTAAAGTCTGGGAACTTGTTGACAGACCATACGATGTGACTCCTTTAAATCTTCGTTGGATCTGGAAAAACAAGATGGATGAAGAAAACACGATCATCAAGAACAAAGCTAGGCTAGTGGCTAAGGGGTATGGCCAGAAAGAGGGAATTGATTTTGAAGAATCATTTGCACCAGTAGCTCGAATGGAAGCAGTCAGGATTTTTCTTGCTTATGCTGCACATAAGGGATTCACTGTCTATCAAATGGACGTAAAGACGGCGTTTCTTAATGGTCCTTTGAAGGAAGAAGTCTATGTCACGCAGCCGGAAGGATTTGTTAATCCTCATTATCCTGACAAGGTGTATCGTCTCCACAAGGCACTATACGGACTCAAGCAAGCTCCAAGGGCGTGGTACGACGAGCTCTCAAAATTTCTGGTATCCAAAGGTTTCTCAAAAGGTTCCATTTATCTAACTCTGTTCACTTATAAATATGGGGATGACATTTTGCTTGTGCAAATTTATGTTGATGACATTATTTTCGGGTCTACAAACCCAAAACTTTCAAAATGGTTTGAAAAAGTAATGCACAGCAAATTTGAAATGTCAATGATGGGCGAACTAAAATTCTTTCTAGGAATTCAAGTTCACCAATCCCCAAGTGGTATGTTTATAAACCAAGCTAAGTATTGTCAAGAGATAATCAAAAAGCATGGTATGACTTCATGTGACCCCGTTGGGACACCATTATCAACCACATCGCTAGATGCTGACTTGGAGGGAAATGCCATCGATCAAACGAGATATCGTTCCATGATTGGTTCCCTCATGTACTTGATAGCAAGCAGACCTGATATTCATCATGCTACATGTTATTGTGCACGATATCAAGCACGACCCACTGAAAAGCACCTCAAGGAGGTTAAACGGATCTTTCGGTACCTCAAGAATACCATTCATTTGGGACTCTAGTATCCGAGGGAAACCGGTAGGCCTATTCAAATTCAGATCATGCAGGGTGTCTTGATACACGTAAAAGTACTTCTGGTGGTGCACAATTTCTAGGACATGATAAGCTTGTGGGGTGGTCTTCCAAGAAGCAGGATTGCACGTCACTTTCATCAGCCGAAGCGGAGTATGTGTCTCTATCTGCGTGTTGTGCTCAAGTTCTTTGGATGAGAACACAACTCACGGATTATGGCTTCCACTTTGATAAAGTACCTATGTACTGTGACTCAAAGTCTGCCATAGCCATCTCCTGCAACCCGGTACAGCATTCCCGCACGAAGCACATCGATGTCAGATACCACTTCATAAAGGAACAAGTTGAAAGAGGTATCGTTGAACTATACTTTGTTGGAACGGATTACCAATTAGCCGACTTGTTTACGAAAGCTCTGTCGAAAGATAGGTTTGAGTACCTCGTTAGGCAAATTGGTATGAGATGTTTGACTCCAGCAGACCTGGATATTCTGGCAAAGGTGCCTGCTTGATTTATCTATCAAACATCAACTTGTAAATATCTTTGAAAAAGCAAAATACAAAAATATAAAACACATAAAAGCAAAACACAAAATTAAAAATCTTTCAAAATCCAAAAATATTCTTCTCGACATGTCTTTCAGTATCGATAATATGGACGTGCCTAGAAATGTCGCTCAATAACGACACGGGTGTGTACATAAAGCTCGAATGAAAGTTGTAAATATTTTTCAAAACATGTCATTTCTTCTTTTAATAAAGGAAATTGTCTCTTTTGGACAAATATTTCCAAACAACGGGTAGAGCAATCTATCACGGGTTGAGCTTGTCACAAAACATTCAACGTTTTGAGCTCAACACAATGGCTTGTAATCACTTTCAGATTGCAACCCGAAACTATATTCACGGGGGAGTGTACGATTTCGTGCTCTTACCCTTAGCAAAAGAAGTTAAATCTTCTTACACTTGAGTGGATTCGTCAAGACATTCAAAGTCTATGAACTCAAGTTTATGCTTTAGAAAAACCTTTCGACAAAAAGAATTGATTTTTCAAAAAAAAGCGTTGAACACAATTTTTTCAAGAATTTTTCAATGATATTCAAAATCTTTCAAAAATTGTGTGTTCAACAACTCCCATCCTCAAAAAGGACATGTGGATAATATCCTCACAACGACAATTCAATTGGATCAATTTTTGAGGGGGAGCATTTTAAACTTCATGCAAAAGATTAACACATCTTTCTCCCGGAGATTTCAAGACTACTTTTCAAAATATATTTTAATCAAATTTGGTATCTCTAATATCAAAAGATTTTATATATTAGAGATAGGGGAGAAAATGTGATTAAAATGTGATCTAATATAAGACTCAAGCACTTTAACTCTTACCTACATGTGCGAAACACTTTCGATTATCGATGCACATGTGAAGGGGGAGTTTTTCTGAAACGACAAAACTATCAAGGTGTTAAATGTTTTTCACATACTTTGTTAGAATTTAAAGTGGTTTTCATGGTTACGATCAAATACCCACAACATCTTTAATTCACGACGTTATTGGTGTCAAAAGGGTGGTTATGTTTAAGTCCTATGATCCAACCAGAACCGGAGGGATCTTCCCAGGGACAATCCAATAGATTATTAGAAGTCCTTAGGAAAGATGGAGTAGAATGTGAACGTAGCTGAATGCCGACTAAGTACTGATGATAGCACTGGAACAATCACAACAAGGTGCTATTAATGATGTCTTGGTAAGCATTGAAGGGGTTGAAGAATGAAAAAGAAATGTAAGGATACAAGGTCTAAAGAAAGAAGCCCTCCATACAACTTAGGCAGAAACCGGGTCAACTCATCATGAAGACAAACTCATCATGGACCCAGTGATGTGAAGCACAACCCTTTCCTAGCTACTCAGGCTTCTCTCAAAAGAAGTTTGTTTTATTGTCACGGAGATCAACACGATTTCTATTGACTGTCTCACTCCGAGATAGTTGATATTGAATAGGTGGCATCTGCTCCAGCCTCCGACCACTAAAAGTGCACAAATAGAGTCTAGAGCCAAGAGATCAATAAAATCTCGTTAGGACACACGGATGAAGATCAAGAGAGTCCTACGCTATATCCTTGTGATATTGCTAGAACACTCAGAGTGATACTACTTAGTATTCGCAATGATGAGTGGAAATCCTTCCAGTGTTAACATCAAACAGCACTGCGGTAGGTCATATGCAAGATTCTTTATGAATTGAACATATGTAAAACTGAAAAGCAACAGTGGTTTGATTCTTAATTGATTCAAACTCGTTTCAGGTTTCTACGCAATATCTTTATGGTCTTGCCAGAACATTCAGAGTGATATTTATTAATATTCACCGTGACGAATAGAAATCCTTCTAGCGTCAACATCAAACAGCGCTACGGTAGGTAACTTGCGAGATTCTTATGAATCAAGCTTGTGTCAACTGGAAAGCAACAATGGTAAGATTCTTAATGAATCAAACTTGTTCCAGGAATTTGAATTGACGACTTTAATCAAGCGGATATTTATCCAATTGATTCACTCTTTATGTTCGCAGTCTTGCTTTGAGACGGTCGAGTAAAGAGAACGACTAGTACAGCCGCGAAACCCTGTCAAGGAGATTCTTAATTGAATCTACCTGATCACAGGTATGATATTTAATATCGTATAACGGTCTTCACCGACCGGAGGTAAAACGCTACCGATTTAGGACGAATGTCAAAGCCATTCAGTCCGTGTCTATGTTTTGTCTCGAGAAGGTGGCGTCACGGTATACACAGCAAAGTCAATGATTCAGAAACCACATACTCATGCCTAAAGACATATTCAACAATTAATAGTGTGAGCATGTGGATGAAGACACAAGATCGCAAGATGGAAAAGACAAGTCAAGGACGATTTGAAGATCTCAAGCTTAAAGACAAAGTCGAAAGACAACGACAAAGGCTCAAAGATCACAGCGTGAAGGAACAAGACTACTATTACACGCTCAAGACTCATTTATGGCGAGATTAGTAATCTCTACAAATTTCCTAAATGACCAAGGTTTATGACCTCTCATTTGGGGAGATTGTTAGCCTCAAAATATTGAGCCAAACAAGAATGCTCGGTCATATGTTTATTATGTATCGTATTTTAGAACGTTGTAATAGGTAGTATATTAGTCGTGTTATACGGGCTTAACTTTAAGCTAACGTTCATTAATAAGTAACCAAAGCCCAAAAGGAAAGCCCGGCCCAAACCATATAGTCCATAAAGAAGCCCGCATGTGGGTGGACTATATATACCCTTCCTAGCATGTTAGGAAGGGTGTTGGTTCATTTGTAATTCTCACTTCTCAATCTAACATTCAACTAGTTCCAACCATTTTCTCTCTACTTTCTCTCACTACTTTCTCTCTCTAGAATTCTTCTCATATCTACCTTTCTTTCTTTAATTCGTGTATTACAATCATCACATATTAGGGACAACAATTAATATTGAGGCTAACAATAATGCTCGGTCATATGTTTATTATGTATCGTATTTTAGAACGTTGTAATAGGTAGTATATTAGTCGTGTTATTACGGGCTTAACTTTAAGCTAAGGTTTATTAATAAGTAACCAAAGCCCAAAAGGAAAGCCCGACCCAAACCATATAGTCCATAAAGAAGCCCGCATGTGGGTGGACTATATATACCCTTCCTAGCATGTTAGGAAGGGTGTTGGTTCATTTGTAATTCTCACTTCTCAATCTAACATTCACCTAGTTCCAACCATTTTCTCTCTACTTTCTCTCACTACTTTCTCTCTCTAGAATTCATCTCATTTCTACCTTTCTTTCTTTAAATTCGTGATTATACAATCATATATTAGGGACAACACTAAATCACAACAAAAACACAAACCACGCATAATTCCGACATTTATGACATAAAATACACGTTTTGGCTCGGTTATTATTGTAGTTAAGTGGTAAAAAGGATGGGTGTTTACACACCTATCAGACACATAATACGAAATCCAATAGATTCCACATAGATGAACTACTATTATCACAACCATTCAAAATAACTGTCATTTACTTTACAACCACTGTTTTAGGATTGCCCAAAAAATATACGGCTAGATCCTACTAAAAGACACCTACAGGTGGCCAACGGACACACCCTGCTCAACATGCAACGACGCCAACACAGGTAGACAGAAGAAATGGATTATGAGAGAAAGAGAAATGAGGAAAGTATGACACAAGTACACTGATATGAGCTAAAATACTCATATCATTTGTATCAAATAACAATGAAATTATGCATGATATATATCAAAAATGCCTTGTATATGCTTGTTTCTTGTTTGAATGTGTGTAGGTACCAAGTTCGCGAAAACCGGCAAATATCGACACGAGTTTGAAGGTAAAGATCAAAGAAGCCAAAATCGAGCTCGACTTTAGAGGATTTAATCATTTGTCGAGAAAACAGACCAAGTGGGTCCCACATTGGAGCATTTGGGCTGAAAAGCCCAATATTGGATATTAAGTGAATAAATTTTGGACAAGTCCAAACCCAGGCCCATATTGCTAAGTTTAATCGGATGGAAAATAACATTTGAGGTCCATTTTGCTAGTGAAACATACGGATGGATTTACAATGGGTTTTTAAGGTTAAAGTATTCACAAACGTTTGTGATGATTTCTACACCTTAAATAAATTAAACCGATACCCCATTATTTCACCCACACGTCACTTTTCACAATAAATAAATATTCAACCCTTTACCTACACATTCCCACTCAGCACTCGTTTCACACATACAATAAATAAATTCAATAAAACCAAGGTGAGTTCTCTCTCACCTTTCTTCCCCATTTTACCCCAAAACCTGAAAACCAGTAACCCTAGTTACTATTCACCCAATCCCTAATCAGTAAAAAATCAATTTTACAAAGGGCTTTTTATTTATTCTAATAATTCACTCAAAGGGGAATAAAACCCCCAATCTTTAAGGAAGAGAAGAGATGGTATGCTAAGGATATGTGGCTGCTTTTCAGTGGAAGATACACCTCACCAATCTTATTCAACCAATCACAAGGCTTCAAAGAAGCACAACTAGCACACACGGATGCCACGTTGGCAATCCGTGTGCTAGTGGTGTTTTCTCAACCATCAGATCAAAAATAAGAGAGAGAAAGAGAAGATCAAGGGCCAAGAATCAAAAGGGATATTCCCTTGGAGATGCGGATATACCTCTCATCAGCAGCTTGGGATGGCTATAAAAACCCACCCATTTACTTGTATTTATCATCCCTTTTCTTACTTACTGTTATAATGTTAAAATTAGAATAGGAAAGTTGTATTTCTCTTTTTAATAGTATAGTATCAGTTTATTTTGATTAATAAAAGTTTCAGTCTATTAAAATTGATTCGTGAGTTTTAACTGTTTTAATTCCTTTATCTTCTTTCTCAATCTAATTTAATATTATAATTATAAAAGATATTTCATTAAACTGCTCAATAGTTTGATGAAATATTGAAGTAATATTTGGGAATAATTTATCCTAATTGGATAAATATAAAGTTACTGGATCGATTTGATTTTATTGTTCGATTATGGTGGTACTGGTCAATGGTGGATGGTGGTGGTGGTCCGGTTCATTTAGACTGCTCAGCGCAGGTCTACGTCTCAAAGGAATACTTCAAAAAGGTGCTTATTACTTTTAGTTTTCATGTTATTTAGATAAATCTAGTTTTAATGATTGCTTGTTTAAAATGTTTGGTATATCTTGCTTGTTTCATGTTTTACAAATCTGTTTGGTCTAACTGTTATTTACTGAAATCGGATATCTGCTATGAGCTTCTATGTGTTTGGATAAACTTTGTTCTCTTTTTGGTGTGAGGTATATTACTGATTAATAATTTTTATGCTTCGGTTTTTGATACTGAGTTAAAATTTGATTGCTTCAGGTTTTGAATTACTGTTGGGATTAACCTCTTGATGAAATTGTTTTACTGTGTTTTTATGTTAAAATTGGTGTCTGCTCATAATAGTTTGCTCATTTAAGTCTTACTGAAAAATCGAGTTTAAATAACTGCCTGAGTATGTAATGTTAGTTGCTTGAGTAATATCTGTCATTATAATTATAAGAGGACGTTTGGATCTGTTATTTTGGTGAGTTATCTTGACTGTAATCTTTAGACTATTTACTATTGGGAATTTGTTTAATCTTTTTGTTACTTGATATTCATATTATTTGAGTTTGCTGTGACATTGTTCTAGCTGAAGCAACCTGTGGGGGTTGATTGTTTACCTGCTTTATTTACTTGATTTGAGGAATTAAAATGTTATCATATATGCTAGGTTTTAGTCATTTTATGAGGGCTTTCGGGTAACTGGATTGTATGCTGACTTATAAGTTGATAGAAGATTGCTGCACTGTTAGATTTAAATTACCTGTTATCTTAGAATATGTTGGGTGTTTTGAGGTAATTACTTCGTTATTGATCAATATTTAGCTTATCAGTGTCAATTATCTGATAAGCAAAATAGCTGTTTCTTGACAGCTCTAATTTAAATAAGCTTCCAAATAGTCTCTCCTGAGATTCTTTTCCTTAATCTGTCAAAAGGAATTAAATCCAAAAAAAATATGTCACTTAGGGGTCTCGAACTCGAGACCTCCCCTTTAGATGTCATGCGTGATAACCAACTGGGCTAAATGCCTTTTTGATTTTACTCTCAGCTAGTAAATTAATATAGTGTAATTGGAACTTGGCAGTTTGCAAATTAAGTGATCTTTTATTTACTTTTATTCCGGTTTCCTTTTAATAAACCTTTGATGTTTTTTCTTTAAAGTTAATTTTTAAAAGAATATAGATAAAAAAATGTTTTTATTAAATTTAAATAGATTAATTAGTTTATTTTTAATTAATTAAATTTTTATATTATTAGATTTAAATAAAAATAGTTTTAAAAATAGATTAGTTTCAATAGTAATTTTAATAAAGTTTTATAAAGTTTAAAAAGTTTTAATTATATTTTTTAAAGTAGAGTAAAAGTTATTTTAATTAAATAGATTTACTTTTATATATTTTTAATTAGATTAATTTTTAAATAGAGTGTTAATTTTTAAGTAATTAATTGTTTTAGATTTAAAAATAGCGGGGTTTACGATTCATGCATTTTAGGATAATATTAAATAGTTTAAAATTTGTAGATTTAATTTGTAGTTTAAAATCCGTAAACCATTTCAAATCGATTGTCCAAATCAAAACAAAACGTCTCAAATTCATAAGATCTTCGTGTACAACGAACTTGAATCACTCACGTGTTTAATTGAATTCATCATTGGTAATATTAGTCTATTACTTTTTCCTAAAGGTAATTTTCTAATTTACCCTAAAACGAATCCAAATTATCACTATACTATCACGATCACATCAAAAATTTTGGCGCCGCTGCCGGGGGATCTTGTGTACGATTCGTCTTTGTGGAGATTTGTTGATCGTTGATTTGAAGACCCTTTCCGTCCTCGGAAAGTTTTGTTATTTTTCTATTATATAGTATGTATCGATTTTCTCGTTTTTTGTGAATAATATATTGTATTACGTAGAACAATAAATTTACATATCTTTCAAATAAGCCTTAGTTGGGATTTCATCACCTAGCTATTGTATTCGAATCCAAAACAAAAATAAAAGGCAAAATAGATAAATACTAATAAGAAGTTTGAACTCGATTTATACAAACTATAAGGTGGGTATAAGGCGACGTGCTATAAAAGGCCGTCTAAGGAAAAAGGTTTTTTAAGTGCTTTGTGTCACCCTCGTTTTCCCGCTTGCTTGTGCGTATATTGATAGGAACAACCTATTATTGGTTTGTCGACTCAAGTAGTAATAAATCTTATTTTTGTTGTTTACTTATTGAACCTCGAGACGTTTAGGTTTTCACCTATCGTTTCAAAGTCGACCGAGGATAATTTACTTCCATAGTAGTTATCCTTATTCCTTGTTTTTTATCGATCATTATTGATTGAGCAATACCAAATAAAATACCAAAAATAATCTTCTTCTTGTCTAATTTCTTTTCTTCAATCTTCTAAATTCTCGTCTTTGTAGTGTATGCAATTACGTTCTTCTCGTCTTGTAATTGATTTTAATAGGCTTGAAAATATTCCTCGTAGAAATAGAAATCGTCCACAACGAATAGTGGAACCCGAGCTTCCACCTATTGTTGTAGAGATGGCCGATAACCGAACAATAGAGGAATTGCTCTGTGCACCCACCGAAGGGTATGGGGAAGCAATCGTTGTGCCGGCTATTTTGGCGGATCATTATGAGATTAAGACGGGTCTTTTATCGCTCAATCGTGCCGACCAATTTCGTGGCAATGAGACCGATAACCCGCACTCTCACATTCGGAATTTTCTTCGAATTACCTCGACTCTCAAGTTTAGAGATGTGCCGAATGACGCGATTAAGCTCATGCTTTTTCCGTACTCGCTCGAGGGTAATGCTAAGATTTGGTATGAGAAAGAACCACCGGGTTCGATCTTAACATGGGATGATTTAGTGTCTAAGTTTATGAATTTTTTCTTTCCACCATCTAAGACAACACACTTTAAGAACGAGATCACTAGATTTGAACAAAAAGTGCATCAATCGTTTGGGGTTGCTTGGGAAAGATTTAAAGATTTGTTGAGACAATGTCCACACCACGGTTTCTCGGAATTGCATCAAATAAATACTTTCTATAATGGGCTTAATATGATTGAACAAGATTCTTTAAATGCCGCCGCGGGTGGTAATCTTTTAAGAAAAACTCCGAGAGACGCGTGGGGAATAATTGAGAATAAATCTAGAGCACAATATTCACGAAACACACCGGGTGTTTCCAATGTGCATTCATTTAATCCCGAGATTGCTAGATTGGACTCTAAGATTGACACGATTTTGAATGAGCTTAGGAAGAATCCTCATGGATCCATTAATATGGTTGAGAATGTTTGTGTATCATGTGGTGGAGCACATCCTAATCATGCTTGTTTAATCACGGGGTTTGATCAAGCTAGTGCTTTTGCCGCGACGGGAACTTATGGCCCCAACGGTCAAGTTCCTCGTCAAAATCATGTTGCTCCACCGGGTTTTCCACCGGTTCAAAATAGGTACAACAATGGAAACAATGGGAATAATTTTAACCGTGGTAACCAAGGGAATTTCAATCAAGGAAATGGGTTTAATGCTAATCAAAACAATCAAGGTTTTCAAGGGAATAATCAAAATGAGTTGTCAAGTTATATCAAGTCAAATGAGGCAAATATGAAAGCTTTTCAAAATAACATTCAAGGGCAAATTAATACTTTGAAACTCGATTTTCAAAATACGATTAAAGGGCAAAACAATAAGATTGAGCTTAATCAACAAAGGCTAGAGCAAAACCAAAATCGTATGCAACAAAGTATGGAGCAAAGTCAAAACAAATTGCTTTCGATGTTTGAATCTTTTATGAGTCAACCTTCCTCGTCTTCGGGTGGCTTACCTAGTAACACCATTCCAAACCCGAAGGGTGAGATGAAAGCTATAACCACACGTAGTGGGAAAGCTTTAGACGGACCTTTGCTTCCACATGTGAGTACCTCTACGGTGAGGGAAGTGGAGCAAGAACCCGAGGTGGTTAAAGAAAAGGAAATTCCTATTCCACCAAAGGTAGACCAATTGCCTATTCCGGAACCCGAGCTTCCGAAGACTAAACCCACACTACCCTACCCTTCGAGACTTAACCAAGAGAAGCTTCATGAAAAGTCCAATGCTCAAATGGCTACTTTTTTAGAGATGTTTAAGAATCTTTATATTAATGTTAGTTTCGCGGATGCATTGCTTTACATGCCTAAGTTTGCTTCGACTATTAAGAGATTGATGAATGATAAAGGGAAATTGGTTGAAGTGTCTGCATCTTTAGATGCTAATTGTTCCGCGGGTTCTTACACAAAAGCTTCCCAAAAAGCTTGGAGACCCGGGCAAGTTTGTGATACCATGTGATTTCCCTAATATGGAAGGATGCTTAGCTTTAGCCGATCTTGGTGCTAGCATTAATTTGATGCCTCTTTCCGTATGGAAAAGGTTATCACTTCCCGAGCTTACACCTACTAAGATGACTCTCGAGCTAGCGGATCGATCGATCGCCTTACCAAAAGGTATAGCCGAGGACGTGTTTCTCAAAGTAGGGAAACTCGTCTTTCCAACGGACTTTGTGGTTTGCGATTATTTATCCCGAAGATTCTCGTGAACCACTAATTTTGGGAAGACCGTTTTTTATGACGGCTAGTGCTTTAGTTGACATGAAAGCGGGGAAATTGACTTTAAGAGTTGATGATGAAAATATCACGTTTGATATTGGTCATATCTCTAAATTTTCTTCCAAGTACTACGAGGAATCAATTAATCAAATCGATGTGATTGATGTTACTTGTGAAGAATATTCTCAAGAAGTGCTTGGATTCTCGGCTAATTTCGAAAGTGGCAATCCTTCTTTATCGGATCCTATTATTGCCCTTTCGTCTCCACCCCTTACTCCATTTGGGGCTAGTGATTTTATCTTGGAGGAGGTGGATGCTTTTCTTAGCACACCCGGATTTGCTAATTTTCATATGATGAGGATTATCATGATATGGAGGGAGAATATCGGATTTACTTGAAGCCTTTTTGAATGAAGATCCTTATGAATCGCCACCTATGGATTGCGAAAGTTGTGAATGAAAATGAGACTAAAGTGAAAACATCTATTGAGGAAGCACCCGAATTAGAACTTAAGGAGTTACCCCACTTATTTGGAGTATGCTTTTCTTGAAGGAACGGATAAGTTACCGGTGATTATTGCTAAGGGATTAAAGGAAAATGAAAAGGATGAACTTATCAAAGTACTTAAGAAACATAAAACGGGTCATTGCATGGAAAATCTCCGACATTAAGGGTATAGATCCCAAATTTTTGTACTCATAAAAATTCTAATGGAGGATGATTATAAACCCGCTATCCAAAATCAAAGAAGGGTCAATCCAAAGATTCATGAGGTGATCAAAAAGGAAGTCACTAAACTTCTAGACGCCGGAATGATATACCCTATCTTGGATAGTCCATGGGTTAGCCCCGTGCATTGTGTTCCAAAGAAAGGAGGGATGACGGTTGTTACTAATGAGGATAATGAATTGATTCCTACTAGACTCGTGACCGGTTGGCGTGTTAGTATTGATTATAGGAAACTTAATGATGCCACTATGAAGGATCATTTTCCATTACCTTTTATGGATCAAATGTTAGAGAGACTAGCGGGGAATGAATTCTATTGCTTTTTGGATGGATTTTCTGGCTATTTCCAAATCCCCATTGACCCTCGTGATCAAGAAAAGACGACATTCACTTGTCCTTATGGAACATTTGCTTATCGTCGCATGCCTTTTGGACTATGCAATGCTCTGGGGACGTTCCAAAGGTGCATGATGGCCATTTTCCATGATATGATCGAAAAAACCATGGAAGTCTTCATGGATGACTTTTCGGTTTTTGGGGAATCTTTCACTTCATGTCTCTCTAACCTTGAAAGAATGTTGCAACGTTGTGAGGACACAAATCTTGTGCTTAATTATGAAAAATGTCACTTCATGTGCAAAGAGGGAATTGTGTTAGGACCATAAGATCTCTAAGGCCGGTATTGAGGTTGATAGGGCTAAAATCGACGTGATTTCCAAATTGCCTCCACCCACCACCGTTAAGGGAGTAAGGAGTTTTCTCGGCCATGCCCGGCTTCTATCATCGTTTTATACAAGACTTCTCTAAGATAGCTCGGCCTATGACCCATCTTTTGGAAAAAGAGACTCCTTTCACCTTTTCGGATGAGTGTATTCAAGCCTTTGAGATGCTTAAAAAGAAGTTAACCGAATCTCCAATCTTAGTTGCCCCGGATTGGGATCTACCTTTTGAAATTATGTGTGATGCTAGTGATTATGCGGTAGGTGCGGTTTTGGGGGCAACGTAAGTTAAAACACTTCTTGCCTATACACTATGCAAGTAAGACTATGACGGATGCTCAAACAAAGTACACTACAACGGAAAAGGAGTTACTTGCCGTTGTGTATGCTTTTGAAAAGTTTAGACCATATCTCGTCTTGTCTCAAACCATAGTGTATACGGACCACTCGGCTATCAAATATCTTCTTAATAAAAACAAGATGCTAAGCCCGAGGTTGCTCCGGTGGATTCTCCTCCTTCAAGAATTTAATGTCAAAATTCTAGACAAAAAATGAGCCGAGAATCTCGCGGCCGATCATTTATCTCGACTTGAGAATCCTCACCAAAGCGATCGAGAGAACAAGGAAATCAATGAAACATTTCCTCTCGAGACGCTTGGTATGATTGCTTTTCGTGGTGATGATAGTACCCATGGTTTGCGGACATCGCAAATTACCATGCGGGGAAGTTTGTGATCAAGGGTATGTCGTCCCAACAAAAACGAAAGTTTCTCGAGGATATCTCCTACTACTTTTGGGACGACCCCTATTTGTTTCGTGTGTGCGCGGATCATGTGATTCGTAGGTGCGTGTTTGGCAAAGAAGCTCAAGATATTCTTAAATCTTGTCATGAGGGACCCACCGGGGGACATCATGGTGCTAACGCCACCCGCGAAGAAAGTCTTTGATGCCGGCTTCTTTTGGCCTTCCATATATCGTGATGCCCAAGACTTGATCAAGACTTGTGATGCTTGTCAACGTCAAGGAAAGAACTCACAAAGGGATGAAATGCCTCAAAACATTATCCAAGTTTGTGAAATCTTTGACATGTGGGGGATCGATTTTATGGGGCCGTTTCCATCTTCGAAAGGAAACAAATACATTCTCGTAGCCGTGGACTATTTGTCTAAATGGGTTGAAGCTAAGGCTTTGCCCACGAATGATGCTCGAGTTGTGGTGAAATTTTTGAAACAACTCTTTGCTAAGTTTGGAACTCCGCGGGCTATTATAAGTGATCGTGGGACCCATTTTTGTAATGAACAATTTGAAAAAGTTCTAAAGAAATATGGTGTCACTCATCGACTTTCTACGGCTTATCACCCTCAAACGAGTGGTCAAGTGGAGGTTTCAAACCGAGCTCTTAAAAGGATTTTGGAGCGTTCTATTGGAGAGAATCGCACTTCATGGTCGGCATAAATTGGACGATGCATTGTGGGCTTTCCGTATGGCTTACAAGACGCCAATTGGTTGTACACCATTTAGGTTGGTCTACGGAAAAGCATGCCACTTGCCAATTGAACTCGAACATAAGCCGTATTGGGCTCTTAAGCATTGTAACTTTGATTTGAGGACCGCGGGTGATCATCGCAAGGTTCAATTGAATGAACTAAGTGAATTAAGGGATCAAGCTTATGAAAATTCTTTGATCTACAAAGAGAAGACTAAGAGGATTCATGACTCTAAGATCAAAAACCGCATTTTCAATGTTGGTGATCAAGTCCTCTTATTCAAATCTAGACTTAAGATTTTCTCGGGCAAGCTTAAATCCCGTTGGTCTGGACCATTCACCATTGCACAAGTTTTCCCTTATGGCACCGTTGAGCTAGCTCAAAAAGACGGGCCTAACTTTAAGGTGAATGGTCATCGTGTGAAACATTACTTTGGAGGGGACATACCTACGGAGGTTGTCCCGGATCTTCAAACTTTCCCTAAGGACCAATGAATGCGGGGATCGAGTCGAGCTCATGACTCGGTGAACAAAAACGAGGTGCCTTGTGGGGGAGTCCCATACTTTCTATCTTCTTTCTATTTTCTAACACCTAATAAGGCTTGATCTTTCAAGCTCGTGCTCGTGTTTTGTTGTGATCTTAGGTATGACCCCTAATTTTTGAAGACTCTCGTGTTCGGCTTTTTTGCCGGTCCACTTGATCTTCCATTCTTTAAATGCCAAAAAGGCGGCACACTTTTTACCCTTGATTTTTATCGACTAACGTTTTTCTTGAGGCATAATTAATAAACGGCTTATAGATTTGCGTGCTCTTTCCATGCTAGGAATTTGCATTAGACTCTTCGTATTTTAGCAAGGGGGTGTTACTCTTGAGCTAAGAAACATTGAGGCACAAAGTTTGGTTTTAGCATGGGGGACGTCAATCGATATAATCGCTTGCAATTGCTTTTGTCTCATTTTTCAATAAAATTTTAATTTTTTAGTGTTGTTTTTTAAAGTTTTAGTAAATAAAATAAGTGCTTTTGACACGAATGTAGGCTTTCCGTTGGTGAAAATAAGAATAATTTTTGACTCGACTCGGTTCTTAAACTTTATAAAACTTTATTAAAATTACTATTGAAACTAATCTATTTTAAAACTATTTTTATTTAAATCTAATAATATAAAAATTTAATTAATTAAAAATAAACTAATTAATCTATTTAAATTTAATAAAAACATTTTTTATCTATATTCTTTTAAAAATTAACTTTTAAAAAAAACATCAAAGGTTTATTAAAAAGAAACCGGAATAAAAGTAATTAAAAGATTACTTAATTTGCAAACTGCCAAGTTCCAATTACACTATATTAATTTACTAGCTGAGAGTAAAATCAAAAAGGCATTTAGCCCAGTTGGTTATCACGCATGACATCTAAAGGGGAGGTCTCGAGTTCGAGACCCCTAAGTGACATATTTTTTTTGGATTTAATTCCTTTTGACAGATTAAGGAAAAGAATCTCAGGAGAGACTATTTGGAAGCTTATTTAAATTAGAGCTGTCAAGAAACAGCTATTGTGCTTATCAGATAATTGACACTGATAAGCTAAATATTGATCAATAACAAAGTAATTACCTCAAAACACCCAACATATTCTAAGATAACAGGTAATTTAAATCTAACCGTGCAGCAATCTTCTATCAACTTATAAGTCAGCATACAATCCATTTACCCGAAAGTCCTCATAAAGTGACTAAAACCTAGCATATATGATAACATTTTAATTTCTCAAATCAAGTAAATAAAGCAGGTAAACAATCAACCCCCACAGGTTGCTTCAGCTAGAACAATATCACAGCAAACTCAAATAATATGAATATCAAGTAACAAAAAGATTAAACAAATTCCCAATAGTAAATAGTCTAAAGATTACAGTCAAGATAACTCACCGAAATAACAGATCCAAACGTCCTCTTATAATTATAATGACAGATATTACTCAAGCAAACTAACATTACATACTCAGGCAGTTATTTAAACTCAGTTTTTCAGTAAGACTTAAATGAGCAAACTATTATGAGCAGACACCAATTTTAACATAAAAACACAGTAAAACAATTTCATCAGGAGGTTAATCCCAACAGTAATTCAAAACCTGAAGCAATCAAATTCTAACTCAGTATCAAAAACCGAAGCATAAAAACTATTAATCAGTAATATACCTCACACCAAAAAGAGAACAAAGTTTATCCAAACAAATAGAAGCTCATAGCAGATATCCGATTTCAATAAATAACAATTAGACCAAACAGATTTGTAAAACATGAAACAAGCAAGATATACCAAACATTTTAAACAAGCAATCATTAAAACTAGATTTATCTAAATAACATGAAAACTAAAAGTAATAAGCACCTTTTTGAAGTATTCCTTTGAGAAGTAGACCTGCGCTGAGCAGTCCAAATGAACCGGACCATCACCATCATCCACCATTGACCAGTACCACCATAATCGAACAATAAAATCAAATCGATCCAGTAACTTTATATTTATCCAATTAGGATAAATTATTCCCAAATATTACTTCAATATTTCATCAAACTATTGAGCAGTTTAATGAAATATCTTTTATAATTATAATATTAAATTAGATTGAGAAAGAAGATAAAGGAATTAAAACAGTTAAAACTCACGAATCAATTTTAATAGACTGAAACTTTTATTAATCAAAATAAACTGATATAATACTATTAAAAAGAGAAATACAACTTTCCTATTCTAATTTTAACATTATAACAGTAAGTAAGAAAAAGGGATGATAAATACAAGTAAATGGGTGGGTTTTTATAGCCATCCCAAGCTGCTGATGAGAGGTATATCCGCATCTCCAAGGGAATATCCCTTTTGATTCTTGGCCCTTGATCTTCTCTTTCTCTCTCTTATTTTTGATCTGATGGTTGAGAAAACACCACTAGCACACGGATTGCCAACGTGGCATCCGTGTGTGCTAGTTGTGCTTCTTTGAAGCCTTGTGATTGGTTGAATAAGATTGGTGAGGTGTATCTTCCACTGAAAAGCAGCCATGTATCCTTAGCATACCATCTCTTCTCTTCCTTAAAGATTGGGGGTTTTATTCCCCTTTGAGTGAATTATTGGAATAAATAAAAAGCCCTTTGTAAAATTGATTTTTTACTGATTAGGGATTGGGTGAATAGTAACTAGGGTTACTGGTTTTCAAGTTTTGGGGTAAAATGGGGAAGAAAGGTGAGAGAGAACTCACCTTGGTTTTATCGAATTTATTTATTGTATGTGTGAAACGAGTGGTGAGTGGGAATGTGTAGGTAAAGGGTTGAATATTTATTTATTGTGAAAAGTGACGTGTGGGTGAAATAATGGGGTATCGGTTTAATTTATTTAAGGTGTAGATATCATCACAAACGTTTGTGAATAGTTTAACCCTAAAAACCCATTGTAAATCCATCCGTATGTTTCACTAGAAAAATGGGCCTCAAATGGTATTTTCCATCCGATTAAACTTAGCAATATGGGCCTGGGTTTGGACTTGTCCAAAATTTATTCACTTAATATCCAATATTGGGCTTTTCAGCCCAAATGCTCCAATGTGGGACCCACTTGGTCCGTTTTCTCGACAAATGATTAAATCCTCTAAAGTCGAGCTCGATTTTGGCTTCTTTGATCTTTACCTTCAAACTCGTGTCGATATTTGCCGGTTTTCGCGAACTTGGTACCTACACACATTCAAACAAGAAACAAGCATATACAAGGCATTTTTGATATATATCATGCATAATTTCATTGTTATTTGATACAAATGATATGAGTATTTAAGCTCATATCAAATTCCCCCATGCTAAGCAATTGCCGTGTCCTCACGCAATGATGAAATAAAAATCTAACTACACTTTTATTCACTTATGACACTTTATTTTGCAAAGACATAATGTATTGCTTTCATTATTGAAAAATAACTTTAAGGATCATAGAACTCAAATAGATTCATCGTCCTCGACTTTTCACTTTTCCATGCCAAGTGCAAAAACAAGATCATTGTTGTTATAAGTTAGCAAACTAACACGAACTCATGTGGGCTAATTATTCACTTAGACTCCCTTATTCCTAGGTGTATCTCTTATATTTTATTGTTGTCTTAAATGATCACGAGGATGCATTGTTGACTTATTTCGATAATTTATTAGGCCTAAAATAAAGTGAACGATTTAATCAATAATTAGCTAAAGGACAAAATCTTTTAAAACTGCTTCTCGGGACTTCATAAAGTTCATATCTTGGCATAACTTGCTTCGCGATTTGAGACCTTTCTCGGACCGATATTTGGCAGCGATTTATACTTCAAACGTTGAGAGACGTTCATGAAATAATGGTCTTCTCTTCATATAGGAATTTCTTCACTTGAAGGTTTGAGAGATTCATACTTGGACCACGACTTCTTCATTTTTCTCCAATCTTTATTTGGCATTTTGATATACAACGATCCGCCTCCTTTATGGACGTGGATTCATTTATCCTCATACCTTGTTATGGTCTTTTTGGATAGACTTCTCCATGACTTTTAGGGAGTATTTGCTTTTCGTCGTGTGTCTCGATCCTTCATATTGATTTTTGATAAATGATTCTTCACATCACTTGAGATCTTTAGCAATAAAACATAGCCCTCATGTCTTGTTAGGACCTTTTTGGACTCGCCAATCTTCGTATCCCGCTTCAATAAGTTATGCCTTGGCTATGAACTCTAATCCATACCGAGCAACTTCTAAACGATTTTGGGCTAGAAGCTAAGTAACTTTTCAAATCGTTCAACCTTATTTATTGCATATAAATTTATTAGCAAGTGATGGGAGAATAGGCTTATAATTAACTCACATAAATTCCCGAAAGAATACCAAACTTATAATTGGCTCTATCATATCTTGTTCTCCATATTGTAAAATTTCAAAAATGTGAAATCAATGGATACTTAGCCTATTAAATCAAAGTTTTGGGTTTTCAAGTCATCTATAGGATCTTGCATCTTCTTATACTTTTGCAAGTTTTAGAATTTGAGTTTTAAAGTTCCCTTGATAGACGACTTTCTAGGATCAATTATAGGAGCTTGCGAAAAGTTCTTGTTCTTAACTCGTATGAATTAAGACTTTCACGTTTTAAAGCTCCCTATATAATAGCCTAGCAAAACTTAATTCAAATACGTTAAGGAAAAGCTAAGGTTAAAAACCGAGTCGAGTCAAAAACTATTCTTATTTTCACCAACGGAAAGCCTACATTCGTGTCAAAAGCACTTATTTTATTTATTAAAACTTTAAAAACAACACTAAAAATTTAAAATTTTATTGAAAAATGAGAAAAACAATACGTTTAGACACGACAAAAGCAATTGCAAGCGATTATATCGATTGACTCCCCCATGCTAAAACCAAACATTGTCCTCAATGTTTCTTAGCTCAAGAGTAACACCCCCTTGCTAAAATACGAAGAGTCTAATGCAAATTCCTAGCATGGAAAGAGCACGCAAATCTATAAGCCGTTTATTAATTATGCCTCAAGAAAAACGTTAGTCGATAAAAATCAAGGGTAAAAAGTGTGCCCCTTTTTGGCATTTAAAGAATGGAAGATCAAGTGGACCGGCAAAAACCGAACACGAGAGTCTTCAAAAATTAGGGTCATACCTAAGATCACAACAAAACACGAGAACGAGCTTGAAAGATCAAGCCTTATTAGGTGTTAGAAAATAGAAAGAAGATAGAAAGTATGGGACTCCCCCACAAGGCACCTCATTTTTGTTCACCGAGTCATGAGCTCGACTCGATCCCCGCATTCATTGGTCCTTAGGGAAAGTTTGAAGATCCGGGACAACCTCCGTAGGTATGTCCCCTCCAAAGTAATGTTTCACACGATGACCATTCACCTTAAAGTTAGGCCCGTCTTTTTGAGCTAGCTCAACGGTGCCATAAGGGAAAACTTGTGCAATGGTGAATGGTCCGGAGCAACGGGATTTAAGCTTGCCCGAGAAAATCTTAAGTCTAGAGTTGAATAAGAGGACTTGATAACCAACATTGAAAATGCGGTTTTTGATCTTAGAGTCATGAATCCTCTTAGTCTTCTCTTTGTAGATCAAAGAATTTTCATAAGCTTGATCCCTTAATTCACTTAGTTCATTCAATTGAACCTTGCGATGATCACCCGCGGTCCTCAAATCAAAGTTACAATGCTTAAGAGCCCAATACGGCTTATGTTCGAGTTCAATTGGCAAGTGGCATGCTTTTCCGTAGACCAACCTAAATGGTGTACAACCAATTGGCGTCTTGTAAGCCATACGGAAAGCCCACAATGCATCGTCCAATTTATCCGACCATGAAGTGCGATTCTCTCCAATAGAACGCTCCAAAATCCTTTTAAGAGCTCGGTTTGAAACCTCCACTTGACCACTCGTTTGAGGGTGATAAGCCGTATAAAGTCGATGAGTGACACCATATTTCTTTAGAACTTTTTCAAATTGTTCATTACAAAAATGGGTCCCACGATCACTTATAATAGCCCGTGGAGTTCCAAACCTAGCAAAGAGTTGTTTCAAAAATTTCACCACAACTCGAGCATCATTCGTGGGCAAAGCCTTAGCTTCAACCCATTTAGAAAAATAGTCCACGGCTACGAGAATGTATTTGTTTCCTTTCGAAGATGGAAACGGCCCCATAAAATCGATCCCCCACATGTCAAAGATTTCACAAACTTGGATAATGTTTTGAGGCATTTCATCCCTTTGTGAGTTCTTTCCTTGACGTTGACAAGCATCACAAGTCTTGATCAAGTCTTGGGCATCACGATATATGGAAGGCCAAAAGAAGCCGGCATCAAAGACTTTCTTCGCGGTGGCGTTAGCACCATGATGTCCCCCGGTGGGTCCCTCATGACAAGATTTAAGAATATCTTGAGCTTCTTTGCCAAACACGCACCTACGAATCACATGATCCGCGCACACACGAAACAAATAGGGGTCGTCCCAAAAGTAGTAGGAGATATCCTTGAAAAACTTTCGTTTTTGTTGGGACGACATACCCTTGATCACAAACTTCCCCGCATGGTAATTTGTGATGTCCGCAAACCATGGGGTACTATCATCACCACGAAAAGCAATCATACCAAGCGTCTCGAGAGGAAATGTTTCATTGATTTCCTTGTTCTCTCGATCGCTTTGGTGAGGATTCTCAAGTCGAGATAAATGATCGGCCGCGAGATTCTCGGCTCCTTTTTTGTCTAGAATTTTGACATTAAATTCTTGAAGGAGGAGAATCCACCAGAGCAACCTCGGCTTAGCATCTTGTTTATTAAGAAGATATTTGATAGCTGAGTGGTCCGTATACACTATGGTTTGAGACAAGACGAGATATGGTCTAAACTTTTCAAAAGCATACACAACGGCAAGTAACTCCTTTTTCGTTGTAGTGTACTTTGTTTGAGCATCCGTCATAGTCTTACTTGCATAGTGTATAGGCAAGAAGTGTTTTAACTTACGTTGCCCCAAAACCGCACCTACCGCATAATCACTAGCATCACACATAATTTCAAAAGGTAGATCCCAATCCGGGGCAACTAAGATTGGAGATTCGGTTAACTTCTTTTTAAGCATCTCAAAGGCTTGAATACACTCATCCGAAAAGGTGAAAGGAGTCTCTTTTTCCAAAAGATGGGTCATAGGCCGAGCTATCTTAGAGAAGTCTTGTATAAAACGATGATAGAAGCCGGCATGGCCGAGAAAACTCCTTACTCCCTTAACGGTGGTGGGTGGAGGCAATTTGGCAATCACGTCGATTTTAGCCCTATCAACCTCAATACCGTCCTTAGAGATCTTATGTCCTAACACAATTCCCTCTTTGCACATGAAGTGACATTTTTCATAATTAAGCACAAGATTCGTTGCAACATTCTTTCAAGGTTAGAGAGACATGAAGTGAAAGATTCCCCAAAAACCGAAAAGTCATCCATGAATACTTCCATGGTTTTTTCGATCATATCATGGAAAATGGCCATCATGCACCTTTGGAACGTCCCCGGAGCATTGCATAGTCCAAAAGGCATGCGACGATAAGCAAATGTTCCATAAGGACAAGTGAATGTGGTCTTTTCTTGATCACGAGGGTCAATGGGGATTTGGAAATAGCCGGAAAATCCATCCAAAAAGCAATAGAATTCATTCCCCGCTAGTCTCTCTAACATTTGATCCATAAAAGGTAATGGAAAATGATCCTTCCTAGTGGCATCATTAAGTTTCCTATAATCAATACTAACACGCCAACCGGTCACGAGTCTAGTAGGAACCAATTCATTATCCTCATTAGTAACAACCGTCATCCCTCCTTTCTTTGGAACACAATGCACGGGGCTAACCCATGGACTATCCGAGATAGGGTAGATCATTCCGGTGTCTAGAAGTTTAGTGACTTCCTTTTTTATCACCTCATGAATATTTGGATTCACCCTTCTTTGATTTTGGATAGCGGGTTTATAATCATCCTCCATTAGAATTTTATGAGTACAAAATTTGGGATCTATACCCTTAATGTCGGAGATTTTCCATGCAATGGCCCGTTTATGTTTCTTAAGTACTTTGATAAGTTCATCCTTTTCATTTTCCTTTAATCCCTTAGCAATAATCACCGGTAACTTATCCGTTCCTTCAAGAAAAGCATACTCCAAATGAGTGGGTAACTCCTTAAGTTCTAATTCGGGTGCTTCCTCAATGGATGTTTTCACTTTATTCTCATTTTCATTCACAACTTTCAAATCCATAGGTGGCGATTCATAAGGATCTTCATTCAAAAAGGCTTCAAGTAAATCGATATCTCCCTCCATATCATGATAATCCTCATCATATGAAAATAGCAAATCCGGTGTGCTAAGAAGGATTGCCACTTTCGGAATTAGCCGAGAATCCAAGCACTTCTTGAGAATATTCTTCACAAGTAACATCAATCACATCGATTTGATTAATTGATTCCTCGTAGTACTTGGAAGAAAATTTAGAGATATGACCAATATCAAACGTGATATTTTCATCATCAACTCTTAAATTCAATTTCCCCGCTTTCATGTCAACTAAAGCACTAGCCGTCATAAAAAACGGTCTTCCCAAAATTAGTGGTACACGAGAATCTTCGGGATAATCGCAAACCACAAAGTCCGTTGGAAAGACGAGTTTCCCTACTTTGACAAACACGTCCTCGACTATACCTTTTGGTAAGGCGATCGATCGATCCGCTAGCTCGAGAGTCATCTTAGTAGGTGTAAGCTCGGGAAGTGATAACCTTTTCCATACGGAAAGAGGCATCAAATTAATGCTAGCACCAAGATCGGATAAAGCTAAGCATCCTTCCATATTAGGGAAATCACATGGTATCACAAACTTGCCCGGGTCTCCAAGCTTTTTAGGAAGCTTTTGTGTAAGAACCGCGGAACAATTAGCATCTAAAGATGTAGACACTTCAACCAATTTCCCTTTATCATTCATCAATCTCTTAATAGTCGAAGCAAACTTAGGCATGTAAAGCAATGCATCCGCGAAACTAACATTAATATAAAGATTCTTAAACATCTCTAAAAAAGTAGCCATTTGAGCATTGGACTTTTCGCGGAGCTTCTCTTGGTTAAGTCTCGAAGGGTAGGGTAGTGTAGGTTTAGTCTTCGGAAGCTCGGGTTCCGGAATAGGCAATTGGTCTACCTTTGGTGGAATAGGAATTTCCTTTTCTTTAACCACCTCGGGTTCTTGCTCCACTTCCCTCACCGTAGAGGTACTCACATGTGGAAGCAAAGGTCCGTCTAAAGCTTTCCCACTACGTGTGGTTATAGCTTTCATCTCACCCTTCGGGTTTGGAATGGTGTTACTAGGTAAGCCACCCGAAGACGAGGAAGGTTGACTCATAAAAGATTCAAACATCGAAAGCAATATGTTTTGACTTTGCTCCATGCTTTGTTGCATACGATTTTGGTTTTGCTCTAGCCTTTGTTGATTAAGCTCAATCTTATTGTTTTGCCCTTTAATCGTATTTTGAAAATCGAGTTTCAAAGTATTAATTTGCCCTTGAATGTTATTTTGAAAAGCTTTCATATTTGCCTCATTTGACTTGATATAACTTGACAACTCATTTTGATTATTCCCTTGAAAACCTTGATTGTTTTGATTAGCATTAAACCCATTTCCTTGATTGAAATTCCCTTGGTTACCACGGTTAAAATTATTCCCATTGTTTCCATTGTTGTACCTATTTTGAACCAGTGGAAAACCCGGTGGAGCAACATGATTTTGACGAGGAACTTGAGCGTTGGGGCCATAAGTTCCCGTCGCGGCAAAAGCACTAGCTTGATCAAACCCCGTGGTTAAACAAGCATGATTAGGATGTGCTCCACCACATGATACACAAACATTCTCAACCATATTAATGGATCCATGAGGATTCTTCCTAAGCTCATTCAAAATCGTGTCAATCTTAGAGTCCAATCTAGCAATCTCGGGATTAAATGAATTCACATTGGAAACACCCGGTGTTTTTCGTGAATATTGTGCTCTAGATTTATTCTCAATTATTCCCCACGCGTCTCTCGGAGTTTTTCTTAAAAGATTACCACCCGCGGCGGCATTTAAAGAATCTTGTTCAATCATATTAAGCCCATTATAGAAAGTATTTATTTGATGCAATTCCGAGAAACCGTGGTGTGGACATTGTCTCAACAAATCTTTAAATCTTTCCCAAGCAACCCCAAACGATTGATGCACTTTTTGTTCAAATCTAGTGATCTCGTTCTTAAAGTGTGTTGTCTTAGATGGTGGAAAGAAATAATTCATAAACTTAGACACTAAATCATCCCATGTTAAGATCGAACCCGGTGGTTCTTTCTCATACCAAATATTAGCATTACCCTCGAGCGAGTACGGAAAAAGCATGAGCTTAATCGCGTCATTCGGCACATCTCTAAACTTGAGAGTCGAGGTAATTCGAAGAAAATTCCGAATGTGAGAGTGCGGGTTATCGGTCTCATTGCCACGAAATTGGTCGGCACGAATGAGCGATAAAAGACCCGTCTTAATCTCATAATGATCCGCCAAAATAGCCGGCACAACGATTGCTTCCCCATACCCTTCGGTGGGTGCACGGAGCAATTCCTCCATTGTTCGGTTATCGGCCATCTCTACAACAATAGGTGGAAGCTCGGGTTCCACTATTCGTTGTTGACGATTTCTATTTATACGAGGAATATTTTCAAGCCTATTAAAATCAATTACAAGTCGAGAAGAACGTAATTGCATACACTACAAAGACGAGAATTTAGAGGATTGAAGAAAAGAAATTAGACAAGAAGAAGATTATTTTTGGTATTTTATTTGGTATTGCTCAACCAATAATGATCGATAAAAAACAAGGAATAAGGATAACTACTATGGAAGTAAATTATCCTCGGTCGACTTTGAAACGATAGGTGAAAATCTAAACGTCTCGAGGTTCAATAAGTAAACAACAAAAATAAGATTTATTACTGCTTGAGTCGGCAAACCAATAATAGGTTGTTCCTCTCAATATACGCATAAGCAAGCGGGGAAACGAGGTGACACAAAGCACTTAAAAACATTTTTCCTTAGACGGCCTTTTATAGCACGTCGCCTTATACCCACCTTATAGTTTGTATAAATCGAGTTCAAACTTCTTATTAGTATTTATCTATTTTGCCTTTTATTTTTGTTTTGGATTCGAATACAATAGCTAGGTGATGAAATCCCAACTAAGGCTTATTTGAAAGATATGTAAATTTATTGTTCTACGTAATACAATATATTATTCACAAAAAACGAGAAAATCGATACATACTATATAATAGAAAAATAAAAAAACTTTCCGAGGACGGAAAGGGTCTTCAAATCAACGATCAAAAAATATCCACAAAGACGAATCGTACACAAGATCCCCGGCAGCGGCGCCAAAAATTTTGATGTGATCGTGATAGTATAGTGATAATTTGGATACGTTTTAGGGTAAATTAGAAAATTACCTTTAGGAAAAAGTAATAGACTAATATTACCAATGACGAATTCAATTAAACACGTGAGTGATTCAAGTTCGTTGTACACGAAGATCTTATGAATTTGAGACGTTTTGTTTTGATTTGGACAATCGATTTGAATTGGTTTACGGATTTTAAACTACAAATTAAATCTACAAATTTTAAACTATTTAATATTATCCTAAAGTGCATGAATCGTAAACCCCGCTATTTTTAAATCTAAAACAATTAATTACTTAAAAATTAACACACTATTTAAAAATTAATCTAATTAAAAATCTATAAAAGTAAATCTATTTAATTAAAATAACTTTTACTCTACTTTAAAAAATCTAATTAAAACTTTTTAAACTTTATAAAACTTTATTAAAATTACTATTGAAACTAATCTATTTTAAAACTATTTTTATTTAAATCTAATAATATAAAAATTTAATTAATTAAAAATAAACTAATTAATCTATTTAAATTTAATAAAAACATTTTTTATCTATATTCTTTTAAAAATTAACTTTTAAAAAAAACATCAAAGGTTTATTAAAAAGAAACCGGAATAAAAGTAATTAAAAGATTACTTAATTTGCAAACTGCCAAGTTCCAATTACACTATATTAATTTACTAGCTGAGAGTAAAATCAAAAAGGCATTTAGCCCAGTTGGTTATCACGCATGACATCTAAAGGGGAGGTCTCGAGTTGAGACCCCTAAGTGACATATTTTTTTTGGATTTAATTCCTTTTGACAGATTAAGGAAAAGAATCTCAAGAGAGACTATTTGGAAGCTTATTTAAATTAGAGCTGTCAAGAAACAGCTATTATGCTTATCAGATCATTGACACTGATAAGCTAAATATTGATCAATAACAAAGTAATTACCTCAAAACACCCAACATATTCTAAGATAACAGGTAATTTAAATCTAACAGTGCAGCAATCTTCTATCAACTTATAAGTCAGCATACAATCCAGTTACCCGAAATTCCTCATAAAATGAC
The DNA here is from genome assembly GCA_025667525.1 of Glebionis coronaria. Classification (NCBI taxonomy): domain Eukaryota; kingdom Viridiplantae; phylum Streptophyta; class Magnoliopsida; order Asterales; family Asteraceae; genus Glebionis; species Glebionis coronaria. The sequence goes on from CM046881.1 coordinate 186,297,311, forward strand.
TAAAACCTAGCATATATGATAACATTTTAATTCCTCAAATCAAGTAAATAAAGCAGGTAAACAATCAACCCCCACAGGTTGCTTCAGCTAGAACAATATCACAGCAAACTCAAATAATATGAATATCAAGTAACAAAAAGATTAAACAAATTCCCAATAGTAAATAGTCTAAAGATTACAGTCAAGATAACTCACAAAAATAACAGATCCAAACGTCCTCTTATAATTATAATGACAGATATTACTCAAGCAACTAACATTACATACTCAGGCAGTTATTTAAACTCAATTTTTCAGTAAGACTTAAATGAGCAAACTATTATGAGCAGACACCAATTTTAACATAAAAACACAGTAAAACAATTTCATCAAGAGGTTAATCCCAACAGTAATTCAAAACCTGAAGCAATCAAATTCTAACTCAGTATCAAAAACCGGAGCATAAAAATTATTAATCAGTAATATACCTCACACCAAAAAGAGAAAAAAGTTTATCCAAACACATAGAAGCTCATAGCAGATATCCGATTTCAGTAAATAACAGTTAGACCAAACAGATTTGTAAAACATGAAACAAGCAAGATATACCAAACATTTTAAACAAGCAATCATTAAAACTAGATTTATCTAAATAACATGAAAACTAAAAGTAATAAGCACCTTTTTGAAGTATTCCTTTGAGACGTAGACCTGCGCTGAGCAGTCTAAATGAACCGGACCACCACCATCATCCACCATTGACCAGTACCACCATAATCGAACAATAAAATCAAATCGATCCAGTAACTTTATATTTATCTAATTAGGATAAATTATTCCCAAATATTACTTCAATATTTCGTCAAACTATTGAGCAGTTTAATGAAATATCTTTTATAATTATAATATTAAATTAGATTGGGAAAGAAGATAAAGGAATTAAAACAGTTAAAACTCACGAATCAATTTTAATACACTGAAACTTTTATTAATCAAAATAAACTGATGCAATACTATTAAAAAGAGAAATACAACTTTCCTATTCTAATTTTAACATTATAACAGTAAGTAAAAAAAGGGATGATAAATACAAGTAAATGGGTGGGTTTTTATAGCCATCCCAAGTTGCTGATGAGAGGTATATCCGCATCTCCAAGGGAATATCCCTTTTGATTCTTATTCTAATAAACTGATGCAATACTATTAAAAAGAGAAATACAACTTTCCTATTCTAATTTTAACATTATAATAGGATCCGATAAAGAAGGATTGCCACTTTCGGAATTAGCCGAGAATCCAAGCACTTCTTGAGAATATTCTTCACAAGTAACATCAATCACATCGATTTGATTAATTGATTCCTCGTAGTACTTGGAAGAAAATTTAGAGATATGACCAATATCAAACGTGATATTTTCATCATCAACTCTTAAAGTCAATTTCCCCGCTTTCATGTCAACTAAAGCACTAGCCGTCATCAAAAACGGTCTTCCCAAAATTAGTGGTACACGAGAATCTTCGGGATAATCGCAAACCACAAAGTCCGTTGGAAAGACGAGTTTCCCTACTTTGACAAACACGTCCTCGACTATACCTTTTGGTAAGGCGATCGATCGATCCGCTAGCTCGAGAGTCATCTTAGTAGGTGTAAGCTCGGGAAGTGATAACCTTTTCCATACGGAAAGAGGCATCAAATTAATGCTAGCACCAAGATCGGCTAAAGCTAAGCATCCTTCCATATTAGGGAAATCACATGGTATCACAAACTTGCCCGGTCTCCAAGCTTTTTGGGAAGCTTTTGTGTAAGAACCGCGGAACATATAGCATCTAAAGATGTAGACACTTCAACCAATTTCCCTTTATCATTCATCAATCTCTTAATAGTCGAAGCAAACTTAGGCATGTAAAGCAATGCATCCGCGAAACTAACATTAATATAAAGATTCTTAAACATCTCTAAAAAAGTAGCCATTTGAGCATTGGACTTTTCGCGGAGCTTCTCTTGGTTAAGTCTCGAAGGGTAGGGTAGTGTGGGTTTAGTCTTTGGAAGCTCGGGTTCCGGAATAGGCAATTGGTCTACCTTTGGTGGAATAGGAATTTCCTTTTCTTTAACCACCTCGGGTTCTTGCTCCACTTCCCTCACCGTAGAGGTACTCACATGTGGAAGCAAAGGTCCGTCTAAAGCTTTCCCACTACGTGTGGTTATAGCTTTCATCTCACCCTTCGGGTTTGGAATGGTGTTACTAGGTAAGCCACCCGAAAACGAGGAAGGTTGACTCATAAAAGATTCAAACATCGAAAGCAATATGTTTTGACTTTGCTCCATGCTTTGTTGCATACGATTTTGGTTTTGCTCTAGCCTTTGTTGATTAAGCTCAATCTTATTGTTTTGCCCTTTAATCGTATTTTGAAAATCGAGTTTCAAAGTATTAATTTGCCCTTGAATGTTATTTTGAAAAGCTTTCATATTTGCCTCATTTGACTTGATATAACTTGACAACTCATTTTGATTATTCCCTTGAAAACCTTGATTGTTTTGATTAGCATTAAACCCATTTCCTTGATTGAAATTCCCTTGGTTACCACGGTTAAAATTATTCTCATTGTTTCCATTGTTTTACCTATTTTGAACCGGTGGAAAACCCGGTGGAGCAACATGATTTTGACGAGGAACTTGAGCGTTGGGGCCATAAGTTCCCGTCGCGGCAAAAGCACTAGCTTGATCAAACCCCGTGGTTAAACAAGCATGATTAGGATGTGCTCCACCACATGATACACAAACATTCTCAACCATATTAATGGATCCATGAGGATTCTTTCTAAGCTCATTCAAAATCGTGTCAATCTTAGAGTCCAATCTAGCAATCTCGGGATTAAATGAATTCACATTGGAAACACCCGGTGTGTTTCGTGAATATTGTGCTCTAGATTTATTCTCAATTATTCCCCACGCGTCTCTCGGAGTTTTTCTTAAAAGATTACCACCCGCGGCGGCATTTAAAGAATCTTGTTCAATCATATAAAGCCCATTATAGAAAGTATTTATTTGATGTAATTCCGAGAAACCGTGGTGTGGACATTGTCTCAACAAATCTTTAAATCTTTCCAAGCAACCCCAAACGATTGATGCACTTTTTGTTCAAATCTAGTGATCTCGTTCTTAAAGTGTGTTGTCTTAGATGGTGGAAAGAAATAATTCATAAACTTAGACACTAAATCATCCCATGTTAAGATCGAACCCGGTGGTTCTTTCTCATACCAAATCTTAGCATTACCCTCGAGCGAGTACGGAAAAAGCATGAGCTTAATCGCGTCATTCGGCACATCTCTAAACTTGAGAGTCGAGGTAATTCGAAGAAAATTCCGAATGTGAGAGTGCGGGTTATCGGTCTCATTGCCACGAAATTGGTCGGCACGAATGAGCGATAAAATACCCGTCTTAATCTCATAATGATCCGCCAAAATAGCCGGCACAACGATTGCTTCCCCATACCCTTCGGTGGGTGCACGGAGCAATTCCTCCATTGTTCGGTTATCGGCCATCTCTACAACAATAGGTGGAAGCTCGGGTTCCACTATTCGTTGTTGACGATTTCTATTTATACGAGGAATATTTTCAAGCCTATTAAAATCAATTACAAGACGAGAAGAACGTAATTGCATACACTACAAAGACGAGAATTTAGAGGATTGAAGAAAAGAAATTAGACAAGAAGAAGATTATTTTTGGTATTTTATTTGGTATTGCTCAATCAATAATGATCGATAAAAAACAAGGAATAAGGATAACTACTATGGAAGTAAATTATCCTCGGTCGACTTTGAAACGATAGGTGAAAACCTAAACGTCTCGAGGTTCAATAAGTAAACAACAAAAATAAGATTTATTACTGCTTGAGTCGGCAAACCAATAATAGGTTGTTCCTCTCAATATACGCACAAGCAAGCGGGGAAACGAGGTGACACAAAGCATTATTAAAATTAAAATTACTAATTAATCTATTTAAATTTAATAAAAACATTTTCACCAACGGAAAGCCTACATTCGTGTCAAAAGCACTTATTTTATTTACTAAAACTTTAAAAAACAACACTAAAAAATTAAAATTTTATTGAAAAATGAGAAAAACAATACGTTTAGACACGACAAAAGCAATTGCAAGCGATTATATCGATTGACTCCCCCATGCTAAAACCAAACATTGTCCTCAATGTTTCTTAGCTCAAGAGTAACACCCCCTTGCTAAAATACGAAGAGTCTAATGCAAATTCCTAGCATGGAAAGAGCACGCAAATCTATAAGCCGTTTATTAATTATGCCTCAAGAAAAACGTTAGTCGATAAAAATCAAGGGTAAAAAGTGTGCCCCTTTTTGGCATTTAAAGAATGGAAGATCAAGTGGACCGGCAAAAACCGAACACGAGAGTCTTCAAAAATTAGGGTCATACCTAAGATCACAACAAAACACGAGCACGAGCTTGAAAGATCAAGCCTTATTAGGTGTTAGAAAATAGAAAGAAGATAGAAAGTATGGGACTCCCCCACAAGGCACCTCGTTTTTGTTCACCGAGTCATGAGCTCGACTCGATCCCCGCATTCATTGGTCCTTAGGGAAAGTTTGAAGATCCGGGACAACCTCCGTAGGTATGTCCCCTCCAAAGTAATGTTTCACACGATGACCATTCACCTTAAAGTTAGGCCCGTCTTTTTGAGCTAGCTCAACGGTGCCATAAGGGAAAACTTGTGCAATGGTGAATGGTCCAGACCAACGGGATTTAAGCTTGCCCGAGAAAATCTTAAGTCTAGATTTAAGCTTGGATCAATTATAGGAGCTTGCGAAAAGTTCTTGTTCTTAACTCGTATGAATTAAGACTTTCGCGTTTTAAAGCTCCCTATATAATAGCCTAGCAAAACTTAATTCAAATACGTTAAGGAAAAGCTAAGGTTAAAAACCGAGTCGAGTAAAAAATTATTCTTATTTTCACCAACGGAAAGCCTACATTCGTGTCAAAAGCACTTATTTTATTTACTAAAACTTTAAAAAACAACACTAAAATAGATTAGTTTCAATAGTAATTTTAATAAAGTTTTATAAAGTTTAAAAAGTTTTAATTAGATTTTTTAAAGTAGAGTAAAAGTTATTTTAATTAAATAGATTTACTTTTATAGATTTTTAATTAGATTAATTTTTAAATAGTGTGTTAATTTTTAAGTAATTAATTGTTTTAGACTTAAAATAGCGGGGTTTACGATTCATGCACTTTAGGATAATATTAAATAGTTTAAAATTTGTAGATTTAATTTGTAGTTTAAAATCCGTAAACCAATTCAAATCGATTGTCCAAATCAAAACAAAACGTCTCAAATTCATAAGATCTTCGTGTACAACGAACTTGAATCACTCACGTGTTTAATTGAATTCGTCATTGGTAATATTAGTCTATTACTTTTTCCTAAAGGTAATTTTCTAATTTACCCTAAAACGTATCCAAATTATCACTATACTATCACGATCACATCATACACCCAAAATTTTTGGTGGAAGCCACGTATAGGAGAAAGAAATAATAAAAAACTAGAAAAAACAATAAAAAAAATACGATACTATCCATAACACTCATATAATGTGTATGTTAAACTAATATAAGTTAAAATTGGCACGAATAATAAAAAAGTAGTATGCACAATTGATAGTTGTAAATATAGGGGTATAAATGCGAATACGATTAACGAAAAACGTAAAAGATTAAAACCACGAGTTTGTTGTAAACGAGCAGAAAGGTATGTCAATTAAACACATTTTTGGATTAAAATAAGTTTAGCAAGAGAATTGTTTCAGATTAAAGACGATTCTACACTAAGACGATTAAAAACTAAGACGAATTACACAATCACGCAAATCGAGAAAAAATAATATTAAAACAGTAAAAAATCAAAATAATTTCAAAACTGATTTAAATTAACTAAATAAAAACAAAAATAAAATTAAAAATGATTAAAAATAATTAAAATTGCTTAATGGGCTTAAAAACAGCCCAAACCAAAAATTGGTTACGACTTATTAGACTTTTTGGCCCATAATAAAAGTTTAGAAAAACAGAAAACAAAAAGCCTTGCTTGACTCAAAATTTAATTTTGAACAACTTTATCAACTCGAAAAAAGTTGTATAAGTTCCTAAGGCCTTCAAATAAGCTATAAGCTCTCTTATTGGGCATAATAAGCTTAATAAGCTCAAACTTAAGCTTATCAGAAAACTTTTGTTGGCAAACTCATTCTTTTGTCAATGTAAAGTTGTTTCAATAAGAAATATACCAAAAAGTAAACTGAGCTTATCAGAAATAAGATATAAGCACTTTGAAAAAGCCCAAAAGCTTATTTCAAGTCCTTATAGGCTCAAATATAGTAGAATCAAGGACAAACCGGGCACACCTGCCATGGCTGCAGCTGTACTGCCCTGCCAAGATACGAGTGGCCTCAAACTTACTCGGGTACGTCGTTGGTCATCCTAGGCTAATAAAAAAAGGCAACAACGATAAAAATACGTTACTGTTCATAACAAAGAGAACACGTATATGGTGTATACCGTACGAATCAGCATCACCCTAATCTGGTCGTCGCCAACCCAACAAAGATTGGGGGCAATGACCGTATTGAAAACAAAACATGATCACAAACAAATTCGCAGGCACAAAATAAGAATGACGCATCCACCCAGAGTCCCATTTTCTTTTGTAGGCTCAGATAAGGTACACTCAATGAGACACCGGGCACATCAGGCCAACAATCATGGTCAACAAAAATCAACATCACCTTAACCTGGCCCTCTCCAACCCATCAAAGATTAGGGGCAACGACCGTGTTCAAAAAAACCATCATCATAAACGAAGTCACAAGCATAAAATAAGAACGACACATCCACCCAGAGTTCCATTTTCCTTTGTAAGATCAGATAAGGCACAATCAAGGATAGAGCGGGCACACCCGCCATAGTTGCATCCGTAACAGGTTGCCTCGCCAAGATATAGGTGGCCTCAATCTTGTTCGGGTTGGCCATTGTTCATCATAGCTTAAGAAAAAAATGGCAGCAAACAGAGAGTACCTAATTCAACTATTACCTACCCATTTGGCTTCTTTTTTCATTGTTTTCGCCATTTTTTATTACTTGTTCCTGTACGTAGCCCCCAACAAACCATTCAGTCACCCAATACATGTTTCAAAAACTACACTAGTATTTGTTAATCGCATACATTGTAAGGGCAAACAAACATCCCCTGACTATGCTAGTTTGTAAAATGGAAAACTGGACCTCCGTCGTGGCCGCAATCATCACTGACTGCCTCGCCAACAAACGGATGATGAGAGTCAAATAATTCCCCACTAAAATGATCAAACCCTTTTACATCCTACATTTTGTAGCTCATAATGAATCAAAAAAGTTAATAATCACCTCATAAGATGAAACAAAAGAAAGAATGACTAACAACAAGTATATAAGTGGAACTAATCTGTATGAACCCCGGGTACATGTCTCCTAAAGAGACACTAGACATGAAGGTGGTTGAAATAAACCCTGGGTACATGAAAGACTATGAGATCTCATTGAACGATTCAATGTACTATCTAGTAGCGTGTGGAATCGAAAAGATATAAATCGAAGTTGATAGATATATGATAATGCGAATGCTAATGATAATGTAAAACATAATATAGCGCTAAAGTGAGTGTGAGGATCATGGATAGATGAATGGCCAAAATATAATAACGCAAGAAAATAATGAATAATTAAAGTCTCTTGTGATGAGACATAGGATTGAGACTTACAGTCTATTTATAAAACTTACTGGATATGCATTGGTCTTTATGAGGAATGAAATTGAATAAACGTAAGTTACAAATGATGGGACACATATATTTTCTCAAAGACTTGGAAATGACCATGTGTATACATACTGATATGTGGTGGATCCAATAATGATTTGATATTGTATAAGTCTGGCAATGTGACAAATAATTGATATGCGTCTAAAAGATGTATGAATAAAGCTCATGTAGTATTTAGATTTTATTATTGCATATAAAATGCATGAAGCATGCTAATGATTTTTAAATGCTTAAAGCATATAAGAAAAGTTCTCGAGAACACTACTTGATTGTATTAAAGTAATCATGATTTGGGCATATATGTTATAATCGTCTTAGTATGTAGTATTATGCTAAATAAAGAGTTACTTTTTATAAAGACGATTGGATGCATAGATAATGAATTTGAAACAAAAGACAAAGTTTGTCTTAGTTCCAGAAATGAACATCTTAAAGATGAGATATGTTATATGGATAAACAACTCTCATGTTTATGAAGTCATGTGATGTTGGAAAGACTCCCTTGATTTATAAAGTTGATGGTCACAATATCGATTTAGATGTCATACTACTAAAATGTGTATGAACTATACACTGTTTTCTAAGGGCCATACTTAGTGTTGACAATAAATCTCTTGCAAAGTTTAATGATAAGCTTGAATGAGAAGCATGCGTTATGTATATGCAAACAATATGTGTAAAGAGTGTTTTTTCATGTGATTTTATCAAGACATTTAATTTGCATTTTAGTGACTCAATGACCTTAAGTGATGTGATCATTCGGGGGAGAGAATATTGCGCGTTGCACTCTTTTCCCCTTGACTATGGTTTTGTCCCCACATGGTTTTCCGGCAAGGTTTTTAATGATGCAACATTCCTGAGCGTATAAAAGAGTCATGTACTCTTTTTCCTTCATTAGATTTTTGTCATAATGGTTTTTATCTAATAAGGTTTTCACGAGGCATAATTCTAGATGGACACCCAAGGAGAGTGTTATGAATAAATATGGAATGGATATCCATATATTTTAATATTAGTAATAAGGTTTAATTAGGTAATATTCCATCTTGTATCTATATATACATACCTCCATAAGAGATGAATAATACAATTATCTGCATTTTTTGTATCTCTTGTTCTTGTCTATTGCTTTTTACTTTATACTTCCACAATAATTTTGATTTTTTCCACCAATAATATCGTTCGATTTTACTTATATGTCAAAATCAAGTTATTTGATTGGTCTAGCTCTTTTTTTACAACCCACACTTTCTCACTAAAGTTCTCAAAAAAAGCTAACTTTTTTTATTATATAATTTTTTTTGTCTTTCTTTAATTCTCTATTTTTAATATATTTACTTCTTTTTATTTTTTTATATTGTTTTTTTAATTTTAATTCAGTTTTTTACAAGTAATTTAATTTTCAAAAACATAGTTGCTTAATTTTTTTTTTGAAACTAAAACATAGTTGCTTAAGAAAACACCATCAATCCTTCATCCATATCCATGATCCACCCAGTCTCTTCACACACACACTGAAACACGCAGTATGCATAAACATATTTGATTGATTCACAACATATTTTTTCATTATGAACTCAAATAACCCCCAAAATCCCACCCCCAAAATCTCACTTTTAAAACCCATTTTTTTACTCTCATTTCTAATCCTCATATCAGCAATCTCAATCTCATTAATCACCCAAAACACACATCACACCAAACCCATAATCACCCAAATCTTAAAAACACTAGGATTCAAAACCTCAATCTTAAACCCTCACTTAACCCCTGATGTGGGTCCCAGTACTTGTCTCCTATGGATGGCACCATTCATTTCTGGTGGCGGGTATTGTTCAGAAGCCTGGTCTTATATATTAGCACTTAATAAGTATAGAAATGATACTAGGAATAGTTTTAAGTTAAGTATTGACCAACATGGGGATAGCGAAAATTATGACTTTTGGGATGGTTTGTCTTTAGATGTTAAGAATTTAGCTAGCGAGCTGTATCGGAATGAGTGTAGGTTAAATGAGAGTATAGTGATTTGTCATAGTGAGCCTGGTGCTTGGGACCCGGCGTTGTATCAAACGAGCCGTTGTCCACCTGGTGAGAGTAGGTTTGTTGTTGGGCGGACGATGTTTGAGACGGATAGAGTCAATGCTGAACATGTTAGGAGGTGTAATGTGATGGATATGGTTTGGGTTCCTAGTGAGTTTCATGTGTCGTCTTTTGTTAAAAGTGGGGTGGATAAAGCTAAAGTTGTGAAAGTAGTGCAGGCTGTGGATTCTGAGTTTTTTAATCCGGTGAAATATGATTCGATCAAGATTGAATCTTTAGGGAAATTGGTACTTGGGTCGGGTTCAATGGGGTTGGATGGTCGAAAAGCATTTGTTTTCTTGAGTGTGTTTAAGTGGGAATTTAGGAAAGGTTGGGATGTGTTGTTGCGGTCGTATCTGAAAGAGTTTGATTCTTTAGATGGTGTTTGTTTGTACTTGTTAACGAACCCGTATCATTCTGATAGTGATTTTGGTAACAAGATTGTGGAGTATGTGGAGGATATTAAGTTGGAAAAACCCGCAAATGGTTGGGCTCCGGTTTATGTGATTGATTCTCATATAGCTCAAGTTGAATTTCCGAAACTTTATAAAGCAGCTGATGCTTTTGTTTTACCGTCTAGAGGGGAAGGGTGGGGTCGACCTATTGTGGAAGCCATGGCTATGTCGTTGCCAGTGATTGCAACAAATTGGTCAGGACCGACGGAGTATCTGACTGAAGAAAACAGCTACCCGCTGCCAGTCGATAGAATGAGTGAGGTTACTGATGGGCCGTTTAAAGGGCATTTGTGGGCAGAGCCTTCTGTTGATAAACTCAGGTTTCTGATGCGGCATGTGGTAAGCAATCCCGAAGAGGCTAAGAGCAAAGGAAAGAAAGCCCGTGAAGATATGATCGATAAGTACTCTCCTAAAAAAGTTGCAAACATAGTTTTCGATCAGATACAGCGGATACTTGAAAGAATAGCTTAAATTTTTGTAAGTTTATAATTCATATAGATGTGAATCAATGTTCTGTGTAAAAATTTGCGGCGATAACTATAAAAAATAGTCCGTTTTCGGGGTGTGTTGGTGATTATGAAATGCATAAACAGATATATTTGGCTCACTACTAGAACATAAAGTTGATATAAAATCTTTCTGAAATTACATCATTTGGAATAGGGTACATATTATTTATTAGCGTCAAGCCAATCAAGAATACCCTTCTCTGCTTCAGTAAGATCTTTCTTATTCCTTAGTGTGCCTTCTTCAAATGCGAAGTAGTCCTTGTAATTGCGCTTGTAATAGCTATCTAGTCTCTGTAGTGGAAGCAGTTTGAATATCGTAATTAGCATGACATATATAGATAATTTTGATAGAACAAAATGGGTAACTTTTGAATTTGTATTGCTCGCCCATATAATTGTTTTCTTTATCATGTTATCAAGTGGATGATAGTACTATAAAGTATAAACGCTCATATCTTAACCTGCAAATGGGTACTTGTGGGTATTTATTTCATTTAGTTAATAGATAAAATCTTCTACATTAGACAACCTTAACCAAGTATATAAAAGAGTCAATATTGCATAGCATGAGCCGTACTTGGAACCAAAAGTATAGATAAAATTCATCTCTTCACATTAAGTAGAATATGTTAAAGAGGTAAAAGCTACAGTTTTATATATGGCTTTTACGGAGTAGTACTTAGCAAATGCAATATCTAATGTTGTTTAGCTTGTTTTTAATTTCCAGGAATACTCTTGTAAATTTTTGTTTACATTCATAATCAAATCGACTCTGTAATGTGTATTTGAAGGAAGAATCTATAAAAATTCTCCAAAGCTATGACTATTAATCGTAAATACACTGCATATATAATGGAACATCTAATGAACAATACGGTCGGTATTTTTAATTTAATAGTGAAATATCTAATGAACACTTATACCATCAAATATCCCTACAAAGCAACACTATTGTTTACCTCCTTATCATTCTTGGTTTTGTTTTCCTCCGACTTCTTCAGGTACTCTGCATATAAGACCATCATATAACTCAATGACGCAATAACTCATTTGAGCAATAATATACTACTACTTTTTAATGTGTGTGTAGTTGTGTGAGTTTGAATTAACATACTTTGAAGTAGCTGAGTCTTGGAGTCTGTTGCAGCAGCAACAACAGTGGAAAGGAGTAGCAGCCTTCTTCCTTCTCCTACTCCACCATTATTCTCAGCAACTTTTGATGTTGGTTTTGTGAATCTTAAACCTTTGTGTTTTTCTTCAGTGTTTTCAGCAGCTTGAATGGATGAAACCAGTGTAGCAATGTAAGCTCTTATTGCCATTCCAACCTATTCTTTTACCTTATCCTTCTGTCATTTCAAAATTTGTTCACTCTGTGTATATTATCAGTAGCCTCTCTTTTAATTTCTTCTTGACCACTAGTTCTATTTATTGTGGATATGATGATATGGACTTGTAAGTTTGGCTCTATGTGACTTGTGAACCCAATATTGAAAATCAGATTGTGATTGATTTTTTATGGGAGATCCTAGAGGCCTAAATGAGATATGGTCCCTTGGTGTTGATATTTTTCAGTTGTGGTATGTTTCTGAGTATTCAGTAGATATACTACTGTATGAATATTTTTTTTTTGTTACTCCATTATGCACATATAGATGTACACTTTTAAATACCCTAAGCCCAATTATACCTAATCTTTCAAAAGATTTTAGCGTTTAACATATTCATCACTGATCCTTTAAGTTGGGCATAACTCATTTGATAGTTGCCCATCTGATGAAGCCCATATATGAGACTATCTATCTCATAGGGCCATTATGTAGAGTTGTCTTGGTAACACAGATCGAACCCCCTTGCTTGAAGGCTGAAGCGCACAGTTATCCCTTGCTTGAAGGCTGAAGCCCACAGTTATGAACTTGTATCTGCACAGATATTTGGCATTGGTTAAAATGAAAAAAGGTTCATCTGTTGGGAACTTGGGATGTCACTCCATATTGAAAATGTCGAAAAATGACTACGTGGCATATATTGGCATAAACCAACCCCAATTCGCCTATAGTTATTCCATGGTGCTAGGAATCCATGGTTGGAATCCAAGAGTAAAGGTCCTACTATTGGACATGTAGGTAAGAAGGCCTTAACTATGTATAAACGATGGTAACACTACAACTAGGTAACTTGTTGCGATTTAGTTTTAGATTGTGATACCGTTGTTCATATACATGTTTGAATTGCTAATTAGTGGAATGTAGTTTGGATTTTCTCGTGCTTCGGGTTAACCCGAAATTTTTGATCACCTTCTTTTAATACAAAACCATCATAAGTCCAGAATCAACCTCCTCATTTCTAAGACAAATAGGAGTGGTAACAAATTCACTTATCGCCATGTCAGCGTCATATCAGCTTTTTAATAAACTAATGAGAACTCACTCATTGTCATGTCAGCGTCACATCAACTTTTTAATAAACTCATTACAACTCACCCAAACTCCCCTTTAGAAATAATGTCACTCACCTAAACTCAATACAACTCAATACACATCACTCCCTCTTTTTTATTAAATTATTTTTATTCATACATTTTATTAAAACACGAGTACATAGAAAATTAAGACACAGTACGAAATTAAAAGACGATATATAGGAAATTTAAAAACAACATTTAAAAAAAAAACTAAAAAGGCAAATCATATTTTGCCTTGATCTGAGCTCGGCGCCACTCTGCGACTGCACATTCACGTCCCTCCAAGTGGTTACACGGCTGCAGGTAATAATCCAAGTCCTCGTTTTGTTGCTTGACTTGGGCCATTTCGAGTTCTTTTTCTCGGATTTCTATCTCTTTCTTCTTCATCTCAAAATATGCGGCCTGTTGTTCACCCTGCATTAGAATGACCCGTTCTTGTTGTTCACCCAACCCTGACAACATCAACCTAGCCAAAGCTTCGTCATTTGTACTCGACTCCACCGAACCTCTGCTCCCTTTAGCCTTAGCCTTAGCTCTGTCCCTGCCCATTGGACGTGGGATCGGTTGCACTTCTTCATCAGGGCCATCAACTTCCACATTGTTACTTGCATCTACATAATTTTTGTTAAACGAACTAGACTCAGATGACTTGTATCTCTTGCTTATTTGAGAAGTCCTGTTAATTCTTTAGGCAATTCAACCTCTTTCCATTTCTGGCTGTCTTTCACAATCTCCCAATAATGACGAAATTTGAACGGTAATCCAACTTGAACTTCATAATGCACCAACGCCTGGCTAAAAAAATCACCATCCGATGAACCAATTTTAGGCCCCATTTGCATCACTTGAGCATAAACCCCACAAAACCGAGCTATAGCCGGTCGAATTGTCTTCCACTTCCCGTTCAAAGAATCATCTGTAAGAACCCCATACTGGTTCGTTTTGCTCTCAAAGTACTCAAGGATTTTTGTCTAAAATTCCTCCTTAGTCATTCGTTTCCACGAACGTCGTCATTAGACACGACAACCCAACCTTTTGTCAAAGCAATTTCCTCCGCTGTTGTCCAATGTTGTTGTCGTTTTGTATTGTCTTCGATCGCCTTCTTCTTTTGACGTGTGCTAGATAGTGCAGTCTTCGGTTTAGGTTTTTGGACTGTTTCTTGGGTTTCTGGAACGGTTTCTTGCTCGGGAGACCCGGTTTGTTGATACGAAGCAAACCATTCATACGTTTCCGAATACTGCGGGATGTAGCAATCTTCAGTTTCGTAGGCGGGTTGTGATGAGGAACCACCCATGTGTGTTGGTGACACATAGTTTGGTGGCATTTGTTGTGATGACGAACCACCCCGATGTGTTTGTGACAAATAGTCGGGTGACGGGTTTTGGGGCCATTGGTATTGGCTTGGGTATTGGCGTAGGTTTTGGCTTGGGTATTGGCTTGGGTCCGGGCAACGGTAAGGTGTGTTTTGGTAAGGTTGTGGTTGAAAGAATGATGGTGGTTATATGGTGTTCACGTAGCAGGGTGACGGGTTTTCTAGGTCGAAAGTTCCTTGCGGTGTAGGTGGTGAGTTTTGGGTATTTCGCCTACCTCGACGTTTGTTGGCGGATCAGGGTGTGTTTTCTTGAGACATGATCTGGAGGTGATGGAGATGAGAGGTTTTAGAGTTTTTGTGTGAAAAATGAAGAAGATGATAGTGCTATTTATAAGTAAATTTGAGGTCAATATTTTTTTTATTAAAATGAAAGAAACTATAAAAAAAAAAACATGTGGGGTCCCATTGTAGTAACTCAACCAAGGTGAGTATGGTCTTGTTTTTTGATGCATGGGAGTAAGTCGCGCGCGTGTTTCTAAGTAGAGGATTAAGAGTTGCACGCGAGTATGAATAACCCGCTCGTGGCTTACACTCCACTCCCTCCAACCTTACTTTTAAGTTTAAGTTTCACTTAAAAGGCGTAAAATGAAATATGAAAACTACAATCTATATCTTTGTTCTTGGACGGCCTATCGACAAACTCACACGCAGGCAGGGGTGAGAATCGGGCCGGGTTAACCTGGTTCGGGTCAAGTTGGGTCGGGTCAAGTCGGGTCAGAACTCAAAAAAATCAAATCCGAACCTGAGCCTAATTAGAACTCGGGTCAGTCGGGTTCGGGTCAATTCGAGTCGGGTTAATTCGGGTCGGGTCAACTCAGGTTCGGGTCAACCCGAGTATAAGTAAAAAATTAACTTATTTAAATATATTTACAAGGTAAAATGTGGTAAAAAAACTCGGGTCAAGTCGGGTTGGTTGGGTTCGGATCAAGGCTAAAAAATATAAACCCGAACCGAGGCTAATTAGAACTTGGGTCAATTCGGGTCAACCCGAATTGACCCGAATATGTTTTTGAACCCGAGTGACCCGACCCGAATAGGCTATTTCGGGTTCGGGTCGGGTCAACTTTTTCGACACCCTACACGCAGGGGCGGACATACTAACAAAGTTTTGGGGGGAGGGAGGGGGGGGGAGGCGCCCCCGTGGCTAGCCCGATAAAATGAGATTTTAGTGTTAATTTTTTCCGATTTTAAGCATTTTTCGAACGTGCCTTCCCATAAACCAATTGCCCCCACTTACTTATTAAAACACAACATTTAACTCTCAAATACCTTATAAATCCCTCATTTCTAAGTAAAAATACATGATTTATCATTTCGATAATAGGTTTTTTTTCCGTATATTAATGTCATTGTCCAAATTTTTTTTTCACCCCGTCTTCTATATTCCTGCGTCCGCCACTGCTCACACGTACCCACCCTAAATCGCTCACATGTTTTGCATCTCTGAAGTGTCACTTGAACACTCAAAATTACTCAATTCGGACAACTCATGCATAACGAATCGGTGTTTCTTTGAGCGATGAATTTATGTACATATCATAAGTCCCATATATGTTGCACTAATGTTTCATCCTCATGGTGGCATAAGCTTAAGCTTAAGGTTGATTTATTAATTCTTATTACAAGCTACAAATCTTGCGATCTTTTGAATACGTTGCGTAGCGTCTGTCTTTTCCTACAAATAAATTTGCCTAGTACAGATGAGCGGGTAGTTTGCATGAATCAAGTACGTTAGAAGGGCCACAGTGTTGATAGACGTACTAACAGTTAGGTTCATTGAATTTATTAACGGAACGACTCGACACTTCGTTGTCTCCAACTTAAACATCAATTCTCATTCTTTTAGCCCACGACCCCTCCCTCTCACTGCCACTTTTGCCTTCCAAAATGGAACCATACTCACACCAAAGTTCCATTTGTTTCTTTCATATACCTAAAATAAGTAATACTCTGTCTTGTTTGTAATAGTGACTAGCCAAACTCTATTAAATTATTTTGCTGGTTCTATTATTCATTCAAAATATTTTTATAAGACTTTTGTCTTTACATAGCTTATATCATATATGTATGTTTGAGAATGTTCATAAATCATAATCAAAAGTTGTAAGGCTTACTTTACTTTAACTCGAGTACACGCATCACTGGCTACCATGCATACAAAGAAGCCAAACAAAAATAACACTCGAACTTATTACAACTACTTGTCTGTACCCTTGACTTCATATCTGATCATGCGATAATGGATAAAAGGTTCCTTTTAGCTAGAAATTATCGAGAAAGAGTTAATACTTCAGTGTTTATACAAAGAAAGAAGTACAAAAGACATTCTTGTAGTTTAAAAAAAAGTGAGAATTATATCTTTCGTCAATACTTTGAACACAATGTTGAAAATTTAGTGCAATTGTGGAAACGAGTCATACTTGTAAATGAGTTTGGAGGTACGGAGTTTACACCCATTAAGTCTTTGACCTCCTGGATTCAATATAGTGGTTGTGCTGATGGTTGTATCATCAGCAGGAGGAGCAGGAGGAAAGTGTTCATCAACAGGAAGAAAAGTTCATCAGTAGGAAGTTGCTCCTGCAGCTCCTGCTGATAAACCACATGCTGATAAACACTTGACTTAGCTAAAAGTCTTTGTTACCTCTTTGACCAATTTATGAGGGGTTTAATATTGACTTGATGACCAGGTTTATGGTCATGTAACCACTATGCTTTTATGTAGGCAGTTATGAGATTAATTGACCGATTAATGCTCATAACACCTTTGACCTTGAGTTACATTCTTAGGAATGGTATCCCTATATAAAGGGATAACACTTGTATGAGGAAAACAAAGAAACATAAACACTTACACGCACAAAGTTCTTGATTTGTACCTAAAACAAGAACAGACACTTGGTTTTATCCCAAGGGGGTATTCGTGTTAAACCAAACATAGGGTCGAATAATCTTCTTTGGAAAGTAATTACACGACTTCAAGTGATATCCAGTAACCAATTCATTGGTACGTAGTTAGTCTATTGATTATCTTTACCCTGTTGGAGCGAAGTAAACCCCAAAAATCAAAGAAGATTAATTTGTGATAATCAATGGCGGCGGCAATGAAGCATATGGTGGCTAACTTCTCAAAACTGGACAAGTTTGAAGGGGTGGATTTTCGGAGATGGCAAAAGAAGATGCACTTTGTTTTTTTTACCATGAACGTGGTGTACGTGTTGACTACTCCTATTCCTGATGGTGGTGATGATGATACGTTGGAGAACATAAGGAAAAGGAGCAAATGAAGAATGATGACTATGTGTGTCGCGACATAATTCTCAATGGTATGTCTGATTCCTTGTTTGATAGGTTTTGACCAAAATGTTGAATCTGCTAAAGAACTATGGGATTCCTTGGAAGCCAAATATATGACTGAGGATGCATCAAGTAAGAATTTCATTGTGAGTGATTTCACAAATTACAAAATGACTGATTCAAGACCAGTCATGGAACAATACAATGAACTTCTTGGAATACTTGGTAGATTTACACAACATAAAATAAACATGGATGAGACCATTCAGGTCTCGTGTTTCATTGACAAACTACCTCCTTCTTGGAAAGATTTCTAGCACACCTTGAAACATAAGAAAGAAGAGTTAACTCTTGTTGAGTTGGGCAGTCATTTGCGCATTGAGGAATCCCTCAGGGTGTATGATAGTGACAAGACAAAGAGCAACAATGTTGCTGGTTCATCTGTTATCAATATGGTGGAGCATAATAACTCCACCAGGTACAAACGTAAACTTTAAGATAACACCAAAGCAATTCCAAACAAAAATTTCTCAGCGACTTGTTGGAAGTGTGAGAAACCTCGACACTTGAAAATGGATTGCAAAGGTGTTGGTATTGGCAGCAAAGCCAATGGATCAGGCACAAAAGGATAATGATGTTGCGTGGTGGGTTGACTCTGGAGCAACAGTTCATGTGTGTAAAGATATATGCTAGTTTAAGACTTATGAGTCACTAAATGATGGATCTATTCTTCACACAGGAAATGAGTCAACGACCCTAGTGCATGGACGTAGTTGTGTAAACCTTAAGTTTAGTTCTGGAAAGATTGTTTCTTTGTTTAATGTTTTGCATGTTCCTAATATTAGGAAGAACTTGGTTCTAGTAGTATTTTGAATAATTATGGTTATAAACAAGTGATTGAATCTAATAAATTTGTTTTATCTAAACATGGTGTGTTTATTGGTTTTGGCTAATATTGATTCTAATATGAATGTTGATTTTGTCCTGATGACTACCACTAAACTGAATGATTCATCACTATGGCATGTTAGGCTAGCCATGTCCACTATAAAAGGATGAAAGATACGTCTAAGGATGGGTTAATCCCAGGTATTGACATGGACACTGAAAAGTGTCAAACTTGCATGTTAAATAAAATTACTAAGAAACCATTTCAAGATGTAAAACGTGAAACTAAAGTCTTGGAGCTAATCCATAGTGATCTATGTGATTTGCATGCTACTCCCTCATTAGGGAATAAGAAATACTTGGTAACATTTATTGATGATGATTTAAGGTTTTGTTATGTTTATTTGTTGTATCTAAGGATGAAGCATTAGATAAATTGAAAGTATTTAAGGCTGAAGTTGAATTACAAGAAGGAGTCCATATCAAAAGATTTAAGACTGATAGGGGAGGTGAGTACATGGATACTTTGTACTTTCAGTCTGTTAGAATAATCCATGAAACATTGCCCCTATACTCCACAACAAAATGGTATATCAGAAAGGAAAAATAGAGTACTAAAGGAAATGGTTAATTCCATGTTGTCCTACTCAGGACTGAGTCATGGGTTTTGGGGATAAGCTATGTTAACAACTTGCTATTTATTAAATAGGGTTCCCAATAAAAGGAACATGATTACCCCTTATGAACTCTCGACTAAAAAGAAACCAAACTTGAGCTACCTCAAAGTTTGGGGTCGTAGGGCTGTTGTAAGACTCCCTGATCTAAAGGTAAAAACCTTGGGTGAAAGAGGCATTGAATGCATATTTTTTGGATATGTTGAGCATTCCAAGGCTTATAGGTTTTATGTTATTAAACCTAATGATTCTGTTTCAATAAACTCAATCATTGAATCAAGGGATGTTAACTTTGATGAGACTAGGTTCTCATCAGTCCCTAGACCAAGCCTTAGGACTCCTACTGGAGCTGAGGACATTGGTGCTTCAGTGGATCATCAAAGGGTCACTGATGAGGTTGTGGTCCAGTAACCTGAGCCTGAGCTTAGAAGAAGCACAAGGCATAGAAATCCAAAGAATTTTGGGCATGAGTTTCAACTATACTTAGTTGAAGGAACAAGGGATGAGGTCTTTGACTAATACTATTATTGCTTTAATGTTGAGGATGATCCCAAAACATTTGATGAATCAATGAAGTCTCAAGATGTTGCTTTCTGGAAAGAGGCAATCAATGGTGAGATGGACTCCATCATGGGCAACAACACTTGAGTGTTGGTTGATCTACCTCTAGGTTGCAATCCACTTAGATGCAAATGGATCTTCAAAAGAAAGATGAAGGTAGATGGAACTATTAAAAAGTTCAAGGCAATGTTAGTCATTCAAGGCTTTAGACAAAAGTCAGGGATAGAGTACTTTGATACTTATGCTCCTGTAGCACACATAAGTACCATAAGAATGTTGATTGCCTTGGCAAGTGTTCACAATCTGATTATTCATCATATGGATGTGAAAACAACATTCTTGAATGGTGATCTGGATGAAGAAGTTTATATGAACCAACCTCAAGGTTTCATCATGGCTGGTCATGAAGGTAAGGTGTGTAAACTGATTAAGTTCTTATGTGGACTCAAGCAGGCACCTATGCAATGGCATCAAAAATTTGATGAAGTGGTTTTGTCTAGTGGTTATTTACTTAACCAAGAGGAAAAATGTGTATATAGCAAATTTGAAGAATCTGGTAAAGGAGTAATCATTTGCCTATATGTTGATGACATACTAATCTTTGGTACTGACCAAGTTCAGGTTGATTTAACCAAAGAGTTTTTGTAATCAAGGTTCTCTATGAAAGACATGGGGAATGTTGATGTTATCCTTGGCATAAGGATTAAACATGAAAGTGATGGTATTGTAATTTCTCAGTCTCATTATATTGAGAAGGTCTTGAAGAAATTCAATCACTTTGATTGTACTCCAGTGAATACACCTATGGATACAAGTGAGAAACTAATGCCTAAAAATGGTCATGCTGTCTCCCAGCTTGAGTATTTTTGGGTGATTGTTTGCTTGATGTATGCCATGACTAGTACTAGGCCTGATATAACATTTGAAGTGGGTAAACTGAGTAGGTACACTAGTAATCCTAGTACTCAACATTGGCAAGCTATTCAGAGGGTATTGAAGTATTTGAAAGGAACTATGTATTATAGTCTTTCTTATACTAGATATCCTTCAGTGTTGAAATGTTACACTAATGCAAGTTGGATCAACAATACCGGGGATAATTCATCCACAAGTGGCTAGGTATTCCTTCTTGGTGGTGGTGCAATTTCTTGGGCATCCAAGAAGCAAACTCGCATTACTAGTTCAACAATGGAGTTTGAGTTTGTGGCTCTAGCAGCTGCTGGTAAAGAAGCTGAATGGTTGAGAAACTTGCTTCTTGAGATTCCATTGTGGGTCAAACCTATAGCACCCATATCTATCTGTTGTGATAGTGCAACTACTTTAGCTAAGGCTTATAGCCAAATGTACAATGGTAAGTCTAGACACTTAGGTGTTATACATAGCATGATTCGTGAGTTGATCATGAATGGGGTGATATCAATAGAGTTTGTGAGATCTCAATAAAACTTAGCTGATCACTTGCCGAAGAGATTGGCTAGAGACTTGGTTATAAAGTCTGCTAAAGGGATGCATTCAAAGTCCAAACTAGTTATTGAATGCTAGGACACCCAACTCCCTCCTAAGAAAACTTGGGAGTTGAGTTTAATGTGGAAAGCTGAACATTCAGGGACTGAAGCACATGTTTTACATATCATCCCAAAGATGTGCTTGTACCTGCTGAAAGGAGAAGTTATAAACTTCTTAATGGTTAATTTCTTTGAAAAAGTGCTTAAGCAGGAGCATGAACTAAAGAGGAACCACCTATGTAAATGTTGAGGTTTCGTCGCCTCAAGGAGCATAGACTTTGGCTCTTACAACATTTATGAATTGGATATGGACACATGACTTGTATGGTGCCAGGAGCGTTTTATGTGTTTGAAAACATGTGTGTATTTTATTCAGGTATTCAAAGTAGTTGAAGGATTCAATTCTTAGAACACCCTGATTCTCGAATATTTGAAGTGATTTACTAAGATGGAAATTCAATCCTCAGGACATTTTCATTTATGCACTTGTTTTGTTAAAGTTGATTGTCATGCAAAATGGAATTGTACTAAATTGGGGAGGATTGTTGGAAATTTAGTGCAATTGTGGGAACGAGTCATACTTGTAAATGGGTTTGAAAGTATGGAGTGTACACCCATTAAGTCTCTGACCTCCCTAGACTTAATATAGCGGTTGTGCTTATGGTTGTATCATCAGTAGGAGGAACAGGAGGAAAGTGTTCATCAGCAGGAAGAAAAGTTCACCAGTAGGAAGTTGCTCCTGCAACTCCTGCTGATGAACCACATGCTGATAAACACTTGACTTAGCTAAAAGTCTTTGTAGCCTCTTTGACCAATTTTATGAGGGGTTTAATATTGACTTGATGACCAGGTTTATGGTCATGTAACCATTATGCTTTCATGTAGGCAGTTATGAGATTAATTGGTCGATTAATGCTCATAACACCTTTGACCTTGAGTTACATTCTTAGGAATGATATCCTTATATAAAGGGATAACACTTGCATGAGGAAAACACAAAAACATAAACACTTACACGCACAGAGTTCTTGATTTGTGCCTAAAACAAGAACTAACACTTTATTTTATCCCAAGGAGGTATTCGTGTTAACCCAGACATAGGGTCGAATAATCTTCTTTGAAAAGTGATTACACGACTTCAAGCGATATCCGGTAACCTATTCATTGGCAGGTAGTTAGTCTATTAATTATCTTTAACTTGTTGGAACGAAGTAAACCCCAACACACAATACATCCAACCGTTATATACTTTGTGCACGATACATCCCTTAGACGGATGATGTAAATATTTTTCTAGTTAATTACTGACGAGGGTTTACAAAGAACGGAATTCTTGTCTTTTTGCTTATATAAGATGTATTTTGCACTCTACTAAATAAATAATTGTTTTGAAGAAAAACTAATTTTAATTTTTTTTCAAAAAAAATGTTTATTTTTTTTCAAAAAAAACAAGTTTAATTTTTTAGAAACCATTTAAAAAAAATTAAAAATACTTTTTCTTTGAGAAAAGTTTTAAACTTTCCCTTTTCTTAAATTTTTTTTTGAACGACAATTTATTAAACAAACCAAACTAGCAAGGAGCTAGATTACAAAGAAATAAGATACGGAGTTTTAAGCCATTCGTTCAAACCGAACGAGGCTTTACATCTAGAATTACACCATTGAAACGAACTAACAACAATCCTATTAAATAAACACGCCTTCTTAGGAGGATTATCATCAAAATGCATTTTGATGCGATACCACCAGATATACCACCACATTGTGTACCAAACGCCCTCCAAAAAATCTTTCAGCTTCGACCCAAAACGAATCGAATCTAACCAAACCTTCCACTCGTTGTATGACTCCACATCCGGGAGGGGAATATTCCACCAATTAGCCAAAGATTTACTAATCTGCCTACTAACTTCACATCTAAAAAACACGTGGGACGATGATTCCACCCCCATACCACAGATAGGACACAAAATAGACGGAATACTAATACCTCTTAGAGACAAGTTCCACCTCGTGGGGAGAGCATCCACCATCACTTTCCAAGCCAACACGTTAACTTTTATAGGGACTGATTTACTCCATCTGGTTTTCGTTCCAACGTTAGGGAGATAAATATCATCAATTTTTCGTCTAAGTGAAGCAACCGAAAACTCACCAGAACCTTCTAAACTCCAAACCCATCTATCCTCCATAGGACCCAATGTAATCTAATTGGTGACGGTTTCCAAAACATTGAGTTGCTCTTGTTCACGACCCCCCCCCTTATACCCCGACGAAAGGAAAAACTAACAGAGGGGTCACTCATTTTCTCACTCACCATAGCATCTTTGCGAGACTCTAAAGCATACATTCGAGGGCATATATTTTTTAGAATACCGCCTTGATACCAGTAGTCGTTCAAGAACTTAATAGAGTTACCGTTACCTAATCTCAACTTCAAGTAATCAAAAATATTAATACCTCTCATCTTTATGTTCCGAGCTTCTATCACAATCGTACTCCAACATGATTTAATAACAAACCTGGATTCATTATAAAAATTTCCGCTCTCACCATGAATCTCCTTAATGACTTTTTTCCAAAGAGACGACTCATTATTCAGAAATCTCCACACCCATTTAAACATTAAGCCACGGTTTAGAGCAAAAAAACTAGACCCCCAATCCCCCTTTATCTTTGTTCGCTAAGACCTTATCCCATTTGATCCAATGAGCTTTACGACTATCCGACCCATGACCATTAAAAAACCTACCACGTATCGATTCAAGCAACTTAAGAACCTTAGTCGGAACCTTGAAGATGGACATATTAAAAATAGGCATAGCACCTAAAACTGATTTCAAAAGAGTTAATCTCCCTCCAATAGAAAGACATTTCATCTTCCACTTAGACAAACGAAGCTTCACCTTCTCGATAACCTCCCTCCAATCTTGGATACGTGACATAGATACACCCACCTTAGATCCAAGGTACGAAAATGGATACGAAAGGACAAGACAACCCAGTTTGTTGACCGCCTGATTGACTTTATGCATTTCCACGTTGATACCCAAAATCTTACTTTTACACAGATTTATCTTTAGTCTCGACGCACGATGAAAGCAATCCAAAACACATATCAGCGTATTAATATTCTCATTGCTCCATTTTCCCATAAAAATCGCATCATCCGCATAGAACATATGAGATAAACACAACGAATCACTTAATTTGATCCCTTTAAACATACTCGAATCCACAACACGTTGAAAGGATATGTGAAGACTTTCCATAATGAGAATAAACAAGAAAGGAGAAAGAGGGTCACCTTGCTTCAAGCCCTTATGAAACTGAAATTCCTTCGTGGGACTCCCATTAACTAGAATAGAACCTCTCGAGGATATAAGACAACATTGAATCCAATTACGCCATTTCTTTCCAAACCCAAACTTAACAAGCACATCATCAAGAAACTCCCAGCGAACCGAGTCGTATGCTTTTTCAAAATCCACTTTAAAAATAAGAGATTGCTTCTTTTTACTTTTACACCATTGAAGCACCTCGTTAATAATAAACGGCCCATCTAGAATTTGACGATTAGCAATAAACGCCGATTGGACCTCATGAACAATATCGTCCAAAATCTCTACCAACCTGTTGGCTAGAATTTTTGCGATAATCTTATAAATACAACCAATAAGACATATTGGACGAAAGTCCTTCACCATATTGGAAGCCGCAACTTCTGGGATCAAAGTAATAAATGAGGGATTACACCCTGGAGGAATATCTCCATGCACAAAGAAATGAATCACAGCCTTATACACATCTTCTTCCAAGATTGACCAAAAATGCCGAAAAAACCGAATGTAAATCCATCTGGTCCAGGCGACTTATTCGTCCCGCAATCCCAAACCGCCACTTTCACCTCCTCTTTAGTCACCGTTCGTTCCAAATCAATTTGTTGATCCCTTGAAATCTGTTTTGGAAATGTCGTCTCAAAAGGAATCCTATTTTCTACAGGTTTGTCGAATCTATCATATAAATGTTTAAAAAATTCCCCTTTAACCTCAGAAGGTTGATCAGTCCATTTACCATCCACTAACACTCCACGAATAGCCATCTGATTCCGTTTTTTATTAAGAACCCCATGGAAAAACCGAGTGTTTTCATCCCCTTCAATAGCCCACTTTATTTTTGATTTTTGAGCCAACTCCATCGCATGAAGTTGATCAAGGAATTGAATATCGTATATTAATTCAATCCTTCTTTGAAGTAGTTCATCCGACCTACCTCCATTATCAATCCTCTCGTCCAAAACCCGCAACTCTTGTTTCAAATAATTACTGTCACTTTTACCTTTAACTTTAGACGACTAAATCCATTCGCGAATTTTGCCTTTTAAAAACTTTAATTTCCCCGCCAAATTTCTCATACCATTATCCTTATTACCTGGAGCCGAATTCCACACATCAGAAACAAACGTAGAAAAACCATCCAACTTAATCCAATGATGAAAAAATCGGAAAGGAATCGGACCGTAATCAACATTAGTTTCACATAGGAGAATCGGACGATGATCTGATAAGAATCTATGCAACGTAATTGCACTCAAATGAGGACAAGAATTAAAGAGGCTATTCGAAATAAAAAACCTATCAAGCTTACTCATCTTCGTCGCCGATTTATGACACCAAGTAAAGTGACTCCCTCCTAAAGGAACCTCCTCAAGCCCGGCATCCTCAATGAACGAATTAAACTCATCTGCTCCTTGCACACTGAAAATAAAACCAAATCTATCCGACTTAAATCAGACTTCATTAAAATCTCCCACCACCACCACATTACCATTCCACTTATTGATCACATAAGTCAAGTATTCCCAAACCATTCTTTTATCTCTTGGATCATGAGGCGCATAAACAGCCACTAACATAAGGTCACTATCATTTTTCAACCATTTACCTCTAATAATAACGAAATAATCTGACAACGTATGACTTTCTTTTGTAAAAGAGTTCGAGTCCCATACACAAAGAATACCTCCCGAATTTCCCACCGAATTGCTATGGATATAGTTAAACGGCAAGTTTCCCCAACAATTACGAACGCAAAATATCAAGAAAGATAAAAATGTATACAAACATTTAATCAGTTCTAAATTATTACTTTTTTTTTGAAGAATTTTTTTTAGTTATTTTTAAGTTTTTCAAAAAAGTTCGGAAAGAAGGTAAAAAATATTTATATATTTTTACCTTTTAAAAGGTTTTATTTTTTTGCAAACATTATTTAATTTTCGAAAATGCATAAAAATGGTTTCAAAAAATCAAACTTCTTTTTTCTTTTCAAATTTTGAAAAAAAAATTTAATTACTTTTTTTTAAGATTAACTTTCTTTTTCCAAACATTGTAAATTTTTTTCGAAGACAATGTAATTTTATTTTTTTAAAATTGGTTTCAAAAAATTAAATATTTTTTCGAAAAACAATTAAAATAACTTTAAAATAAAATAAAATTTTGAGTGCAAAATACATCATTGTATAAGCAAAAAGAGAAGAATGTCCTTCTTAATAAACTCTCGTTAATACTTAACGAGAAAAGTATGTAACGGTTAGATGCATTGTGTCCCTAGTATTGACGAGAAATGTAATCCAAACTTTTTATAAACAACATGAATAAATGTTTTTTTACTTCTATTGTGAAAAGTATACTCGATATGTGCAAACTCATGTGTTCTTATACATTAAGTTCAGGGTTTGATATTGTCCTTAACTTTATAACTTCGGTGTTGTGTACTATATATAGGGCTAAAAGGAAAGATTGGCAGATTATATATACAGTATACTCCCTCTTCCCAGATCAGATTTAGCTCAATTCGTTCCAAGTATGTGTAAATGGATCACCAAATGTAAATGCAGTTTTAAGGAGTACAAGTCACCACTTCATGACTATACAAGATATGTTCAATATGCTCAAGTCAAGTGTTTACTATAAATAAATAGACTCAACGCTTTAGTTCAATGTAAGAGTATTTAAATTCTTTGTAAATAGCTTAATGATCACTCAATGCTTTAGTTCAATGTAAGAGTGTTTGAGTTTTTTTTTTTAAATGTTGGAAATATAGTTTAATTGTGGGTTATGTTTATATTTGGTAATGGGTTTAGAGGTATAAAGTATACATTCATTTGTTCCTGAACATCCAGACTCAGATAGTGGTTAACTTATGTTTAACGGTACTTAAATTTACACTAAAGGTAATTGGTTTTACACTAGCGGTAGTTGCAAGTACCGCTAGTGTTATGCAAGTACCGCTAGTTATATGAAAGTACAGGCGCTGAACATGTAACGGTCTTTGACTGTTTAACTGTATTAAATGACCACGTGTTGGGCCAATAAAAGTTATAACTATGGTCCAGTCTTGATTTAATTTAAATTAGACTAAGTATCAATGTGTCGCTGATGTAGTCCAACGACAGAGAAAATGACTAGCTGAAGGCAGAGCCTTAGATGACACACTAGTCACATTCATGTCAGAGACATCGTCATAGAATTCGAAGATTATCTGAAAACATACTTACCATCCTTTATGGATAAGCTGGGATGTAGAAGGAATGTGATGGTGTTCGAGGACGGCTGAGGTGGCAATACTCAGAGGTCACTCCAGACCCTTTGAAGACCTAGCAAATAGACACTTGCCTTATCTCTTTATGGTTTAGGCGAGAGAATATGATAAAGCACTTTGTGCGGGACAAAGTGAAGATTCAAGTTAAAAAAAGCCTAGTACGACCTAGTAGGAAAAGTGAACAATTAGCAGAACTGTTCACTGAAAGTTGGTTAAAGGGATGTCCAAGAATAAACATGCATTTAATGTAGCGTACTATTTCCACTCAGAAGTTGACACAACCAACTGCCCCACTAAGGTAGCAACCTCGTACCACGATAAATAAAGATAAAAAAGGGAGAAAAGTATCACTTGTTTATACTATTATTATTGTTTGTCTTTTCTCCCTGTTGAACCTCTAGATTTCAAGGCTGTGTTCAACGACTCAGTTGGTTCACTTGTAAACTTCATACGAGTATCAAGTTTACTTGTTCAAAAGGTTTCATACATTTTCATTCAACAAGTGTGATACATAGCACTTTGTAATACTTTGTTGATAAGCAATAAAGCATTATGTGTTTGAAAAGTAAATTAACGAGTGTTATATTTTGGTTAAAGAGTTTTAGTATTACAATAGGCTTATATTTGGGACTTTCAATTGGTATCATAGCGGTTTGATTTACAAAACTTTTTTAAAGCCGTTCTTGTTTTTAAAATCAAGATCCTAATATGCCTGATACTATGCCTCCTATACCACCACCTTTTGGCCAAACTGGCCAAACTAATGTCGGGAACACTACGAAACCCACCACCACACCCACACCTACACAAGCTGTAAATGTGGGTGCTAATGATGATAATCTTCCTCAACTTCTTGATAGAAGAGGAGGATCCCATGTGTCTAATGTTCTATCATTTGATGACGAAGACTTTTCAAGTTGGAAAAGTGAATTTCTCATATATTTAGATGGTCTTGAACCTTTCCTTCTAGAAATCCTAAAAGATGGACCCTACATTCCCATGGCCACAACCTCTACCCCCGAGAGACCATCGAAAAAGCCAATGAAACAATGGTCTCCAACTGATAGATGTTTGGCCAATCGGGACAAGAGACTTAAGAGCATCATAGTCTCTTGTCTACCCAAAAACATAATTAAGTCTGATGTAGACTTTTCATACAAGTTTTAGGAAAAACAAGTATAAAAGGCAAGTATTAGACTTTACGTTTAAGAAAACGTAAAATCCAACAGTGAGTTCGTTCTCAAAGGAGGTGTAAATGAGTTGTGTCAAAATTAAATTCTTTTTGATTGATTATTGGCTTGAAAGATGAAAAGAAATGAAGTAAAAAAGACATGACTACGATAAAAATTGAATAAAGACGAAAACGCGTTTTCACGCAAAACGAGGCTGAAAATTAAAACTTTTCTAAAAAATTATTAAAACTCACAAATAAATCATAAATAATATAAATAGGATTGAAAAATTAATAAAATATTTTTTACACTTTTTATTTAATTATTATTTAATTTTAAAGTATAATAAAAGACCTAAAATAAAAAATAATAAAGAAAAAGTCCCAACAAAGATTTTATTACTTATAAACTTTAAAAATATTTTTCTAATGCTAAAGTATTTTTCCAAAAATTAAAACTGCTTTTAACTATTTTTTATTGAATTAACAAAAACAGAAAATAAAAAAATGATTAAAAATAAATGACACTTGGGAAAAATACCCAACCACTTTTGAAAAATCCTAAAACTAGTTTAATATAGTGGAAAAATAAAAGAAAACTAAAAAGATAACGGGATAAGCCCAAAATAAGCCACAAAGGTCACGACTTATTAATAAGCAAAGAACTGAAAGATGTGTTACATAAAGGAATTTGCAAAGCTATGACATGAAAAAGCCACTAGCACACCGGATAACACGACACTCCTCCTTAGAGAGGTCCCGTGTTCGAAACTGTGCTAAGTTAGGTTTTTTATATTCTTTCTTTTTTTGTTTTTTATTTGGACACAAGGCACCCCCACAGGCTTTCTGCTTGTGGGGAGTCAACAATAAGGAAAAACGAATAAGAATTAAGCCACAAAAGCACAAAATTCAGCTAAGATCATCAATTTGAACAACACAGCTTAACAACCTTTTACCTGATATCTGATAAACAGGCAAGCTTGTTATCAGATACCGGGTAGAACTATACTTCAGCTTATCAGACAGATGCAATTACTAAAATTTTTGTGAACTTTAGATTAAGCTACAAGCTGCTAAAGCTATGAAACTAAAAACCAACTATAAGCAGACTTAACACAACCTAGAACCTAACTCTCTACAAGATTTGAGCAACTAAATCAAATTCAACCCTTTGAAATCATAGACTGATGGTTTTAGCTGTTTTTCACGCAAGTGTCTAACAAGAAAATCACACAAGTAATTCAAACCAACACTCTTAACAACATATCATGTATCCATCATAGACAAACAACAATTTGCATACCATAACTCAGCTTAGAACACAGAGACTGACATAACTTGTAACAATGACAGATTTTACTCAAATTTGCACAATCAAACTTTCAAACTAAAACCCTAGATTTTAGTGCAAAAACCGATTATCCCACACCAACCAAACATGCGCAGATAGTTGTTTTCAAGCTTTTTAGTCACCACACCTTTTAACTTACTAATCCAAACAACCTTTAAGTGACTGATTTCATTTTTTCTTACAAAGCAACTAAGATTAAACAACCATGAACAAACAAGAAAAACACAAATCCAAATCTAACATCACCTAATGAAAAGATTTAGGCCACAGAAAAGCATACACATAGCATGAATCATAAAAGTCACTTAACACCAATTTTCAACAAAAACTAACAAAGAGGGAAAGATAATGTTGAACCTCCCCACCTACATCCAAGCAAGGGGCATCAATGCTCCCCTTATGAGCTTAAAAAGCTCAAAGGGGTGTCTTGAGTTGGATAATATGAAACCTTGTTGATGGTTCAATGGCAGAACCAAGGTTTTGATATCATGGCTGTTTTGAAACACAACACTAACAAATGAAACTTCAAATCTACCTATATTCAAGCAATAAGCTAGCTTGAAGTTAGCTTATGGCTTGAGTATCTTGGATAGTGAGTTGTTAAAGCACAAGTAAAACTAGAAAACAGTCTTTCCAAACTTTTGAAACAAGATCAAGGTAACCAAGGACTAAACTAACAAATCCTTATGCACTTCACCAATGTTTAATTCTCCACAAAAGAATTACTCACTTGTGATCAGTACATGAAGATCCGGATCCCAAACTTTTTGCAAGAAAACTTTCATAAATTTTTTGGTGAAAGGTAATCAAAACTTAAAAGAAACTTTAACTCAAAACTTAAAACACTTGCAATAAAAAGAAAACTTTTGGAACTCAGATTCAAAAATAACATCTATGTTATTAAAATTGAAATAAGGAATTACAACTTAAAATCTGGAACAAGAAACTATATGAAACTCTAATGCCTTTATATAGCAGGCTATAAGAACTTCTAGAAAGATTAAAATGTAAAACCTTAAGTCTTGAATTGCCTGAAACGCCTTTGGCGTTTGAATATGTATCTTGGTCAGAGCCCTTGTGAGCTCTGCCATGCCCATGTGAAGATTCAGTGGGTTCTTGTGAGGATGAGCTGTTGAAAATGCATCCCAATCGTCCATAGTAAAGTAGCCAACAAGTAAACGCATCTCCTTCGTCCATCTCTTCTGTCACAATTTGTTTGTAAGTGAAAGTGGGGTTGGGGAGGTCATGGGAGGGCAATTAGGTGTAATGGAGGGAAAAGTAAGGATTCCAATGTGGTCGCATGGTATTCAATTTCCTGTCTAGATGAGTTCAAATAAAACCCCTTGTCCAAAAGGAGTATAGGATTAGGGTTTAAGCGAGAGTAGGGGTTGTAAACAGTGGACTTTGATCCATTTTGGGCAAAAAAAGTATATCTTTAGCGCGTTATTAGCAGATTTGACTTATTTGACTAAAGTCAATAAGTCAAAACGGGTTTTGGGCTAATATTAGTTGATGGGTTGGGTATTTGTTGGGTTGGTCGGGTTTGGTAATGAAATGGGTTTGGTTTTGTGACGTTTTCTCCCCTTTAACTCACAATTTTTTGGTTTTAATGTTTTCAACAGCAACCTTCATAAATAACTTTGACCAATTTACAATATCAGTCCTTGTCTTTTGTATACTTTTGTACAAGGACTATTTGTGCAATATGAGCATTCTTCAAGGGCTTCTTTTGACACATCTTGAAACTTTGAGGACCAATCTTGTATTTATGAGATTTACAAGGGCCTAAAGTGACAAGTCTTTAAAGTTTAGGGACCAATCTTGTACAATCTTCAAACTTCAAGGACTTTTTTTGGAAATTCAACACCAGGGTCCGGTTCTTTATGCGGCTTCGTTTCCCGTGTTATTTTTTTCTTGTTCTTTTTTTATCTTTTGTCTTTTTCATGATATCCGTACCTAAAATAACACATTGAACAAACAGAAGTATTTTTCAAGGTATTTATGGCATTTTAAGCCTGTTTTAGACGATGAGACTATGTATAATTGTAGTCTCATCACTACCCATACTAAACTGTAGAAACTAGATGTGGGGTTGAATAATTTCTCTTTGGTTAATGTCCTAATTAAAAAAAACTTTCAACTAGGTTTGTCCCAAATTTACCTTTTACTTGAAAACTAGTTTCATAGTTCTTAGGTTAAGTTCTAATGCATTAACAATATCTAGTGACAATGAAATGCAAAGCAATAAATAAAACATAAGTAAAGAGTAAGGAAAGAAGCAACCTAAAGAACGACACCAAGATTTATAGTGGTTCGGCAACGAATCTATATCCGCGTTCATACTCCACTCCTCGAGTACACTTTATTTGAGATTTCCACTATATCCACAAGCTCCCATCTTGGCGGAGAAAACCTTACAACGTCGCTTTCATTATTTTCTGACACTAAGCTAAATGTTGAGACCTAATCTTAGCTAGGACCAATCTACACACGTCTCCTACTTCACCATTTTCCGACACAAGGATAGATGTCGAGTTCTAATCGAAAGCTAGAACCAATCTTCGGCGCCCATCTTCTTTTCCGACACAAGGATAGATGTCGAGTTCTAATCCAAAGCTAGAACCAATCGTCACAAGTCTTCACTTTCAAGTTTAGTGAGAACTCACAAGACACATACACACATCACTTTATAGTTTAGTGTGAACTAACACACAAGACTTACAACTCAATAAAACATATCCAAGTATAAACATGTAACTTGGATCCACACAAGACAAATACAAGTATACACATATACAATGGATTTACACAAGACTAATCCAAGTATTCACTAATAAATTGGCTCAACACAACACTAATCCAAGTATACACAAATACATTAGATCTACACAAGACTCAAATAAAAATGATGAACATGACTAGATCTAAGGTAGGATGATCTTCATCAAGGTTTTATCTTTAATCACATCACAAATGTGTGAGTGATCTTCTCTTTGGACAAGTAAAGAAGAGGAGAGGATAATCATAAGTAAACATACTTAACACATTAAGTGATCATTTACTAATGATTAGGATATAAAAAAGAGAAATGAGACAAAAAAAATTGTCCAAAAAGGTTATTGGAAAATGCAGATTTGATCAACTATTTATAGGAGACAAAGGCCAATGGCGATTTGCCTGCGGTTCCTTAATTATCTCTGTGGTTCCTTATTGATATAGAACCACAGGCTTATTTAAGGAACCGCGGGTCATAAACTCCGCTCCTTTTTGTCCTTTAGTTGGGAAGTAATATCTTAGGTAAGTTTTACCTTCAAAGGATATTCCTATGGCATTTTGAATACGCCATATTCAAATTTATATTTTCCATTTTAATAAAACATTTTCTTAAAAGAAAGTTTATTAAAATCTTTTGTCACATTTGAAAAAATGTTAGTTTTAAGGCTAATCACCTTTTATGATCACTAAACATGATTAAGATATGTTTGTGTAAGAGTTAAATGATTATTACCTTAATGATAGTGTTTGTGAAATAATTCGACTTACGATTGTCTTTGATGATAAATGTCTTTATACTTTGTCGTGATCAAAACTAAGAATGATTAGTTAACACTAATAATGTTTTTAGGCATCACGTGCATTAACAATCTCTCCCTTTTTGATTACGACAAACTATAAAATCATTTATGTAAAATACAAAAGTTTTCGAATTATTAACGAGTTTATCACTATAAAAATTTCTCCCCCTTTGTCAAAGCAAGAAGGTTAGCAAAAGTATTTGAAGAATAGAGAATCGACTTTGCTAGTAGCCCCCCTTGGTGCTTACTCCCCTAGCTTGGGGCATCAAGTGATTGAGCTAAGGTGACAAGCTACATACAAAGGTTAGTAGAAAGAAAAGAAACACCAATGTATATACTATAATCACTACCTACTAGATAACTTGAGAGGGAGAAAGAAAAGAAATCTCAAATTAAAAGTAAGTATTTGCTAAGTATGTCCAAGGAGGATGTTTTGACAAAATCAATGTACAATTGGTGGAATAAAGATAGAAAAGAAACATCCATACCAATTGTAATGATAATATGTCAAAGGGTTAAAAATTTATAATTGTTGGAATCACCCAAAAACGATTGTAAATTTTAACCATGATTAACTCTTAACAATATGTGTGATAAAGAATTAGCAAAACAAGAAATAACACACATAACAATCATATTACAAAAATATGAAAGAACACACAAGGGAAATATTCATACACACTATATGAATATTAAACTAACAAATAAGGAAAATAAACAACATAAGCATAAACTATTCTAGTAAACATAGTCCTCCAAGATTGCTTAGGTTTTTATTTAACTCAAACAATTAGAACACAAAATGTGCTTTAATTAGTAAAATAAGACGACGAGACATCATACGAAGATTTGTTCACGGGAACAAATACTTTGAGAGGAGGTCGAGTGAGAAGAAATTCAAGAAAATTTAGCTTGTCATACACATGAGGAAGTTCATTTTGTTGAAATCGACAACACGCACACGAGCTTTTATGATGCAAAACAAAGTCGTTTGATGGGGGAGGACCATCAAGATAAGCAGATGGTGGTGGAGAAGGAGATTGAGGATAAGAGAGGTTTTCACAATGCCTAGAAATGATGGGGAAAAAAGAAAGGTCATTGAGGTGAGGTATATTGTAAGGTTTAGGTGGTGGTGGAAGAGCTTCTCTTTCTTTGATAATTGGATTCATTGAGAAAGTCTCATTCCAATACTCAATAGGAGAGAAAGAAGAAGTCTTGCAAGGTTTAGGAGAATAGGAATCATGATGATCCTTATTCTTCTTGATCCAAACGGGTCGAACCGAGATTTTTGGTTTCTTAGAAATCTTAGAAGAAGAAGCTTTGGGTTTAGAAGATTGTGACAAAGAGATGTCAAGGTTAAGATTAAAAGAAATAGACATTGTGAGGGATGAGAAGAAGAACTCCCAAAATAAGAGGATTTAAAGAAAATAGACAAGGCAAAGATTTGAAATAAAAACAAAAGGTGTCAAGGAATGTTTAGCCAAAATTAGCAAACAAATAATCTTGAAAATACTGAGGTCAAAGAAGAAAGACCAAAAACAAGTCAAAAGATTGACTGCTGTCCGCGGTTCCTTAAAGGAACATGCGGTTCTACATTGATATAGAACCGCACGACAATTATCGAGCAACGCACAATGGACATGAAAAATTGGATTTTCAAAATTTTGAGAAAAGTTTAGACTCTTTCAAAATTAAGAAAATCTTGTATTTTTACCTCTATTAGCACTAGATTATGCTTTGGTTGCACAAAAGGCAACACACTCACAAAGAGTGTCTTGATAAAGGGTAACAAAATATTTAGATAACATTTTGATCCAATTTTAGCCAGGTTTTAGAGGTTGTGATAGATTAAGGTTCGGTTTTAATTAAATTGAAGTGGATTAGTGTGAGCACATAGTTTCAAACACACAAAGGCTTAATCTATTAACATTTTCATGAAAAACTCATGAAGGAAAAGGAAATACAAGAAATAAAGCAACAACTAACTATTACAAAGTTAGCTAATCTTGTTCTTGATTTTGTAAACTTTCTTGGCTTGATTTTCTTTAAAAACATTTAGAAAATCATCATCATTCATCTCCTATGAGGAGGATCATTAGTGAACAAGGTTAGCTAGAAATCTTGCAATCTCCTATGAAGTCCAAACATCTCCATTTTTAGGTTTTGAATAAGGTAGTTATTATAGAGGAAACATGGAAAATTAGTGCCATGAGTTTCTATAAAAGTAAACAAGTATGGATCACCCATGGAGGTAGAAATGGGAACACCCAAAATTGTAGTGTTAGAGGGATGAGACATGGTGTCCAGTGGTGATATGGGTGAGTTTGGTGGGATGAAAGGTGACACCAACAAAGTCTTAACAAAGTCATCCTCAAAAGGAATGCTTTGAAGAGGATGAGGGTTCACATGCAAGAGAGGACTTAGAGTGAGAGGTGAAGACAACTCATTCATCCTAGATTGGAATGAAGAAGAGGTAGAACCATGGGAATGGTTA
Source organism: Glebionis coronaria (assembly GCA_025667525.1). NCBI lineage: Eukaryota > Viridiplantae > Streptophyta > Magnoliopsida > Asterales > Asteraceae > Glebionis > Glebionis coronaria. The sequence continues at coordinate 186,334,161 of CM046881.1, forward strand.
GTACCATGTGTTGAGATAGTCTTGCATGGAGCAAGAGGTGGTGAAGGTGATGAAGAGATGAGAATAGGAGATATATCATTCTTGGGTGCAAGAAAAGATGAAGAACCTTGTTTAGGCATCTTAATTCTAATCTTAAGGTTTCTTTTGGTAGTAGAGTATTTGGAGGAGTTTGATGATCTTGTGGACACCATGGTTGTGTGTTGAGGTGTAGAAGAAGGCTTAGAGGATGAAGAAGAAGAATAATCCAGAGAGGTTTAAGAAGGAGGTGGAATGATCCAAACAAGTAATGTGTTAAAATTTATTTTGGTGAATAATGAAACATGCTAGGCTTAATTGGGAAAACTAGTGTTTAGCAAAAATTTCATCAATGTTTACAAAGATTTAGAGAAAACAGTGTAAAGCAGAGATGCTTTCGAAGACATAGCCCGCGGTTCCTTTAATAGGGGCGCGGTTCGATATCAATAAGGAACCGCACCAGCATTATAGAACCGCGGGTAGAAGTCTTCATAAAATGGACTTCTAGCAATTTTCACAAGCCCGGATTTTTAGCAAAGGTTTAACAAGCCAAAATAGATTACTAACCAACATCTAGATAGCTAACAAACACATAATTGCACAAAGTCATGTAAATCGAAAGTTCGATCACATGAACACATTAGGATTAAAATACTAGATAATCCAAACACAAAGTATTAGTTTAGCCAACCAAGGTCTAAGTGCAAGAAACATAAATAAGTATAATGAAAGAAAGAAATGATCCAACATTACACCACCCATGTCAACAAACCAAATGCTTCACCAAAAGCTTCACTTGATCATCACTTCTTCTTGCCAATTTTCTTGATCATGTTACCTTTAGCCTTGAATGCACTCCTTGACTCCGTACGATGATCATACGAATCCCCTTAAGTTTGAAGGTTAGAACGGTAGCCAGCCTCAAGTCCGAAGTTATCCAGAAGTGAACTTGAGGCATAATGAGGAGGAGGATTAATTTGGTCTAACCCATCCATGAAAGTGTTCATAGATGGGGCGGAGTCACTCGAAGAACCAACATGAGCACTAGTTCCCGCACCATCACCATCACTTGGTGATGCGGGGTTTTCCTCATTGTTAGATTCTTATGGGTCATTTCTTCTCATACCTCGGTCACTTCTAGGCTTTCGTGGTTGCACCTTTTGAATAGGAAGCATCACACGATTAACCGGTGCAAACCCGGAGAGATCAAGTTTGGGGAAGTCTTGACCAACCCTTTTAAAAAGGCGAGTGAGGAGCATGGCATGAGGAAGATTGACTTTTGGTTTCAAGAGGACATAATTGATCCGTCGAGCGATAAAGTATGCAAGATTATACTTGGTGGAAGTGCATATGCAACAAATCATATGTGTCATACACGCCTGAACATGATCCTGGTTTCCACCATGACAAAATACATTTTCCCTAAGAATGTCGGCCCAACGAACCATACATTCATTAAGATCGCTAAAGAGTATCTCATGGATTTTCAAAGACCACTTTTTAGTATGGATACTACGTACAACGGAACGATTACGTTCTTTAGTGATGAGATCAAGGATGAGGTCAAGGTCCGGCATATCAGTGTCATATGGAGGATTGTCGATACACTTTAACAAATCATCAATTTTCCACGCATCCGTGAAACGACATTGACCTACATATGGCACTTCTAGTGCCTTACCAAACTCCTCGAGAGAGTATATGATGAGTTTACCATTAATGGTGAACCCAACAAACATTCGATTATCATTATAGATGAGGGAATATGTGCTAAAGAACTCTAGGAGGAATTCGGGATATATGACTTATTGATTTCTAGCAAGAAATTGAAGTTAATTTCACTAAACATTGGTCTAGTATAGTCATACCTATCAAAGTCCCCATAGACAACTCTACCCTCATGGAAACAACGTTTTTGAAGTAAGCGATAAGAATTAGCAAGAGTTACCGAAAGACAAGAATCTGCAAGGTTTGGCATATAGTTCCTAGTGTAGTGGTGATCTTGTGGATATTCCGAAGACATGATTAAGCACCTAAATACAACACAACAATAATTCCCCAATCACTCTTATGTTACATAATGAACAAAAATCATAATCATAAGAATGTGCTTAATCAAATACTTGATCAACCAAAGGATTAATCCTTAACATTCTCATGTTCACAATTTACCCATTTCATCTTTGACTACTACATATGAATTATGCAAAATCAAACATGAACATTGAACACTGGTTTTTCAAAATTCGTGTTTAGGTAAGCATTAACAATGCAATTACCAATGTGTTCCTGGGTTCATATCAATTTCATCATTTAACCAAAATAAATTAGTCAAAATTCGGATTTGTTCTATAAGTAGGTTTTAGGGAAATCGCAATGAATTCAAACCAAAGGAATCATAGCATTACAACTATGTCAACCCACATTCCTAATTAGGTTCAATTCAATTTTAATGTAAAAAATCCCCAATTATGAAAATAAGAACCCTAGAACAAATTGATTGAAATTGAATGAATATACTTACAAGTATTTGATGTTAGATGAAGGATGAGTAAAACCCTAGTCTTGAAATCAATTAATTTTGAGTGATTGAAGCTTTTAAAAGATCAACAATAGAGGAAAAATGAAGAACCCGTCGGCTATGGAGAAGAAAAGGTGGGGTTTTTTTGAAAAATTGATTTTTTTAATAAACCTGATTATTTTAGTAACTTAGTGGACCGCGGTTCCTTATCGATAAGGAACCGCATGTTTGAACCGTGACAATTAAAGAACCACTAACAATGGGCAGTTTTAAACCAAGAAAATCAAAGAAATTTTCAAAACCAAGTTTTTCTAAAATACTGAAAATGTATATCAAGCCTTTTGGAAATATTGGATCACTTAAATACTAGGTAAAAATGCCTTAATGAAGGATTACGAGTTAAATCGAGACCGAAAAATACCGATACAGAAAAACGACTACTCGTAAGAAAGAAAAAAAGAAGAAAGAAACCAAGTGGAGTGAATCAAGGCTAAGTTAAATGCTCAAGAGATGAGTGACAATCTTCAAGTAGTAGAAACGAAGAGCTTGTGTCATCTATAATGGTTTAAGACGTGCCTTTCCGGCGTAAGTCTAAACGGCTTTGGTAATGAACCATACCAAGCAATTTTGTAGAATAGTAAGATCACTTTCAAGTATTTGTCTTAAACTATTTCAAAATATGAGAAAGAGTATAGATTCACTTTCTCTCCCACATGATCGAACAAAAAATATTGCTAGGGATTGCAATAACAATATCCTTGGAATATTTCAATTCCAAATGTGTAATATCCTAACTACAACATATGATGTAATTTGGTATGTCAAAGGGATTAATCAATCATCTTAGAGATGAGCTCAATTACAAATATTACACATGATATATGGCCTACTAACCGTATGAGTTGCAAACCATATAAATTATGCTTGATACTTTAAGCTACTACTAACTCACTCTACAGCCCAGAAGTGAGTCAAATATCCAAGCAATGATGGTTTGAGAGGGTACAAGAATAGAATCACATAACACAAACAAATGTCAAGGAAAGGATGCCAAGAACAAGCACATAGTCAAGTAATGATCAAAAAATGATCAATAGGGCGTGTAGAAGGACGAAAACGTACCTTAGTCGCAAAGTACATCCCAAGTATTCTAAGGACCAATGCAATACACAAACTTGACCAAAGTTAATACTTAGTCTTCAAGGACTAGTATCACTTACACCAATCTTGATGTCATCATCCTAAGATGTTGAGAATCAAAGGAGATGAGTCTTCTACAAGTGAAAGTAACTCAATCCACAATCAAGTTAATGATTAGTCTTTATGAGTACCTACACAAAGAAAGATACAAAATAGTTAATACATTTCAAGAGTAAATCTAAAATGTATATGAACTACTAAACAAGATGTGATGCTAGATTACCAATTAAAAGGTCTATTTTTATAGAAAAAATAGTTTTGACCAAAGAGAATCTTTAGTACAACGAACCCTTCTAATTTGAGGAGACAATGGATTGATCCAAGTTTTAAAGAACAATATACTTCAAATACCTTGAGTGACCATCGCTATGATACCAATTGAAGAAACTAGAAGGGGGGGGGGGGGGGGGGGTTAAATAGTTTCTCTTCGGTTAATGTCCTAATTAAAATTCTTTCAATTAGGTTTGTCCCAAAATTATCTTTTACTTGAAAACTAGTTTGATAGTTCTTAGGTTCAATTCTAATGCATTAACAATATCTAGTGAAAATGAAATGCAAAGGAATAATGAAAAAAATAAGTAAAGAGTAAGGAAAAAAGCAACCTAAAGAAAGAAACCAAGATTTATAATGGTTCGACAACGAAGCTGTATCCTCGTTCCTACCCCACTCCCCGAGTACACCTTACTCGAGATTTACACTATATCCACAAGCTCCCTTCTTGGCGGAGAAAACCTTACAACGCCTCTTACATTATTTTCTGACACTAAGCTAAATGTCGATACCTAATCGTAGCTAGGACTAATCTACACACGTCGCCTACTTCACCACTTCACCATTTTCCGACATAAGGCTAGATGTCGAGTTCTAATCGAAAGCTAGAACCAATATTCGTCGCCCATCTTCTTTTCCGACACAAGGCTAGATGTCGATTTCTAATCCAAAGCTAGAACCAATCTTCACAACTCTTCACTTTTAAGTTTAGTGAGAACATACAAGGCACATACACACATCACTTTATAGTTTAGTGAGAACTAACACACAAGACTTACAACTCAATAAAAGATATCCAAGTATACACATGTAACTTGGATCCACACAAGACAAATCCAAGTATACACATATACAATGGAGTTACAAAGACTAATCCAAGTATTCACTAGTACATTGGATCAACACAACACTAATCCAAGTATACACAAATACATTGGATCTACATAAGACTCAAATAAAAATGATGAACATGACTAGATCTAAGGTAGGATGATCTTCATCAAGGATTCATCTTTAATCACATCACAAATGTGTGAGTGATCTTCTCTTTGGACAAGTAAAGAAGAGGATCAAGAGGATAATCATAAGTAAACATACTTAACACATTAAGTGATCATTTACTAATGATTAGGATATAGAAAAGATAAAGGAGACAGAAAGAATGTCCAAAAAGGTTCTTGAAAAATGCAGATTTGATCCACTATTTATAGGAGACAAAGGCCAACGGCTATCTGCCTATGATTCCTTAATTTTCTCTGTGGTTCCTTATTGATAGAGAACCGCAGACTTATTTAAGGAACCACGGGTCGTAGACTCCGCTCCTTTTTGTCTTTTAGTGGGGAAGTAATATCTGAGGTAAGTTTTACCTTCAAAGGATATTCCTATGGCATTTGGAATATGCCATATTCAAATTTACATTTTCCATTTTAATAAAACATTTTCTTAAAAAGAATGTTTATTAAAATATTTTGTCACATTTGACAAAATGTTAGTTTTAAGCGTGAAACGAGATCTATAAGTTAGTAATGCTAACACTACTCATATGCCTTAATCATGTACTTAGACTCCCTTATTCCTAATTGTTATCTCTTATATTTTATTTTTGTCTTGGATGATCACGAGGATACATTTTTTACTTATGCGATAATAGAGATTAGGTCAAAAAATAGAGCCATAACGGTGTAACCAAAATTATTGAATTAATAACCTTTCCTAATAGATAACGATGTCAAAAAATTAAGTTAACAAATAAGATTCGATAAACCCGGTTTTATAATGGTTTTGAACATTTGACTTATTACCAAGACGTTTTATATGCCCCCTAACGGATGAGCTTTATTATCTTTGGTTTTCCTTCATCTGTTAGTTTGTTGTAAATCTTGGATCTAGATCTAGAAAAAGTAGAGAGAGAAAGAGATAGTGGACACACATACTTGTAGAGAGAGAAAGTGAAGAAACACACTTTAATATGTAAAAATAATAAGTGAACCACACCCTCTCCAACTAAGGAGAGGGTTTACATTCCCAAGCTTGGCCTTAGCTTTGGGCCGCCGGCCATACAAACCATAGACCGGGCTTTAGCCTTGGTTACTTACTTTATGCTAGAGTACGACCTACTAACTAATATATTGTCAGAGTGACCGATTCTTTCTAAATACGTAAAAAAGTATTTCCAACAATCTTCCCCTAAGGGAGGTCACTCCAAAATACAAAGGGGTTACCCGAGTTACAATAAAATTAAACCTAGCATACTATGTTTGTCTTGAGCTCATAGTCTTCGTCTTTCTTTTCGTTTTCTTTTTCCGGTGAATATGTTGATATGATCTTTGATATCAATCTTGAACATTTATCTCTTGCCTTGATTTTGTGCATCCATCACTTCTGATATTTGCCTCCTCGTGACTTCATGTCTCACATACTTATACCTTTGTAATTCTTGAAAGCTTCAGAGTTTGTATGACAACCCATAAATTTCACAAGTGTGATATATGTTATGTTTGAATGAAAGTGGAAAATCCATTAGAACTTTTTTGCTTTTTATGCGTTACTTGCTAAGATGAACTACTTCTCACAACATGAACTACCATATCAACATATTCCTATATGTTGTAATATAACAAGTATAAGTTTATAAGTGATTTAACAATTACATTTATGAATAAGAATATTTCAAGAAATATAATGATACCCTAAATTCCTTTAGAAACCCTAGAATCCCTATAAATGAATGATAAACTCAAGGATTGTAAAAGTATGAATAAATAATACATATGAACAAGTTAACAAGGAATAAGAAAAAGTATTATACTATCATATAGAAAAGTATAAAGTTATCCAAGAATAAGTAAGTATAAACCATACAAAGCTAAAGTACAAAGAAGTGTACATAATAGTCTAGATCATCACCTATAAACCTTTGATAAACAATGTTTCAAGCAATGTAATTATACAACAAATATGTATCTATAACCAATACAATATATTAGTTCTACTATACTATATAAAGAAAAGTTAAGCAATCACAAAGTACTAATATTCACTAATCTCAAGCTAATTACAAGAAAATGACCTAAAACCAAGATTAGCATATAAAATTTATTCTACATTGAATTAGAGTCTAATATTTTGAAACAAATTATAAAACTCAACTAAGTAACATAGTAAGGTAATACATTTGTATCAAGCTAAGTTACAAGTTTATAAAGCATAAAGTACAAGTTATCAAAGCATAGGATCTTAAGCTACCATAATTAACCCTATATTATGATTACCCTATATAAACCCTTAAACTAAGAATGTAGAAACCATAGAAGTCATAAACATATCATATAAGACCTAGAATAAGTGTACATAAAGATATAAACCCTAATTACCCAAAATAGAAAGTCATTAGGATTAGTAACCTAGAAACTCTTATATCAAGAAATCTACATAGAATCATTACCTAGTCTTTTAGTAAAAGTCTACAAACACCCATAGCACTTCATTAAGGTTATAAGATTATGATAAGACAATGTAAAAGTACCCTAATGCACAAGGTACATGATTTCAATGCATGAATTGTAAATTAGGTCAAAATAGGTATTTTCACTCTTTAGACATGTTTACTTAAACTAAGCTATCAAACCAAGTGTGAGAACTCATTGGACACTTAAAACACAATTTATAGGACCTAAATTAAGTTTACATCAGTAGCTAATTGAAGGATAAAGCCTTTTACTAAGATTTAAACCTAGATCATTAGAAAACCCTAATCTACATAAGTTTACTTCCCATTTTCATATCAAACCTTTGTTAAACTTCAAACCAAGGACCCAAATCTTCTAAATATAATTTCTAACCCTAATTAAGCCTTATTAATTCACTAATCACTTTCCTAAGTCCCTAATCACCAAAATTACAAAGTATAAGTTACAAGCCTTAGTTTCTAAACCCGATTTTAATTTTTCCCTCCAAAACTCATTTTAAACACTTCTTGTCCTATTCCAAGTTTGAAATTAAGATATTTTAAGTATCCTAGGATATTTTAGGCTGCCAACAATTACGTGCATCACCTCGTTGTGTGCTGAACATCACCATTCTCATCCATATCTAGCCGTGAGACATTTTGAGCCACAAGTGAAGATTGGAATGAAGATAGAGTCTATAAACTTATGTAGAGCTTCACTAGAATTTCTTAGTCATTCTCCTATCCACATTACACGTATAGAACCAAACCTTGAAACCTAAGTGTTGGAAAAACTATAAATAGGGACGTATGAACTTCATTTAAACTCGCACCCCGTTTTCTCTTAATCTCCTACCCATTCTTAATATTCACTTCTATATACGTCCTAGAACATCCCATAAAACCAAAAACCAGGTCTATAAGGAAGCCATTGAAGCTTTTGAAGCTTTGATAGCAAGTAGTGCTCATAAGAAGTCATAAGGAGCCATTTTGGAGCTACCTACGTAATTCTTATGTTAAGTAAGATTTGATCTTGTTATAATGATATATTAGACTTGTTACAATGACAAAATAATATTAGAAATATAATCTAAAAATAATTAAGTCATATGATCAATTTAAATGAAAGTTATAAGCTAAAGATGTCTTAAAACCCTAGTTTTGTATTTTACATGAAATAATGAGCAAAAACCTATTTTAAAAGCTATAATTCTGGTAAAATGTTTTTATTATGATTATAAATATGTTTTGAAACTTTATTTTAAAATCCTAGATCATTTGGTACATTTTTGAAGAAGTTATATGATTTTTACAAGTATAGGGACTAAAACTGTCATTTTTGAAACTATTTAACATTTTGGGCCAAAAGTGCCATTTAGTTAAATTTAAAGCTATAAGAATAAATGTTGAAAAGTTTAAGACCCTAAACTTAAATATTGAGGGTTGAAATTGTAAATATTAAAACTATATACTTAAAGGGGTTAAAAGTGTAAATATGCTAAACTTATGAAATTACTGTTAAAAAGGTAACTAATCTAAAATTATAAACTTAAAGGATCATTTTGGTCATTTATGAAACTATATGGATGAAACTATATGATGAAACATATTTTCTAAATTATTATAAAGTATAAGGACTATTTTTGCCAATTATGAAACTAAAGGATAAAAGATATAAATATAAAAGAAACATACCAACTTTTGAAGAAATTTCTAAAAATATATATTACTATTTTCATGTTAGTAGGTAACTTTGTACAAAGATGTTCCATCTCGATATTACGTTCTGACTGAGTGGTTGGGTTTACGATTTAAAGTGCCCTCGCTCCTCAAACGTTTATAGTATGGCTTCTGAGTATGATGGCCCGAAAAATGATACAATATTATCACAATTAAAGAATACATAAGTATACACAAGAATGTTGAACTCAAAATCAAATACTTAATACTATACAAAATATGTTAGACCAGGTTGGTGTGAGATCAAGTTCTTGTTTGTTAGCTCAAGTTATTCTGTGTGATATAAGCTTGACAAGATTACTGGACCTAAGGTGAGTTCATAGCCTCACTAAAGTATACTACTTTTAAATGATTTAAAAACCCGTGAAGTGAATATATGCTAAACTAGAATACAAGTGTTTTCAGTATGCTTCCCAGATATGATTATTGACACTATGTTTACTGTTGCCTTGAAAGTCCCTTTTTAATTATGAACCGTTAATCATTTCTTGAAAATGAGCGCTAATATTGTAAATAGTACTATTTGGGGACTGACATCCCCTGTCTGGGCAAGTCGTACTTGCTAGCACCTCAGTGGTCAAATAAAGATACTTTATTTTGCTAAACAGGATAGTTTGGCAGACTTCCTCGTACTGGTAATTGTAGGTTTCTGATATGTCTAGTCGCGGTATCATAAGCTTAGTGCATTGATTAATTAATTTTATGAGCGAATAATAACGTAGCTCAGGAAAAAGGATATTGTATTCAAATTATTTTTTAACCTTTGAATTCACTCAACCTTTGTGTTGACTTTCAGCATAGATTTCAGGTTTTGAGAACTGATAACATGGATCAACATAATGATGACGTGGAGAGATATAAACTTGGGAATTTTTATCATTCAAACCTATTTTCTAGATCTCTGGAACTTGTGATGTACAGAGTATGTACGAGTTGTTTTATTGAAAATCTGTCATTTTGAATGATAATTTATAAAGAATAAATAAAATTTATTTAAACACTCTTTTGAGTTGTTTTTCTATTACTGTGCTTTCAAATCATGAAGTAATATCGCAAAAATATTATTCCCCTGCGTCAAGGTAAAAATAAGGGTGTTACAGAGTGGCATCAGAGCTATAGTTATAGAGAACAAAAGATTAAAATCTTAACTATAACTGATTTTCTTAAATAAACTCCAAGTGAAAATCTCCGCATCAAAACCGTGCTGCTAGAAAAGTTGTAAGTGATAATTTCAAGTTGTGATTTTAAATGGTAATATTATGTGATAATGTGATAGTATGTGTAAGTAATATAATACATACTAATATAAGTAATTTATTTTATCAACGTATTCAGAAATATATCTTCCTATTTTCATCCTATCGTCATATCGGATTCGAATTCAAAAAATATTTACCTTATAGATTTACCTAAACATTTAGTAATAGCCCTTTCTACTAATAATTACCCTAATCCTTTATCTCCATAAAACAATCCTCAACCAAATAATATACCTATTCTGCAGTGTCAAACTTCTTCATCCCAAGCATCCAATAATATCCCAAATACCCAAAATATATTTGTAGAACAAATGGAGAATATGTTTAACTATTTTAGTGAAGTGCCTCCCAAGCGTATTGAAGATCTGAAATATGAAATTGAAGGATTTAAGTACGGAAAGACGATAAAGCAAGAGGAAATATAAAATATGGAAAAGGATATGATAAAAGTAAGTAATGAGAACTATGAGTTATGAGATAAGGAGAGGTTGCATGATAAGGAAATTACCTTAGCTCGGGTAAGAATGGCAACAATGGAAAAGCTTATTGAAGATATTCAAGTACGACACCAAGAAAATATCAAAGGACTCTTAGCCATAATAAAAGATCTCATGAAGAAGGAGTAAACCAGCTCAAAAATATTTTAGCTTTCCTAAAATCCTTGTAAATATTTTAGCTTTTGGTTTTACTTTTATGTAACAAAGAAGCTTGCTTGTCCATCAGCAAAGTGGATTGTTAATAAATAAAAGTTTCTTTTTTCCTTTATTTGCATATCATTCTAGAATAGAGAAATACTTGACAAAGTATAAGTCTTTAAAAGAATTATAGCAAAAGAAAGATATTATCTTAAACTAAAAAGGACTTTTCAAGTCTATTTGGTTAAAATAAATTATTATTCTAAATAAAGGATAAATAACTTAGGAATCTTAAGACGAGTTAATAGTTACGTAGCCCTATAAACCTATTACCTAACCTTATATGATGTATCTTTTTAATTTCTGAAAAATATGCTCGTAAAGCGTTGTATGTATACACATATGGCAAATGCTTAAAAAGACAAGTATATCTAAACTTCAAAATTTTGTCTTCTAAATTCAGAATGACACCTTTAAGGACATCGATATCTTCTACCCTAAATCCCGAAGGACTTCAACATATAATTAACGATGGAATTGCTGCAGCTATGAAGATACAAACTTTTAAGATAGTGAAGAATACTAATTCAACGGAAAATTTTATAACTAGTCAGTTATATAAATTCCAAGGAACCGAAGATGTTATTAGTATCACCCATTGGATTGAAAGAACTGGCACGATTTTCTCCCAAAGTAGTTGTGCCAAGGATCGTAAAATGAAGATTGTTGTCAGTAGTCTAACAACCAAAGCATTATGATGGTGGAATTACTATTCTCAACTCGTTGGAATAGAAGAAGCTCAAAAGATGAAGTGGTTAGATTTTAAGTGCCTTCTAATGACCTAAATATTATCCCTCCATAGAAATCGAGAAAGTGAAAAGGAATTTTGCTATCTAGTGACACAAGGAAATGATCTCAATGCCTATTTGAGAAAATTTAAAGAGTTAACAGAATTATGTCGTATCACTAATTATGAAAGAATGATGAAAGTGGTGTAGGTTTCTCGTACACGTTTTAGGAAAAACGTATATGAGTGGCAAGTATTAAGTTCTATGATTTAATCAAAAACTGTAAAACCGAATAAATGTGGGTTCGTTCTCGAAGGAGGTGTGTGGATTAAGTGTGCCAATTATATAAAATCATGTTTGAATTAGTGACGTTTTTGGTTTAGAAGAGATAAAGTAACGACGAGCTATGACTACGACTACACTACGACGTAATAACGTAAAACGCGAGCGAAAATACGTAAAACGCGACAAAATTAAAAATTAAACCTAAAAATTAATTAAAAGTTAAAACTAAGTCTAAAATAATATAAATAAGAATAAAAATTCAACAAATAAATTTTAAAACCTTTTATTAATTAAATATTCAATTTTAAATGCTAATTAAAGCCCTAAAATTAAATATAGTTAAAAAAAGCCCAAAATATTATTTTATTGAACTAATAACTCACTTATATTATTTAAAGACTAAAAAGTATTTTTCCTAAATTTTGAAAGCTACTTTTATATTTTTAAAACACTAAAAACTATTTTTAAACTAAAATAATCATAAAAAATAATAAAATAATGCTAAAAATAATTTGATAATTTTAAAAATCCTAAATTATATAATTGAACTGTAGAAAAATGAAAAAGTTTGAAAAAAGTAAAATTTTCCACTAAAAGACAAAACAGATAATAATAAAACCCTAACTAAACTAAAATTAATTATAAAAATTAATAAAAAAAGTGAACAGTGAAATTTTTTTTGAACAAAAAGTCTAAAAATATTTTTCTAAATCTAATAAAATTTGTAAAACTGAAAAATATAAAGTTTTTGCACTAGAAGACAAAAACATATAATTAAAAAGTAATTTAAAAAGCAATTAAATCTAAAAAAAAAGAGATGAACAGTAACATGAAAATAAACTTGATGGAAATATCGAAAAATAAATAAGAAAAATTACAAAACTAATTTCAAGTTTTAATTCCTAAATATGACCACTAAAGACAAAAATCTAAGAAAACTGAAAGTGTCATGTTGTGGATTTTGTCTGCTTGTGTAGCAGTACCAACCCTAACACTAGCAGTGGGAACTTAGTTCCCACTGACAGTACAAAATTAAGGTCTGGTGAGTAATAAGCTTAGGAAAGCTTATTGGCTTGCTTTTTCTTGGACAATAAGGCACCCCTACACTCAGTGGAGTGTAGGGAGTCTGTAAATGCAGTAAACACACAAGCTTCTTAACAAAAATCACACAAAATGTGCCCAAATCAGTCACTGATATAGCTTTTTGGGGTCTGGTGAACGGTACTAGTCTATTTGACACAAAAACGAATTTTAAAAGCTACAATCTTGCTAAAAAACTTATCAATCTACAACCAAGCAACCCACAATCCTAAGTTATGCCAAGTTATAACAGTCTTCAAGATTGAAGGACTTAAACTATCTAAAATGACTTGTTTTAAGCCTACTGATTCTTTGACTGTTTTGAACCAAACTTAGCATGCAATTTCTGATTTTAACATACCATACTGAAACTAAGTAATAGCAAACCTATCACTACCATTAATGAGAATGTTTGTCAGGTTTTAATCCACCTAGTGTCACCCTAGATTTCTCAATTCCTAAATCCAAACACCCCTTTAAAAATTAGAAAATGAAAAATTACAAACCAACTACTTGCAAAACAACTCGAATCTGATTACAAGCTAATCTAACATGAATAACAAACATATATGAGCATGAACAAACCAAATCCAACACATAAAAACAAGCTTATCCCAAAATCACATAAATCACATAGAAAACCAAAAATTTACATAAAAAGGGTTCAAGCCTTTTTCACCTTGGGATGAGGCCTTCTTTAAATGGAATTTAGGCTTATTGAGCTTATGAGATGTAGAGATTGCCTGCTGTTGGAATCCAAGATGGACCCAAGGCACCAATATCTTCAAGGACAAATGCAAAGAGAATGGAATGAGAGAATGACTTGTTTCTTGTTCTTGAAAACCTGCACAAACACAAATCAAACCAGGAAACAATCTTCTTGTAATAAAAAAACTATAAGCTAGCAGCTTATAGCTTTTATACAGTAAAAGGTGAGACAAAATAAAATGGATGAAAAATTTTGATTTTCTTGAAATCCTTGTGAAATAAACTGAAATAAAACAAAATACCAAGTAAGAAATCACCCCACAATCCACTTTCACTTCATGTGGGGTGTGAAATCAGAATGATAAAGAAAACTTTTCTCAAAAGCTAATTTGGAACACGTTTTCTGAAAATTTTGTAACCACAAAAACCTTGAAACTTAAAATACTATCTTTTGCAAATAACTTAAACTAATTGAACTAGGTAAAACTGAACACTGATGGAACTCAGAAGTTGTAAATTAAAAATCTTTCATTTTCATTAATTAATTTAAAAACTACCAAATCTGGAACAAAAAATACATCCCACATGTCGGGTGTATTTATACTACATAATAGAACAGTCTAGAATACTAAATAAAATAACAAAATCCTAAACCCTAATCTTGCAGAATTCCGTCTTTGCCCTTGGGAATTTTGGTCAAAAAGTGGACTCATGTGATCTCTTAATGTACCAGCTGTTGATATTGCATCTTGAGCGTTCATACAACCATTGGGGGCCAAGGAATAAAGGAGAGCCGTTCATTTTCTGAAGTGATTCCTTCTTTGCAATTTTTGACAAAACAGGGGAGCAGGGGAGGACGTGATGGGCCATTGGGGTCACGGGGTGTGAGTTTTTTGGGTTGGGAAATGGTTAGGAGGGGTTTAATTAACAAACTAGAAAAGATTAGAGCAAAGGCCTTTGTTTTGGGGAATTAGATGTTTAGGGTTTATGCAATTAGGGGGGGGGGTAGCAGGGATGGTTTAGATGGGATTAAGGTTGATTATGTTTTAAAAATAGTGTTTCCCACCACTTAAATAGTTAATTAAACTGATTAAAAAAACAGTTAAATAAATGAGTGGAGAAGTGACGTGGGTAATGGGTGCTTTCTGATTGGTTGGGGGTGTGATGTGGTGAATGGGGATTGGAGGAGGGGTTAAGGATGCCGGGGGGTTAGGTTTTAATGGGGGTCTTGTTAAATGGTTTTGTAAGATGGCAGTTTCAGTCCCCCTGGTTAAGTCACCCCTTTTACAGCTTTGCAAAATTAGCCCTTCATCCCTTTTCACCGTTAGTCCATGTTTTTGCACAGTTGGTCCTTTTGGCTAAACAACTTTAGTCTTTTGTTAGAATAAGGACTTATCATGTAAGTTCTTCAAAATTCAAGGGCTATTCATGATATTTCTACAAACTTTAGGGACCCCAAAGTACATTAAGATTGTTGAGGGGTATAAAGTGACATTTCTTCAAAGTAGAGGGACCAATCTTGTACAATCTTCAAACTTCAAGGGAATTTTTGCAGAATTCATTCTTCGGGTCCGGTTCTTTGTACGACTTCGTTTCCCGTGTTCGTTTTTACTTCATTCTTGTGATTATTTGTTGAATTCACGATATCCGTACCTAAAATACACAATGAACAAACACAAGCATATATTTGGGTATTTTGATGATATTTTAAGCATTTTAAGCCCGATTTGGATGATGAGACTATGTATAAATACAGTCTCATCACTCCCCCATACTAAACCATTGCCGTGCCCTCACGCAATGCTAGAATTAAGTATCGTAGCACTTCCAAAATTCATTTTATGATGACATTTATTGAAGACATAAATTTAAATAAACTACTACACGCGTTTTAGACATAATGTATTGTTTTCATCACGATAAAGTGACTTTTAGGATCATAGAATAAGAACACGTGAATGCTTCGTTAGAAATAATTTCGTCGTCCTCGATTTTCACTTGATTCCATGCTAAGCGTGTAACGAGATCATTGTTATTATAAGTTAGCAACACGATCATGTCTCATGAGTGTTAATTACAAACCTAAACTCCCTTATTCCTACTTGGTATCTCTTATATTTTATTTTTGTCTTAATGATCACGAGGATACATCATTGACTTATGCGTGAATAGAGATTAAGTCTAAAAATAGAGTTTTAACAGTGTAACCATAATCATTAAATTAATAATTCATCCTAATAGACAACGATGTCAAAAAATTAAGTCAACAAGAAGGATCGATAAACACGGTTTTATAACAGTTTTGAACATGAGACTTATTACCAAGACTTTTATACGCCCCCTAACGGAAGGGCCTTATTATCATAGGTTTACCTCGATCTTTTATTCAACTTCTCCATGAAGCTTTTATTATGACTTCGGTCTTGCCTTGCCTTTTATTATCCTCCTCATCGGTGGTTTTATTAGCCAAAGACGTATATCCTCACGCTAAAGCGAATTTTGGATCTTTAAAGCTTCAAAGATTAAGGCCTGATTCACTTTCAATTTGGGCATAGATTTTTTGGCCTTGTGAGCTTCAAATTTTTGCTTAATTTAGGTGAGCACTTGAAATCTTATTATTAGGTGAAACTTTTGATTATTCGGGTGCCAATACTTCAAAACCGTGATGCTGACGATAACTTAATGTTTTCCCAATTTAATTACATGGAAGCTACTAAAACAAATTAGAAACCAACAATAGTGACTAAACCGCTAAATCAATATTTATTAACAATTTATTATGCAAAAGCGTGGGGAGAATAAGCTAATAGTTACTACACATGAGATCGTGACGATTACGAGACTTATAAATAACTCTATCATTTCTCGTCCTCATTTAAGAGACTTAGCCTAAAAAGTTAAGGAATCGAAGCTAAGTGCTCAACACGCACGGTCGAGTAAAAAATTACTCTCATTTTCACCATCGGAAAACCTACATTCGTGTCTTAAACACTTATGAAAAACAAGAAAAATTATAAAATTTGGCCATTTTTAGCCTTATTTGCAACAAAATGATAGCAAAAAGATGAAAATTGGATTGCGTGATGACGTAAGCAAGGTGAAGTATCTACTCACCCCCATACTAAAACTAAACATTGTCCTTGATGTTTCGATTCTAGGGGTGAAAACACCCCCATACTAGAGACGAAGTCGAATGCTTAATCTCGAGCATGGAAAGGGTAAAACGAATAACCTAAAAGCCTTTTATGAATTATGCTAATAAGATAAACGTTAGAACATAAAAGGATATCATCGGATATCGAAATCTCGAAAGGCAACGATCGAAGCTCGAGTGATCCGTAAAACGAACACGAGAGGCTTCAATGATGACGATGAACCTAATAAATCACAATCACAAACAACCACGGAACAAAGGTTGAAAGAGCACAAGTCCCCCGTTACGTTAACTAAGAAAGCGATAATATGTACAAGGATAAGCATGAGAATCCCCCACGAGGCACCTTGTTTTTGATAACCGAGTCAAAAGCTCGACTCGAATCCCCATAAATGTGATCATTTAGGGATAATCATGGTTTGGTCATTTTTGATGGGGCTTACATGATAAACAAGGCCCAAAAGCAACCGGTATTAAGGACTAAGTCCTTTGATGATGCAAAATACCGGGATCGAAGATGGCGTCCTCGTTCTCATGGGATAAACGAACCAACGCCACTTCAACACGTGCCAAAACCCCAAAGGGGTAGAAGAAAAGAGATGAGTAGTAGAAAGGTGGGGCAATGGGTAAGTCAAACTTATGAGCTACTCGAGGTAGACTCACACAAAGAAAATAGATATGATTTCCATTTATTACATCGGTGGAAGACCGAGATTTCCCTTTACAAGCAATTCCGAGATTGTAAATCTCGTCCTCGGTGGAAAAATGTGAGGGAACATTTGGGGCTTCCCCCACACTAGATCCATACCAACCATCGTCAAAAGGAGTAGACGAGGTGGTAGCACTCATAAAATGCGGTGATGACGGAGTTAAACATGTAGAAAAATATTTTAAAACATTTTTAAAATCTTTTCCTTTTTCATCGTTTAAAAACTCTTTATGAAAACCCGATTTGATAATGTCGAAAATATTTGGCGTGTCAAATTCAAAATTAGTCGCGCTAAAAATCCTCACATTTAAGTCTTTGGGAGGGGTGGCAGATTATATAAGTTCTCAAAACGTTCATCAATAAAGAACACCGCCCCCTCGGGGTCAACATACTCGTCATCCTCATGAACGTCGATCTCATCGATTTCTTCATCAAAGATAGGCTTGTCAAACCAAGGTTTGTCATTCCCCTCCTTGAGTATCTTAGAAACTCTCTCGAAAAGATCACGATCAAGCACGAAACCATCATCCATTTTTGGGGATTGTTGATAAGTTAAATCCTCACGAATGTGGTAAACGTAATTCTCGTTTGAGGAGTGTTGATTAGGTAACTCCTCGAGAATTGGATTTTGGGTGGTCACATGAGTTGGTTCGTCATCGAAAATAAGACGTTCCAACTCATTTAGTTCATCCTCGATTTTGGAAAGATCGACCTCACTCGTAGGTGGGAGTGGAGGCAAAAGAGCTAGCTCTCGTTCAATGATTTCCTCAATCTCGGGATCAAACTCGTAATCGTTGTACTTCACATGTTTCTTTTTAGGAGAATAAAAAATTGCATGTGGATTTCGAAGTACGTGATCAATCTCGGTAAAATCGCCATCGCCATCGTCAAAGAAAGAGTCGATGTGAGCACTCACAACCATGGTCTTACAAGTCGAATGACTATGCTTAGGTGACTTTTCTAAAACGAGAGGATCGATGTCGATTAACACTTTAGCCTCAACGGGTGTTGGGCTAAGCAAAGGAGGCACTTCGATGGAGTTAGAAGTTGAAGCCTCAAAGACGTGGTCCTTCGAAGGTGGTGAAGACGAGCCCATTTTGGTCATTGTCGTGATGGCACTAACGTCGCCCTTCGGAATTGGTATTTCACTTTTTTCATCGAATTCATCCCAAAGTGAATTTTCATTCATAAATTTACATATACCCTTTTAAATTAGGTACACGTATTCTTTATCATTAAAATCCTCATCTTTAAAACCGTTCTTCTTAATTTTTTCAAAACATGCATTAAGCCTCATTCTTTCCGCTAAAGTGAAAATTTTGAAATCATTAGGTTTAGAAACATTAGGTTTTGAAACCTCGGTTTTTTCATTGTCATTAAACACTTGAGATTTAATCGTGAAAAAGTCCATTTTGTCATCCCCATATCTCATAGTAAGTCTCCCCTCGTTAACGTCGATTACGGTTCTAGCCGTCGATAAAAATGGTCGGCCTAAAATAATGGGACATTTAGGGTCACACTCGTAATCGGATATAACGAAATCCGCGGGGAAAACAAACTTTCCAATCCTAACATAGACATCCTCGGCTATTCCAATTGGTATAAGTGGTGTACAATTTGCAAGCTCGATTGTCATGTTCGTGGGGGTAAGATTAGGCAATCTCATCAATTTCCAAAGAGAATGAGGCATGAGATTGATGCTAGCACCTAAATCGGCAAGGGCTAAACATCCCTCAATCTCGGAAAAATCACAAGGTAATAGAAATTGGCCCGGATCCTCTTCCTTTCTCGGCATATGCCTTTTGGGTTTTTTAAGAAGGATCGATGCACAAGTTTCTTCAAGGGTTACTTTGGTAAGGTCGATAAAACTCTCTTTTTGAACCGTGGATGGATTTTGAGGTACACGAGGGTGTGCACTCTTTTCCTTGGTCGCCACGTTCACCCCATCGACTTTAGAACAATAAGACGTCTTAGAAGTCGAGGGTTGAGAAGAAGGAACAACTCGAAATCCTTCAAGGTTAGGGGTAATCACACGACCTTTCTCACGAGACGAGGGGGCTTTACATTGTTCCTTCGGATTTGCAACGGTGTCACTAGGTAACGAACTCGATGACGCACCCGAGGACTTGTTCATAATAGTCGAAAACATCTTTTTAATGTCAATTTGTCCTTGCTCAATCTTCGTGTTTTGCAATTTCAAAGTATTTGTAAATTCGTTTTTCAAAGTACCAATTTCTCCTTCTAATCGTCTCATATTAGCCTTATTCGTTTTCATGTAATTTTAAAAATCATTTGACGAACTATTTTGATTTGAATTAAAGTTCCCTTGGTTTTGATTACTTCTTTGAAAATTGTTTTGATTCCCACTTGAAAAATTGTTTCCTTGATTGTTGTTGTTTTGAAAACTCGAGTTTTGATTGTTGTTGTTATCTCGGTTTTGCCAATTCAAATTACGACCTTGATTATAACTGATACAAGCTTTTTGGTGTGGTGAAAAAGTTCGATTCTCGGAATCCTCTCGAATTGATCTCAGTTAAAAGTGGGATGATTTGTTCTTGGTGACAAAAAGTGGATTTGGTTTTCTATTCTAAATAAATGAATAAAGTGATAACGATATTAACTTAAATCAATCAATAAAAAAATAATACTTGAATAAAATCTGAAGAAATACCCTTATATGTCTATACGGAATATAGAGCCATTCGGAATAGTCAAACAAGTCTATGCGGAAAAATGCCCCTATTCGGAAAGATGGCTTATGCGGAAAAACTGCTTTTATTCGGAATAAAATGCTCTATTCGGAAAATATTGCCATGCGGAAAAACATACCCTATTCGGAAATTCACCTCTATGCGGAAAATAATGCTATTCGGAAAGCTGGCCCTATTCAGAAAGAATTCTTCTATGCGGAAAAATGGACTTACTCGGAAAAACACATCTATGCGGAAAGTATGGTTCTATGCGGAAAGACAGGCCTATGCGGAATAAAAGGTTCAATTCGGAAAATTTGCTTATGCTGAAAAATCGTCCTATTCGGAATACATACCTTATGCGGAATAACAACACTATTCGGAATATTTAAAATATTCCGAGTAAAGGAAAAATTAAAAACTCTAATCGGAATATCCAAAATTCCGAATAAGGCAAACGGAGACTCGCCTATTCGGAATATTGGTCTTGTTCGGAAAGTCCTGGGAATCAAGAACAGTAACAGTACATTAAAACAGGGGACTCGAATCTTAATACAAATCGACTTAGATACTTAAAAAGATTTTACCAAACTAACCAATTACCATTAAAATACCATAAGCAATAAATCCCACCAATAAAAACACTAAATCAACAACTTTTTAAGATCAAACTTGAATTAAATAAAAACTTAAGAACTTGCAATAGATGATGAAGAACAAGATGAATGAAAAGATGGAAATGATTGATGAATGTAAAGTAACAAGATGTAATGATTAAGAGTTACAAGATTGAAAAAGAAAATGAAAAATCATCAAACATCCTAATGGTGTTTGTGATGAAGCTACGAACCAAAAGAACTGGAAAAAGAAAATTGAACTAACTCCCTAAAATGTGAAGGGAGTATCTATTTATACTCCTAGTGGTTGGTTGGTGAGTGGGCTTTCTCCCTTTCTTCTTGTCTTCTCGTCTTTTCAGAAAAGTTGACGTTTTCGATTCTGATTCGGGATTTGTCGTCGATTAAATCCAACTCGTCTTTTAATTTCTTTGTTTAAATAGACTCGAGTTTCTTCGACTTATGAAAATCTTCCGTCTTTAGTCCTTTTCTTCAATAAATCTTCGAATAGGCCCAGTGACTTCAAATCTTTTGCATCTCTTGGACAATAGACTTTATCTTGAGTCTTTTTCCTTGATAAATCCCGTGCAATCCCATGTTTTCTTTAATATTTATCCGGTTAGCTCTGAAAACACAATAAACACAAAAACCACGCATAATTCCAAACAAATGATATTAAATACGTGTTTTGGTCTTGTTTTAGCCAGAATTAAGTGGTAAAAGGATGGGTGTTTACACACCTATCAAATCCCCTACACTTAACCATTGCCATGCCCTCATGCAATGCTTAGTGATAAAGCAATTTTTATATTTTCCTCATAATCAATCAACCTTGGCCTTATTTAAACTCTACTAAACAACAATTAAAATACTAAGAGAAATTAAAACTTTAAAATAAACAAAAGGATGGAAATAACTTGTAAAGAAATCAAGGACTTACATTAGGGCTTTGGTGTTGCGAAGATTTATCACCCTCAAGTTTCACGTTCCCCATACTAAGCTTAAAAACGAGATCATTGTTATTATAAGTTAGTAAATCAAACACTTACACACATGGCTTAATTAAATGCTTAAACTCCCTTATTCCTAATTGTATCTCTTATATTTTATTTTTGTCTTAGAATGATCATGAAGATGCATTTTTGGACTTATTTTGATAGTTTATTAAGGCTGAAAGCAAAGTAGGACGATTTGATCAATAGTTAGCTAAAGGACAAAATCTCTTAAAACTGCTTCTCGGGATATCAAAAAGTTCATATCTTGGCATAACTTGGTTCACGATTTGAGACCTTTCTCGGGCCGATATTTGGCATGTACTTCATACTTCATATCTTCGAGAGACGTTCTTGAGATAATGGTCTTCTCATCATAATAGAGTTTCTTCACTTGGAGACTTTTGAGGGGTACTCCAACTTTGTTGACCACGACTTCATGATTATTTCTTTAATCTCTAATTGGGATTTTGAGATACAACGATCCGCCTCCTTTTTGGACTTGGATCTATTTATCCTCATACCTTGTTAGGGTCTTTTCAGATAGACTTCTCCATGATCTTTATGGGAGTTGATTGCTTTTCGTCGTGAGTCTTGATCCTTCATATTGACTTTAGGAATAATGCTTTTCACATCACTTTGGATCTTCAGCAATAAAATTGAATCCTCATGCCTTGTTAGGGCCTTTTCGGACTCGCCAATCTTCGCGCCCCGCTTCATAAGTTATGCCTTGGCTATGAACTCTCGTCATTACCGAGCAACTTTTAAACGATCTTGGGCTAGAAGCTAAGTAACTTTTCAAATCGTACGACCTTACTTATTGCAGATAAATTATTAGCAAGTGATGGGAGAATAGGCAAATAATTACACCAAGTGAGCTTGCGCAAGAATACCGACTTATAATTGACTCTATCATTTCTCGTCCTCCACAATTTAAAATCTCAAGTAATGAGACTCGTGGACACTTAGCCTAATAAACCAATTAAGGTCTACATGGTTAAGGATACTAGCTAGAATAAACTTGGATAAGTCTATTCGGGTTGAGTCAAAATAAACGCAACGGGCCTAATATGTCAAAGACTTCTAAACTAGCTACACCACTTTATTAAAATTTGACTTTATTGCGGGATATATACATATGAAAGCAACGATAAAAATTTAAAAATTTAAAAATTACGACTAAATGGCCGAAGTTAATAAAAAATTTGAAAAATGTTGAAAAATAGGATTTTTCCGGTTAAATGAAGGCATTTTCATGAAAGAGTCCACTTAAAACTTCGATAGAAGTCTCCCCTACACTTAAGATAAACATTGTCCTCAATGTTTAAGCATGTGGGAAAAGTCTCCCCTACACTTATGACATTGTGCACATTGGTTAACTCGAGTTAAGGAAGAGACAACTAAAGTGATCAATTTCAAATGTGATTATGAAGAAAATTGAATCACGATAGTTGAGAGAAAGAACCGGATTTCGGATAACACGGGAGCACGGTTCTTCAAAGATTTCCAAGATTGCAGTTATCCCTGTAATCACATCACCACAAAAACACAAATGACCAAAATAGGTCCTCCCCTACACTTAGGGGGTTAAAGGGATAGATACTCGGGCTGCCTCCCGAGGAGCGCTTGTTTTTGATAACCGAGTTACGAGCCTGACTTGACCCAAAATTAGTTCATGGGGAACGTGGTGAGGGATGGAATCACCTCCTGAGAGGTGTCCTCACCAAAGTACAACTTCACTCGTTGGCCATTCACCTTAAAATTCGGTCCAATAGGTTGAGCGAGCTCGAGAGTACCATATGGAAAAATTTGGGCAATGGTGAATGGGCCGGACCAACGAGATTTGAGCTTGCCCGAAAAGATTTTCAACCGAGAGTTAAAAAGTAAGACTTTGTCTCCAACATGGAACTCTCGGTTTTTGATCTTGGAGTCGTGAATGAGCTTAGTTCTTTCCTTATAGATCAAAGAATTTTCATAAGCCTCATTCCGAAGTTCATTCAGCTCATTGAGTTGGATCTTGCGTAGGTCACCAGCTTTGTTAATATCAAAATTAGCCCACTTCAAGGCCCAATAAGCCTTGTGCTCCAACTCAATGGGGAGGTGGCATGCTTTCCCGTACACAAGACGATAAGGCGTACAGCCGATCGGAGTCTTGTAAGCAGTACGGAAAGCCCACAAAGCATCATCAAGTTTATCTGCCCATGCGGCACGATGCTCTCCCACGGTTCTTTCTAGAATTCGATTCAGTCCTCGGTTGGATATTTCAGCCTGGCCATTAGTTTATGGGTGGTAGGCTGTGGAAAGACGATGGTTTACACCGTACTTAGCCATGACTCGAGCAAATTGGTCATTGCAGAAATGAGTCCCACGATCACTAATAATGGCGCGAGGCACACCGAATCTAGCGAATAAAGCTTTCAAAAAGTTACAAACCACCCTTGCGTCATTAGTAGGCAAAGCTTTGGCTTCAACCCACTTTGAAACGTAGTCAACGGCTACAAGGATGTATTTGTTTCCTTTAGATGAAGGGAATGGCCCCATAAAGTCGATACCCCAAACATCAAAAATTTCACACTCTTGAATGAAATTCTGAGGCATCTCGTCTTTATGTGTGATTTTACCTTGCTTTTGGCAGACATCACATCGTTTGACCATATCGTGAGCGTCACGGTATATGGAGGGCCAATAAAATCCGGAATCAAACATTTTTTTAGCGGTGTAGTTGGGACCAAAGTGACCACCGGTGGGTCCTTTGTGGCAAGCATCAAGGATTTCAGACGCTGCCGGTCCATCAACACATCGACGGATAATCAGGTCGGCACATTGTTTGAATAGGTAAGGGTCGTCCCAAAAGTAAGTCTTGATGTCGGTGAAGAACTTTTTCTTTTGTTGAGACGTCAACCCTTCCTTGAGAATTCCATTCGCCAAGTAGTTTGCAAAGTCCGCAAACCACGGGGTTTCATTCGACTTCGAGTTTATAGACATTAAGGTCTCCAAGGGAAAAGAATCATTGATTTCTTTGGTCGGATGATCCCCTTGGTAAGGATCCTCAAGTCTGCTGAGATGATCCGCGGCTAAGTTTTCTGCTCCTTTTTTATCGCGAATTTCTATTTTAAATTCCTGGAGCAGCAAAACCCAGCGAAGAAGTATTGGTTTGGAATCTTGCTTTGTCAACAAGTACTTCAGCGCGGAATGATCGGTATACACGATGGTGGTGGAAAGGACAAGATAGGGGCGAAACTTTTCAAAAGCATAGACAACAGCTAAAAGCTCTTTTTCGGTTGTCGTATAATGCAATTGTGCCCCCGTCATTGTCTTGCTAGCGTAATGGATCGGTTGGAAGTGTTTGTTCACTCTTTGTCCAAGAACCGCTCCAATAGCAAAATCGCTAGCATCGCACATCAACTCAAAGGGAAGCTCCCAATTAGGGGTCACCAAGACGGGTGCCTTAGTAAGCTTATCCTTAAGCGAGTTGAAGGCTTCAAGGCACTCTTTGGAGAAGATAAAAGGAGTATCTTTTTCCAAGAGGTGGGTCATCGGGCGAGCGATTTGAGAGAAATCTTTGATGAATCGACGGTAGAAGCCCGCATGACCCAGGAAACTTCTCACACCTTTCACGGTTGAAGGTGGAGGCAACTTTGCGATAACATCGACTTTAGCACGGTCTACTTCAAGACCGGCTTTCGAGATCTTATGTCCAAGCACGACGCCTTCTTTTACCATAAAATGGCATTTTTCCCAATTTAGAACTAGGCGAGTGTCTTCGCACCTCTTTAGCATACGTTCCAAATTGGCAAGGCAAGAAGAGAAGGAATCCCCGAAGACCGAGAAATCATCCATGAAGACTTCCATGGTTTGTTCAACCATGTCTTGGAAGATAGCTAACATACACCTTTGGAAAGTCCCGGGCGCATTACATAAGCCAAAAGGCATTCTTTTGTAAGCAAAAGTGCCATAGGGACAAGTGAATGTAGTCTTCTCTTGATCTTGGGGATCGATGGGTATTTGAAAATAACCCGAGAAACCATCAAGAAAGAAGTAATATTCATTACCAGCTAGACGTTCAAGCATTTGGTCCATAAAAGGTAGAGGGAAATGATCCTTTCTCGTGGCATCATTGAGTTTGCGGTAGTCTATACAAACTCTCCACCCAGTAACGAGACGAGTGGGAATCAACTCGTTGTGTTCATTGGGAACAACGGTTATTCCGCCCTTCTTGGGCACACAATGGATTGGACTAACCCATGGTGAATCCGAAATAGGGTAAATCATACCCGCATCAAGAAGTTTGAGAACCTCTGTTTTGATGACTTCATGGATTTTTGGATTCACCCTTCGTTGGCTTTGAATTGTGGGCTTAAAGTCGTCCTCCATGAGAATTTTGTGTGTGCAGAAGTGAGGATCAATTCCACGAATATCCGAAATCTTCCAAGCAATAGCCTTCTTATGATCTTTCAACACAGCGACAAGTCGGGCTTTCTCTTCATCCTTCAAATCCTTAGCAATGATGACTGGCGACTTCTTCTCTTCTTCGAGGAAAACATACTCAAGATGGGGCGGCAACTCCTTAAGTTCCAAATCCGGAGGATTTTCGGCGGGAGGCGTATTCGAAGTCGGAGTCTCGATAGCAATAACAGTAGGAGATGGAGGGGAAGGATTGTCTTCTCTGAGGAGGTTTGCAATGAAACTAAGATCGTCATCCCAATTGGCAGTAGAATCATCATTGTCTTGCTTCACATCTTCCAAGGTGGCTTTCAAATCTTTCCAAAGAAAATCACTTTCTCCAAATAGAGATAGTGATGAGTCGATAGAGGAAACGGTCTCAACATTGGGAAGAGAGGTAGGAATGTTTTTACAAGCATCCTTGAAGTGTTCTTCACAAGCCTCATCAAGAACGTCAATACAATTAACACTCTCGTACGAATAAGGCTGTTTAGAAAGCTTTCCCATGTTGAAGACTACTTGATCGTCACCCACTCTCATGATAAGCTCACCGGCTTCAACATCAATGAGAGTGCGACCGGTCCTCAAGAATGGACGACCAACAATGAGTGGCACACGGGGGTCCATCTCGTAGTCGACGACAACAAAATCAGCAGGGAAGGTGAATTTGTCGACTCCTACAATGACGTCTTCGGCTATCCCCACTGGATAAGCAACCGTACGGTTGGCCAATTCCAAAGTCATTTTGGTGGGGACTAGCTCTGGGAGAGATAATTGCTTCCAAACACTTAGAGGCATGAGATTAATACTAGCACCTAGATCGGCTAGGGCCATGCAATTCTCTACTCCCAGGAAATTGCAAGGGATAAGAAAACGACCCGGATCACCAAGCTTGATTGGCAATTTCCTTAAGAGCACTGCAGAGCAGTTCTCATTAAGTTGGGTGTTGGCGAGATCGAGGAGCTTTTCCTTGTCGCTCAGAAGATCTTTAAACATTTTGGCGTATTTGGGCATGTGAGCGAGAGCCTCATCGAAGGAGATATTGAAATTCAGTTTTTTGAACATTTTAAGGAAATTTGAAACCTGAATATCATCCTTGCTCTTTTGCTTCTCTTTCCTCAACCTTGAAGGATAAGGTATATTGGAAGAAGATGAAGGTTTTAGAGGAATAGGGTCACTTACAACCACGGGTGGAGGAGGGGTAGAAGGAAGAGGTGGAGAAATTGGGGAAGGAGAAGGAGGAGGAATAGGAGCAGGCGACTCGGTCTCCTTAGTCACAACCACCGGTGGAGGTATAGGAAGCTCGGGTTCCTTGGTACCTTTGCCACTTCGAGTGGTGATTGCTTTCATCTCCCCTCTTGGATTCACAACGGTGTTACTCGGAAGAGTACCCGAAGAAGAGGGTTGACTACTTTGGAAGAAACTAGCCATCATGTTCCTCAAATCATTAGTTTGGCTATCCAACGTATGTCTCATATCGGCTCTCAAATCATGTCCTTGCTTTACCAAATCTGCCTTCAAATTGCGCACTTCCTCTTGGAGATTTCCCACAATCACATCATTGGTCCTCATGTAGGTTGCAACCTCTTGGTGTAAAGCCGTGGTGGTTTGGTTGGGAGGAGCATTGTATGCAGGTGGTTGGTAAGCTGGTTGTTGGTAGACTTGATTGTTACGTTGAGGCGGTTGTTGCTGCTTGTGAGGTGGGATGTATGGTTGTCGAGGTTGTTGTTGTTGTTGAGGAGGACGGTTAAGGTTTTGTTGTTGGTTTGGGTTGGTAGGAGGAAAACCAGGTGGTGAAAGATAGTTGTTGCTGCGGTAGCTAAGCAAGTTACGGTCACCTTGGGGTTTTGCTTGATAAGCGGGTTGAGGATAGGTGCCATATGCCGCATTCACATTCTCAGCAGGGTAATCTTGGGTGGCGGTACAAGATGTGTAAGAGTGGGGCCCACCGCATATCTCACAAGGTTGGCTGACAGCGTTCACTTGAGCGTTTTTGGCGTTGTTGCTGTTGTTGTTGCTGACGGTATGTGTGACAAGCGATTCAAGAAGAGTAGTGATTTTGTCTAATCGCCTGTCGCTGTCATTAGTACTAGTACTAGCAACATTGGTCCTAACACTCTTGGTTTGCACACGAGATTTATTCTCAATGATGTCCCAAGCAGCATTGGAAGTCTTAGCCAATAAATTACCCCCTGAGGCACTATTCAGTGAATCTTGGTCACTCATGCTTAAACCATTGTAAAAAGTATTAATTTGATGTACTTTGGTAAAACCATGTTGTGGGCATTTTCTTAAAAGATCTTTAAAACAATCCCAAGATTCACTGAACGACTCATCGTACTTTTGTTCAAAGTTTATAATCTCATTCCGCAAAGCGGTAGTACGAGAGGGTGGAAAAAAGTAGTTGATAAACTTTGTTTCCAAATCCGTCCACGAGAGAATACTCTGTGGCGGTTCCTTAGCAAGCCAATGCCGGGCTTGTCCCTCTAAAGAAAAGGGAAAAAGTTGTAACCTTATAACCTCTTGTGGAACCCCATTTAACTTGACCGTGTTGGTGAGTTGTAGAAATCTCTTGATGTGGTCGTGTGGATCATCAATGGTTCGTCCCAAGAATGGCTGAGCGGAGACCATCTGGATAAAGCCTGACTTTAGCTCGAAATTGTTGGCGGCAATTGGAGGGATGACAATTGGATCCGTGTTGCCATCGACATGAGCTTGCAGCAGTTCAATCATCGGGCGATTATCCTGAAGGGGCTCATTGTTGTTGTTATTCATGTTGTTGAAAGGTGGGTTGTTGTTGTTATTATTGTTGTTCGAAGGTGGTATGTTATTGTTGTTTTGTACACCAGCCATGTCTAAGTTATCGAGAGGCTCGGGCTCTTGATAAGACGTGGATCGAGTGCGCGCATACACCTGCAAAAGAACGAACAAAGACAAACAAGGCAAAAATATTTTTGGTTTTTATGTTTTTTTTTACTTTTTAGGATTTTTGAAAATTTTATATTTTTTTAGGATTTTTGAAAATTTTATATTTTTTAGGATTTTTGAAAATTTTATATTTTTTAGGATTTTTGAAAATTTCGTGAAAAGGTAACGTTCACGGGGAACGGATCCCAAAATCCAAGTTCTCACAACAAACTTTTGATCTTAACGAGAAGAGCCGGCAGCGGCGCCATTTGATACAAGCTTTTTGGTGTGGTGAAAAAGTTCGATTCTCGGAATCCTCTCGAATTGATCTCAGTTAAAAGTGGGATGATTTGTTCTTGGTGACAAAAAGTGGATTTGGTTTTCTATTCTAAATAAATGAATAAAGTGATAACGATATTAACTTAAATCAATCAATAAAAAAATAATACTTGAATAAAATCTGAAGAAATACCCTTATATGTCTATACGGAATATAGAGCCATTCGGAATAGTCAAACAAGTCTATGCGGAAAAATGCCCCTATTCGGAAAGATGGCTTATGCGGAAAAACTGCTTTTATTCGGAATAAAATGCTCTATTCGGAAAATATTGCCATGCGGAAAAACATACCCTATTCGGAAATTCACCTCTATGCGGAAAATAATGCTATTCGGAAAGCTGGCCCTATTCGGAAAGAATTCTTCTATGCGGAAAAATGGACTTACTCGGAAAAACACATCTATGCGGAAAGTATGGTTCTATGCGGAAAGACAGGCCTATGCGGAATAAAAGGTTCAATTCGGAAAATTTGCTTATGCTGAAAAATCGTCCTATTCGGAATACATACCTTATGCGGAATAACAACACTATTCGGAATATTTAAAATATTCCGAGTAAAGGAAAAATTAAAAACTCTAATCGGAATATCCAAAATTCCGAATAAGGCAAACGGAGACTCGCCTATTCGGAATATTGGTCTTGTTCGGAAAGTCCTGGGAATCAAGAACAGTAACAGTACAGCAAAACAGGGGACTCGAATCTTAATACAAATCGACTTAGATACTTAAAAAGATTTTACCAAACTAACCAATTACCATTAAAATACCATAAGCAATAAATCCCACCAATAAAAACACTAAATCAACAACTTTTTAAGATCAAACTTGAATTAAATAAAAACTTAAGAACTTGCAATAGATGATGAAGAACAAGATGAATGAAAAGATGGAAATGATTGATGAATGTAAAGTAACAAGATGTAATGATTAAGAGTTACAAGATTAAAAAAGAAAATGAAAAATCATCAAACACCCTAATGGTGTTTGTGATGAAGCTACGAACCAAAAGAACTGGAAAAAGAAAAATGAACTAACTCCCTAAAATGTGAAGGGAGTATCTATTTATACTCCTAGTGGTTGGTTGGTGAGTGGGCTTTCTCCCTTTCTTCTTGTCTTCTCGTCTTTTCAGAAAAGTTGACGTTTTCGATTCTGATTCGGGATTTGTCGTCGATTAAATCCAACTCGTCTTTTAATTTCTTTGTTTAAATAGACCCGAGTTTCTTCGACTTATGAAAATCTTCCGTCTTTAGTCCTTTTCTTCAATAAATCTTCGAATAGGCCCAGTGACTTCAAATCTTTTGCATCTCTTGGACAATAGACTTTATCTTGAGTCTTTTTTCTTGATAAATCCCGTGCAATCCCATGTTTTATTTAATATTTATCCGGTTAGCTCTGAAAACACAATAAACACAAAAACCACGCATAATTCCAAACAAATGATATTAAATACGTGTTTTGGTCTTGTTTTAGCCAGAATTAAGTGGTAAAAGGATGGGTGTTTACACACCTATCAATAACCTTGATTTTGAAAGTTCCCTTGTTGATTATTTCCTTGAAAATTGTTACGATTTTGAAAATTGTTGCCTTGGTTATAATTGCCTTGTTGTGATGGACCCGCGTTATTTTGATTTTGAAAATTGTTGTTTCCATTTAACGCACTCATATTCGACGTTTGGCCATCCGTAGCCGCACACTCGTAATAATTATGAAGTCCACCACAAAACGTACACGATGTCTCAACCGCTTTCACCATAGCGGGAGCGTCTTTCTTTTGCATCTCAACGAGAAAAGACGTAAACACATTCGTCAACTTATCGACTTTCGCATCAACTCTCTCAATGTCGCGATTAGAACTACTAACATTGGCGACATTCGCGACACTCGGTGCGTTGCGGAGTTGGTAAACCTTGGATCGGTTTTTGATAATTATCAATGCATCTTTCGGAGTCTTACACAAAAAGTTGCCACCTGCGGCGGAATTCAACGAATCTTGTTCTTGAAAATTAAGACCGTTGTAAAACGTATCGATTTGGTGCAACTCGGAAAAACCATAGTGAGGACATTGTCTAAGCAATTCCTTAAATCGATCCCACGCGTCTCTAAAAGATTCATTCGGTTTTTGCTCAAATTTTGTAATTTTATTTTTGAAAAACTCGTCTTAGACGGTGGGAAAAAATAATTAACGAACTTGGAGACGAGATCCTTCCACGTAGTTATGGAATTAGGTGGCTCTTTCTCGTACCAATCCTTGGAACACCATCGAGCGAGTACGGAAAAAGCATAAGCTTGACGACATTGGTGTCGACGTTCTTAAACTTGCTCGTGGCTAAAAGACGATCAAAATTCCGAATATGGTCGTGAGGATTATCGGCTTCACGACCTCGAAACTTCGTAGCTTGAATCAACGAAAGCATTCCGCTCTTTATCTCAAAATTCTCCGCTTCGATAGCGGGAATTACGATCGCGTATCCATAACCCTCAGTGGGCGCTTGGAGCAATTCCATCATCGAACGATTGTCGGCCATCTCCTCTACGGTCTCTTCAACAACGATATTAGGAACGTCGGTTTCTAAATCTCGTCTATGTCGTCGATTCCTTCGATTACGATTGCGTCGATTCGAAGCGTTGCTAGAATTAGAATAATCCTTCGATCGAGTGCGCATGCACTAAGCGTAGAATGGGGGGTAGCAAAGAAGATTCTTTTTGGGGTTTTTCGATTTTTCAATTTTTTTTGGTTTTTGATTGTTTTTTAATTTTTTTGGATTTTTGAATGTATTACGTAGACACAAATCTACAAATCTCCCCTCGAATCGATCTTCTCGATTAAAGGAGCCTCAAGGAATGAAAACGATCACGTGGAGTGAACGTTCTCGATGACTTTAGAACGTTGGTGGAACACCAAAACGTTCAAGAGGGTTTAATCTTGAAAACAAGCAAATATAATATACGTAGATAATACTTGGGCGGCAAACCCTCGATTAGCTCTCTTTCTCAAAACACGCACAAGCAAGCGTGGGAAACGAGGCGGTGCTAAGCACTTAAGAGCCTTTTTCCGTTAGGTCGTGAAATACAACCGCCTTATACCCACCTTATAGTTTGTGTTAATTGAAATTAAGCCTCACGAAAGTATTTATCTATTTTACCTTTAAACTTTTGCTTTAGATTCGAATACAATGATCGAGTGATGAAATCCCGAATCAAGGTTGCGTTTTCACGCTTTTGGAGTACTTGTATATTTATTGTTCTACGTAAGTACAATATAGTAATATATTCACAAGAAAAACGAAAACGATAATGGGATATCTACAATATAGTAAAATGATTGATTTGTGTTTAATTTCGGAATACTAAACACGATTTATTTGGATACTATAATATAATAAAGAAAAATAACAAAAATGAGTATGTACGTTTATATACGCTTTCCAAAAATTGAAAAACTCACTACTCACACAAACACAATACTAATAATGGCACACAAAAAACACCTACCCGACAGCGGCGCCAAAAATTTGGTGTAGGTTTTTCGTACACGTTTTAGGAAAAACGTATATGAGTGGCAAGTATTAAGTTCTACGATTTAATTAAAAGCCGTAAAACCGAATAAATGCGGGTTCGTTCTCGAAGGAGGTGTGTGGATTAAGTGTGCCAATTATATAAAATCAAGTTTGGATTAGTGACATTTTTGGGTTAGAAGAGAAAAAGTAACGACGAGCTACGACTACGACTACACTACGACGTAATAACGTAAGACGCGAACGAAAATACATAAAACGCGACAAAATTAAAAATAAAACCTAAAAGTTAATTAAAAGTTAAAACTAAGTCTAAAATAATATAAATAAGAATAAAAATTCAACAAATAAATTTTAAAACCTTTTATTAATTAAATATTCAATTTTAAATGTTAATTAAAGCCCTAAAATTATATATAATTAAAAAAAGCCCAAAATATTATTTTATTGAACTAATAACTCACTTATATTATTTAAAGACTAAAAAGTATTTTTCTAAAATTTCAAAACTATTTTTCTATTTTTAAAACACTAAAAACTATTTATAAACTTAAATAATCATAAAAAATAATAAAATAATGCTAAAAATAATTTGACAATTTTAAAAATCCTAAATTATATTACTGAATAGTAGAAAAATGAAAAAGTTTGAAAAAAGTAGAATTTTCCACTAAAAGGCAAAACATATAATAATAAAACCCTAACTAAACTAAAATTAATTCTAAAAAATAATAAAAAAAGTGAACAGTGAAATGTTTTTAAACAAAAAGTCTTAAAATATTTTTCTAAATCTAAGAAAATTTGTAAAACTGAAAAATACAAAGTTTTTGCACTAGAAGACAAAAACAGATAATTAAAAAGTAATTTAAAAAGCAATTAAATCTAAAAAAAGAGATGAACAGTAACAGGAAAATAAACTTGATGGAAAAATCAGAAAATAAATAAGAAAAATTACAAAACTAATTTCAAGTTTTAATTCCTAAATATGACCACTAAAGACAAAAATCTAAGAAAACTGAAAGTGACATGTTGTGGATTTTGTCTGCTTGTGTAGTAGTACCAACCCTAACACTGGCAGTGGGAACTTAGTTCCCACTGACAGTACAAAATTAAGGTCTGGTGAGTAATAAGCTTAGGAAAGCTTATTGGCTTGCTTTTTCTTGGACAATAAGGCATCCCTACACTCAGTGGAGTGTAGGGAGTCTGTAAATGTAGTAAACACACAAGCTTCTTAACAAAAATCACACAAAATGTGCCCAAATCAGTCACTGATATAGCTTTTTGGGGTCTGGTGAACAGTAATGGTCTGTTTGACACAAAAACGAATTTTAAAAGCTACAATCTTGCTAAAAAACTTATCAATCTACAACCAAGAAACCCACAATCCTAAGTTATGCCAAGTTATAACAGTCTTCAAGATTGAAGGACTTAAACTATCTAAAATGACTTGTTTTAAGCCTACTGATTCTTTGACTGTTTTGAACCAAACTTAGCATGCAATTTATGATTTTAACATACCATACTGAAACTAAGTAATAACAAACCTATCACTACCATTAATGAGTATGTTTGTCAAGTTTTAATCCACCTAGTGTCACCCTAGATTTCTCAATTCCTAAATCCAAACACCCCTTTAAAAATCAGAAAATGAAAAATTACAAACCAACTACTTGCAAATCAACTTGAATCTGATTACAACCTAATCTAACATGCATAACAAACATATATGAGCATGAACAAACCAAATCCAACACATAAAAACAAGCTTCTCACAAAATCACATAAATCACATAGAAAACCAAAAATTTACATAAAAAGGGTTCAAGCTTTTTTCACCTTGGGCTGAGGCCTTCTTTAAATGGAATTTAGGCTTATTGAGCTTATGAGATGTTGAGATTGCCTGCTGTTGGAATCCAAGATGGACCCAAGGCACCAATATCTTCAAGGACAAATGCAAAGAGAATGGAATGAGAGAATGACTTGTTTCTTGTTTTTGAAAACCTACACAAACACAAATCAAACCAGGAAACAATCTTCTTGTAATAAAAGAACTATAAGCTAGCAGCTTATAGCTTTTATACAGTAAAAGGTGAGACAAAATAAAATGGATAAAAAATTTTGATTTTCTTGAAATCCTTGTGAAATAAACTGAAATAAAACAAAATACCAAGTAAGAAATCACCCCACAATCCACTTTCACTTCATGTGGGGTGTGAAATCAGACTGATAAAGAAAACTTTTCTCAAAAGCTAATTTGGAACACGTTTTCTGAAAATTTTGTAACCACAAAAACCTTGGAACTTAAAATACTATCTTTTGCAAATAACTTAAACTAATTGAACCAGGTAAAACTGAACACTGATGGAACTCAGAAGTTGTAAATTAAAAATCTTTCATTTTCATTAATTAATTTAAAAACTACAAAATCTAGAACAAAAAATACATCCCACATGTCGGGTGTATTTATACTACATAATAGAACAGTCTAGAATACTAAATAAAATAACAAAATCCTAAACCCTAATCTTGCAGAAATCCGTATTTGCCCTTGGGAATTTTGGTCAAAAAGTGGACTCATGTGATCTCTGAATGTGCCAGCTGTTGATATTGCATCTTGAGCGTTCATACAACCATTGGGGGCCAAGGAATAAAGGAGAGCCGTTCATTTTCTGAAGTGATTCCTTCTTTGCTATTTTTGACAAAACAGGGGGGCAGGGGAGGACGTGGTGGGCCATTGAGGTCACGGGGTGTGAGTTTTTTGGGCTGGGAAATGGTTAGGAGGGGTTTAATTAGCAAACTGGAAAAGATTAGAGCAAAGGCCTTTGTTTTGGGGGAATTAGATGTTTAGGGTTTATGCAATTAGGGGGGTAGCAGGGATGGTTTAGATGGGATTAAGGTTGATTATGTTTTAAAAATAGTGTTTCGCACCACTTAATTAGTTTATTAAAATGATTAAAAAAACAGTTGAATAAATGAATGGATAAGTGACGTGGGTAATGGGTGCTTTCTGATTGGTTGGGGGTGTGATGTGGCGAATGGGGATTGGAGGTGGGGTTAAGGATGTCGGGGGTCAGGTTTTAATAGGGGTCTTGTTAAATGGTTTTGTAAGATGGCAATTTCAGTCCCCCTGGTTAAGTCACCCCTTTTACAGCTTTGCAAATTAGTCCTTCATCCCTTTTCACCGTTAGTCCATGTTTTTGCATAGTTGGTCCTTTTGGCTTAACAACTTTAGTCCTTTGATAGAATAAGGACTTATCATGTAAGTTCTTCAAAATTCAAGGGCTATTCATGATATTTCTCCAAAATTTAGGGACCCCAAAGTACATTAAGATTGTTGAGGGGTATAAAGTGACATTTCTTCAAAGTAGAGGGACCAATCTTGTACAATCTTCAAACTTCAAGGGCAATTTTGCAAAATTCATTCTTCGGGTCCGGTTCTTTGTGCGACTTCGTTTCCCGTGTTCGTTTTTGCTTCATTCTTGTGATTATTTGTTGAATTCACGATATCCGTACCTAAAATACACAATGAACAAACACAAGCATATATTTGGGTATTTTTGATGATATTTTAAGCGTTTTAAGCCTGATTTGGACGATGAGACTATGTATAAATACAGTCTCATCAGAAAGCTTTTAAAAGGATTTCCCCAAGGATTCAAGAAATTGATTACTATCTCTAAATCCCAAAGTTTAGAAGAAGCCATTAATATTTCTCAGAAATTAATGGATCACGTAATCAAGCACAATCCTGTGCGAGAATCAAATACCCTTAAACGTAAATTTAGTGAAGAGGAAGAAGATTCTGCTAAAACAAAAACTAATCCCCTAAATTTTTCCTATGATCCCTATTTTCCCTATTTATATTATCTGAATCCCAACTCAGTTAAAATTCCCAAAAGACTAGGATACAAAAATTATGCTGGAAAGCTTCCTCTTTGTGTGAAGTGTCTACTGCATCACAAAGGACCCTGTCCAGCTAAGTGCCGAAATTGCTTCAAGAAAGTTCATTAAACACGATACTGTTGGAGCAAGGCTAATTTCTAAGTATTCTTTATTCCGT
This sequence comes from Glebionis coronaria, assembly GCA_025667525.1. Taxonomy (NCBI): domain Eukaryota; kingdom Viridiplantae; phylum Streptophyta; class Magnoliopsida; order Asterales; family Asteraceae; genus Glebionis; species Glebionis coronaria. Next base: position 186,371,532 of record CM046881.1, read on the forward strand.
ATCTTGTAAATAAATAAATGTTATATATATGTGAGTTTTATCAATAAAATCTATGTGTTTTTAAATTGCATCTCTTGTAAGTGTTATTTTATTTCAATATCTAGTAGTATAACTCATTTGTATTATATATGTACTTAGAATAATATGTATTTGACCTTTACGATTAAATATTCAACTCATATCTTAATGAAATCTAAACTTATAAATGTTCAAACCAGGATTTCCCTTATAAAGATAGTCAAGAACAAGTAATAAGATTTTTCAGAATTTCTTATGATAAGATATGACGCCATTCGGATTATTGTCAATTGTATTTTACTAATGATATGGAAACTCTGACAAGGTTATACCTAAAATAATCTTTTGACATAGAGTACCAATATCTATAGTTTTAAATACATTAAGAAGAATATTATCGCTTATACCTATGGTTAAAGTGAGAGAATTATCCAAGTATTAGAAATTCATACTCCACGTATGCATTATAATACCTGTAATTACACCTACCCTATAAAGGTATTGATAGAATGAAACTTTATAGTATAATAAGTAATGACTATTAGCTATCTACTGGATTAAAATGGTGAATTATGAGAAAACTTTATCAAGAATAATCTCAATTCTTTTCTTAGTATCGACTTTAGAAAAATCTTTTCCTTATAAACCAAGTTGATTTTGAAAAAGACGATAATCAATTCAAGATTTTAAATTAAACTGTGACTAATTGACTTAAGTTTTTCCCAAAGAATTCAGAAATAATCACACTTCCTTTCGTATTTTGAAAATCTAAAAAGGACTTATCTAATATAGTGGTATGATTTATATTTATCTTAATGATTTTTATAGATTACATTAGATCTTAATGATTAGATTATAAATTAACGCTTCATAAATACTCACTTATAATAACTCAAGTAAAATTTTTTTGATTGAAGATAAAATAACAACAATAAAAGTTGTATATATTGGTATATGAATGAAATATTAGAATGAATTTTAGAACACGAGAACTATATCTGTTTTTAGTACACTACCTTACTATTATAATCTCGGGACGAGATTTCTTTTAGGGGAAGAGGCGATGACAACCAATAAATTTCACAAGTGTGATATATGTTATGTTTGAATGGAAGTGGAAAATCCAATAGAATTTTTTTGCTTTTTATGCATTACTTGGTAAGATGAACTACTTCTCACAACCTGAACTACCATATCAACATATTCCTATATGTCGTAAATATAACAAGTATAAGTTTATAAGTGATTTAACAAGTACATTTATGAATAAGAATATTTCAAGAAATATAATGATACCCTAAATTCCTTTAGAACCCCTAGAATCCCTATAAATGAATGATAAACTCAAGGATTGTAAAAGTATGAATACATATTTGGGATGTCCTCCGTCTTTTGGTGCACAAGGGCTAAGATGATTCTTTTTTTGATTTAGAAAGAGCCCGGCTTTCCTTATCAACAATTGAACAAGGAATAAGAACAAGGAATAATACATGCAAAATGGAAGTGAATGTCTTAAAATCTTGAAGCTTTAAAGATCCAAAATTCGTTTCGACGTGAGGATATACATCTTTGGCCATAAGAAACACCTCATGGCGAGGTTAAATAAAAGGCAAGGCAAGACCGAAGTCATAATAAAGCTCCATGGTGGAGCTGAATAAAAGATGGAGGCAAACAAAAGATAATAAAGCCCATCCATTAGGGGGCATATAAAAGTCTTGGTAATAAGTCAAATGTTCAAATCCATTGTAAAACCGTGTTTATCGAACCTTACTTGTTGACTTAATTTTTTGACATCGTTATCTATTAGGAAAGGTTATTAATTCAATGATTTTGGTTACACCGTTTTCACTCTATTTTTGGACCTTAATTTCTATTATCGCATAAGTAAAAAATGTATCCTCGTGATCATTTAAGATAAAAATAAAATATAATAGATACACCTTAGGAATAAGGGAGTCTAAGCACGTAATTAAAGCATATGAGTAGTGTTAGCATTACTAACTTATAATGCCAATGATCTTGTTTCACGCTTAGCATAGAATTAAGTGAAAAACGGGGACGACTAAATTATTTCTATGAAGCATTTACGTGTTCTTATTCTTTGACCCTAAAAGTCACTTAATCATGATGAAAACAATACATTATGTCTACAACGCACCTAGTAGTTAAGTTTAGTTTACGTTTCAATAAATGTCGAAAAAAATGAATTTTGGAAGTGCTATGATACTTAATTCTATCATTGCGTGAGGGAACGAAAATGGTTTAATATGGGAGAGTGATGAGACTTTAATTATACATAGTCTCATCGCCTAAATCGGGCTTAAAATACTATAAAACATCATAAAAACCATACAAAAACCGTTGTTTTGTTCAATGTGTGGTTGTAGGTACGAATATCGTGAAATTACCAAAAGATCAGAAGATTCAAGCAAAAACGAACACGGAAAATGAAGCCGCACAAACCAGACCCGAGTGTTGAGTTTCTAAAAAGACCCTTCAAGTTTTGAAGATGTACAAGTTTGGTCCTCCAAGCTTGAATAATTGTTAATTTATACCCCTCATCTATCAACAATTGCATTGAGGTCCCTAAAGTTTCATTACTTGTCAAGATATACCCTTGGAATTTCAAGATATACAATTATGGTCCTTTTTAAAATATTAAAATAGACACTAGGACCAAAAATGCCAAATCATGAAAGTAATAACAAAGGAAATAGGCTGCTATGAGTTTGAAAACATTGGGGGACTGTTTTTGCCAAAACAAAAGTGGGAGGACCAGAATCTGCCAGATTAATACCCATATTCCACCCAAACCCGTTCCATACCTAACATAAACCTACTAAGCCCAGTCCAAATTACTATAACCCGACCAACCCATAACTTCACCCAACCAAAACCATTAGCCAATTATTAATTAATTTAAGTTTTAAATTTATTAATTAATAATAAAACCTGGCGCAAAACATTGAAGGTTTATTAGTTCATAACAATGATACAAAACCCTAAACGAGATCAAAGCACACATATAGCGGAAGCGATTTAACAAGATTATAACAATACAATTATAATTAATCGAATTAGGGTTACATACATTTTTCAAAGCAATTCCCATAAACAAGAACGAATTCACTGAATTAGGGTTTATACCGTATCACCAAGATATAGTCTAAAGTAAGACTATATTACGTTCTTGTACACACGTAATACAATGAGTTAACCGTGAGTCTAGCACGTGTAAACTGAGCTTCTACGCTTGTGGAAAAATATACCCAACTACCCTAGAGGGGGGCTAGGACTAGATAATAAGCTAAATCAAAAAACCAAACACAACCCTTAGGGGTGTTGGTGTTGCGATCACAAGAGAGGGAGAGAAGAGAGAATGGGTTGAAGAATTATGAAGGATAAGGGGTCCTTATATAGGCCTAATTATCTTGTAGCCCAAGGAAACGAATATAAGGCAAGTTTTCTTCTCCCTTCCCCTTGGTGTTGCTGACGGTCGAAACACCCCAAAGGGGTGTTCCGGAACCTTCTATTCTTCTTCTCTTTATTCCACAACGTTCGTTAATACTTGACTCTTAAATATTTAACGATCGTTAAAGTTATAGCTCAATTTAATTTAATAAATACAATAAATATATTTATTAAATAAATTAACTTTTTACGTATTGAGTGCAATCCCGTAATCTCAAGTTCGATCATATCACACGACTATTATATATAAGTCCATAAACTTTCAGCTCCCACTTAGACATATTTCAAATATCTTGATTACATTGACTAGCGTCTAGTTACACTATCAATGTCTCTAGTACAACTCGAGTAAGGTCTTCTAGAAAAAACCTTTTAATCATTCATAATTATTATTATCCTTTTATTTCTAATACAACGTTAATATGGATATGGATCTCAGTCATTCTTTTCATTAACCGTTATGTTTCTCGTTCATAGATTTAAGCAAGATTACCAAAACAAATTTTAGTGTGGCCACACAAACATCTTACTAATCCCACGAGGGGCGCAGCTGTATTATACTCCAAAACAAAATTGGAGGAAATAAATTTCATATTGACTACAAGCAAAACCTAAAATTTTTGCAACAGTTTCGAAAATAATCTTTATAGCTACCAGTTATGTTTAGCGTTAAATTATTCCACAAAAATGCACTAGATTCAAAACAGTTTTCTGGTATCTCAAGTCTAAGGATAACTATTTATGATTTACTTGGTGACAAAGATCCACAAAGTAAAATCATACAGTTGGGATAAGTCCAATATTCAATTCATCGAATATCATCTAAAATCGATCAATATACTTTCAAGTATACTCTATCGTAATTTTGATTTGTCTTAATGTAATAATATTCTCATATTATTAATCGACAACGGACATTTAGCATAACAATTTATTCACGGATTAAAACATGTAAAATAGGATATAAAATTAATTAATAAGAATAAACGAAACCCAATCTTTATTTTAATAAATAATAATGTCTTAACATCCTTATCCAAATACTAATCATAGATTTATTGCATGAAATCGCTACCTAGTTGCAGCCCAATAGCCTTGGCATGCTTGACTACCATTGATCTAGGCAAAGCCTTAGTAAAAGGATCGGCTACATTATCATCTGTGTGAACTTTTATTAATTTGATTTCATGAGCTTCTACTTGTTCTCGGACGCAGTGATGTCTACGTGTAAAGTGTCTGGCGCCCTTCATGATTCCAGCATTATTGGCGAATATGATTGCGGCAGAATTGTCCCAATACATATTTATTAGGTTCTTTTATTGAAAGCATCACTCCAAGATTTCCAATAAAAGTTCCTAATCCAAACCACATTTCTTTCGTACTCCTTAAGTACTGGCTTCCCGCCAAACACCAAAAAGTATTCCTTTCGTATTTCTTAAATACATCAGAATATGTTTAAACAGCAACCCAGTGGAGCTTCCCTGGATTCTGCTGGTAAAAACTGACCAAGTTCTAAGCAAACGCCACATCAGGCCTTGTGCATCTTACAACATACATAACAGATCCTACAGCCGAAGCGTAAGGCACCTTCTGCATGTATGCCTCCTTTTTAGGAGTTGATACATGCATCTCATGACTTATATTATGCTTAACTTCCATAGGTTGAAAACCCCTTTCTTAGAATTATGCATATTATACTTCTTCAATATCATATCTATATAAGAATTTTGACTAAGATGAATTAACCGTCTTTTCCTATATCGATAGATCTTAATTCACAGAATGTATACAGCTTCTCCTAAATCCTTCATAGAAAAACATTTACCAAGATAATCCTTAACAGCTTTAAGTCTTGTAACGTTATTTCCCATGATTAATATGTCATCAACATATAGGACTAGAAATACTACATCACTCCCACTAGCTTTGCGATATACACATGGCTCATCACGATTTTGAATAAATCCGAACTTTTTGATTTCTTCATCAAATTGTTTATTGACGTGATGCTTGCTTCAAACCATAAATAGATCTTTGAAGTTTACACACGTGTTTTGGATTTTTAGGATCAACATACCCTTCCGGTTGTTGCATATAGATGTCTTCATCTAAGCGACCGTTCAAGAAGGCAGTTTTAACATCCATTTGTCATATCTCATAGTAATAGTATGCTTCTATAGCTATGAGAATCCTAATAGCTCTTAAGTCTGCTACAGGAGAAAATGTCACCTCGTAGTCTACGCCAAAAGTTTGAGTAAAACCTTTAGCTACTAAACAAGATTTATAGGATTGTATTTTTCCGTCCATGTCGGTTTTCTTCTTGTATATCCACTTATGTCTCACTACTTTAGCATTTGGTGGTGGATCTACAAGAATCCAAACATCATTAACTTTCACGGATTTCATTTCCTCATCCATAACAACCATCCACTTATCCTTCTCAGGATCACGCATGGCGGATTTATAATTAGCAGGTTCTCCAAGATCCTCTACTTCCTCATCATCCTCTATATTAAGACATATATTGCTATTTTCATTTTTAATCCTTTCATATATATACAGAGGAACTAATTCCGGTGGAACCGCCATACTTTCTGGTTCTATAGGAATTATTTCGCTAGTGTTTTCAGAAGGTAATGTATCTATATGACTCTCTTCAAGATCATAATTTCTCCTACTGAATTCTTGATTTACAAGATCACTTTCAAGGAAGTCCATACCTAGAAACAATCACTTTGTTCTCAGGTGGATAATAAAAGTAGTAACCCATAGTTTCCTTAGGGTATCCTACAAAGATACATTTCACAGATCGTTGTTGGAGTTTGTCACCCGAGTCACGTTTCACATACGCCTCACAACCCCATGCCTTTAAATAAGACAAATATGGCTTTTTACCATGCCATAGTTCATATGGTGTCTTATTAACCTTCTTCGTGGGAGCCATATTTAAAATACGAACCGCAGATTCTAAAGCATAATCCCAAAAGGATAATGGTATAGTTGTAAGATTAAATATAGATCGTACCATATCTAATAGTGTACGATTTCTGCTTTCTGATACACCATTTTGTTGTGGAGTATAGGGAGAAGTAAGATGCAACAATTCCATTCTCACTTAGATAATCTTTAAACTCTTGACTTAAATATTCACCACCTCTATCAGAACGAAGAGCTTTAATCTTATTTCCTAGTTTCAATTCTACTTCTGCTTTAAACAATTTGAATGTTTCAAATACCTCATGTTTATGCTTAAGTAAATAAACATAACCATAATGTCTATAATCATCCGTAAATGTTAAGAAGTATCTAGCACCTTTCCTTGACACATGTCTAAGTGGTCAACACATATCAACGTGTATTAAACCAAGTAGATCAGTGGCCCTTTCAATATTACTATTAAATGGTTTCTTGGTCATCTTTCCAGAGATACAAGACTCACATTTATCAAATGATTCATCATTGATATTTTCTAAAATTCTTTGAGGTTGAAGCTTTTGTATATGAGTCTTTCCAATATGGGCAAGTCTACAATGCCAAAGATAAAAAGAGTTATTGTAAAACTTTCTCTTCTTACTCATGCTAAATACATAATTATTATTATACTTGGATTCATTATCATGCATGTCTATTTCAAACATACCATTCACAGAAATTGCATTAAAATAGAAACACTATCTTTCCAAACAGAAATTCCATTATTATCAATAGTGTGAACGAATCCTGTATTCAACAAATAAGAAAAGGAAATAGCACCCCTAACAATTGTAGGTGCATAATGTCGATCATTTAAAATCAGTACTAAACCCTAAGGTAAAACTAAATTAAATGTTGAAAGTTTATGGACTTAAAATCGATAGTCGTGTGATACGATCGAACTCGAGATCACGGGATTGCACACATTACGTAAAGGGTTAATTTATTTATTAAATTTATTTATTATATTTATTAAATCAAACCAAAGCTTAAACTAACGATCGTTAAATAATTAAAAGTTAAGTATTAAACGACCGCTATGGAAATTAAATAGAAGCTAAAAGAAGGAGTCGGAAAAGTTCCGGAAGCCCCTTGTGGGCTTATGTGACCGTCGGCCTAAGGAACAAGAAGGGGAAAGAAAAAGATTTTGTTTCCTAAATTGTTTTAGCTTGGAGGAAAAGTTTTTCTAAGGCTATATAAACAAACCTAAGCCTTCATAAAAAACACACAAAATCTCTCTTTTCTCTTGCTCTTAGTCGCCGGCCAAAACACCCCTATTTAGGGTTTTCTTTGTTCTTCGATTAAGCCATTTAGATCTAGTCCTAGCCCCTCTCTAGGGTTGTTGGGTAGATACTCCATAAGCATAGAAGCTCGGTTTGTTCGTGCTAGACTCACGATTAACTCTCCGCATTACGTGTGTACAAGATCGTGATATAGTCTTGCTTTAGGCTATATCCTGGTGGTGTTCGTGATAAACCCTAGTTGCCGATTGTTCCGTTGATCTTGTGGATCTTGCTAGGATAAAGGTATGTAACCCTAATCTTGATTAATTATAATTGTGTTAATTATGATCTTGTTAATTGCTTCCCCTGTATGTGCTTTGATCCATATTAGGGTTTTAAATAATTGTTATGAACTATATAAACCTAAAGTGGCATCGAGAGCCGTTTTAACATGTTATAATTATCGAGATCTAAAGATTGTTTTTTAACTAATAATTGTTTTGAGTTAAAACTACATGTTTTTTTTGAAAAGAAAATTTAGGGTTTTGGTTTTGTTTGTTTTTTTTAAAAATCTGATTTTTTTTTTAAAAAAGGGGGTCGGTTTGTTTATTTATTTTGGCCGATTATATATATATATATATATATAAAATAGTTTTTTGTGAAACCCTAAAATTGCATGTTTTGATCTTTAGATAATTAAATGATTAATTGTTATGTCATGTATTTAAGGTTATGATCCGTAGTGATTTAATTAATTGTTAAGTGATTTGGGTGAAACTTTGATGAATTGCATATGTTATGTGAATTAATGTTTCGATCCGTAGAGATTTAATTGTTAAGTTATGTGGGAGATCCGTGATGAACAGGCATGTTTTTCATGGATCATATGTTTTATGTGGTAATTGTTACGTGTTTTGCTACATACTTTATTTTATTCAATAAATCTAAAATTAGAGAAGACTTTTATATGAATATAAAAACCTAGATTTGATATTATTGAATAAATCGTATGCATGTGGCTATTTGATTTATTTATTGCACATATAAATTGTTATTATGTGTTTATGATTTAGTTTTTTCCTGTTCCTACTTGTTTTCATACGTTTTATATTGATTGTATGTTGTAAACAAGGGTAATTGTTTCCAAGAAAAATTAATATGGACGAAATCATATCAAAATAAATGAATTGTTTTGAGATCTAAATGACATATGATTTGCGAACCGCAAAGAGTTCCCCACATTGAGAGAGAAGTTGATTGGAATTGAAATAATAACTTAACGGCCTACTCAACTTTGACAAACTATAAAGTGGGTATAACGCACTGCTGGTCATGAACCCGGTTAAGGAAAGAGGTGTTATGCTTCAGCGCTGACCAAATTCCTGGCTTGCCTGTGCGTCAAAGTTGGAATTACCTACGGTTATTATTAACATAATTCCTTAAGGATGATTTAACCGAAAAAATTCACATCTGAAACACAATGAATAAGGTTATTGCTTTGTGCTTTAGCTAAGTTCTAGAAAAAGTACGGTGTGAATTTAGTTGTGGGTAAAATCTTTAATTAGTTTAACCAATACCTCAACTTGCAAATATATGATGAAATTTTAGTCTCACCAAAAAGTTTATTAAAAGTTTTATTAAACTTATACTATGGAGATGTATGCATGCTTCTCCATACATGATTTTGACACCAAAATCAGTACCCTTAAAATTTAAGTCATATGCCATCTAATTGGCGAACACTTGAAGTTACAATTTTCGTCATATGAGATTCTGGACGATGTTGTAATGGAGAGAAAACTTCATGACCGAATAAGATTGCACATGAAGGTTTTACGTTCTTTATATTAGTCGACTTAATTGAGTTACTCAGTAAGATCTGGAAACTTAAGGCATAAAGAAGGGATGAAACATGTTTACAATGCAAAATGACTTTTGGCAATGTAAATCCCTTAAATATCTAGAAATTGCAAATTTGTTTGTCAATCATTGTTAGACAAGTTACCATCTTGAATACTTTCATTGCTAGCAGATCAACTGATATGATGAAATTATGTCATTTTGGATTCTAGTTTTCAAGGAAAATACTATGGTTATTATTACCGGGGTAATTTTATTTTCTTGAATGGTATTATCAAAAATACTAAAATTGAATTTTGTAAATTCTTTTACAAATGTATTAATGCAATGTTACATCGTAAACGTGGTTTATTCATTTATGATCTAAAACCTTATGGTTGAGGATAGAGTCAATTTAAAGGATAAACCTAAACTCTTTTCCATGAGTGAAGAAGGAGTAATAAGGATTTTAGAAATGTCAAATTCAAATCCATAAATCATAGCAAACTTTAATAGTTAAGAAAAGTGCATATTTTGAGTTATTAAAAGTTACCGCTAATCGGTTATAAGGCAAACTAGCATATTTGTCTAGTAGTTGTGCTTTGACCATTTATAGGCACTACATACCATTGTGGGGTTGGTAGACCTATTAAGGAAGAAATTGCATGTCAAGTCTTTCAAGTTAAAAAGCATTTGATGGATAAGTCATCATTTACGAAGTAGAGTACACTCTTAAACACTATAAGTAATTCTTGCGAATGTGTTTCTTCAAAAGTGTAAGAAAGTAAACACAACACTAATTATTTTCACCGATTATGAAACATTTTCAATGTTGTCAAGTTCCGTGTTGTATTACTGATTTTGAGTCTATTAAAACATTCTCTATTTCAGTGGGAGTTACAAGCCTTGTTGTCTTGGTAATAACCCATATTATATTTACTATGTTCTAAAGATAATTGCTTTCGAATTGTTGACACTAATATCTTCAAAGATAGTTATGTACTGATTCTTGTTGATTAAGTGATTCTACATCTACTTGTAAAAAGCTAATATATGTGGCACAATCATATTTTGTATAGACGAACATTAGAAGTGATGTTTATCTAATATATGAGGTTGTTCCATGCACAAGTGGGATCAATGAACATTGTGTGCAAGAAACAACTCATAAAGATATGATTCTCTTGTCTTTAAGATAAGAGACTAACAATCTAATTAGATGAAAGTTAGATCATGTGTGAATATGATTAAAAGACTACTTAAAAGTATATATATCATTCACGTTAAGAGACACTTGTTGTTTTGATTTAGTCATGTGAAAGCTTGGACTAAATTGTAAACACAAGGGTAAAATATCCACATGTCGTAAGTTCGGGCGTGGAATGTTTTGAAGTTTCTTAAAATGGACAAATTCCTGGAATGACGTAAGATACATAGAGTAATCTTATACTACTAATGAAACCTAGTGGTGTTCATATAATAGTATAGTAGTGAATTAACTTGAAAAGATTAATGAAACCTAGTGGTGTTCATGATTTACTTTAGTTATACATGTTTATGATTTATTGTATAAAGTCACAAACATAAAGTCTTGGAAGACGTATAATATAAAGTAAGACGTTAATGTATTGTCTCTATTTCACTAAAGACATATACATGTAACGTGTAATGGACTTATAACTTTTATGAAGTTACTTTGTATTAAAAGTACTTGAGTTATAAAGCATGCAAAATGGTTAGAAAATCTATTTTACCATTAAGATGATTTAGTTGATATATTAGGTAAGCCTAAAGATATATATTTATCTTAAATATTGTTAAGATTGACTTATAATATTTCCCTAAATGAAATACATCATTGTTATGGTATGTTAATTAGGAGAATCAAAATTCTCAATATGATGGTGATGTTTGATTAAAGATAACTATATCTTCCTTTATCCCAAAAAGATATCAAGGTTAGAAAGTTGAGTATGACTTGATCTAAGAAGATTAATAAAATACCATTATATATGGAATGTGATGAATCACATTATATCTTAAATGAAGTTTGGATTTTGCTAAACTACTTATGAAGTGGATTGTTTAGAAAATAAAGAGTATGTAACTATCATTGTGTTTTGTAAAGTCCCAAATAGATAACGTTGAAGTGTTGATCTATTTGCTGTGTATTTAAAGATTAACTTTAAGTCACTAAAAGCAAGTGGGAGTTTTGATCTTGAAAGATAAAATTAAAAGATACATAATCTTCTGAAATACACTAGTAATTATCATGAGGAAGGTTTGTAAATGCTAACTCTCAAGATAAAGGAATTTACGTCATTGGTCCGTAAGGATATCTCGGATATGCGATTTATATGCTAAGAATTATGAGTTACAAATAATTGTTGTGATTTGTTACCAAATATTTTTTTGGGTAAACTACTCATACTATGATTGTTATAGATGTTGTCCAACAAGATAATCAAATTTTGGTTTTGGTTTATCTTAAATAGTTTCACTAGAAATTGGAGATGAGTTTCGTCAAAGGAAGAAAAACGCCAATTGTGGTGGTTTAATCTTTGTGTCAAAATTATATGGACAAAATTGTACACATATTTAATGTATGTATTATGAATAGATTATTAATCACACTTAAGTAATTAATTGTGATTGAGTATTCTTTCCTAAACACACTAAATGTATAATGTTTTTGATGGTCATGTTTTAATTGAAAAATTTGGATATGTATGAACTATTTCTTGAATGACTACTTGAGGAAGGACTTAAGTAATCGAAATGAGTTTATTACTTCAAAATAAATCTTTGGAAAAGTACAAAATGCAATTATCCATTAATGGATAAAAACATGCATCTAGGAGATTATTCTTATGTTTAATTTGAAATCCAAGATTGGATTTAAATTTGAATAAGATGTTTTCTGAGTATTCCTAAAAGCTAGTGGGAGTATTATGGTTATTTTCTTAAATTATATGTGTCAAATAGACATGTAAGAAAGTAAGTTTTCATTCAAATTACATGTTGATTTGGTTTACATTTGAGATGAAACTTTGCTTTGGAGATTTAGAAAATAAGATATACATAACCTTAGAACAAATAAATTTATTTATTTATGCAGTGGAAATACAACATAATATGCCATGTAGTAAATTTATAGGGATATTTAGAACATGGAGAAATCTAAATTTGGTTTGAGAAATTCTCATGTGTGTCGTGTTGTATTTATATCATGCTTAAAATGCATGATGATTTGAATATATTAATCTATTTAAAAGTTATTAAATAACTTGTGTAATGAATATTCTGAAGGAATATGTTTGGAAATAGAATAACATCTTAAATCTTGGACCGGCTTCCATATTCTATAGATGAATAATTTGTCAATCGTTCTACAAATTATCATAGCCAACAAACTTGGAGGTTTGGTTGGAATCAAAAATTACATAATAGATATTAAAGGTATTCATATCTTTTATGACAAGTTGTAAAGCTTGAAAAGATATAATTGAGGTAACACTCAATATTAGTCATGGGCTCTTTTGGAGATGACATATTGATTAAAATTGCATTATACATTAAATAATTAGAATACTTTGAACTTGACATGTGTTTTGGAAGTTTAGGAAATTGGTGATCAAGGATGTTTCACAATTTTGATACTATGTGGCTATATCAAATTGTTTGAATGCACATGTACAAGAGTTTCAATGAATAGAATTCTTGAAGAAAGTATTCTCAAAATTCTAATATGTCAAGATTGGTTATTTTAGGCTTTGCCAAACAATTGTAAATGTCATTGTTAGAGGCATAATGCATAGACCATGTTTTCATGCATTGATCTATTTAGTATTTGGATAAAGGATGTTAAGACATTATTGAATTGATGAAATAAAGATTGGGTTTCGTTTATTTTTCTGTTATTTAATTTTGTATCCTATTTTACATGTTTTAATCCATGAATATTATGATATTTCTAAATGTCCGTTGTCGATTAATAATATGGGAATATTATTAAACTAAGACAATTCAAAATAGTGACAGAGTATACTTGAAAGTATATTGGTCAATTTTGATGATATTTGATGAATCAAATATTGGACTTATCCCAACTATATGATTTTTACTTTATGGATTTTTGTCATCAAGTAAATCATAAATAGTTATCCTTAGACCTGAGATACCAGGAAACTGTCGTGGATCTAGTGCATTTCTGTGGAATAATCTAACGCTAAACATAACTGGTAGCTATAAGGATTATTTCCGAAAGTGTTACAAAGTTCATAAGTTTTGCTTGTAGTCAATATGGGATTTGTTTCCTTCAAAATTATTTTGAAGTATAATACAGCTGAGCCCCTCGGGGAAGTAGTAAGATATTTGTGCGGCCGCACCCGAATTTGTTTTGGTGGTCTTGCTATATCCGTAAACGGGAAACAGAATGGTTAATGTAAGGAATGACTGAGATCCATATCCTATTAACGTTGTATTTGAAATGAAAGGATAATAATAATGATGTATATATCATTAAAAGGTTTTGTCCATGAGACCTTACTCGAGTTGTACTAGTGACATTGTTAGTGTAACTAGACGCTAATCAATGTGATCACGATATTCGAATTTTGTCCAAGTGGGAGCTGAAAGTTTATGGACTTAAAATCGATAGTCGTGTGATAGGATCGAACTCGAGATCACGGGATTGCACACATTACCTAAAGGGTTAATTTATTTATTAAATATATTTATTATATTTATTAAATCAAATCGAAGATTAAACTAACGATCGTTAAATAATTAAAAGTTAAGTATTAAACGACCGTTATGGAAATTAAATAGAAGCTAAAAGAAGGAGTCGGAAAAGTTCCGGAAGCCCCTTGTGGGCTTATGTGACCGTCGGCCTAAGGGAACAAGAAGGGGAAAGAAAAACATTTTGTTTCCTAAATTGTTTTAGCTTGGAGGAAAAGTTTTTCTAAGGCTATATAAACAAACCTAAGCCTTCATAAAAAACAAACAAAATCTCTCTTTTCTCTTGCTCTTAGTCGCCAGCCAAAACACCCCTATTTAGGGTTTTCTTTGTTCTTCGATTAAGCTATTTAGATCTAGTCCTAGCCCCTGTCTAGGGTTGTTGGGTAGATACTCCATAAGCATGGAAGCTTGGTTTGTTCGTGCTAGACTCACGATTAACTCTCCGCGTTACGTGTGTACAAGATCGTGATATAGTCTTGCTTTAGGCTATATCCTGGTGGTGTTCGTGATAAACCCTAGTTTCCGATTGTTCCGTTGATCTTGTGGATCTTGCTAGGATAAAGGTATGTAACCCTAATCTTGATTAATTATAATTGTGTTAATTATGATCTTGTTAATTGCTTTCGTTGTATGTGCTTTGATCCATATTAGGGTTTTAAATAATTGTTATGAACTATATAAATCTAAAAATGTTTCTATAGCTTCAACCGCTGCTTGTGCGCCATTGCCCACTTACATAAATTGTTCCTTATAGGATAGCTTCGTTTCTAGATTAAATCCCTGCATTGTATTACAAATGTTAATACAGCATCCCGTATCATATACCCAGTAATTTAATTTGTATATCGAATTAAATAATTCAATCATAAATAAAGTACCTGAAGCTGCAGCGCTCTGTACAGACTTCTTCTTTATTTCTCGCAATTCTTCGAGGTAAATAGTGTAATTCCTCTTCCAGTGACCACTTGCCTTGCAATGGTGACAAGTCTCATCCTTCTGAGATTGATTCTTCTTGACAAAGTTCTGCTTAGGTATCGAATAAGTCGCAACTTGCTTGCTCTTATCACCCTTGCCTTTGCCTTTCTTCTTGTTCGCTTGCAGCTTTGGCTTACTCACTCTACCCTTTTGTATGGTTAGTATAGGAGGAGTAGAGGTAGATTCCTTGTCCTTTCACCCGTTTTTGTAGTCAATGAGCATTGCAAGCAAATCATTAACTATCTTCCCCGTGCAATGCATATTATAGTTTCTAACAAAATCATTGAAGTCCTTGTTAAGGGACCTATTGATTAAGTTGATAGCCATATTATGATCATAGGGTTGTCCTATTGCAATGAGTTGTTCCATATAACCCCTCATCTCCATGTAATGTGCACTAATAGATTTTCCAGGACTTTGCTTGCAGCTATGCAAAGCATCTACTAAGTCGTAGATTTCCACAACTTGCGGCTTCTCGAATATAGCCTTGAGCTCATCAAGCATACGCTTAGACGAAAATAGCTCATACTTCTTTTGAAGTGGAGGCACCATTTTCCCTAGCATTAAGCAAGCCATCTCCGAGTGCTTCTTAACATTAGCAACGTGTTCAATATTTTGGGCTTTAGAAGCTCCTTCAGCAAGATCCTCTAGATAGGGAGTGGTCAAGATATCAATAGTACCCGCTACTCTCAAGACAATTCTTAGTGAGCGGTACCAATCATTGAAGTTAGGGCCAGTAAGTTCAGGACGATCAAAAAACGTTTTTAAACGCAGAACTTAAAGTGTTATTTTCGGGTTGTGCCATTTCTACAGAAATAAATTAAAATATTAGTATTTTCGATAATAAAATACTTTCAAGAAAATAAAATTACCCCGGTATATAAACCATAGTATTTTCCTTGAATCCTAGAACATATATTGACATAGATCCATTACAACAGTTGATCTGCTAGTAATGAATGTACTCAACATAGTGACTTGTCGAACAATTCAATTGAAAAACAATTTTCAATTTCTAGATATTTAAGGGATTTACATTGCCAAAAAACGTTTTTTATTGTAAACATGTTTCATCCCTTCTGAATGCCTTAAGTTTCCAGATCTCACTGAGTAACTTAATTAAGTCGTCTAATTTGAATAACATAAAACCATCATACGAGTTCTAATTCTATGAAAGTTTTCTCTCCATTACAACATCGTCCAAAAATCTCATATGATGAAGTAGTAATTTCATGTGTTCGTCAATTAGATAGCATTCGACTCAAATTTCAAGGGTGTAAATTTGATGTCAAAATCAATGTATGGAGAAGCATGCATACAACTCCATAGCATAAGTTTAATAAAACATTTAGTAAACTTTTTCACGATACTAATTTTCTACATAAATTATGTTGAGGTATTGGTTTAGCCAATCAAAGAATTTACCTACAACTATTCACAACGTACTTACGGCTAAAGCACAAAGCAATAACCTTATTCATTGTGATTTCGGATGTGAAATTGTGGTAAATCATCCTTAAGGTATAATTCAAATAATAATCGTAGGTAATTCCAATTTGACGCACAGGCGAGCCGGGAATTTGGTCAGCGACTAATGGCTTAACACCTTCTTCCTTAAGCGGGTACATGACCAGCGATGCGTTATACCCACTTTATAGTTTGCCAAAATGAGTAGACCGTTAGATTATTCCTGTAACTCACCAATCAATGTAATTCTATGTAATTTAGATCTCAAACAAATCTTAATTTTAATATGATTTAGTCCATATTTTTTTCTAAAAAAAAACCCTTGTTTACAACAATTCGTACAATTTTAACATAAACAACAAAAAAACTAAATCATAAACACATAATAACAATTTATATGTGCATTAAATAAATCAAATAGCCACATGCATACGATTTATTCAATAATCATAAAATCTAGGTTTTTAAATTCATATAATATTCATCCCTAATTAAAGATTTATTGAATCAAATAAAGCAAGTGGCACATAAAATCATATAAACATACAATTTTATGATCCATGAAAATATGCACGTTCATCATGGATCCACCCAAATCTCTTAACAATTAAATCTTTTTGGATCGTAACCTTTAACTTACATGACATAACAATTAATCATGTTATTTAATATAAATTATACAACATGTAATTTAGGGTTTCAAAAACAATTCTTTTTTTATAAAATTCGGCCAAAACCCTAATTTTAAAAAAAACAAAACCATAATTTTTAAGAAAACCCAAAAAACATGTAGTTTTAACTCAAAACAATTATTAGTTAAAAAAACTTTAGATTTTCGATAATTATAACATGTTAAAACGGCATTCGATCCCACTGAAGGTTTATTAGTTCATAACAATTATACAAAACCCTAAACGAGATCAAAGCACACATATAGCAAAAGCAATTTAACAAGATCATAATAACACAACTATAATTAATCGAATTAGGGTTACATACCTTTTGCAAAGCAATTCCCACAAACAAGAACGAATTCACCGAATTAGGGTTTATACCCAATCCCCAAGATATAGTCTAAAGTAAGACTATATTACGTTCTTGTACACACGTAATACAACGAGCTAACCGTGAGTATAGCACGTGTAAACCGAGCTTCTACGCTTGTGGAAAAATCTACCCAATAACCCTAGAGAGGGGCTAGGACTAGATTATAAGCTAAGAGAGGGAGAGAAGAGAGAATGGGGTGAAAGAATTATGAAGGCTAATGTGTCCTTATATAGGCTCCTAATTATCTTGTAGCCCAAGGAAACGAATATAAGGCAAGTTTTCTTCTCCCTTTCCCTTGGTGTTGCCGACGGCCGAAACACCCCGAAGGGGTGTTCCTGAACCTTCTTTTCTTCTACTCTTTATTACACAATGTTCGTTAATACTTAACGCTTAATTATTTAACGATCGTTAAAGTTATAGCTTGATTTAATTTAATAAATATAATAAATATATTATTAAATAAATTAACTCTTTACGTGTTGACTGAAATCCTGTAATCTCGAGTTCGATCCTATCACACGACTATTAAATATAAGTCCCTAAACTTTCAAACATATACTGTTACCCTAAATCATATTAAACACCCACCTTTTCCAAACATAAACCCTAATCTTAATTAGCAACTAATTCAAAGACATTTTGTGTATGCTTTTCCAAATCCCTAATTTATCATTTTTGGGATGTAACCCCACTCAAAACCCAATACAACTCACCCAACACCCCCATATGGGCATCCCCTGCCCCGTCCCTTTCACTAAAAACCCTAGACCAAACAAAATCTATGGCTATTGTTTTTTGCTTGGTCCATACTCATAATCAATAGTCAAGATTCATTTACCAGCTGGCATCCCATGTGCATTCTACAAGATCATATGTTACACCTTGGACCAAATTCAAACCAGCGAGCATCTTCAACAATATGCGAATCTACAAAGGCAATTGAGGAAGAAAACTTACTAGGGTTTTCTTTAGTTACTTGTAATCTAGAAGATTCTTGTAATGCCTATAAAAGGCATAACATAGTTAGTTTTAGTTTTTGTTCCAGAAACTTTTATCAACCTTAATTGTCATGTGTAATTTAGTTGAAATATTTTTGGTCAATGCAATCTTTTCTGAGTTCCAGTTTTATTTTTATGCACATTTAAATTCATGTTGTTTATTTCTTTCAAGTTACTTTTTATATTTACCAAAATTTTTATCAAATACTTTATGGAGTTTTTGGGACCAATTAAGTGAAGGTTTGATCATCTGGGTGTGAACTTGACAAGTTCAAGCCCAAGTGAGTGTAACACCACCATTTACCTTTACGCAGCTGAACATTGATCTCGGGTAGTACTTCATAGAACGCAAGTCATAATGATAGAAACAACTCAAAAGAGTGACAAAATCAACTTTCTTTATATAAAAAATCAAAGTTTTACAATATGAGGTTCCCAAAATCTAGAATAATAATTTCATTCTTGTGCCTTTTCATGCCATCCTCATGCTGCTCCATACTTAGCAATCTTTAAAACTTGAGATATATGGTTAAAATTAACATAATGGTTGAGTGAATTTATAGGTTTAAAATCATTTTGAATACAAGATCCTTTTCCTGAGCTACGTTACTATTCGCTCACATAAAAAAATCAATTATTATTGCACTAGCTCATACCCCGCTACTTGACATACTAGAACCCAACAAACTTCACTTAAGCAGGCACTCTACCAAACTCCTGTATTAGCTAAATAAAGTGTATCCGTTTATCCTAGGTTAGAGCCATCAACATTCTAGCAAGTGCAACTTGCCCAGATAGGGATGCCAGTCCCCAAATAGTACTATTCAAAATATTAGCTTTCATCTTCTAGGATGTTTAACGGTCACGACTAAAAAGGGACTTTTATAAAGCAGCAGTAAACGTAGTGTCAATAATCATATCTAAGAAGCATACCAAAAATACTTGTATTCTAGTTTAGCATATATCCCCCTCGCGGGTTTTCAAATCATTTGAATTAGGCCTAGTGAGGCTATGAACTCACCTGGGATCCATAAAGTCTGAGCTATATCATATATATTTCATTCACAGATAAACATCTTGATCACACAAACCACAACTTGGTCTCATAAACAACAGCTTGATCTCACACAAACCTGGATTAACACATTTTTTGTAGTATCAAGTCTTTAAAATTTTAGTTCCATGTTTCTAATTATTGGTTATATATTATTTATTTAGTATTTAGTTGTAATTCTAGTACCATTGTTCGGGCCATCATACTTAGAAACCATTCTATAAACGTTTGAGGAGCGAGGGCATTTTAAATCGTTAACCCAACCACTCAGTCAGAACGTAATATCGAGATGGAACATCTTTGTACAAAGCTCCTTACTAACATGATACCTTCATTACTTCCTCATATTTATAATTAATCTTCTTTAGTTTCAAAATTGGCAAAAATAGCCCTTATAGTTATACTTTAGCTTAATTACACTTTTAACCCCTAAAGTATATAGTTTTAGTATTTTCATTTTAAACCCTCAATATTTACCCTTAGGTTCTAAAAGTTTTCAACATTTATTCTTATGGGTTTAAATTTCACAAAATGACACTTTTGGCCCAAAATGTTAAATAGTTTCAAAAATAATAGTTTTAGTCCCTATACTTGTAAAATTACATAACAACCTCAAAAATAGACCAAATGATCTAGGACTTTAAAGAAAAGTTTCAAAACATGTTTATAATCATAATAACAACATTTTAGCAGAACTATAGCTATTGAAATGGATTTTAAGTCACTATTTCATGTAAAATATAAAACTAGGGTTTTAAGACATCTTTAACTTACAACTTTCATTTAAAATGACCAAATGACTTAATTTATTTTAGATTATATTTCTAACATTATTTTGGCATTATAAAAACTCTAAGAATGCATTATAACAAGATCAAAGCATAGCTAACATAATTACATAGGTAGCTCCAAAATGACTCATAATGGCTTCCTATGAGCACAACTTGCTATCAAACCTTCAAGAGCTTCAATGGCTTCCTTCTAGACCTGATTTCTGATCTTGGGGGATGTCCTAGGATGTATATAGAAGTGTAAATGGATAATGGGTAGGAGGTTTAAGGAAAGCGGGGTGCAAGTTCTAAAGTGAAGTATTCACCCCTATTTATACTAGTTTCAACCCTTAGGCTCCAAGGTAAGGACTTCAACGTATAAGATAGATAGATTACTGACTAAGGAAGGCTAGTGAATTTCTATGCATGTTTGTAGAGTCTAGGTTCATTCCAATCTTAACTTGTGGTCTAAAATGTACACGGTTAGGATTACGATAAGAATGGTGATGTGTAACTACAAGTAGCTTATGAACCTACTTGCTTGGTACTCTAAAATATCTAGGGACATGTAAATATCTGGTTTTTGAACTTGGAGTGGGAGGGAAAGTGTTTAAAATGAGTTTTGGAGGGAAAATACAAAACCAGGTTTCAAATCTAGGGTTTCTAGGTTATGCTTTGTAATTTTGATGATTAAGGATTTAGGAATGTGATTACTGATGGATTAGGGGTTAATTAGTGTATATACATTTCAATTAAGAAGTTTGGGTCTTTGGTTTGAAGTTTAACAAAGGTTTGATGTGAAAATGGGAAGAAAACTTAGGCGGGTCGGGTTTCTAATGATTTATGGTTAAATCTTAGTAAAAGTGATTATCCTTAAATTAGCTACTGATGTAAAATCAATTTATACATCCTACATTATCCTTGATGTGCTCATGAAGTCCCTACATTGGTTTTGCTAAGTTATTCAAAGTAAACATCTCTAAAGGGTGAAAAATACTCATTTTGACCTAATTTACAAGTCATGCATTGAAATCTTGTACCTTGTGCATTAGGGTACTTGTACATTGTCTTAATATAATATTATAACCTTAATTAAGTGCTATGGGTGTTTGTAGACTTGTCCTAAAAGACTAGTGATTCTATGTAGATTTCTTAATATATGGGTTTTTAGGTCACTAATCCTAATGACTTTCTATATTAGGTAATTAGGGTTTATATTCTTATGTACACTTATTCTAGGGCTTATATGATATGTTTATGACTTCTATGGTTTCTAATTCTTGGTTTAAGGGTTAATATAGGTTCATCATATTCTAGGGATAATTATGGGAGCTTAAAATCTTATGCTTTGATAACTTGTACCTTATGCTTTATTAACTTGTAACTTAACTTGAAATAAATGTATGTCCTTAATATGATACTTAGTTTAGTTTTATAATTTGTTGCAAAATATTAGACTCTAATTCATTATAGAATGGATTTTATATGCTAATTTAGGTTATAGGTCATATACTTGTAATTAGCTTGAGATTAGTGAATATTAGTGTTTTGTGATTATTTACCTTTCCTTTATATAGTAGATTATACTTAGTATATTGTATTTGATACTTGTACGTAGATATTATGTAGTTATATTGCTTGAAACATTGTTTACCAAGGGTTTCTAAGTGATGATCTAGAGTATTATGTACATTTATTTGTACTTAGCTTTATATGGTTTGTTCTTATCATTCTTAGGTATTATTATGTCTTCAAAGTATAGTTTACAACTTTTTTATAATCCATAATTACTTATTCATATGTACTTTCCATTCATAGTTTATCATTCTTAAGTTTACAACTCATTTTTAGGGATTCTAGGTTTTCTAAGGGAATTTAGGGCATCATAGTTATATTTGAGATGTTATTATTAATATTGAACTTATAAGATTACTTTTAAATCTTGGACTTGACATATACATTGTGTTGACAACATATAGGAATATGTTGTAATGGCAGTTCAGGTTGTGAGAAGCACTTCATTTTACCAAGTAAGGTATAAAAGCAAAAATTTCCAGCCAAATTTTCATATTGATACAATTATAGCACATAATACATATGTAAAATTTGAGGATTGTCACAGCCTTTCCCCCTTAAAGAAATCTCGTCCTGAGTTTTAAATAAAGAGCGATGTCATAAGACAAAGAGAGTAAATCCTCGCGTTTTCAAACATATTCATACCCTCTCTTAGGATTTCAATAATTCAATAATTAGAAATATAAAATTATACCACATAATTTAGTTTATCACTGGAAACTCTTTCATTAGGATGATAAGAGATTCATCAAATAAACATTTGTTCAGATTCGCAACGTGAAAAGTATCATGAATATTACTGAGTTCTTTGGGAAACTCGAGTCAATATGTCACTACTCAATTCAAAATCTTGAATTGATTATCGCATTTTCAAAATCAATTTGGGTAATTCATAGAGAAAAGACTCTTTTCAACTAGATACTATTTAATATGGTGTAGTTTCTCATTTATAGTGAGAAAAAGGATTGTGATCATTCTCACAATTCACCATTTTAATCTAGCAGTTTCTTAACTATCATAATCTAACGTTCTACAAAGCTCTATTCTAATATAATCCTTTCCAACAGTCTTATGAATTATCTTGGGTCTCGTAAGTTGAAAATCTCTAACTTTAGCCTAGCAGATACTTAAATGTCACTTCTTTCCATAGAGTGCTTCAGATAGTACTGCTTTAATTCTAGCATGAGAACTATCGTTATACGGGAAACTTTACCAATGTTAAGTGTCCTTCCAAATTTATAACACATACATGGAGTATGTAGTTTAGCATTTGGATAGTTCTTCCACTTAATACATTATTATACTTATGTTTTAATTTATATAATGGACTAAGTATAACATATTACCCTCGGGTATTTTGTATATACTTTTAAGATTAAGATGTGAAACACTCGTCACAATCTTAGATGATTGATATTGATTCTCTATGTCGACAGATTATTTCTTGTATAACCTCGTCAGAGTTTCCATATCATTGTTTTTCTTAATAGGGATAAATCCTACAAATTTAGTAAAACAATCCACAATGACCCAGATGGCATCATGTCTATTTTAAGTAACAAAATCCTCATTGTTCTTTCCTATTTCCATGGAGGAAATTCAGGTTGAAATAGGAAGTCGGATGACTTTCAATATTCTGCTTCTTTTGTTAGAGCGTAATATAAGGATTTTAATGTTTTTTCGAGTTAAATGGAATACTTGACATTCAAAGTCTTCACCAATTCCAAGTCTTATGTTTAATATGATAAGACGAATATTCCAACTTTTTGGCGTATTCATGATGTCCTTACCATAATTTACATAGGATTCAGATCTTCTTCTTAATTCTACAGAAATACAAAACTCATATAAGACGCGAATAAGACGTTTCTACATATAAAATCTAAGAATACTATATAGACGGATAACGCTTGAATAGAAGTAGGTATTTTATTTCCTATAAAATAAAGGATAATTTTACCAAACATATGATTTATAAGACCATTTGTCTTTACGAATCCTAGTCCAATGTCCTATTATATTGAAAATCCTACACCATATGGTTCTAATTTCTATGTGATGCAGGGTGCATTTCTTACACAGAATAAAATTTCCATCATATTCACCATAGATTGGATTAGTAACTTAAGTTATGGTAGTTTCTTATTTATTTACGGACGTTCTTTCCTTTTATGCTTAAGATTTTTCTGATTTTTGCACAAGATTGTGCTAAATTACCTTGTTCATCAACTTTTGGGATATGTTAATGACTTCTTCCAATATATTGATATTTTGGAAGTGGTAATATTTAAAAATCTTTGACAAATTCCTTGATTAATTTTCTAGAAAAATCTTCTGATAAAATTCCCTGATGAAGTTTTATGATAGAATTTTCTGATGAAATTCCATGACAAAATCTTTATCATTCTATGGAATAAGATACAACTCTACAAAATCTTGAAATCTCCTCGTGGATGTCTCGAGGTTAATTCCCTTTATCATTTGAAAGCGGAGTTTTCTTTCATCTTCTTTTTATATATTTGAAATTTAATCAAGCGATCTTATGTACTTCTTTTCTCTCAATGGATTGAGCATAAAGAATTTACCAAGATAACTGACAAAGTGCTATCTTTTCATAGCAAACTTCATTTTAAAATTTCAAATACGATTAATAAGATAGAAAACTGAATTGGCTTCTTCAATCCAACAGGTGATACTAATAGCATCTTTTCTTCCTTGGATATCAAAAACTAACCAGTCATCGAGTCTTCTTCCGGATAATACTTCTTATTGACAATTTGCACTTGCAGGATTGCAGCCACATCATCGTCAATTTTTTGTCAAATACTTTTAGGGTTTAGAATGAATGGAAAGAATAGAAATAATTTAGAATCCAAGGTATAATTATATCAGAAAACACATGTCACATATGTATATGGATACATATAAATGCTTATCGAATACAAGGTATATCTTTTAGGTTTATATAGGAAACTTACTATGTTGATTATCATTCATATCTAAGGATAATAAATCCAACTATGAAATAGAATTTCAGAGTTTACCACGGATTTATAGAGATATGACTCATACATAAGCGTAACATAATTTTTCCATGATATGGAATGGAGGAATATAGCTGAAAATGTAAAAACTCGTCTTATAGAACAATCTTCTCTTTTACATATCACATATCCTATAGAAGAATCTTTCGATAGATAAAAGCCGAGAATAGAATATTTCTAGAAAACTTGGGAAGTTTCCTTACTTTTTCTTCAAACTTGCGAGTTACATTCAATTGATAATCCGTATTATCATAGAAGATAACAGAAATTCCAAGAATATATACTTTATCAAGCATATGATTTTCCCAGAATTAACGCAATTTCATTCATAATCATTTTTGAGAAAACCAAGAAATAGGGGTTTCTTACTTCTCAAAAATAAATATGAAACTACAAGATGTGAAACACAACTTTTATTTATTAACAATTTGTCTGTTTAAACTTACAAGACAAGCTTCACTATTAACATAAAAGTAAAGACATAAAATTGAAAGTAACTTAATAGTCTAATGTGTTCATCTCTCCCTCTTAAGTTCTTTGATGGAATTAGAAAGACTTCATATATTGGCTCGATGTCTAATTTGAATGTCCTCAATGACTAACTCGAGTGTAGAAATCTTCAGTCGAGCTTGAACAATCTCTTCATCAGGTATCATATGTATTCTCTGCAACTTGGCTTTAGCTTCTTCAAAATCTCCTTCTAACTTCTCAAAATCTCGTTGTATAATTCTTCAGCCTTTCCTAAGTCCTTTAACTTTTGTCTTCGAGATCTTCAATACGCTCGGGAGGAAATTCTTTCATATAGGGTAAGATATGTTTAATTTGTTGTTCATAGGTATTTTTGGGTTAATCTTCAAATATAGGTGATGGTGCATTAATAGGTTAAGGTGATGGAAAATTTTGGTGTCGAGGTGTAAAATCTATTTCTTCATTATATGCTCGTATAACTTGCATATAGGGGTCGTTATCAAAAGGTAAAACGAATTTTGGGATATTCTGATCTCTGAATGAATTTTTTGAGGTATCATAGGGATTATTTGTTGGAAGAATGGAAATATACTTCGGGAAATCACCAGGAATACTTACAAAATTCTCATCTTGAGAATCCGTTAAGATGATAATAGGAGGAAGATAGGAATACATATTTCTGGAGACGTCGATAAATAACAGAACTTATTTATATTATATTACGTATATTTAAACATAATATCACTTATGTCTAAACATAATATCTCTTATGCATAGGCATAATATCTAATAAGCATAAACTTACACATAATCATGGAGAATAGCAGTACATTCATCTACATCATTCTTGTAGCAGCATTGGCTTTGGCATGGAGGACTTTCTTGAAATTATTTTAAAAGTAGTTATAGTCAAGATTTTAATTCTTGTTCTCTATAACCATGGCTCTGAGTACCAATCTGTAACACCCCCATTTTACCTTTACGCAGCGGAACATTGATCTGGGGTATTACTTCATAGAACACAAGTCATAATGATAGAAAACAACTCAAAAGAGTGACAAAATCAACTTTCTTTATATATAAAAAAAATCAGAGTGTGACAAAATCAACTTTCTTTATATAAAAAAATCAGAGTTTTACAATATGAGGTTCCCAAAATCTAGAATAATAATTTTAGTCTTGTGCCTCTTTATGCCATCCTCATGCTGCTCCATACTTAGCAATCTTTAAAACTTGAGATATATGCCTAAAATCAATACAATGGTTGAGTGAATTTATAGGTTTAAAATCATTTTGAATACAAGATCCTTTTCCTGAGCTACGTTACTATTCGCTCACATAAAACAATCAATTATTATTGCACTAGCTCGTACCCTGCTACTTGACATACCAGAACCCAACAAATTTTCCCCTTAAGCAGGCAGTCTGCCAAACTCCTGTATTAGCAAAATAAAGTGTATCCGTTTATCCTAGGTCAGAGCCATCAGCATTTCAGCAAGTGCGACTTGCCCAAATAGGGGATGCCAGTCCCCAAATAGTACTATTCAAAATATTAGCGTTCATCTTCTAGGATGATTAATGGTCACGATTAAAAGAGTACTTTTAAAGGCAGCAGTAAAGCTAGTGTCAATAATCATATCTGAGAAGCATACCAAAAATACATGTATTCTAGTTTAGTATATATCCCCTCACGGGTTTTCAAATCATTTGAATTAGGCCTAGTGAGGCTATAAACTCATCTGGGATCCATATAGTCTGAGCTATATCAGATATATTTCATTCACAGATAAACATCTTGATCACACAAACCACAACTTGGTCTCATAAACAACAGCTTGATCTCACACAAACCTGGATTAACACATTTTGTATAGTATCACGTCTTTAATCTTTTAGTTCCATGTTTCTAAGTATTGGTTATATATTATTTATTTAGTATTTAGTTGTAATTCTAGCACCATTGGTTAGGTCATCAAACTTAGAAGACATTCTATATACGTTTGAGGAGCGAGGAAACTTTAAATCGTAAATCCAACCACTCAGTCAGAACGTAATATCGAGATGAAACATCTTTGTACAAAGATCCTTACTAACATGATACCTTCATTACTTCCTCATATTTATAATTAATCTTCTTTAGTTTCAAAATTGGAAAAAATAGCCCTTATAGTTATACTTTAGCCTAGTTACACTTTTAACCCCTAAAGTATATAAACCACCACCAAGTGCCCTAGTGGTAAGGTCCTTTACTCTCAAAGGAGAGGTCATAGGTTCAAACCTCACTAGGTGTGTAAACTTGGGGGTGGCCACGAAGGTTCACCTGCGAAGACTTCAGGCTATCCAAAAGGGTATTCGCCCTTGGATTAGTCGGCTCGTAATGTCGAGTCAGAAACCTAGGTATACCAAGAAAAACCCCTAAAGTATATAGTTTTAGTATTTGCATTTTAAACCCTCAATATTTAACCTTAGGGTCTTAAAGTTTTCAACATTTATTCTTATGGCTTTAAATTTCACAAAATGACACTTTTAGCCCAAAATGTTAAATAGTTTCAAAAATGACATTTTTTGTCCCTATACTTGTAAAAATTACATAGCAACCTCAAAAATGGACGAAATGATCTAGGATTTTAAAAAAAAAGTTTCAAAACATATTTATAATCATAATAAAAACATTTCAACGGAATTGTAGCTTTTGAAATGGATTTTACGTCATTATTTCATGTAAAATATAAAACTAGGATTTTAAGACATCTTTAACTTATAACTTTCATTTAAAATGATCAAATGACTTAATTTATTTTAGATTATCTTTCTAACATTATTTTGGCATTTTAAAAACTCTAAGAATTCATAATAACAAGATCAAATCATAGCTAACATGGAAATTACCTAGGTAGCTCCAAAATGGCTCCTAATGGCCTCCTATGAGCACAACTTGCTATCAAAGCTTCAAGAGATTCAATGGATTCCTTCTAGACCTGTTTTCTAGTCTTGGGGGATGTCCTAGGATGTATATAGAAGTGGAAATGGAGAATTGGTAGGAGGTTTAAGGAAAACAGGGTGTAAGTTCTAAAGTGAAGTATTCGCCCTATTTATACTAGTTTCAACCCTTAGGCTCCAAGGTAAGGCCTTAAACGTGTAAGATAGATAGAGTACTGACTAAGGAAGGATAGTGAAGGTATATTCAAGTTTGTAGAGTCTAGGTTCATTCCAATCTAAACTTATGGTCTAAAATGTACACGGTTAGGATTATGATAAGAATTGTGATGTGTAACTACAAGTAGCTTATGCAAATACTTTCTTGGTACTCCAAAATATCTAGGGACATGTAAACATCTGGTTTTTGAACTTGGAATGGGAGGGAAAGTGTTTAAAATGATTTTTGGAGGGAAAATACAAAACCGGGTTTCAAATATAGGGTTTCTAGGTTATGATGCTTTGTAATTTTGGTGATTAAGGATTTAGTAATGTAATTAGTGATGGATTAGGGTATATACATTGTAATTAATAAGTTTGGATCTGTGGTTTGAAGTTTAACAAAGGTTTGATGTGAAAATGGGATGAAAACTTAGGCGGGTTAGGGTTTTTAACAATTTATGGTTAACTCTTAATAAAAGTGATTCTCCTTCAATTAGCTACTGATGTAAACTCAATTTATACTTCCTAAATTTTCTTTGAGGTGTTAATGAAGTCCCTACATTGGTTTTACTAAGTTATTCTAAATGAACATGTCTAAAGGGTGAAAATACTCATTTTGACCTAATTTACAAGTCATGCATTGAAATCTTGTACCTTGTGCATTAGGGTACTTTTACATTCTCATAATATAATTTTATAACCTTAATTAAGTGCTATGGGTGTTTGTAGACTTGTCCTAAAAGACTAGGTAGTGATTCTATATAGATTTCTTAATATATGGGTTTTTAGGTCACAAATCCTAATGACTTTCTATCTTAGGTAATTAGGGTATATATCCTTATGTACAATTATTCTAGGGCTTATATGATATGGTTATGACTTATATGGTTTCTACATTCTTGGTTTAAGGGTTTATATAGGTTCATCGTATTCTAGGGATAATTATGGGAGCTTAAGATCCTATGATTTGATAACTTGTACCTTATGCTTTATTAACTTGTAACTTAACTTGAAATAAATGTATATCATTAATATGATACTTAGTTGAGTTTTAGAATTGATTGCAAAATATTAGTGTTTTTTGATTATTTACCTTTCCTTTATATAGTATATTATACTTAGTATATTGTATTTGATACTTGTACATAGATATTATGTAGTTATATTGCTTGAAACATTGTTTACTAAGGGTTTGTAGGTGATGCTCTAGACTATTATGTACATTTATTTGTACGTAGCCTTGTATGGTTTGTTCTTATCATTCTTAGGTATTATTATGTATTCAAAGTAAAGTTTACAACTCGTTCATAATCCATAATTACTTATTCATATGTACTTTTCATTCATAGTTTATCATTCTTGAGTTTACAACTCATTTTTAGGGATTCTAGGTTTCTAAGGGAATTTAGGGCATCGTAGTTATATTTGAGATGTTATTATTAATATTAAACTTATAATATTACTTTTAGATCTTGGACTTGACATATACTTGTATTCACAACATATAGGAATATGTTGTAATGGCAGTTCAGGTTGTGATAAATAATAATTCGCTTTTTAAGTTTCTTTTCTCTCGGTGTCTTTACGAATTGATCAATCGATATCAATTAAGTCACGTAATTGTTTTTGGTTATGATAGTAGAATTATGGTAATCTATTCCTAATTATGACAAAGCAGTCAAAAAGGTGAAATAATTATCTCTTATGTATACATACTACACTAAAATCACATTGCACATAATCCAAGTAATGCACAAAGTACAAGTATCTAATACACAATTAAAAGAAATTTTCTAAAAAATGTAAATGTGTAAACTACAAGGACTAAAAATGTAAAAGTATGAAACTAAATGCCAAAAATAACCAACTAACAAACTTGTAACAAGAATTAACAACCCTAACAACCAAAAGGACTAAACTGCAAATTCTAACAATCTATAACTAATTACTAACTAATTAACAGGTTTAAGAAACAACGAGGACTAAAGTGTAAATTTTATGAAAATTAATACTAAAAACGGGCTAGGACTTAATTAAGCTATAACTTGAGATCTAGCTAACCAATTTAGCTGAAACCAATTACAATAGACTTAGAATAAAAAATAAGCTAGGTATGTAAAAGGAAATAAGCTGAAATGTCCTAGAACAGAAATAAGCTTTTTCAAATAAGCACTTTTTAATGAATAAGCAAATTGGAATAAGAACAAGTTCTAAAACTCATAAAAAACATCTAAGAGCTTAAAATATTAAGACCTGTCCAAGAAATTCCAAAATCCATCAACAGAATAAGCCAAAATCTCAAATAAGCCAAAACGAGGTTATGTTGACTAGCTTTGACTTTTGTTGACCAAAAGTTCACCAAAGCTAAATCTCAATTTTATCACTTTTCTAACTGATTTGTGAAAGAAAATCTCAAGATTTATGAAGTAGAACTATGGGAAATGAAAATCAGACCTAGTTTATTACTTTTTTTTATCACAGAGACTTTAAGGCTAATGTAGCTTATTCTACAGTGGACTTCAAGACAAAAAGCTTATAGAATCTTAAAGTTCCTATGTTAACCTATCCAGAAAGCTAAAGAACAGGTTTTAACATTCAGAAATGAGCAAGATATGGATCTCTAAAGTTGGCTTATCTGAACACTTGAACTTTAACCCAAACAGTTTTATGGCATTTTGCCTATTTGACTTTCAGTATGACTTTGAAACTTGGTACAACTACTTGATATCAGATAATAAATGAATGCAAAGCAAATGCTACACTAACTTCTAACAGAATCAAACAGACATGGATAATCCAAATAGGCTTTAAGGCTACAAATGCAAAAAATGATCAAAGCAAACTGAATTATACTAAGAGTTCAAAATTACAAATTATGCAAACAAGTTTAATAGATCAAGTAGAACAGTAAGCAAGCATTATTATGCAAGTTTAAGCTAAGACATAGAATTAAGCATGCAAACTACTTTTTAGAGGAAATTTCAAACAAAAACTTATTAGACTTAATTTGAAGACTCCTTTGGTGAAAAAGCTAAGCGCTGAGCTTGCTTTATGACTTATCATCACCATAACAACCATCAATCATCATCTAATCACTATGAAAAACTCCACTGTTCATCAAGAAATCACCACAAGAACTAGATCTATCTTTCTGTCTTTGACTTAATAGCAAGATGTTGGATGTGAGCTAACTGCAACAACTTGATAACTCAAGCTTCCAAATCACTTAACAAATTCTGTTATTCAAATGTGAATAACAGAATCAATGTATTCTGATATGAAGAGTATATTGGAGAACTAGGAGAGTAGGGATTACAAGTGAAATGTGAAGTTATTATTTATGGTGAACGTTGTTCCTAATGGTTACAAGAACTAACTGACTAGCATAAGTGTGGTTGTCAATCACACTTAGCAGTTATCTAAGGTAAAGTGAAAAATGAGAGAGATTTAACTAAATGTGTGAAAATTTCATACACTAACTACTAACTACTAACTACAAATGAAACTAGGATAGGGTATTTATAGGCTGAGAAGTGGAGGTGTTGACGTGCTTGAACCAATCAATTAGCTCCACGTGTCCAAATCTACAAAAGCTTCTTCAATTGTTCTTGGCCGTATTTGGGGAAATTTGAATCACTTGATTTCATCCTAATTGGATAGCTGGGATGAGTTCGTCTTGCCATTCCAAGCATAATTGATGTTGGAAGTTCTTTATGAGAGTGCAATCGATCTCTACAAACTCGGGAAGAGATAGCCACGTGGCATGCCATGATTAATCCAATAATTTTCACTTAGATCGTTATCCGTTGTACAGTGAATAAAATGATATGGCGTTGTGTGATTGGTTAGCATAAGTAAGTGTTGTGCACTGTTGGGATATTTATCTCTCCTCATTAATGCGAGTATGTGGCCATCCGGATGTAACTTTTCTTGCATTCTTATTGGTCCATTCTTACTTCACATGGATCAAGCTGAATTCTTCTTTGTAAAATGGCAGATTTGGTCCTCCTACTTTGGCAGTTTCTTGTTTAAGCATAATAACTTTGTAGAAATGTAATCTTAAGCCCTTGAACTTTTGAAATCAACCAATTAGGCCCTTGAACTTTAGAGATTTGTCAAAATAGGTCATTCTTTTGTATTTTTCTTCATAATCATGCCTTGAAATCCGTGTTTGCGCCAAATCGTATCATTTTACCTACACAATTACAAACAACAAAGAATACCACGTAATTCCATTTCTACACAATAAAACTTAGTATTTTCCTTGTGTTTTAGGTTTTTATATGTTATAATTGATATGAGATATGATTCATATCAAATCCCCTACACTTAACATTGTCATGACCTCATGCAATGATAAATTTTAAAGCACAAAAGTACACTTTTCTCATAATTAACCCACCTTGGCCAAGATGATATGCTTCTACACTATGCTAAGCTATATGATGCATGATTTTGATTATTTACAATGCAATGCAAAGAAAACAATTCTACTTATATATTTTTTCACTTTTAATGAAATGGTTAGATGGAAATAACTCATTAAGAAATCTATGACTTAGATTAGGGCTTTTGTACCATGGATACTTATCATCCTCAAGTTTCACTTTCCCCATACCAAGCTTAGAAACGAGATCATTGTTATTCATAAGTGAAAGTGCATCGACTTATTCATATAAATTAATTGTGTTACCATTATACCCCCACTTATTGTGCCTCTAAGACCGGTTATTATTTGAGCAAATTTCTTGAGAGCAAATTTGTCATTATTTAAAGCGTGAAACATAAGAAGTGTAAAATCTAAAAATAAGGAAGCACGGTTTTAATCCTAAGTACCATCTCATCCATTAGTCGAAAAACCTCCTACAATTGATATAAGTCTGTCCTAAAATAATTAGTCATTCACCTTATGTGTAAGAAACTTATGTCATGCGATAATAAGTAGCTACTCACTCGCTAAGAAAATAAAAATAAAACTCACGCAATAGTTTATATCCACCGCCTTTTTGAGAACTTGGATCTTCAAACCTGCAACCCTTGTGAGAGTAATATTGGATTGGAGCAACTACTAAATCCCCGCAACCCTTGTGAGAGTAATATTGGAATTTAATAGCTACTATAATTAACACCACACTGCCCCTCTTGGGATTCTTGTTAAGTTTTTTTCCTTTTTTTTCTTTTTTTCTAGCCACTCATTTTTATATAAGACGCTTAATATTTCACTTTTTAAGATCGTAATTCTTAACTCAAAACAAATTTATTGTCCAAATGATTTCAAGTTATTAATTGTTTTTGGTTTTAGATTTAATAAATTTTTTTGGTAATCTAGGTCTATTTCAACAAAACACGTAAAAATCGTAAAAATATTATCACTATGTATCCATACTATTCTAAAACAAATTGTATTTACCACAATTAAAGCAAAGAGTACAAGTTTCCAATGCACAAATAGTAAACTAGATCAACATGTAAAGAATGTAAAGTGCAAGGACTAAAAATGTAAATTCTGAAAGTAAAGGGACTAGAAATGTAAATTCTAACAAACTATAACAACTTTATAACAAACTATCAAAACTAACTAACCAAATTGTAACAAATCAAAATCCAGGGACTAGAACTTGCAAACCTTAAAAGGTTAGTTTCAAAAGCTGTTTAAACAAACCCCTAAAGATTAGGGACCTATTGGCAATTAAAACTAAATTTTCAAAGAAAACAGGCTAAACAACTTCAATAAGCTCGTGTGAGCTTATTTCTGAATCTTATAAGCTCTGGTTTTTTTTAAACTTTCTAAAATGCAAGTTTAGCTAGGCATGTAAAAGGAAATGAGCTGAAATAAGCCAGAACTCAAGATAGCTTCTTGTGATAAGCTCAAAATAAGCTATAAACTAAAATAGACATCCACAACTTGATTTTTCAACTAAAAAGGATTAAGCTAGCTTATAAAAGATTGGAATGTCAAAAGTTATAACAAAGCATCTAGCGAATAAACTGGAAATCAAAAATAAGCAAAACTGGCTTATGGTTGACTTTTGTTGACCAAAATTTCCAAAAAGCTGAAACTTTCCAAAATCTCTTAAAAAGAGTTTGTGAACAAGATTAGGCAATAAAATGAACAAATTAGTGAAGTAAATTAATGGGAATGCTTAATCAGTTAGTCCTTGCTACATAAACTCAACTTTGCTAAGCAGCTGATTCAAAAGCTAATTTCTAGCTTATTTCTTCAAACTGTATTATCTACCTTAGTAAAATGAAAAGCTTATATATTGAATAATACTCAATAACAAAAATTAGCTTTTAAAACTCGTTAACAAAGATGTGGCAAGTGATTAAAATCGACTAGTTTTGGCTGTGAAAATGACCTAAAGTATTTTTATGGCAAATTGCCTTTTTGACAAAAGTGTTGACCACAAAAGCTTGCAAGGCTACTAGTACTAGTCTAGTAAATGTGTATGAGCTCAAAACAACTAATTTCAACAATTGAATCAAGAATTCTATATTGATCCAAACACTAGTTTATAGACTGATATGGAAATTTTACAAAGGATCTCTACTCAAAAGCTAATGGAATCACAAGAGAATTATCAGATCATATCAATCTACTAAAAAGTACCATAAACAAGCCAAGAACCTACAAGTATACACTATAGAACTCAAAATGACTTACTAAAGACATTTATGAAGTAGGAATATAGATTATCAAATCTTAACAGATTATAAGCTAATGAATCAATTACACAAACATCAAATCATAACAAGTAATCCAAATGATCAACAAAGCAGTCAGATTCAATCAATTACACTAATTATCTAAGGATTTAGCATGCAGAACAATTAAGAGGAACAAGAAATGAGAATTCAAGCACCTTTTAGCTTGAAGCCTCCTTTGATGGAGTAGTGAGGCATTGAGCCTACTAAAAACAACACCAAACACCAAAATCAACAATCAAAACCCATCAAATCATCACCAATATCAAGGACTGATCAAGTCTGCATCAAACTGAACTTATGGCTACTTCTAGCTAAGAAATCGAACTAGGAAACGTCTGATAACAAACTAGCACTCCAAATCAATCACAACAACTGAATTGATCAAGTTTGATCAATGGAATCAACATGAACAGTAGATTATGAGGTAATGCAGTAAAGAAGGAAGAGAATTAAAGTGAATTGTGAAATTTTATTAATGGAAGGTTGTATTGAATCTGTTACAAGCTAACTAACTCTCTCAAGTGTTTTTCAGACACTTGAGAGTAGTTCTAACTGAAAAGCTAATAGAAAAGTAACAGGAAAATATTAAGTGTGTGTTTTTCACACTTAAGCTACAATGTAATAAATGAGAGCATCTAAGGGTCTATATAGGATGCGTCTGAGTGTTGGTGAGGATGAGTGACATGTTGCGTCCAATCCCAAGCCTCCACGTGGCCTAATACTGTTAATTGTGATTTGCATAATAAGAACACAATTGGGTTTTTCTTGTTAAGTTGATTTCAGCTTAATTGGTTGAATGGGATGAACTCGTCTTATGATTTCGAGCATATTTGATGTTGGAAGTTTCTTATGAAATCGTCTAAATCGTTCTCTTGATTCTGGGCTCATCTTAGCCACGTGGCATGTTGGTATTAGGTGTGAATAAGTCACACGGATCATTATCTTGTAGCTGATATACCATTGGTTGTTGAAAAGATAGTGGAAGCCACTGTTGTGATTGGCTAATGAATGAATGGTGTCTTCTCTCTCCTTGAGCTGGCAATCCTTGTAAACCAAATGAAGCTTTCTCATTGGTTAATATCTTTATCACACAGATCCAATTTAGACTTCTTCCTATTTTGACAATTTTGAGTCCCTTAAGTTGCCAGTTTTCTTGTTTAAGGCTAGAATCTTCATTACTTGTCATTTATGGTCCTCTGAACTTCAAACTTGAACACAAATGATCATTTTACTTTTTGACTTGTACTTTGACTATATTTGACTTTGTTCTTGACTTTTCCATAATTTATTTAAGTCCCTCTATTTTGAAAATTGTCAAGAAAGGTCCTTTGACTTTGATTGACTTGTCACTTTTCATCCTCCTTTTGTATTTTCTTCATCAATGAAGGCTTGATTTCCTTGTTTGCTTCATATTTGTATCTTTTTACATACACAAGTACAAACAACAAAATATACCCATAATACTGCTTTTATAAATCAAAATCAGGTATTTTGCCTTGTGTTTTAGGGTTATTTATGATATAATTGATATGAGACTTCACTCATATCAAATACCCTACACTTGATCATTGCCATGACCTCATGCAATGCTACATTTTAAAGCACCAAATTACACTTTTCTCATAATTAATCCACCTTGCACAATATGGAATGCATTTACACAACACTACACTATATGATGCATTATTTTGATTTATACAATGAAATGCAAAGGAAAAAAAATCCTATTTATATATTTTTGGATTTTTCTTGAAATGGTTTTGATAGAAATAACTCATAAAGAAATCAAAGACTTTAATTAGGGCTTTTGGTACCATGAACACTTATCATCCTCAAGTTTCATTTTCCTCATACCAAGCTTAAAAACAAGATCATTGTTATTCATAAGTGAAAGTGCATCAACTCATTCATATAGATTAATTGTGTAACCATTATACCCCCATTTATTATGACTCTAAGACCGGTTATTATTTGAGAAAATTGCTTGAGGGAAAATTTGTCATTATTTAAAGCGTGAAATATAAGAAGTGTAAAATCTCAAAATAAGGAAGCACGGTTTTAATCCTAAGTAACCATCTTATCCATTTCTTGAAAAACCGCGCACAATTAGTATAAGTACGACTCAAAACAATAAGTCATTCGCCTTATGTCATGCATTAATAAATAGCTACACACTCGCTAAGAAAAGAAAAATAAAACTCACGCAATAATCTATATCCGCCTCCTTTTTTGAGACTTTGGATCTTCAATCCCGCAACCCGTCAAGGTAATATTGGATTGGAGCAACTATCAAATCCCCGCAACCCTTGTGAGAGTAATATTGGAATTCAATAGCTACTATAATTAACACTTCACTGCCCCTCTTAGGAGTCTTGTATAATTATTATTTTTCTTTTTCTTTTTCTCTTTTTTTCTAGCCACTCATTTTTTTCATAAGCCGCTCTTATTTTTCTTTGTTCCTCACAAAGAAAATTGAAAAGAATAAGAAGAAAAACACCCGTTAAGTATTAAGCATGACATAATTCTAGTACACATACAACGTTCTAACTTAGAATCTTAAGACGTACTTATACCAACCACGAATTATTAGTAAAAAATGCATAAGAGACTACAAACCAATTAAAACAGTTCTTGATTATTTAGTAACAATATATACATGCGTTGACAAGAAAGTAAAGGTTACGAAAGGGGATATAAAAGCCACAATTAATTAATGTGAGGTTTATCCAGCCCTTAACACTTACTTCAAACTCTATCATCTCTTGTTCTCCATAATTTAAAATCTCAAATAATGAGACTAGTGGATGCTTAGCCTAATAAACCAATAAAGGTCTACATGGTTAAGGCTACTAGCTAGAGAAAGCTTAGATAAGCAAACTCGGGTTGAGTCAAAGTATCCATGGCGGGCCTAATATATCAAAGATATCTAAACTTGTTAAACCATGTCATTTATTACATTTTTTTCCTTTTTATATAATTTTTTTGATGAAAAAAAATAAAAGAAGAAATTTATACAATGCAAATGTGTTATGAAAATGAAAAATGATTAATGCAAAAATTATGAATGCATATTTTTGGTAGCCAAAGTAAATCAAAAATTTGAAAAATGTTTGAAAAATTAATTTCCATGTTATCATGAAGTCAATGACAAAGTTCTAGGTAAGGTCACTTCGATAGAAGACCCGCCTAAACTTGAGATAAACATTGTCCTTAATGTTTAAGAGTATTGGAGTAAACTCCCCTACACTTATGACATTGATAACTTTGATTAACCCAAGCTAAGGAAAGGTCTACTATAGTAAATTCATTTTAAGCACAATGTGGTTTGAAAATCACAATAGTAACAAAGTGAACCCGATACAAGGGCCTCCTCCATAAGCGCCAATGCATGCAATGAGAGAGAGCAACCCTACAAACATCAAGAAGACAAAAGAGAGGCATCCCCATACACTTATGCTCATCTATATACCCTTTATTCATATCCTACCACACTCTAGTATAATAAATCTAAGCCTAGTTATTCAAGCTTGATTTATAGAGTCTCTAGCTCGACTCTTCCTACAATGAATTAATTCATGAGGAAAATGGGGATCTCTTGGACCATTTAAACGGAAGTGTCCTCCCTAAAGTAATGCTTGACACGGTGACCATTCACTTTGAAATTTAGGTCATTTGGTTGTGACAACTCAATAGTCCCATATGTAAATACTTGAGCAATAGTGAATAGACCGGACCATCGTGACATAAGCTTGCCCGCAAAGAGTTTCAACCTTGAGTTAAAGAGGAGAACCAGCTCTCCAACTTTGAACTCACGATTCTTGATCTTAGCATCATGCAATTGCTTAGTCTTTTCCTTATAAAGCAATGAGTTTTCATAAGCATTTGCTCTTAATTCATTCATCTCATTAAGTTGGTCTTTCCTATGTGAACCGGCTTGGTTTAAATCAAAGTTAGCACATTTAAGAGCCCATGAAGCCTTATGTTCTAACTCGAATGGGAGGTGGCATGCTTTTCCATAGACAAGCCTATAAGGAGTACAACCAACTGGTGTCTTAAAAGTCGTCCTAAAAGCCCACAAAGCGTCATCAAGCTTATCTAATCAAGAAGCTCGATGCTCTCCCACCGTTCTTTCTAAAATTCTCTTTAAACCACGATTTGTGACCTCGGTTTGCCCATTGGTTTGAGGGTGATACGCGGTAGAAAGTCTATGGTTAACACCATACTTCTTCATGACTCTTGTAATTTGATCATTACAAAAATGAGTCCCACGATCACTTATGATAGCCCAAGGTACACCAAATCTAGCAAATAATTGCTTCAAGAACTTGACTACAACTCTAGCATCATTAGTAGGCAAGGCTTTAGCCTCAACCCGCTTAGAACATAGTCCACGACTACGAGTATGTACTTATTTCCCTTTGATGATGGAAAAGGTCCCATGAAATCTATACCCCATACATAAAAAAAATCTCACATTCTTGTATGAAATTTTGTGGCATCACATCTCTTTGATTAATTTTTCCTTGTCTTTGACAAACATCACAATATTTCACCATTTCTTGGGCATCTTTGTAACTGGAAGGCCAATAGTAACCCGAATCAAAGACTTCCTTTGCCGTGTAGTTAGGCCCAAAATAGCCCCCAGTGGGTCCTTTATGGCAAGCTTCTAAGATCATAAATGCTTCGGACCCATCTACACAACGTCTTATGATTTGGTCCGCACATTGCCTAAAGAGGTAAGGGTCATCCCAAAAGTAATATTTTGCTTCCTTGAGAAACTTTTTCTTTTGTTGGGAAGTTAAACCCTCAATAAGCACATCCCCCACAAGATAGTTTGTAATATCCGTAAACCAAAGGGTGGCATCCTCCTATGAAGAGATAGACATGAGTTCCTCAAGTGGAAAGGATTCACTGATTTCCTTATGAGGTAATTCTCTTTGAAAAGGATGCTCAAGTCTACTCAAGAGATCCGCCGCTAAATTCTCGGCTCCTTTCTTATCACGGATTTCTATAGAAAACTCTTGTAGCAACAAAACCCATCTCAAAAGCCTAGGCTTAGCATCTTGCTTTTTCATGAGGTACTTGAGAGCGGAATGATCCGTATACACTATGGTCTTCAAAAGCACAAGATAGTGTCTAAATTTCTCAAAAGCATAAACAATAGCAAGCAACTCTTTTTCTGTAGTGGTATAATGAAATTGAGCACCCGTCGTTGTCTTACTCGCATAGTGTATAGGTTGGAAATGCTTATTAACTCTTTGTCCTAAAACGTCCCCCACGGCATAATCACTAGCATCACACATGAGTTCAAAAGGAAAATCCCAATTTGGTGATACCAAAACAGGAGCCTTAGTCAACTTTTCCTTAAGAATCTCAAAAGACTCTAAACACTCTTGTGTGAATATGAAAGGAGCCTCTTTTTCCAAGAGGTGGGTCATGGGTCTTGCTATCTTAGAAAAATATTGTATAAAACGTCTAT
This sequence comes from Glebionis coronaria, assembly GCA_025667525.1. Classification (NCBI taxonomy): domain Eukaryota; kingdom Viridiplantae; phylum Streptophyta; class Magnoliopsida; order Asterales; family Asteraceae; genus Glebionis; species Glebionis coronaria. The sequence goes on from CM046881.1 coordinate 186,412,519, forward strand.
AGAAACCCGCATGAACCAAAAATCTCCTAACTCCTTTCACTGTGGTATGTGGGGGAAGTTTGGCAATAACATCTACTTTAGCTTGATCCACTTCTAAAACTTTGTAGATATATTATGTCCCAAAACTATCCCTTCTTTGACCATGAAATAGCACTTCTCCCAATTTAGAACAAGACGTGTTTCTTCACACCTCTTTAGTATACGTTCTAAATGGGAGAGACAAGAAGTGAATGAATCTCCAAAAACCGAGAAATCATCCATGAAAACTTCCATAGTGTGCTCAATCATGTCATGAAAGATTGCCATCATACACCTTTGGAATGTCCTTGGGGCATTGCACAAGCCAAAAGGCATTCTTTTATAAGCAAATGTGCCATACGGACAAGTGAATGTCGTCTTTTCTTGATCCTTTGGATCAATGGGTATTTGGAAATAACCCGAGAATCCATCTAGAAAGCAATAGTAGTCATTTCCCTCTAAGCGTTCAAGCATTTGCTCCATGAAAGGTAATGGGAAATGATCTCTTCCTATAGTCAATACAAACTCTCCAACCTGTGATAAGTTTGGGGATTAGCTCATTGTTCTCATTAGGCACAATGGTGATTCTACCCTTTTTAGGCACATAATGCACTGGGCTAACCCATGGTGAGTCAGAAATTAGGTAAATCATACCCGCATCAAGGAGTTTGATAACTTCCTTTTTGATGACTTCATAGACTTTTGGGTTAACCCTTCTTTGGTTTTGAATGGCGGTTTTGTAATCATCCTTCATAAGGATTTTGTGTGTACAAAAATTTGGATCAATCCCCCTTATGTCGGATATTTTCGAAGCTATAGCTTTCTTAAGAACCTCTATGAGTTTTTCCTTCTCATCATCTTTCAAGTCTTTGTCTATGATAACGGGTAATTGGTAACCTCTTGTGTTGTAGGTGAAGGAATGGGATCCTCATTGAGTAACTTTTGGATAGTGAGAATGTCTTCTTCCTAACTGATGGGAGAATCATCATTACCAAGAAAGTTAGACTCAAATTCCTCTAAGAGGAAATCACTCTCTCCAAATGGTGTTAAGTAGGGAACAATTGAGGCAATGGTCTCCATATGTGGCATGTTCTCACTATCATTCTTGCAAGCTTCATGAAAATGCTCATTACACACCTCATCAAGAACATCCACTATGTTTACGGTTTCACAACTTTGGGATTTCTTAGTAACTTTCCCCAACTTAAACACTACTTTATCATCCTCAACTCTCATAGTTAGTTCACCTTCCACCACATCAATAAGAGTACGACCCGTCCTCAATAAAGGTCTACCAACAATAAGAGGAACTCTCGAGTCCATATCATAGTCAACAACTACAAAATCCGCGAGGAATGTGAATTGATCAACCCCTACAAACACATCCTCCGCAATACCTACCGGATAAGCTATTGAACGGTTTGCTAACTCAAGGGTCATCCTAGTAGGAGTGAGCTCGGGAAGAGAGAGTTGTTTCCAAACTGACAAAGGAATCAAGTTTATGCTTGCCCTAAGATCCGTAAGTGCCATGCAATTTTCCACCCCCGGGAAATTACAAGGGATCAAAAACCGTCCCGGATCTCCAAGTTTTGTTGGTAATGTCTTAAACAACACGGCGGAGCAATTTTCATTTAATGACGTGTTTGGCATATCCACCAAATTTTCTTTGTTTGAGAGGAGGTCTTTGAAAATTTTGGCAAACTTGGGCATATAAGCTAGAGCTTTCGCAAAGGATACGTTTATATTCAATTGCTTGAACATCCCCAAAAAGTTAGATACTTGAATGTCATCCTTATTCTTAAGCTTTTCCTTTCTCAATCTTGAAGGATATGGAAGACTTGGTTTTGGTGTAGGTTGAGTGGTAGTTGTTGAATGACTGTTTTTGTTGGTTTCTTCATTGATAGGTGTGGAAGGTGAAGGAGTAGTAGGTGTAGGATTAGAAGGTGTAGGTTTTGAAGTTGTAGCGCTTGAAGGTGTTGGTTTTGGAGGTTAGGATTATCACAAGGAGGAACCATAGTAGGAGTAACCAAAGGAGGTGTAGGAGGCATTGAAGGATCAATAGTTGTTTTCCCACTCCTTGTACTGATTGCATTTACATTATCCCTTGGATTAGTTTGTGTGTTTGAAGGTAAAACACCTTGTGGTCTTTGATTAAGAAGCAACATAAATTTCTTGTTTGTTTCCTCATGCATAGCCCTTAATTGATCTTGTGTCCTCTTTTCACTTTCACGAATCCTTCTTTCGGTATCTTGATTCAAATTTTGAAGTAACTCAAAGGTGTCATTTTGCCCATATCCTTGATTATATCCTTGATTGTGTCCTTGATGGTGGAAAGGTGGAGGTGGTTTGTGAAACCCTTGGTGATTTGCATGAAATTTGTTCCCTTGATTATGAAAGTTATTAGGTCCTCTATTGTCATTGTTTCCTTAGTAATTTTCCCTTGGCCCTTGATTTCTTTGAAGCAATTGAGGAGGGTTTGGTTGGTTTTGGGTGGGTTGATGGGGTGGGAAACCGGGTGGAGTAAGGTAATTGTTTGACTTGTAAGAGAGATGGTTAGGTTTGATGTTAGGTTTAAAGTGCTCTCTTTGTTCTTTTTGATAAGCATAACATTCACCTTGAAAGTTTTGAACTTTATCAAATTGTAAGTAATAATGAGGACCTCCACATGTTTCACAAGATAAAGTTATGGCATTGACATTGTTGGTGGAAGAATTGTTCAAGGAAACCTTCATAAAGTCTTGAAATCATTGCTTGTTGCATCTTTTGACTTTGGTTCATTTCTTGAAGTTGTAAAAGGATTTGACTCTCATATGGTCTAGGTGCACCCTCTTGAACAACATGGACTACCTCATCTCTTTGGTTATTTGTTTGAACCATGGATTTTGTCTCAATGATATCCCATGCATCATGTGTGGATTTTGAAAGAATGTTCCCACCCGCGGCCGAGTTAAGGGAATCTTGATGATGAGGTCTTAAACCATTGTAGAAGGTGTTCATTTGGTGAACTTGGTTAAAACCATAGTTTGGGCACTTTCTTAATAACTCTTTGAACTCTTCCTAAGCCTCACTAAAGTTTTGGTCTTTCCTTTGTTGGAATCCTATGATTTGGTTTCTCAAGGCGGTGGTTCTTGAAGGAGGAAAGAACTTATTCACAAATTTCTTCTTCAAATCATTCCAAGTCTCAATACTCCTAGAAGGTTGTCTATCTAGCCAATACCTAACATTACCCTCTAAGGAGAATGGGAATATGATCAACTTAATAACATCATGAGGGACCCCATTATACTTAAATCTGTTGCAAATTGACAAGAACTTCTTGATGTGATCATGGGGGTCATCCATGGGTCTCCCTAAGAAGGGGGTAGAAGAAACCATAGTGATCATATGTGTCTTAAGCTCAAAAGTGTTTGCGGGTATCTCGGGTATAACAATAGCATCCGCATTTCCCTCTGCATTCGATTGGAGGATCTCCATCAATGGTCTATTATCAACGGCGGCCATGACTTCTTGTAAGTTTTTCAAAGCACGATGCTCGGGATCGGCTTGATAGACGGTGTTGTTCTTGTTCTTTTTCTTCCTTTTGGGAGGAAGGGGTTGTACACCAAAAGGTATATGTGTACGCGCTCGAGTGCGCATGCAACTCAACTCGAGGAGTGAGAGAGGAGCTACTTTGGAAAAGAAGGGATTATCCTTTCCGAGGTTCAATAAGTAATATCCACAAGAAAATATAATATATATAAGTAATACTTTGGTGGCAAAACCTCCAACAAGCTTTCCTTCTTAGAATACTTACTAGTGAACGGGGGAATGAGGTGGCGCGTAGCTCTTAAGTACCTGTTTCCCTTAGGCTTGCATTTTATAGAAAAGTCGCCTTTCTATTCACTTACTAGTTCGTATTCTTCGAATTCTTGCCTTTTTGAAGTATTTATCTATTTTTGCCTTTAATTTACTTTGACCGCTACACGAACTTAGGACCAGAACGCCCCCAAGCACGGTGTATTGCGAAAGCAATACTTATGGAAGTATGTGTATTGAGTGTTCGTATCTACGTATATGTATTTACATATAATAATATATCCAAAATATTTTTGTATTTATTGAGTTTTTAAGAAAGTATAGTATGTACGTAAAAACGATGGAAACCAATATATACAATATACTTTTTGGTATTACTTTTTGATTTTTTTTTGGTTCAATTCTTAGGAAAGAATTGATTTTGTGGTTTTTTACTTTTTTATTTTTTTATATTTTTGTATTTTTGATTTTTTTTATTTATGATACGTAAAAGGGACGTTCACAAGGTGAACGTATCCCAAAATCCAATTGAAACCGTCAATCAATCGTCAATCGTAATGTCATGAACCGACAGCGACGCCATTTAATATTTCACTTTTCAAGATCGTAATTCCCAACTTACAACAAATTGGTTGTCCAAATGATTTCAAGTTATTAATTGTTTTTGGTTTTAGATTTTATAAAAGTTTTTGGTAATCTAGGTCTATTTCAACAAAGCACGTAAAAATCGTAAAAATATTATGTTAGCCCTATATTTTATATAGTCGAACAAGAATGTAATAGGTCATCTTAGTCGTTAATGGTCTTGTAATGTAATAGATTAGTCGGGATAACCGGGCTTGGACTTTAAGCTAATATTATATAAGTTAGGGGCGTAAGCCCAAGCAAAGCCAAGCCCGACCCATGAACAAGCCCACTAAAGCCTTAGTGGAGTGGCATATAAATACCCTCTTCCATGTGTGGAAGAGGGTGTTGGTTCTCATTCACTTTCTCTCTACATAGTAAATTAACCTTCCAAATTCTCTCTTGTTTTCTCTCTCTAGTTTCTCCTATTTATCTCTAAATATCATCTTTATATTGTGTTATGGATTAGAACGGGATTAACAAACAGTGTACGTCCCGTGCAAGAATGTCAAGAAAGTACTCCTACAGCAGACTCGACGGATACGACACAAATGAATGAGTTGGTTGATTTATATGATCCAATGTTTGATGAATATTACTATGGAAACAATCAAGTTGTGTCAACGCCTTCCGCTGTCAATACTGCTGATGCACCCGCACAAAGTCAACAAAACACAACTGCATCTACTTCAGCAACCGTTGCTCAAGAGACTATTCCATTGGATACTCAACAAACTCAAGAAACCATCATACAACCAACATCACCAACCGTCAATGCTGAAGGAGGAAACAACAATCAAGCAGTCGATGCACAATCTGACGAAGAAGAATTTATCAATCCGTTCGGTACACCGGTACACGAAGTCGGAGAGTCTTCTACTCAACATGTTGATCCGTCCAACATGCATACATTCTACCAAAGATATCCATCCACTCACCATTGGACTCGTGATCATCCATTAGAGCAAGTAATTGGAAATCCTTCACAACCGGTTCGAACACGCAGACAACTTGACACCGATGGCGATGTGTGTATGTATGCACTCACCGTGAGTTCAACTATACCTACAAACATCAAGCAAGCCATGACTGATCATGTGTGGATTGAATCAATGCAAGATGAAATTCATCAGTTTGAATGCCTAAATGTTTGGGAACTTGTTGACAGACCCTATGGAATTTTGCTTCTAGATTTCAAATGGATCTGGAAAAACAAACTGGATGAAGAACAAACCATCATCAAAAACAAATCTCGTCTTGTGGTTAAGGGATATCGTCAACAAGAAGGGATAGATTTCGATGAATCATTTGCTCCAGTTACTCGTTTGGAAGCTGTCAGGATATTCTGTGCTTATGCTGCACATAAAGGCATCACAGTTTATTAGATGGACGTTAAAACTGCTTTTCTCAACGGTCATTTGAAGGAAGAAGTATATGTGAATCAGCCGGAAGGGTTCGTTGATCCTCATCATCCTGAAAGAGTTTACCGTCTCAAGAAGGCAGTATACGGACTTAAACAAGCTCCAAGGGCGTGGTACGATGAACTATCAAACTTCTTGGTATCCAAAGGATTCTCCAAAGGTTCCATTGATCCTACTCTCTTTATTAATAAATATGGGGATGACATATTGCTTGTGCAAGTTTATGTTGATGACATCATTTTTGGTTCTACGAACCCAAAACTTTCTAAACGTTTTGAAAAATTAATGTACAACAAATTTGAAATGTCGATGATGGGGGAGTTAAAATTCTTTTTAGGTCTCCAGATTCATCAATCCCCACGTGGTATCTTTATTAACCAAGCTAAGTATGCTCAAGAGATACTTAAAAAGCATGGTATGCAATCATGTGCTCGCGTTGGTACACCATTGTCGACCACATCCCTAGACACTGACTTGTAATCATATCCCGTAGATCAAACGCGTTATCGTAGTATGATCGGGTCTCTTATGTACCTTACAGCCAGCAGGCCTGATATTCATCATGCCACATGCTATTGTGCACAATATCAAGCCAGACCTACTTAAAAGCACCTCAAAAAGGTTAAACGGATCTTTCGGTACCTTAAGAATACCATTTACATGGGACTCTGGTATCCGAAGGAAACTAGTTTTCATCTAACAGCTTTTTCAGATTCTGATCACGCAGGTTGCCTTGATAGTCGAAAAAGCACTTCTGGTAGCGTATAATTTCTAGGGGAAGACAAGCTTGTGAGCTGGTCGTCAAAGAAGCAGGATTACACTTCGCTCTCATCAGCTGAAGCAGAATATGTGGCTCTATCCGCGTGTTGTGCTCAAGTCCTCTGGATGAGAACTCAACTCATGGATTATGGCTTCCACTTTGATAAAATACCTATGTATTGTGACTCAAATTCGGCCATAGCCATCTCTTTCAATCCGGTTCAACACTCCCGTACCAAGCACATCGCAGTCAGATATCACTTCATCAAGGAACAAGTGGAACGTGGTATCGTGGAATTATACTTTGTCAGAACTGAGTACCAGATAGCAGACTTGTTTACTAAAGCCCTATCCTGAAATAGGCTTCAGTATCTCGTTGGCCGTCTTGGTATGAAGTATATGACTCCAGAAGACTTGGAGGTCTTGGCAAATGAAGCTGCTTGATACTATCTCATAATGACTTCTAAGTGCATCACAACTTAGGACTCGAACCTCAAATAAGGAAATTTTATCACGGACGATAACTTATCCTTCTCAACGAGAAATTCATATTTCTCGTTCATGAGCTTCTCATAAAAACATTCTAAGTTTTTAAGTTCATGAAAAATGATTTCTAAGTAAATGTCAGCTTAGAACTCGAACTTCAACTTAAGGAAAGTTTATCACGGATGATAACTTATCCTTCACAACGGGAAATTTATTTTTCTCGGTAATGAGCTAGTCACAAAACAATCAAAGTTTTGAGCTCATGAAAAACAGACCCGAAAGGGAAGTGTACGTTTCAATGCGCTTTCTCTAAGCAATAGAAGAGAAGTCTTCTAACCTGATTATTTTAAAACCGTTGAACACAGTTTTTCAAGAATTTCTCAAAAGATTTTTCTAAATCTTTCAAAATTGTGTGTTCAACACTCCTTTCCTCATATGTGGTTTTTATATCTCAAAATTGTCATATGTTATTTTGATCAATTTTTGAGCGGGAGCGTTTTAAATTTAAGCCTTTAATGTTGTTAGGTACATCTCTGAAATTGTCATATTTTATGTATCCAACACATTCCGAAAATGGTTTAAAACTGTCATATGTAATATACTATATCGGATAAGGCATCTCAACTCCGTACCTCAACATATTTTGTGGTGTTGTTTTTCCAAAATTGTCAAACTTTTGTTACAAGACACACATATATTGTTGAGGGGGAGCATTCCGACTGAAAAAGTTCCATGATTCATGCGTACACACATGTTTCTCTCCCAATCAATTTTCAGAAATTGTCTTATTTTAATCAATTGGTATCTCTAATATGATGTTTTTTATATTAGAGATAGGGGGAGAAAATGTGATTAAAATGTAATATATCGCAACATGTGATCTTAAAGACTCAAGTGCAACTCTTTCCTTCACATGCTAAACTATTTCGTATATTGATGCATGTGTGTAGGGGGAGCTTTTTGGAAATGTAAAACTTTCAAAGTGTTAAAAGTTTTGATTCTTATCAAGCACTTTGAATGGTTTTCAATTGTTTTATGGTTACGATCTATACCCAAAACAACCTACTATCCACGACGGAACATTGGAGTCAAAAGGTGGTTTAGGATAGGAAACTAAGTCCTATGATCCAACCAGAACCGGAGGGATCTACCCAAGGACATTCCATAGCTAGAAATAGTTGTCCTTAGGAAAGATGGAGTTGAATGAAGCTGAATGCGGACCAATTACCTAAGTTAGCACTGGAACAATCACAACAAGGTGCTAGTGATGACGTATTGGTAAGCATTAAAGGAGTTGAATATTCTATTCAAGTTAGGAAGAAACCGGGTCAATACATCTATTTGAAGACAAGTAATCATGGACCCAGTGATGCAATGCACAACCCTTTCCAACCATTCAAGTTTCTCTCAAAAGAAACTTGTCTCATTGCCACGCAGATCAACACGTATCTATTGACTTTCTCACTCCAAGTTAGTTAACATTGAAAAGGTGGCAGTCTGCTCCATCCTCCAATTACCAAAATGCACTTATCGAGTCTAGAGCCAAAAAGAGATCAATCTATCATCTTATTAGGACACAATCGAGTCCTACGCATTATCCTTCTGGTACTGCCAGAACATCTGAGTGATACGATTCACAATGAAGATGGAAATCCTGCTTGAGTCAACATCAAACAAGCTCATGGTAGGTAACTTGTGCGATTCTATAGGAATCAAACTTGTGAAAAATGGAAAGCAACTAAGTTTGGATTCTTAATTGATTCAAAATTGATTCCAGGTTTCTTCGCAAAATCCGTGTGATCTTGCCAGAACATTCAGAGTGACACTCTTTAGTGCTCATAATGACGAATGGAAATCCTTCCAATGTCAACATCAAACAACACTGCGGTAGGTGACTCGCAATATTCTTTAAGAATCGAGCTTGTGACAAACTAGAAAGCAACAATGGTGCGATTCTTTTAGAATCAAACTTGTTCCAGGAATTCTGAATTGACGACTCTAATCAGACGGATAATTTATCCTTATGATTCACTCTTTACGTTCGCAGTCTGCTTTGAGACGGTCGAGTAAAAAGAACTGGCTACAACCACCGGGAAACCCTGTCAAGGAGGTTCTTAATTGAATCTACCCGATCATAGGTACGGTATATGATACCGTCTAACAGACTTCACCGACCGGAGGTAAAACGCTACCGAGTTAGGATGAAATGTTCAAAGCCATTTTATCCGTGTCTATATATGTTGCTGCATATCAAGAAGGTGGCGTAGTTGTGTACTAACCGATGTCGATTCAGAAGTCATAAGAGCACAAGATGGCGACAATCAAGATACCTAAGAATGTAAGAATGTAATAGGTCATCTTAGTCACAAGGAGCACAAGACGAAGATCTCAAACACTCAAAGTCAAATGACAAAGGCTCAAGATAAAGATCACAAAAGCATGAAGGAACAAAGCCATTACAAACAAGATAAAGACCGAGATTCAAGACCAAAAGACGGAAGATCACCTCCACAAGAATGTATTCACTCAATCATCTTATGCATTTAAAGATGACCGATACATTGGGGGAGATTGTTAGCCCTATATTTTATATAGTCGAACAAGAATGTAATAGGTCGTCTTAGTCGTTAATGGTCTTGTAATGTAATAGATTAGTCGGGAAAACCGGGCTTGGATTTCAAGCTAATATTGTATAAGTTAGGGGCATAAGCCCAAGCAAAGCCAAGCCCGACCCATGAACAAGCCCACTAAAGCCTTAGTGGAGTGGCATATAAATACCCTCTTCCATGTGTGGAAGAGGGTGTTGGTTCTCATTTACTTTCTCTCTCTATAGTAAATTAACCTTCCAAATTCTCTCTTGTTTTCTCTCTCTACTTTCTTTTATTTCTCTCTAAATATCATCTTTATATTGTGTTATGGATTAGAATGGGATTAACATATTATCACTATGTATCCATACTATTCTAAAACAAATTGCATTTGCCATAATTAAAGCAAAGAGTACAAGTTTATAATGCACAAATAGTAAACTAGATCAAAATGTAAAGAATGTAAAGTGCAAGGACTAAAAATGTAAATTCTGAAAGTAAAGGGACTAGAAATGTAAATTCTAACAAACTACAATAACTTTATAACAAACTATCAAAACTAACTAACCTAATCGTAACAAATCAAAATCTAAGGACTAGAACTTGCAAACCCTAAAAAGTTAGTTTCAAAAGTTGTTTAAACAAACCCCTAAAATTAGGGACCTATTGGCAATTAAAACTAAATTTTTAAAGAAAATGGGCTAAACAACTTCAATAAGCTCGTGTGAGCTTATTTCTCAATCTTATAAGCTCTGGTTTTTTTAAACTTTCTAAAATGCAAGTTTAGCTAGGCATGTAAAAGGAAATGAGCTGAAATAAGCTAGAACTCATGATAACTTCTTGTGATAAGCTCAAAATACACTATAAGCTAAAATAGACATCCACAACTTGATTTTTCGACTAAAAAGGATTAAGCTAGCTTATAAAAGATTGGAATGTCAAAAATTATAAAAAAGCGTCTAGTGAATAAGCTGGAAATCAAAAATAAGTAAAAATGGTTGACTTTTGTTGACCAAAATTTCCAAAAAGCTGAAACTTTCCGAAATATCTTAAAAAGAGTTTATGAACAAGATTATGCCATAAAATGAACAAATTTGTGAAGTGAATTAATGGGAATTGCTTAATCAGTTAGTCCTTGTTACAGAAACTTAACTTTGCTAAGCAGCTGATTCAAAAGCTAATTTCTAGATTATTTCTACAAACTGTATTATCTACCTTAGTGAAATGAAAAGCATATATATTGACGTATACTCAATAACAAAAATCAGATTTTAAAACTCATTAACAAAGATGTGGCAAGTGATTAAAATCGACTAGTTTTGGCTGTGAAAATGACCCAAAGTATTTTTATGGCAAATTGCCTTTTTGACAAAAGTGTTGACCACAAAAGCTTGCAAGTCTACTAGTACTAGTCTAGTAAATGTGTATGAGCTCAAAACAACAAATTTCAACAATCGAATCAAGAATTCTATATTGATCCAAACACTAGTTTATAGACCGATATGGAAATTTTACAAAGGCTCTCTACTCAAAAGCTAATGGAATCACAAGAGAATTATCAAATCATATCAATCTACTAAAAAGTACCACAAACAAGCCAAGAACCTACAAGTATACACTACAGAACTCAAAATGGCTTACTAAAGACAGTTATGAAGTAGGAATACAGATTATCAAAGATTAACAGATTATAAGCTAATGAATCAATTACACAAACATTAAATCATAACAAGTAATCCAAATGATCAACAAAGCAGGCAGATTCAATCAATTACACTAATTATCTAAGATTTAGCATGCAGAACAACTGAGAGGAACAAGAAAGATAATTCAAGCACCTTTTAGCTTGAAGCCTCCTTTGATGGAGTAGTGAGGCGTTGAGCCTACTAAAAACAACACCAAACACCAAAATCAACAATCAAAACCCATCAAATCATCACCAATATCAAGGACTGATCAACTCTACATCAAGCTGATCTTCTGGCTACTTCTGGCTAGAAAATCGAACTAGGAAATGTCTGATAACAAACTAGCACTCCAAATCAATCACAACAACTCTATTGATTAAGTTTGATTAATGGAATCAACATGAACAGTAGGTTATGAGGTAAAGCAGTAAAGAAGGAAGAGAATTGAAGTGAATTGTGAAATTTTATTAATGGAAGGTTGTTATGAATCTGTTACAAGCTAACTAACTCTCTCAAGTGTTTGTCAGACACTTGAGAGTAGTTCTAACTGAAAAGCTAATAGAAAAGTTAGAGGAAAATATTAAGTGTGTGTTTTTTACACTTAAGATACAATGTAAAAAATAAGAGCATCTAGGGGTATATATAGGATGCGTCTGAGTGTTGGTGAGGATGAGTAACGTGTCACGTCCAATCCCAAGCCTCCACGTGGCCTAATACTGTTAATTATGATTTGCAGAATAAGAACACAATTGGCTTTTCTTGTTAAGTTAATTTCAGCTTAATTGATTGAATGGGATGAACTCGTCTTGTGATTTCGAGCATATTTGATGTTGGAAGCTTCTTCTGAAATCGTCCAAATTGTTCTCTTGATTCTGGGCTCGTCTTGGCCACGTGGCATGTTAGTATTGGGTGTGAATAAGTCACACGGATCATTATCTTGTAGCTGAAATACCATTGGCTGTTGAAAAGATAGTGGAAGCCACTTTTGTGATTGGCTAATAAATGAATGGCGTCTTCTCTCTTTGAGCTGGCAATCCTTGTAAACCATATGAAGCTTTCTCATTGGTTAATATCTTTATCACACGGATCCAATTTAAACTTCTTCCTATTTTGTCAATTTCAGTCCCTTAAGTTGGCAGTTTTCTTGTTTAAGGCTAGAATCTTCATTAGCTTGTCATTTCTGGTCCTTTGAACTTCAAACTTGAACACAAATGATCTTTTGACTTTTTGACTTGTACTTTGACCATATTTGACTTTGTTCTTGACTTTTCCATAATTGCACTATAAGTCCCTCTATTTTGAAAGTTGTCAAGAAAGGTCCTTTGACTTTGATTGACTTGTCACTTTTCATCCTCCTTTTGTCTTTTCTTCATCAATGAAGGCTTGATTTCATTATTTGCTTCATATTTGTATCTTTTTACCTACACAAGCACAAACAACAAAATATACCCATAATACTGCTTTTATAAATCAAAATCAGGTATTTTGCCTTGTGTTTTAGGGTTATTTATGATTTAACTGATATGAGATTTCACTCATATCACCGCTCTTATTTTTTGATTCCTCACAAAGAACAGAAAATAATTAAAAGAAAAGCACTCGCTAAGTATTAAGCATGACACATGTCTAGTACACATAAAACGTTCTAACTTAGAATCTTAAGACGTACTTATACCAACCACGAATGATTAGTCAAAAATGCATAAGATACTACAAACCGATTAAAACCATTCTTGATTATTTATTAACAATATATACATGCGTTGACAAGAAAGTAAAGGTTACCAAAGGGGATATAATAGCCACAAGTGATTAGCATGAGGTTTATCTAGCCCTTTACACTTACTTCAAACTCTATCATCTCTCATTCTCCACAATTTAAAATCTCAAGTAATGAGACTCGTGGATGCTTAGCCTAATAAACAAAATGAAAGGTTTACATGGTTAAGGATACTAGCTAGAGTAAGCTTTGATAAGCAAACTCGAGTTGAGTCAAAATATTCATGGCAGGCCTAGTATGTCAAAGATATCTAAACTTGTTAAACCATATCCTTTATTATACATTTTTTTTTCTTTTTCATTAATTTTAAAAAAAACAAAAGAAATAAAACACAATGCAAATGTTTTATGCAAATGAAAATGATATGAAAAAAATGATGAATGCAATACTTTTGTGGCCAGAGTAGATCAAAAATTCGAGAAATGTTGAAAAATTAATTTTCCCAATTATCATGAAGGCAAAGGAAATGGACTAGGCAAGGTCACTTCGATAGAAGACTCCCTACACTTAAGATAAATATTGTCCTCAATGTTTAAGAGCATTGGAGTAAATTCCCCTACACTTAGGACATTGCGTACTTTGTTTAACTCGAGCTAAGGAAAGGTCTACTAAAGTGAATTCATTTTAGACATTATTAATAGTCAAGTTTGAATCACAAAAGTATCAAAGTGAACCCGATATGAGGGCCTCCTCCATAAGCTCCATGCATGAAATGAGAGAGAGCAACCTTACACAAAAACCAAAAAGTCAAAAGATAGGCACCCCTTACACTTCATCTCAACTATATCACCCTCTTATTATTCATAACCTACCAAAGTCTACTTTAGATGACCTAACCTAGTTATTCAAGCTTGATTTAAAGAGTCTCTAGCTCGACTCATCCCACAATGAATTATGTTAGAAATACGTTTTAACGTATATTAGAAGTATCGGTCACTCCACAATATTATTAATGTTGTAATAGCTCGTAGTTAATGATTACTTATTTAGTTAAGTAAGAAACCGACCCATGGGCTTGTCATGGGTCGGCCCAAGCCCAATAGTGGCTTGGATATAAATACCCCTTTCCACCATGGAAAGGGGTTGGTTGTTGATTTTCCATTTTACCACTTTAATGAAAAACACATATTTCTCTCTCACTTTCTCTCACTAGTTTATCTCTCTAGAAATCTTCAACCCACTTCATTGATTAACAAGATTATCAATATTCTACAATTGGTATCAAGAGCTATGGGGTGATTTAAGGTAATGATTTGTGTTGTTATTTAGTTTTTGATTGTATTAGTGTTCTTTAAGAAGATCTATCTTGATTCTTGGAGTTTTTGGTGATTTTGTTGATTAGGATTATTAGATAAGTATTGGGTTTTACTTATTTTAGTAGAAATCACAAAACTTTTTGGGTAATTTGGTAAAAATCTGGGTTTGTTCTTCATATACTAGTCGACTGTTATTACACGAACCAGATTTTTTTTCCCAGTAAAGTTCCGGATCAAAAAGTTCCGAACCAAAAGTTCCGAATCAAAAAGTTCCGGATCAAGGAAAGTTCCGAATCAAATCTTCCGAACCAAAAGTTCCGGATCAAGGAAAGTTCTGAATCAAATCTTCCGAACCAAAAGTTCCGGATCAAGGAAAGTTCCGAATCAGTTCTTCCGAATCAAAAGTTCCGGATCAAATCTTCCGAACCAAAAGTTCCGGATCAAGGAAAGTTCCGAATCAGTTCTTCCGAATCAAAAGTTCCGGATCAAGGAAAGTTCCGGATCAAATCTTCCGAACCAAAAGTTCCGGATCAAGGAGTTCCGAGCCAAAATCTTCCAAATCAACACTTCCGAATCAACAATTGTTCCGAACCAAGGGATATTTTACTTGTTTTTTCGACGATTTTTTTTAGAGGATTTAATCTTGGTTTCTTACACAAAAACTCAACACAACTCACAAACTTTACTTCACTGCTCGATCAACCGATAATCTTTGTCTCTTTAAAGTGATCAAAATGAATCCGAATTCATTAATGCCTCAAATGACATCACTTACGGATATTTCCGTCATCACGGGAACGGATAATCGCCCTCCAATGCTCATTAAAGAAGTCTTTGAAGCATGGCAAGGCCGTATGATGTCATACATTAAGGGAAAACCGACATATGGGAGGCTTATGGTCAAGTCAATTCTAAATGGTCCACTTGATTATGGTACCATCGTGGTTAACAATGTGACTCGACCACGGGATTTTGAAGAACTTACACCAGCTCAACAACTTGTTGCCGATGCAGACGAAAAGGCTCTTCAAACCATTCTCCAAGCTCTCCACATGACATCTATCGAATGGTAAGTCAATATACGGTTGCAAAGAATTTATGGGAACGTCTAAAGGTGTTGCTACAAGGTACGTCTCTTACTAAACAGGAAAGGGAATGTCAGCTGTATGATCTGTTTGATAGATTCACGTACAGCCCAGGGGAAACGCTACATGACTACTACTTCAGATTCACTACTCTCATGAATGATCTGAATGTATACAATCTCGTGATTGCTCCATTCCAGGTTAACACCAAGTTTTTGAATACTTTACCTCAAGCTGAATGGGGTGAGTATATTACCGATGTTAAGTTAACCAGGGATTTGCATAAGTGCAATTTGGATCAACTCTATGCTTTTCTTCAGCAGCATGAGAAACATGTGATCATGCACCGTTCGCCTCGAGGTATGTACCCTGATTCTTTAGCTTTGATGGCGAATCAACCAAGCTTGACATACAACAACACTCCTTATATCATGGGACACCAAGCCTATCATCCATCACCGTACATGACTCCAAGCTTCCCTCAATATTCGATTCTACCGCAACCACCCACCTCACATCAGCAACAATATCGGTTTAATGCACCTTCATCTCAGAGAGAACCACAAGCATCACAATATACCTCACAACCTCACCCATATTCACCAGCAAGCATTGCACCTTATGCTCGGTCATCATATTCTTCTTATCAAGAAAATGCAGCATATCCATCAAGCTACTCTGATCACATGAGTATTCCTTCTAGTGCTTATGCAGCTCAACAAGACCAAGCAATGTATTGTGATAATGATGAAGTACCCATTCCTAAATTCAAACAAGGAACTGACCCAGTTGAAGTGTTAGCCACTATGTCTGCTTATCTCACAAGGACATTGAGCAAACGAGGATTTAGAGGACCAGCTCCTACTAACAATCAGCTGAGGAATTCATCCAATTCTCGACAACAAGCTACTATTGAGAATGGCAGGGTAATGGTTCAACCTATTCAACCTTATCAGGGGAGACCTACTACATCAACCACCAATGCACGCATGGTCAATCCTGCTCCAATGGTCAACACTCCTCCACGGGCTAATTCCACAGGCAAGTTGAGAATTATTACATGCTACAACTGTAAGGAAGAAGGTCACATGTCCAGGGATTGCAAAAAACCCAAGAGGAGAAGGGATGGTCAATGGTTTGCAGAGAAGATTTATCTGGTGAACGCTCAGGCACAAGGAAGGGAACTTGATGAAGAGGAGCTTGCATTTCTTGCTGATCCAGGGATTGCTGAACAAGACGTTGTCACCACACAGAATGCAGCATACCAAGCAGATGATCTTGATGCTTACGATTCAGACTGTGATGAACTTCAATCTGCACAGGCAGCTCTTATGGCAACTATCTCTAGCTTTGGGCCAGAAAAAATATCTGAGGTACTTACTAATACCACTGATAATACCACTGATACTAGTATTCAACCACATCAAGTTGGGGAAGAGGGTGCTAATCCGAATGAGTCTTCGGTGGTGAGTCTTTCAAATGAGGAGACAATCAATGATAGTAATATCAATGTGAGTCCCCAGACTTTGAGTGAATCACAATCGGGAGCCATTTCGCATACGCATATTCCTGCTCAACAAGATTTGGTCATGGTTCCTGCTACATTACTTAGCCAAATGAATACTGCACTCTTAGAAACCCTAGCTAAGAATAAGAATTTGTCTGCTGAGCTTGCTTTGTGCAACGAAAAGGTTCAAACTTTAGAATTAGTTCCTTCGTCCACTGTTCTAACAAATCCCGAATATGATCATTTTCGAAACAAACAAATGAGTCATTTGAAAGAAATTGAAACCTTAAGAGCAGATCTTTCTAACGAACTTAAAGAAAAAGAGTTAGTGGTCACTAATTTTCACAAACTTCAAACGGATTTTGAGTTACTCGAGTCTAAAAAGAATGAAATGGAAATTAATGCGGCTAATAAGATTAGAAGTTTAGATTATTTGCTTTTAATACAATACGCTGCCTCTCAACTAGTGCACTTATTTGATGCTTCGTTTAGAGAATTTAACTTATCACGTCAAAAAGGCCTTCCCCCTAACCCACGGTATGCAAAACAAGCTTTTATCCATAGTCCAAGACTTTATAATGCAACCCAATTAGGATTGGTCTTAGACCCGATTGTTATTTTCGATGATCGCACAAATAAGGATCTAGTTGATGAGAATCGGTCATACAACTTTGCAAAATATCCCGAGTGTGATTATTTTAAAATGAATCAGGAGCTTGCAAAAACGGATTTTAGAATTCGCTTCCATATGGATAAAGATCTCATCACAGCACCAACCTACATGTTAAATGAAGAAAACCCTAGTACACTTCCTACACTTGTCAAAATGGAAGGACCTAAGGAAATTCCAAAGGATCTTCCACCTGTTAGCACTGTATGGTTAAACTTGCAAGAGATTAATCAATACTTTGCTAGTTTTGACAAGGTCATTTTGGAACGTACGACTTCAAATGGCCTAAACGCCGGAGAATGGGCTTTCGAACACATGAACGAGGTGTTTAAGAATGAGATCAATCCGTTTGTCGAAAGTCTAAAAGGAAGTTTTGCATCTCTTTCGGAAAATCTTGAGTTTGAAATTGCAGAAGTTCAAAAAGTGTTTTATGAAATGGACACCGCTTACGAACTACAATTAATTGAAAAGGAAAAGATTTTATCCGAATATGACCGATTCTTGTCCCAAGTAATTTCGTGTGATGTGCTTACTACTTTGAATGTTAATTATTCGAATGAGCTTACATCCGCTATGATTAAATGTGATGCTGTGAATATATGTGATGATGTGTGTGATCTCTCTGTAAATGTTGCTGATACTGTAAATGAGGTAGATAATCATTCTTGTCACGAATCTAACGCTGAATTTTTAAAGCTTCAAGATTCTTACAATTTACTTTCAAAACGCTTTAATCAACTTGAACAACATTGTATATCTTTAGAATTAAAACAACAAACTCAAAATGAGGATCTTTTGATAACAAATGGTTGTGAAAACAGTGTTGAGACGAGTGACAAGATGATTGCAATAGTTAAGGCATTAGAGGAAGAGATTATGAGATTAAAGAGAGATTTGTCATCAAATGAAACACTAAAATTGGAACTAGAGGCTGCAGAGTCTAAAAACCAGGACTTAGAAATTAGACTTTCGTCTATTATAGGGGAGATGGATCGTGCAAGACAGGGAATGTCCAAACTTTATGGTTCACTAGAAGAACGCTTCGCTTTTAATGCGGCACAGCAACAATCTTATGTTGAACAATTGAACAAAAAATGTGAGGAAATCTCTGACTTAAATATCCAGCTCATTGACAAAAACATGGTTTTGACCGAGTTAAAGGAGACACTTCTTCTCACCCGACAAGAAGCTGTTAATAACTTAGCTACCAACTCTGCACCGTCCTCTAGTGCTCCAACAACCAAGTCAGTAGTGCTTTATAAGAACCCGCTCCATAAGAAAAACCCGGTTACCTACGATGATTATATGAGGAATGCAATTAAGCATGTAGATCTTGTTAGGGATATTTTAGATGATTTATATGCGTTAGATCCCTCAAGCAGTTACTTTTATTCAGCTCATGAGTATATTAAGCGAGTTCAATATTGCTTAGCATATTTGCAATACATAGGTAAACCGGGTTCTGCACTACTCACTAATCGACCCATTGCTGTAACTCCATTCAATAAGACCCCAGGAGCAAAACCGTCATTGGCACCATCAAGTAAGGCACCTTTAAAATCTGTTGCTAATGTTCCCACTTTGCCTTCTACAGGATTAAAAGAGTCTACTAAGGCTAAAGGATCGCCACTCAAGAAAGATAAGATCAAGCCCTCCACTAGTAGTACCATCAAGAAGAAAGTAGAAGCTCATACTAGGAATATCAGTTCAGATTTAAATAAAAAGAATCATGTTAAGACTAAAAGCTCTGCGCCTGTGCAGAAGCCTAAACCATTTGTGAATTCTAATTTGAAATGTTGGAATTGTAATGAATGCATGTTTTCCCAACGTCATGATTTGTGTCTTATTGATCATGTGAATGAAATAAATGCTATTAGGAATGATCTTGAATGGAAACCAACTGGGAGAACTCGTACCCAAGTTGGATGGCAATGGCGTCCCACTGGTAGGACCTTTACATTAGATGGAAAAATGTGCCCTTTAACTAGGAATGCATCCATTGAGGTTAGGTCTCAGCGTCCTTTAGTTAGGGACACTAGCACTAAAGTATGGAAACAACGCCCTTTAATTAGGTCAGCCCCCACTATAGTGCCTATCAGTGAAGAAATACCTCAGGATTTAAGCCAACTAGAATCTACACCACCAACTAGGAAGAAGGCTAGGAAATCTAAGAAACCTAAAGTTAGCAAATCTAAGATTATTAAATCTGTACCTGCTAATAACAAGGAACATTCAGATTCCGAAACCTATACATTGTCCTCGTCTGGTGATATTTTCAGGTGGCCAAATCATCCTCTGGTATTTGGACTCCGGTTGTTCAAAGCATATGACCGGAGATCGCTCGATGCTCCGAAATTTCGTCTGCAAGTTTCTTGGAACGGTTAAATTCGGTAATGATCATATTGCAAAGATAATGGGGTATGGTGAATATCATATTGGAAACGTTACGATTTCAAGGGTATACTATGTAGAAGGTCTTGGTCATAATTTATTTTCAGTAGGACAGTTTTGTGATTCCAACCTAGAGGTTGCTTTTCGACAAAATACTTGTTTCATCCGCAACTTGGAAGGAAAAGACTTGTTGAAGGGATCTCGTGGTGCAAATCTTTATACGTTGTCCCTACAAGACATGATGGCCGCCTCTCCAGTATGTCTTCTCTCTAAAGCATCTAAGACCAAGTCATGGTTATGGCATCGCAGATTATCTCATCTCAACTTTGATGCTATTAATCATCTGGCTAAAAACGAATTAGTTCGTGGTCTTCCAAAGCTCAAATTTCACAAGGACCATTTATGTTCCGCGTGTTCAAGGGGGAAAAGTACCAAGAAATCATACAAGCCCAAAGCTGAAGACACCAATCAAGAAAAACTTCATCTTTTGCATATGGATCTTTGTGGGCCAATGCGAACCGAAAGTGTGAGCGGTAAGAAATTCATCCTTGTTATTGTGGATGATTTCTCCAGATTTACATGGGTTAGATTTCTACGTACAAAGGATGAAGCACCGAAGGCTATCATCACTTTTCTGAAATTCATTCAGGTACGTTTAAATTCTACTGTCCGCCGTATTCGTACAGATAATGGAACAGAGTTCGTCAACCAGACTCTTCGTGATTACTATGAAGAAGTTGGTATCTCACATGAAACATCCGCTGCACGTACTCCACAACAAAACGGTGTCGTTGAAAGACGGAATCGTACGCTTATGGAAGCTGCTAGGACTATGCTGATTTATGCGAACGCTCCATTGTTCTTGTGGGCAGAAGCTGTATCTACTGCATGTTTCACCCAAAACCGCTCTATCATTCGGAAACGCCATGGAAAAACACCTTACGAGCTTCTACATGATCGTAAACCCGATGTTTCATTCTTTCATGTGTTTGGTGCTCTTTGTTATCCAAACATTAATAGTGAGAACTTGGGCAAACTTCAACCGAAAGCCGATATAGGTATTTTCATTGGTTACTCACCTTCCAAGAAAGCATACCGAATTTACAACCGTCGTCTTGGTAAGATAGTAGAAACTATGGACGCAGATTTCGATGAGCTGACAGCGATGGCTTCTGAGCAAAGCAGCTCTGAACCCGCGCTTCACGAGATGGGAACCGGTGCTATTAGTTCCGGATTAGTTCCCAATAATCCTACTTCTACATCATTTTACCACCTACAAGGCCCGAGTGGGATAAACTATTTCAACCGTTGTTTGATGAATTCTTTGATCCCCCAAATGATGAAGTTCCAGCACCTGTAGTGATAGCTCCAATCCCTGAAGTTGTTGCTCAAGCTAATGAAGCTTTATCAAATGCATCTTCAATTAACATTGAACCGGATGCACCTCTACCAAGTGATTCTCAAACTACACCTGAATCGTCACCCTTACTTGTGCCTAATGATGTTGAAGAGGATTATGTTGATCACGATTTGGAATATGCTCACCTACAAGAGCTTCCTTTCTTTGGTGTACCGATACCTGAAAACCCTTCAGCCGCGTCTACCTCAGAAGAAGCTCCTTCAATTGTTCATTCCAGACCACCGCGGATTGAAAAACATAGCAACAAATGGACAAAAGATCACCTAATTAGGAATGTCATTGGAAGTCTCGATCGACCAGTCTCTACACGCCATCAATTACAAGAGAGTGCACTCTATTGCTATTTTGATGCATTTCTCTCCGAAGTTGAACCTAAAAACTGGCAACAGGCTATGACTCAATCATCTTGGATTGAAGCCATGCAAGAGGAACTAAATGAATTCCAAAGACTTGAAGTATGGGAATTAGTTCCTCTCCCTGACAAGGTTAACATCCTTACTTTGTTGTGGGTTTATAAGGTTAAACTCGATGAGATGGGTGGAGTCTTGAAGAATAAGGCTAGATTGGTTGCTAGAGGATACAAACAAGCCTTGGGTATCGACTTCGAAGAATCTTTTGCTCCTGTTGCAAGATTGGAGGCTATTAGACTATTCCTTGCGTATGCTGCTCATATGAACATGATCGTCTATCAAATGGATGTGAAGACGGCATTTTTGAATGGTGAACTAAGGGAAGAAGTCTATGTTAGTCAGCCGGATGGGTTCGTTAGCACGGAGTTTCCTAATCATGTGTACAAGCTTAAGAAGGCTCTCTATGGGTTGAAACAAGCTCCACGCGCGTGGTACGATCTCCTTTCAACATATCTCATCTCGGAAGGCTTCTCCAAAGGCAAAGTGGACCCCACTCTATTCACTCTCAAGGAGACATGATACTGGTACAAATTTATGTTGATGATATAATATTTGCTGTCTCTAACATAGAATTGTCAAAACACTTTGAGAAGATAATGTCCACACGCTTTCAGATGTCAATGATGGGAAAAATTTCATTTTTCTTAGGATTACAAATTTCTCAGAATCCAAGAGGCATCTTTATTAATCAATCCAAATATGCTCTAGAATCTTTAAAGAAATATAACTTTGAAAATTGTGACCCCGTGGACACTCCAATGGTGGAGAAATCCAAGTTAGATGAAGATAGGAATGGGACTATTGTCGATCCAAAAGTTTACCGTGGGATGATCGGCACCCTTCTCTATCTGACTGCTAGCAGGCCTGATTTGCAATTTGCCGTATGCACATGTGCCCGGTATCAGGCTCGGCCTACCAAAAAGCACCTACATGTTGTTAAAAGGATCTTTCGGTATCTCAAAGGAACACTTCATCGTGGTCTATGGTATCCGAAAGATTCCTCCATTGCTTTAATATCATACGCAGATGCCAATCATGCTGGGTGTCAAGACACGAGGCGTAGCACTTCTGGGTCTGTGCAACTATTTGGAGACAGATTGATTAGTTGGTCTTCAAAAAGGCAGAAAAGTGCTGCAATTTCTAGTACGGAGGCTGAATACATCGCCATGTCCGGTTGTTGTGCTCAAGTTCTTTGGATGAGATCACAACTAACTGACTACGGTCTGGGATTCAACAAAATCCCGATGTATTGTGACAACAAGAGCGCCATTGCCCTTTGCTGCAACTACGTTCAACACTCCCGGGCCAAGCACATAGACATTCGCTACCATTTCATTAAAGAGCAGGTGGAGAACGGAGTGATCGAGCTGTATTTTGTCACCACTGAGTATCAGCTGGCAGATATGTTCACCAAAGCCTTAGATCAAGGACGAATTGAGTTTTTGATCGACAAGCTTGGCATGAAATCATTCTCTCCAGTGACTCTCAAAGAATTGGCAGAAGAATCAGTTGAATAGTGGTGGTAAACTATTCAGGCGTATCCTTTGTTCGTGATCATGTATATTATCGTATATATATAAACCCCAAAAAGACAAATACAAAAATATAAAACCAAGAAAAACCATAAAAAATATAAAACCTAGAAAAACCATAAAAATTATAAAATCAAGAAAATCCAAAAATATTTTTCGTTTTTTAAATCGGGCATGTCTTTTAGTAAGGTAATATTTACGGCTTTAGAAATGTCGATCAATATTGACACGGCGCCATAAATAGAGTCCGTATAAAAGTTGTACATTTTTAAAACATGCCCATTATGGCTTGTAGTTATTTCAGACTGCAACCCGTTTTCGCATTAAAGTCACGTATTTCCTTGGAAAACGTTGGCTCACAACGGGAATTAATTTTCTTGGGCATGATTTACAAGCCAAATCATGCAAAGGGATCAAGTTTACTTTACAACTTGGTCTAACACGAGTTAGTGTACGTCTCAGTGCATTAATTTATCTAAATAAGAGAAATCTTATTGCCACCATGAATCAATCTTTTCTAGACATTAATTGGAAATGTTTTCATCAATATTTGACTCTTTAAACAATGACTACAGCTCTTTAAATAGAAAACGGGTCATCGTCTAAGGGGGAGAAAAATATTAAATCATCTTCGTCATCAAAACGATTTTCAAAATTGTTTAAGGATTGGACTTGCTTTAGAATACGACTTGTGCTCAATGAGATAGGACTTGCTTTAGATCTCGGTGATTCCGCTAATTAGGATACAGTGTCTAAGTTGTGTGCGGGCTAGAATAGTTATTACATTGAGATAGGATTAACGATTGTTAAGTAACTTAACGAATGTTAGCCTAAAAGAAGTTATCAACTAAAAAGGAAAAGAAAAGAAAAGTATAGGGACTTAAAATGATTAAGTGTGAAATTTGTCAAAATTTGACCTAAGTCAAAACCAAACCCCCTGTGCGTTATGCTTTTCTTCTTCACTGTTTCATCTTGCCGCCATTAACACACACCAAAAACACACTCAAGCTCACAAAACTCTCGCTCTAATCACTCAATCCGTTTCATTCGATTAAAAAGGTACAAACATTAATTCTTTGATTTCTAATTCGCCTAATTCATTTAAATCCACTTAATTAATTCGTTTGAAATAAAATTTATCAAGATTAGGGTTTCTGCCTAAAATTAGGGATTAATTGATTAGGGTTTTAGTTGGGTTTTATGCGGATTAGCATTAGAACGTGTTTAGTTGCCTTAGATTGCCTTAAATCTCACACATGCGTTTAGAATAATCCATCATAGGGGACGGTTTGTGAACTTCCGAATGAGCTAGGCTAGTGAACTTCCGAACGAAGTTCCGAACAAACTTCCGAAGGAAGTTCCGAACGAACTTCCGAATGAAGGAGTTCCGGACAAACTTCCGAATGAAGGAGTTCCGGAAGAACTTCCGAATGAAGGAGTTCCGGACGAACTTCCGAATGAAGGAGTTCCGGATGAACTTCCGAATGAAGGAGTTCCGAACGAACTTCCGAATGAAGGAGTTCCGGATGAACTTCCGAATGAAGGAGTTCCGGACGAACTTCCGAATGAAGGGGTTCCGGATGAACTTCCGAATGAAGGAGTTCCGGACGAACTTCCGAATGAAGGAGTTCCGGACGAACTTCCGAATGAAGGAGTTCCGAACGAACTTCCGAATGAAGAGTTCCGAACGAACTTCCAAATGAAGAGTTCCGAATTAAGGAGTTCCGGATGAAGAGTTCCGAATCAAGGAGTTCCGGATGAAGAGTTCCGAATCAAGGAGTTCCGGATGAAGAGTTCCGAATGAAGAGTTCCGGATGAAGAGTTCCGAATGAAGAGTTCCGGATGAAGAGTTACGGATGAAGGGTTGTTGGATTGATAGTTGTTTGCTTGTTATAATTACTTGTTGAAATGTGTTATTCTTAGAAGTCATAATGATGTATATCTATATATTTTTTGTGCATCAACCTTTTATGTCTTATCTTAAGCAGACACGATGACTAATCCAACAGTACAAGAACTCCAAGATGCTAGAGCAGCCGCAATTGCCGAAGCAAGAGCCCTCAAGTTTATACCAAACAATTACCGGCTGAAGCAAGTTTCAAAATCCACTCACCATGGATTTAAAGTCGCCATAGCCATCCTTGATCACTCTCACTTCAAGAATGCGTTAAGGAGTACTGCTTCGGTGCCATATGATTACATGTATGAATTCTGGGTACAAGGAAAGTACTTCAAACAAGATCACCTTCTCTCTCGACAACAAGCAACAAACACTCACCGTTTCAGACTTCCGCAAGATATTTGGAATTCGGGATACACCCAAAGGTATGTCATTTTCAAGGGATCCTACCAAAGACGAACTCATGGAGATGTTCGATGCTCTTGGATGTCCTGACATACGAGTTGTGTCTGATTTTACCACCGCTAAAGTGGGTCAACCTTGGAGAGCAATCTTGGGTATTCTCAGTAGATGTCTTACACCTAAAATATCTGGGCATGATGCTGTGCGTGGTCCAATTATGAACATCTTCTATGGAATGTACAAAGGCTCAAATGCAGACTATGCATTATTGTTGTGGGAAGAATTTAACTTTCAACTCTTCCAAAACAAGAAGCTGAAGACTAATTTCTTTCCTTACCCTCGGTTTATCAAGATTATAATTAATTATTTTATGAAGAATGATGTCACTATTGATAAGCGTGCAGCAAGTCGTCATCACACTGAAGAGGCTGATCACACTGTGGACCTAAGGCATGAAGGACCATCTAGTGCTGTTATTCCTGGTCCTATTCCCGATTATCTTCTGACGGATAAAATTAAAGCTTCTGCTGATTACAAACTACTGCTACTAGAAATCAAGAAGCAAAAAGCAAGCCTTCAGACAGGAGAAGACTCGTCTACTACGGTCAAGAGTAAAGGTAAACTCAAGCAAACAGTTGCTTTATCTGAACCCGAAACCAAGAAGAAGAAGACTGAGGCTAAGAAGGGAAAGAGCACGGCTGATGAGTTAGTTCTCCACGACGAAGAAGATGTTGATGTCGATCCTACTCTTGACAAGACTGAGAAAAAATTAATGAAGATGGCTATTGAAAAGAGTAGGAGAGACACGGGCGGTAGTGGTTGGGGTGCTAAGATGGATATTGAAGAAGAGTACGAGGAGCCGGATGATATCTATGAGTTTGGATCACCCGAACGTTATTCTACTTCGAAGGAGACATCCATTACTGTTTCAGCAAGTGTTGAAAAGGAGTCCGGTGCTCCTACAATCATGGTACCTACCCAGCCTTTAGTAACTCAACCTCCACTAATCCAGCCCTTACCAACCCGACCGGTGCCAACACCATTCCTTCCACCTCCAATAACTTCCATCCTCGGTACTGTAGTCACAACCGAGCCTCTTCAACCAACCCAGAGTAGCTCTGCATCATCTTCAATGGCTGCATTCGTAATGGCAGAAATGTTGGATAAACACACGGACAGTCAAAGACAAGAGATGAATAAACTTCGAGAAGAACTACTTCGACGAGTACAAAGTGAAGAGGCATCCAAGAAAGCCCAAGAAGAGATGATGGCTAAGTTCGCTGCAGAGATGGAATTGACACGTAAAGCTCATGTAGAAGAATTTGCTCGGGTCAAACAGGCTGAAGCTGATAAGTATGAAGCACGACTTACGAGACTTCGAGCTATGAAGGATAAATATAAAGAGTAGAAAGACACACTTGAAGCTTCTATTGAAGAGAGAGTGAAAGAATCCGTTGAGTCCCTTATGCCAAAACTGCATGATGAGATGAAGAAACTCGCAGTTGATAACTTGATGATTAAGTCGTCCAACCCTTCCGAATCCGCCTACAAAATTGCATATGACTTAACGGATTTTGAATTAAAGAAGATCCTCAAAGCTCGCATGAGGGAAGTTGGATCTTTTGACAAGTCTAAAGTTCAACGGACACTCTACAAATCACTCAATGAAGCTATCATAGAGGATGATCGGTTGTTTAAGATGTTTGGAAGTGTGGTACCTTACCACATTCTGCCTGAGGAGGAAAAGGATGATAGTGAACAAGAAGAGGGTGACGGTGAAGAAGAAGAAGAAGAAGATGATGATGATGGTGACGATGATGGTGATGATGATGAGGATGATGATGATGATGATGGTGATGATGGTGGTGATCGAAATGAGGAAAGTGCTAAGGGAAGCAACGAAGATGACGATGAGGATGATGGAGGTAAACAAGATCAGCCTGAAACGGGGGACAAGGTTGCCAGCACAAAGAAACCATCTAAGTCTGGTACCAAGTCTCAAAAAGATGCTGCGCAAAAGAAAAAATCCACCTCTACGGAATCAAGACGATCCAAGTGGCGCCATGATGTGAATGCTACTACGGCGTCATCGATTCCCGGTACATCTGTTGTTGTTTCTATACCTGTTACCACTAATCCTGTTAGTTCTTTTGTTGCTCCTGTGATTGTAGAATCAGTAACTGAACCTGAATCTGCACAACACTCGCCTGTTCATGACACCGCCGAGATGCCTGAATCAGAACCAGCACGTGTTCATGTCTCTACTCCTCTACAACAAGAACCACAATCTACTGTTCCCGAGTCAAGCACACGGGACTGGGCGGACACATTGGAGATTGATGAAACTGCACCGCCACAAGCTTGGATCACGGCAGCTGCTAAATATGATCCTATCACAGACGCTGACAGAGATGTTCTATATCTCCGTATCCGTAGTCCGATAGACTTGTGTGCATTTCTGGCTCATGAGTATAAATCTTCGATCACTCCGTCGTTGGTGAAGAGAGCGCTAAAGGATAAGAGAATTCACGCCAAAACCAGGTTAAGCCGCATGGAGTACGAGTATTATGCTGACGAGGTCCTGAAAGCTCTTAATACCGTTCAAAGGCCAGGCCTTCATGAGTCAGAAAGAGCTCCACCTCCACTTGATCCTTCTCAAGATAATCAAATAGCCCTTGACTTCTTTGTCACCTATGATCTTGATTATCTCCTCAAGAGATCATCCACGTACGCAACCTCCCTGACCTTGCTGAAAGCTGCTAACTGGGGGACAATACCCTGGATCGAGGAAAAGGTAAACCGACTCTGGGTCCCAAAGGTAAATCGTAATTATGATATGTATGCTGTTATAGGTGCATCACATTGAGACGAACGAGTCAGAAGGGCGTACAGAGGTTGCTGCTTAGCCAATTCAGGAAGTAACGTTAGATCCGATATTCGCATCTCCAGTATTTTAGGGCTGAAAACTGAAGCCAAGAATGGCTATCATCATGTGACGGAGATTCGTCTAAAAAGGGAGGATGACAGAGAATACACAATATAGCAGGGAGATTTTTCTATCATTCGCCTTGAAGATATCGAAGATATGTTGCTTATGATGACCCGTGATCAACTCACCCATCTTACTCGTGAAGAAATCATTGCCTTGAATACAGCACTTCGTATGTTCACACGAAGCGTTGTTACCAAGAAACGATTTGAAGATCTTCAATTAGGAGTTGAAAGCTACCAAAGGAAGCTTAACCTGACCCGTCCAATGAACCAAGTTCTACCTCAACATGTCACAAGATGTCCCTATACTGGCATTACTGTTCCGAGTTACGGGATTTTCTACTTGAACAGTCGTGGGATAATGAAGTTTATGAGGGTAGGTGAGCTTTATAAGTACAGTGATGGGACTCTCATTTACGTCAGAGGGAAATTGGAGCATCTTAATTCTGGTGGGTCTTTACCAGAGATGACTGAGGACTGGCATCCGGGTTATCGGCAAATGGCGAAATATGTGATCAAGAAGATTGATCAAAAGCTCCGGGAACGTAGATTAATGAGGAGCTTAGAAAGGTTCGTTGGTGGTAGACCATATGGAGTGCACCACAAGTTACTGCAACGATCCATCTAATGGATCGTACATTTCAAGTCTACTCTATATTGGTTTTTAATTGTGAATATGTAAATTTGTGAATATTGTGCTTTTACGGCTTGATGTAGTGTTAAGGTATGATAATTTTTCAAGAATTTCTCACGAGATTCTAAATCTTTCAAAATATATCATACTAAAGCACTACAACTATCCCTTATTAATTTAAGGGGGAGCATTAACATGTTCTATGGCCAAACATCGATTTCATTTTTACCCAAAGACCGGTTAATCCATTCAATATCCCAAATATTAATGGTTAACATTTTGGATAAGGGCAGAAAATGGGATTAAGGAGACTTAAATGATACTTGGCTAAAAGATGAAAAAGACTTAACGATAATCCAACTTAATATGTGTAAAGCACGCGTTAAGGGGGAGCGTTTTTGATGAATAAAACACCTAAGGTACAAAACTTTTGATTTCAATATCACAAGTACCTTAAGTTGATTTTCAAGGATTTTTCATGGTGGCTATACTTTCCCAAAACACGCTTAATTCACGACGAATGTGGTGACAAAAGGGTGGTAGGAATAGGTTTAGTCCAATGATTCATCAGAGCCGATGGAATCTTCCCAAGGACAATTCCCTAGATAGAATTAGAAGTCCTAGGAAAGTTGGAGAAAGATTGTGAACGTAGCTGAATGCCGACCAAGTACTTAAGCTAGCACTGGAACAATCACAACAAGGTGCTAGTTATGACGTATTGGTAAGCATTGAAGGGGTTGAAGAATGAAAAATAAATGTAAAGATAAAGGGTGTAAAGAAAGAAGCCCTCCTTACAACTTTAGGCAGAAACCGGGTCAATACATATGCTATTGAGATCATTTGTCAATGATTCTCGATATTGAAGAAAGACATCATGGACCCAGTGATGCAATGCACAACCCTTCCCAGCTAACTCAAATATCTCTCAAAAGGTATTTGTTTTAATCACACGGAGATCAACACGTTATCTATTGGTTTATTCACTCCGAATAGACTGATATTGAAAAGGTGGCACTCCTCTCCAGCCATCGCTCACTAAATCAAAACGCACTATCGAGTCTAGAGCCACGAGATCATCAAAAGTCTCATTAGGACACTTTCCATTTATTCCTTGCTTTCTCACACACTGTGAAAAGTAAGAGATTTTTATGAGTCGTACGCAGTATTCTTGTAATATTGCCAGAACATCCGAGTAATACGCAAGTATTACAATGAAGATGGAAATCCTGCTTGAGCCAACATCAAACAAGCTCATGGTAGGTTACACGTGCGGTTCTTTAAGAACCAATCTTGTGAAAAACTGGAAAGAAACAGTGGTTTAATTCTTAATTGAACTTAAACTCGTTCCAGGCCTCTACGCATTATCATATGATCTTGCCAGAACACTCTGAGTGACATTCTTTAGTGTTCACAGTGACGGGTGGAAATCCTTCTAGTGTTAACATCAAACAGCACTTGGTAGGTGACGTGCAAGATTCTTTATGAATTAAGCTCGTGATAACTGGAAAGCAACGATGGTGAAAATCTTAACTGAAATTCACTTGTTCCAGGTTTCATGAATTGACGGCTTCAATCACAAGGATAATTTATCCAAGTGATTCACTCTTTATGTTCGCAGTCAAGCTTAGTGATCGTCGAATAAAGAGAACGGGTTTACCCGCGAAATCCTGTCAGGAAGTTACTTAATTGAAACTATCCATCACAGGTACGATATCTAATATCGTCCAACGGTCTTCACCGACCGGAGGTAAAACGCTACCGATTTAGAATGAAATGTTCTAAGCCATTTCATTCGTGTATTATCATGTTGCTGCGAAGACGGTGGCGTTGCAGTGTACCAGCTGAAGCCGTTCCCACATGCTTATGTTTTTCTGCATCAAAGTTCAGCAAAAATTCAAGAAAGTACAAAATGAAGTCTTCCGCTGTACCAAACTCTGAAGCTTTCGAGAATTCAACAAAAGACATAAGTGTGTGGAACATGGAGTCACGAGGAGGCAAGATTCACAAGAAGGCAAAGATCGCACGTGATTGGTCAAAAGAACAATGCTCTCAAGCCAAAGCCTAAAAGATCAAATCAACATATTCACAACAAAAAGAAAGAAGAAAAGACTACGAGCTAAAGAACGAGGACTTAGTATAGTATGCTAGGTTTAGAAATGTGTAACGTGGAGTGACCTCCCTTAGGGGGAGATTGTTAGAAATACGTTTTAACGTATATTAGAAGTATCGGTCACTCCACAATATTATTAATGTTGTAATAGCTCGTAGTTAATGATTACTTATTTAGTTAAGTAAGAAACCGACCCATGGGCTTGTCATGGGTCGGCCCAAGCCCAATAGTGGCTTGGATATAAATACCCCTTTCCACCATGGAAAGGGTTGGTTGTTGATTTTCCATTTTACCACTTTAATGAAAAACACATATTTCTCTCTCACTTTCTCTCACTAGTTTATCTCTCTAGAAATCTTCAACCCACTTCATTGATTAACAAGATTATCAATATTCTACAAATTAATTCATGGGAAAATGGGGGTCTAGTGGACCATTTCAACGGAAATGTCCTCCCAAAATAATGCTTCACACAATGGCCAATCACTTTAAAATTTGGGCCATTTGGTTGAGATAACTCAAGAGTCCCATAGGGAAACACTTGAGCTATAGTGAGTGACCGGTCTATGTGACTTAAGCTTGCCCGCAAAAAGTTTCAACCGTGAGTTATAGAGTAAAACCGAATCTCCAACTTTGAACTCACGGTTCTTAATCTTGGCATCATGAAGTTGCTTAGTCTTTTCCTTGTAGAGCAATGAATTCTCATAAGCATTAGTTCTAAGCTCATTCATCTCATTGAGTTGGTTCTTCCTATGTGAACTGGGTTGATTAAGGTCAAAGTTAGCCCATTTTAAAGCCCATAAAGCCTTGTGTTCCAACTCAAAAGGGAGGTGGCATGCTTTTCTATATACAACATGATAAGGTGTGAAACCTATAGGTGTCGTAAATGCGGTTCAAAAAGCCCACAATGCATCACCAAGTTTATCCGCCCAAGAAGCGTGATGCTCTCCCTCCGTACGTTCCAAAATTCTTTTCAAACCACGATTAGTGACCTTGATTTGCCCATTGGTTTGTGGGTGATACGCGGTAGAAAGTCTATGGTTAACACCATATATCTTCATGACTCGAGTAAATTGATCATTACAAAAATGAGTCCCGCGATCACTAATAATGGCACGAGGTACACCAAATCTAGCAAACAATTACTTCAAGAATTTCACTACAACTCGAGCATCATTAGTAGGCAAGGCCTTAGCCTCTACCCACTTTGAAACATAATCCACCGCTACGAGTATGTACTTATTTCCCTTGTAAGATGGAAAAGGTCCCATAAAATCTCTTCCCCACACATAAAATATTTCACACTCTTGTATGAAATTTTGTGGCATCTCATCACATTGATTAATTTTTTCTTGTCTTTGGCATACATCACAATATTTCACCATCTCTTGGTCATCCTTGTAGAATGAAGGCCAATAATGTAACACCCCCAAATATTCATACTTTAGTTCAGCGGAAGAGTCGTTGGTGTTACAGGATAGCACATTACTCAAATCATAGACAACGCTTAAAAATGGCGTCGTTTAATAATAAAGAATTTCCATTCATAAATATCAAATTACATAGATCCCAAGACATAGTATTTCATACAATTTTACAAAACATTTGAATGGAAATTTTATTTGAATGCGGGCCATGAATTCTTGTCATCTTCCCGAGAATTACCTTCAAGTACCTGAGATAAAACATGTTAAAAAGTCAACGAAACGCCGAGTGAATTCATAGACATTAATAAAACCATTAATATATCACTGGTATATAATTATTACCAAAAATCATTTGTACAAATCTTTGTCGTAGGCTATAAAATAGGCCAAAGACAATTTATACAAATCTTTGTCGTAAATCATAATATAGGCTTTTGCCTTCAAAACCATTAAACGAATCATTGTCGCAAAAATATCATACAATATGTTTCATAACGTTGTATAAAGTTAAATAAAAACCGTTATATGAAAATGGTTATGCAAATCCAAAACACGAGCATAATATCAGTAATGAGACCCAGTATTGCTAGTCAGGCAATATATTATAATTCAATTCGTACATCAGTATTTTCATTATTGGATTATTATAAGCCGCATGACATTACTAGCTTACAATAACAAACAACGGGTAGCTAACCAGTAATTCCTTTGTCCATCTAAAACAGCGTGTCGTCACAATAATCACGCTTATATAAATCTTCTCATACATAAATTCGCTTACCAATCAATGTGGCACGACGGGGATCAACCGTCAAGGCGCGAACTGGGGTGATCTTCCCCAAATAGTACTATTATATGCATAAGCGTCTACCAAATCCCGGTAGTTCACAAAACATGCTAATGGGAATTTTAGTGACATAACCTAACTAATAATAATCCATTTCATTTCATTCATCGGGTCATATAATTATTCGGGTCCATATCAATAAGCATACAATCGGGATAACTGGTGTCCTATTTTTATTAAAACTAACATGTTATCTCCCTCGCGGGTTTATAAAACATTTCATAAAACATTTAAAAGAGTGTGAGGCTATGAACTCACGTTGATTGGGAAAGGCGGGTTATCGGCGATTTGGATGTACGGTACGTGCTTCAATCACAGAAACCTAGACAAATAATACTCGTCTTAGACTCTTGTCCAATGACTTTATAAAAACAATGGCTATGTCTATATGATGACATTATAAGTATGATGATGATCAAGTGGGATTTTATCTCTTTATTCAACATTATAGTGTTATGTGTTAGTAAATTTTTTGACTAGTTACACTAGTTTTAACTTGTTTACATATTAAGGCCCAATAAGCCCATTAAAAGTCCAATACATTATATTAGCCCATTTATACTTTTAACACCAAGCCTATACTCATATGTTGGGCCTAAGTGGGTTAAGCCCATGAGTAAGTCCATTAGTGTTTAGCCAATCTAGTTGGGTTAATAGTCCAATAAGGCTACTTTAGCCCGCTAATGTCCATATGTTAATAAAGCTCGGGTTTTATCGGTTTTTTATTTGTAATATGTACTTACATATCAGTAGATGAGTTATAAAAAGTTTACATTAGACGGGTCCGACCGCCTAAGTTTTATTTGGCGAAAACGTTAATCTTTCGGTTTTAGCCGAAAAGACGTAAAACTTATATATATAGTTTTATAACTTAGTAAGCATATCAATTTGTAATTTTATAAATGTTATACTTATTTATCAAGTATACAACTTATTTTATAAGTATTATCATAAGTTAGTGGGTTTTACATTTGTATTTTATAATAGTATTACTTGAGTGCTTATTTTATAATATATACTTTTATTTCCAAATCTAATTATCAAACTCACTTTTACCATTTTTGTCATATCTTGAGTTCTACAAGGAGATAGAAGCTCAAATTTGGACAGCACAAACTACATAATATGTGATACAAATAACTCCATTTTAGCTACTGCTAAATCATCCTCTAAGTATCTTTAATAATTCGTCCAAATCAGACTATACAGATTTGAACCTTAATAGTATTTTGATCATATCTTGCTCATTTTATTGATTCCATTGAGTGGCCAACTCACCACATATGTAAAAAATCATATATCTAACTGTATATTCAATAATCCAGGCCTTATTACCGATTGTTCATATGGTTACTTACTATTTTATACAACCCATAAATCTAATCAAGATTTTAACATTTTAACTTGTAGATTTTAATCTTTTTAACCCAATCTATTAATACAAAATCCCCACATAATATTTTGATCATCATTCATCATCATATACATATACATCTTTGAAGAAAATACATGAATACATATTCAAAACAATAAGGTGATAGAAAGAAATTGATCTCCATACCAGTCTATATGATGGAAAGGATGAGATATTGGATGGACAAGGCTTGATCTTGCCACCAAATCGGAAGACAACTTCTTGGTTCCTTCAAATGGATGAACACCTCCATGAAATCAGCCCTTGAACTCCATGTAAACTCCTTTTTAGCTGTTAAGACCACCTCAAATCATCATGCCTTCAATGAGTTATCAACATATGCAAGTTATACATATGATTTATGGTTTAACCTTTGATCAATGGTGGTGTTTGATGGTGGTAAATGGGACGGAAAGGAGGGAGGAATAGAGAGAGTTTGTGAGTTGTTTTGCATGTAAAAATGAGGGTAAGTGGTATGTGCTAGTGGTTTTTGTTAACTTAGTGGTTTATGCAAGCTTTGAGGACAAGTGTAATAAGACTTATAAGAGTTTGACACCAAGGGTGGGGTGGTGTCATGTTGTGGCCGCCCATAGTGAGGGGGTGGGACAAGTGTAACTTGTTTCATCCCTTTACGTGTACTCCTAGATTTGCGTGCCCTCGGGTCGTTTTACGAAAAACGTTTTTATAAGTTATGATTCTACGGCACAAAACGATTCAAATAAAAATTGTCTCATCAAAAACAGAGTTGAAAAGCGTAAATACGTAAACCTAAGGTTTCCGGTTTAATCGTAAAAGACGTTAAATTATGCACGTAAATCATAATTTCTTCTCGTAAATTTGTGAGTTTATGAACCAACACAAATTAAAATTCCAAAATAATATTCGAGAATAAATTTATTTCCTGAAATGTCGGACTGTCCAAAAATGGTGTATGTAAACGTATGCACGTAACGTAGAGTTCTCCGGTTTAAACATAGTCGATGCTACTTTAAGACATAAACCCTTATATCTTCCCAAAAGTGAGTGAGTTCATGATATAACATTAAAATAATGATTTTAAATAGTACTTGAGAATAAAATATCAACCATAAATTGACAGATTGTCACATCAGTTACCCATAAAGAGGATCTTTGTCCTCAAAGATCGATTTATCTTACTACTCGCTTCTTATAGAGTTAGAGACACATGGGTATTTTCTCCACATCCGGTCTTTTCTCTCAAGTGTAATTCACTACAATATGCGAGTTTCATCAACATAACTACAGGAATACGATCCGGCTTAAGTTGACTTACTTTCTCTATCCATGATGTTCACGGGTTTTCAATGAATGCAACTTTTTGCCGATCCAAACTTCATTAAGAAATAATCAGATTTTCACTTGATAGACATTTTATCAAGTTTGATATACGAAACATAATTCACGCAGCCCTTGAAGTCCTAGGGTAGATCCAGCTTATATGCCTTTCAAACCAACTTTTTACATTATCTCAATGGTCCCATACAACAGGGACTTAGATTCCCACGATCTTTCAGATCATACATTCATCTTTCCATGATGAAAAAAATTCTCGGCATAGCTTTGCTACCTATCCTGCACTTCAAGATCTACATTTCATATTCACATAACCTCCTGCCCACTATTGGCAGTCAATAATCAGATCCTAATTTCAACAATCATTTCAGGTCTCGTGGGTCGGGTATTTTATAGGGTTAGGTTTGTCACCATAGGTAACCTTAAACCTAAAAGACATGTCCAACTCACAATGGGTGTATGTCGGGTATCTTCATCTCAACTCCCACCTACAGGTGCTCTTATATTTAGATCCTCACAAGATTCGATCTCAATCCCAATACGATAATCATCAAATGATGATCTCTCCAAAGGAAAACGATTATCCCGATCATTACCAAAGGTCAATTATTCAAACATAAAACAAGAATTCTAGTGTTTGTATCGTTATTTTACCCTGTCCCTTCGATTGGGGTGGTAAACAGTACTCTCATCAAGATTCGTTCCCAATGACTTATGAGGAAATCTCTAGAAATTCTACGCGAAGCAAGGTTCTTGATAGAGATGATTGATACAGGAAAACCATGCTTACACAACTCCTTTAAATACATAAGAGTCAATTTCTTCATCGAGAATCTATCATTAACGGGAATGATATTAGCAGATTTGGTCAGTCTGTCGATGATGACCCAAATCGAATCAAATTCAGATGATGACCTTGGAAGATTTGTGATAAGAATCCATGGTGATTCTATTCTATTTCCAAACAGGAATAGTAAGCTGTAGAAGCAATCCTTATGGATTATGGTGTTCAGACCTGACCTTCGCAAAAGTTAGATATTTACCAACGTATGTTGCGATTTCTGCTTTCATATTTAACCATCAGTACAACTTCTTCAGATAAAGATACATTTTATCAGAAATGGCATGAATAGAATACTTAAACTTATGAGACTCCAACATGAATAAATCTTGAAATCCTCCATACTTAGGCAACCACAAGCGGCCTTTTAAATATTTAACGACATCGGCTCCATTTCTAATGGTTTTCATTAGCCGCGAAACATTTTATTATTTATATTTTCCTTTTTACAAGCATCGGCTATTTCTAAATTGCTGGGGCAAATTATTTTGCACAGTCATTACTAAGGAGCACATCCTAATTGGTTCTTTATTCTTTCTACATAATGTGTCAGTATCTACATTCACCTTTCCTAATAAAATAATTATTATGACCACAATCCACTCAGAAATTCTTTCTTCATATTTTCTAAGTTTTAGTTTCGTCTCAACTATTATCTTTATTAGTTTTGCTCAATCCGACGTTTAAAGCGTCGATAAATATTACAAGTAATTAAATAATAAATATCTAAATTTTAACGTAAACGTAAAAAATTTTAAATTTCTCAGTTCGTCAATTATAGTAAAATGTTCAAAATGAATTTGAATTTAGTTAACATAGTCTTTGTTGATTTATCAAGAATAATTAACAAGATTTGTAAATGTTAGAAAAATCTTTGTTTATACCTTGGGTCAAAATTTTCTTAGTTGAAAAGCAAAAATTGTCGTTCCAAATTCCAAGTCATGGTTTAAAAGGTTTCCTCAATTCCTCCTAGGTTGTTTTGAGGTATACACAAACATTTACTCCTAAGGGAGTTTAGTTAAATGATCTGGATATAAGGGAATGATTCCTTAAAAAAAACTCATTTGATAAATATTTGTCAAAACATTTTTACACTTTCTTTTTTGTATAACCCAAAGCCTTAATGGCTCTAATCTTTGAAGAGTTACATAGACTTCACTACCATTAATCATATAGTCAAATAATGTAAAGGATCAAACCTTAAATCATATGATGAATACTCAAGATACAGGTTTTCACGGCTCCGCTAATTCCGGGCAGTCTATAAATGATTATTAGCTCCTTTTATTCTTAGAAACAAACAAATGGTCCTTAATGATCACAAGCATGAATTTATCAAATTACAGCCTACACACGCGATTCATCAAATTCGTGAATGCTACATGTGCATTGGTCAATCCAAACGACATCACGTGAAACTCATAATGTTCATCACGAGTTATGGATGTAGTGATTGGAATGGATAATCTTCTTTGCGGACGCGAAGTTGATAATAACCATGCCGTGGATCAAATTTTTGAATATACGCTAGAACCTTGTAAATGATCGAACAAATCTTTCATCTTGGGTAATGGATATAGATTTTGATCGTTAGTTTACCTAGTTCACGGTAATCAATAAATATAAGGAATGATAACACCATAGCTCTTCATAATGACGAGCTCGGTAGAATAAAAGCTTTTTCTGACAACTCTCTCAGTTGCATAGTAACTCTTTTGATTCAGATGGTGCTGAAGTATAGTGCACATGCCACAAGTGCAACACCGGGAATATAATCAATACCAAATTCAACTTTCCTTAATGGCGAAAGTCTAGGTAATTCACCAACAAATACCTCCTAAAGTTTCAGACATAGGAAACATCTTTTAATAAATATGCTTTAGGTTCTTTCTAGATTACAAGATTTATGACTAGTTCATAACCATTCATGGTATAATTCCAAGCCTAAATGCAGGATGGTCACCTATCGGGAATTATTTATATCACCTTTGATAATCAACATCTTATCTTTTAGGGGAATTCTACTAGAGTTCCCATCAATTTAAGATAATGACACCATGTCATAATCAACCAATACATTCTAATGGCACTACCAACTTTCTAGTTTCATTATCGTCGATAAGATGTGAACTTCTCAAAAGGATAATAACATCTCATAATCCT
The DNA here is from genome assembly GCA_025667525.1 of Glebionis coronaria. Taxonomy (NCBI): domain Eukaryota; kingdom Viridiplantae; phylum Streptophyta; class Magnoliopsida; order Asterales; family Asteraceae; genus Glebionis; species Glebionis coronaria. The sequence goes on from CM046881.1 coordinate 186,451,992, forward strand.
TTCACAAATTCAAGGATATATGGAGACATAGCTAACATTAAGAGAGTAAGGTCAACACATGATTTACGCGAGAGAATTTCAAATCAGATACAGATGAAAACATTAAAGAATATGAATATATCCTATGTTTTCATAATTTGAGTACGCATTCGGGAGCACCTCGGATCGTTACCCAGGTCATTCAAATGGAATCAAATCAAAAGAAATGATAGGAACGTCCATACATCCAGTTGGGTATCAATACTCAATAATTAGATAGGTTTCCAAGGAATTTTATCATTTAAAGAAATGAACAATAAGGGGTTGTCAATTGTCAATTAAGACAATACCCACAGATGAGTAAATTCGATTCAGTAGAATAAATAGTACGGGCACATATGTAGGTGTCCCTAACAATATGTCCCTATTTTGCACTTTTTGCAGATCTCATAAAAATTTAATCTTTCACAATTACAAAGAAAATGTAATGTTTATTAACAATTTTATGGTGACTATTAATCAGCCTTGCATGGTCCCTTCCAAATTGTACGTAGGCGTGCAACTATATACAATTTTAGGATTAACGATGCAATACTCAGTTCGTCAAAACTTTGTCAAATGTTTAAAAAATATATATTTTCATGCTTAATTCTGAAATAAGAATCAAAATGAATTTACAGAGATGTTCTTTGTTATGTAAACAATTAAGTTTTCCAAGGTGTTTCATAAACAACTTGATTTCAATAATGATTATTTATAAGTTTCACTTTGAATAATCCATATTATGATGAAAATTCAATTTTTCTCAAGGGATTCTGTTTTAACTTATAAAAACAATGAGTGATCTGCAAAAGAGTGATGAAAATTTGTTCACCAAGAACTAACTACAATATGATAGGAAATGAGTTTAGCCAAATAATCATGAGGTTAATGACCTCGATGGCACTCAAAAAGAATAATCCACAACGTAACTCAAATCGAGATGAGTACTTGTTCAATGGTTGCATCACTAATTCGAACATTAGGAAGAAGTAATAAAAGATAGATAACATTGAGACATGTAAAATTTAGCAATCAAAGGTAGTCTTTTCATTATCGGAATCAAGTCAAAAATTGTACCGTAACACATTACGTGTCGCTATGTCATACAATTCCAAGGACTCATCCTACCACCTGATGTCTCAGTTAAGTTAGGGATTTTAAAGATACCACAATGGATACTAATCTACAAGAGTCATTAGGTTTTCCACATGTCCCGAAAGATCCATCGGTCCCAATTTCAGAAGAAGATTTCTTCGATTTATTTCTTGGACACTGGGCATCCTCGTCATTGGACAATGGCCTAGGAACAGCCCTTAATACAAAACAACAATCATTTAAAACCTTATAATTCAATCACAGGACTTAACGACTTAGTCTTATCAAACTCATATTCCATACGAGTTAAATTTTTACTTTATTCAAGTTTCATTCAACTTATACTCAATGCGACATCTTACCTCATTCTCCAATACTTTCAACCTTATTCTAAGACCTTGAAAGGGCAATAAAAGCTCGATATGAACAACACTTAATTTCCAATCCTATAGCTCTTACAACAATATTTATCAAATGAGTCACTGGTAGAAAATGACTCACACCTTCACTTATACTTCTCGGAAAGATACTAGTGGCATGAGGCTTTTGGGTAATGGTTCCAATGACAGCCTCAACTGCAACATTCACCATTTCGATTTCAAATTTAAGAATTGAGTGACAACGAATCAGATGACACCTTTCCAGGTGGTAAGGTTTTGTCAAACTCCACACTATAAGGAAAGTTCGTCATGACATCGATATCAGATTTAATCTCGCCAATTCTTCTTCAAGATCATAATCAACTAATATCAACATTTCTATGAATATCAACCATTTTGTTGGAATCATAAACATCCATAACTTGGTTTAGATCTAGAATAGCTAGAAATCCTACGGGAATAGCTTCGATTGATTTGCTAGGGAAGTTAGGGTTTCTTGTGACAATCTATGTCGTATAAATATCTCGTATACGTATTAAAATAATCATCAAACAATCATGTAATCAAATTACAACATATATATATATATATATATATATATATATATATATATATATATATATATATATATATATATATATATATAAAATCCAAGTTATATATATATATATATATATATTAAAATAACACTTCTCAGTCTGGCCTTGTCGGTAACTCGGGAATTCTTCGGCACCGTTATAGTCAAAAGATTTTTAAACATTTTGAGAAAAATTTTTATAGTTAAAAGATTTTGAAATGTTTTATTCAAAACCTTGGTTTTAAAAATCTTTTGTTCTCTATAACGAGAGCTCTGGTACCAAACTGTAACACCCCCAAATATTCATACTTTAGTTCAGCGGAAGAGTCGTTGGTGTTACGGGATAGCACATTACTCAAATCATAGACAACGCTTAAAAATCGCGTCGTTTAATAATAAAGCATTTTCCATTCATAAATATTAAATTACATAGGTCTCAAGTCATAGTATTTCATACAATTTTACAAAACATTTGAATGGAAATTTTATTTGAATGCGGGCCATGAATTCTTGTCGTCTTCTCGAGAATTACCTTCAAGTACCTGAGATAAAACATGTTAAAAAGTCAGCGAAACGCCGAGTGAATTCATAGAGTTTAATAAAAACCATTAATATATCACCGGTATATAATTATTACCAAAAATCATTTTGTACAAATCTTTGTCGTAGGCTATAAAATAGGCCAAAGACAATTTATACAAATCTTTGTCGTAAATCATAATATAGGCTTTTGCCTTCAAAACCATTATACGAACCATTGTCGCAAAAATATCATACAATACGTTTCATAACGTTGTATAAAGTTAAATAAAAACCGTTATATGAAAATGGTTATGCAAAACCAAAACACGAACATAATATCAGTAATAAGACCTAGTATTGCTAGTCAGGCAATATATTATAATTCAATTCGTACATCAGTATTTCATTATTGGATTATTATAAGCCGCATGAAATTGATACCTTACTATAACAAACAACGGGTCGCTAACCCGTAATTCCTTTGCCCATCTAAAACAGCGTGTCGTCACAATAATCACGCTTATATAAATCTTCTCATACATAAATTCGCTTACCAATCAATGTGGCACGACGAGGATCAACCGCCAAGGCGCGAACTGGGGTGATCTTCCCCAAATAGTACTATTATATGCATAAGCATCTACCAAATCCCGGTAGTTCATAATTCATGCTAATGGGACCTTTAGTGACATAACCTAACTAATAATAATCCATTTCATTTCATTCATCAGGTCATATAATCATTCGAGTCCATATCAATAAGCATACAATCGGGACAACCGGTGTCCTATTTTTTTATTAAAACTAACATGTTATCTCCCTCGCGGGTTTATAAAACATTTCATAAAACATTTAAAAGAGTGTGAGGCTATGAACTCACGTTGATTGGGAAAGGCGGGTTATCGGCGATTTGGATGTACGGTACGTGCTTCAATCACGGAAACCTAGACAAATAATACTCGTCTTAGACTCTTGTCCAATGACTTTATAAAAACAATGGCTATGTATATATGATGACATTATAAGTATGATGATGATCAAGTGGGATTTTATCTCTTTATTCAACATTATAGTGTTATCTGTTAGTAAATTATTAGACTAGTTACACTAGTTTTAACTTGTTTATATATTAAGGCCCAATAAGCCCATTAAAAGTCCAATACATTATATTAGCCCAATTATACTTTTAACACCAGGCCTATACTCATATGTTGGGCCCAAGTGGGTTAAGCCCATGAGTAAGTCCATTAGTGTTTAGCCAATCTAGTTGGGTTAATAGTCCAATAAGGCTAATTTGGCCCGTTAATGTCCATATGTTATAAAGCTAGAGTTTTATCGGTTTTTTTACTTGTAATATGTACTTACATATCAGTAGATGAGTTATAAAAATATTACATTAGACGGGTCTGACCGTCTAAGTTTTATTTGGCGAAAACGTTAATCTTTCGGTTTTAGCCGAAAAGACGTAAAACTTATATATATAGTTTTATAACTTAGAAAACATATCAATTTCTAATTTTATAAAATGTTATACTTATTTATCAAGTATACAACTTATTTTATAAGTATTATCATAAGTTAGTGGGTTTTACATTTGTATTTTATAATATTATTACTTGAGTGCTTATTTTATAATATATATACTTTTATTTCTAAATCTGATTATCAAACTCACTTTCACCATTTTTGCCATATCTTGAGTTATAAAAGGAGATAGAAGCTCAAATTTGGGTAGCACAAACTACATAATATGTGCTACAAATAACTCCTATTTAGCTACTGCTCAATCATCCTCTAAGTATCTC